>JAEOAD010000013.1:26182500-26875000 GCA_036365145.1 Orientallactaga sibirica | reverse complement strand
CAGAGGTAGGAGGATTGCCTTGAAGTTCGAGGCCACCCTGAGACTACACAGTGAATTCCAGGTCAGAGGGAGACCCTACCTCGAACCCCCCAAAAAAAAGGAGAGATGGCTTGCCTATAAAGCCAAAGGACCTCAGTTTGATTCCCCAGGACCCACATAAGCCAGATGCACAAAGTGGCGCATGCATCTGGAGTTTGTTTGCAGTGGCTGGAAGCCCTAGTGCGCCTATTCTCTCTCTCTGTCTCTTTCCCTCTCTCAAATAAATAAATAAAAATACTAAAAACAAAAAACAAAAAAACTGCCCCTCCCCCCAAAACAGCAACAGTTAAATACACTTAAGTAACATAGTATTTCAGGAGCTACCTTAATTCGCTACAGATATCAACTAGGAAGTTACACGCTGTGAGACCAATAAACCCAGTAACAGCTATCAGCTATTATGCAAAAGGCTCCTTCTTAGGAAAAACAAAACACAACAAAAAAGGGTCCTCCTAGCCGGGCGTGGTGGTGCACGCCTTTAATCCCAGCACTTGGGAGGCAGAGGTAGGAGGATCACCATGAGTTTGAGGCCAGCCTGGGCTAGAAAGAGACCTAACCTCTAAAAAAAAAAAAACGGTTAAAAAAAGAGCTACTTAAACCAGAATTTGACAATGAGTATTTCTGGCATAGCTATCAGGTCCTTGAGGCTCACCTATGGCTTTTGTGTAATAGTTATAAGCTTCATTATAGTCTTTCTTGGCATAGTATGCATTTCCTTGTTCCTTGAAGGACTCTGCTTCCCTGAAAAGGAAAGAGAAAGAATCATGTTACTATTCCTGAAGTATAATCAGGAATTTCTGTAGCCTCATAGGAGCATTTTGGGTCTAGAGCACACTGAGCTGAAGCTAGTGTGACACCTGAGCAACTTCCAGATTTGTTCAATAGGCTGATGGACCCAAAGGAAGTATAAATGAGATAATCCAAATTCTTCAGATTCTACTTAAGAGACATTCAAACTAAATCATGAAAACTCCTTTCGGGTATGGTAGCTAATGCCTATAATCCTGAAACTTAGGAGGCTGAAAGAGGACGACAGCTAAGAGTTTCAGGCCAGGGTATGCTACATAGGGAGTTCCAGGCCAGCCCGGCTTAGAGTGAGACTCTATCACAAAAATTAAAAAAACAATGCTAGAGCTGGGCGTGGTGGCACACGCCTTTAATCCCAGCACTCGGGAGGCAGAGGTAGGAGGATAGCTGAGAGTTCGAGGCCACCCTGAGACTACATAGTTAATTCCAGGTCAGCCTGGACCAGAGTGAGACCCTACCTCACAAAACCAAAAAAAAAAAAAAAAAAAAAAAAAACAATGCTAGGTGGTTGCATGCCTGTAATCCCAGCACTTGGGAGGGTGCAAATAGAAGACCAAGAATTCAAAAGCCAGGCATGGTGGCACATGTCTTTAATCCCAGCACTCGGGAGGCAGAGGTAGGAGGATCGCCATGAGTTTGAGGCCACCCTGAGACTACAGAGTGAATTCCAGGTAAGCCTGAGCTAGAGCGAGACCCTAATTTGGAAAAAAAAAAAATTCAAGGCAAACCTTGGTTACATAAAGAATTTGAGGCCAGCCTGGGCTAAATAAGACCATGTCTCAAAAACAATGGGCTGGAGAGATGGCTCAGTGAATAAAGAACTTGCCACACAAGTTTGCTGGAGTTTAGACCCAGCACCCATGTAAAATGTCTGGTGGTGGGGGGCAGTCAGCCAGTAATCGCAGTGTGCTGGAAAGCTAGACCAGAACTGGCGATCTCTGGGTTCAAGTGAGAGATCCTGTCTCAGTAAAGCAAAATGGAAAGCCATGGGCTGGAGAGATGACTTAGCAGTTATGGCGTTTGCCTGCAAAGCCAAAGGACCCTGGTTCAATTCCCAAGAACCCATGTAAGCCAGATGCACATGGTGGCACGTACATCTGGAGTTTGTTTGTAAGTGGCTGAAGACCCTGGTGTGTCCATTCTCTATCTGACTCTCTCTAATAAATAAATGTAAAAAATGGAAAACCATCAAAGGTACATGACATCAGCCTCTGGCTTGCTGACGCACGCACACTCCCCACCCCCACAGGCACACAAACACCATAAATGCAAAAACAAACCAAACCCCCTTTTGCGTCTGCCTCTCACCTTGCTCATTTAGCCAATATTTATCCAGCAACAAGGACAAACAAATTTAACCATTCCCTTACTGTGATTAAAAAAAATTTTTTTTTGTGGTATTGAGGCTTTATACATGCGTTACACCTGAACTACATCCAAAATTAGCAATGAATCTTTGTTTTCTTGCAATGTATCACATTACTGCCCTTCT
Source organism: Orientallactaga sibirica (assembly GCA_036365145.1). Taxonomy (NCBI): domain Eukaryota; kingdom Metazoa; phylum Chordata; class Mammalia; order Rodentia; family Dipodidae; genus Orientallactaga; species Orientallactaga sibirica. The sequence continues at coordinate 26,872,662 of JAEOAD010000013.1, read as the reverse complement.
GTGTGTATTTGGGGGGGGTACTTAAGCTAGGGTCTCAGTACGCAGCCCTGGCTAGCCTGGAACTTGCTATACAGACAAGCTGACTTCAAACTTTGATCCTCCTCCTGCTGCTTCTCAAGAGATTATAAGCTTGTGCCACCTCACCCAGCACAACAGCTGCTCTTTTGCAAGCTTCCAAAAAACCTATTTTCAGGTAATTCCATTGGGGGCAACTAATTTTTCAGTATGAAATGGGTCACATCCTAAGAATTCTAATGATTTAGGTCTTTTGAAAAATGGCTCCTGCATTTACTACTGAAAGAACAAGCAGAGGAAAAGCAGGCAGTAAGAAGTGAAAAGTGGGTACGCGTTTACAGTTACATGACAGCAGAGGCTAAGAATGTGGATAACAAGGACACGTGAGGTACAATCATCTAGTAGTGTTCCTTTTCCCACCACATACATTTATCTATATAGTTCTTCCTGCCCCTTTCTGTTTATGAGAGAAGAGGAGGGAGGGAAGGAGAGACAGAGAGAGTGTGTGCCAGGGCCTCACAGCCACTGCAAACAAATTACAGATGCATGTGCCACCTTCTGCATCTGGCTTATGTGGGTCCTGGGGAATCAAACCTGAGTCCTTTGGCTTTGCAGGCAAGCACATTAACCACTAAGCCATCTCTCCAGCCCCTTCCTGCCCTTTTCATCATTCACCCACTAGCTGGATTCAAATCAAGACATGGCAGCAGTATTTTAAAAGAACTAGTAACCTCTATCAAAAGTACCCCAACCAACTCATTCTACTCTCAACTTGAATGACAATTCTTTATTGCAATGTAGCTAAATATTTGGACATTTTTCCTTTTTAAAGTTTATTTGCAGCTGGGCATGGGGGCACTCGCCTTTAATCCCAGCACTCTGGAGGCAGAGGTAGGAAGATCACCGTGAGTTCAAGGCCGCCCTGAGACTACATAGTGAATTCCAGGTCAGCCTAGGCTAGAGTGAGACCCTACCTCGAAAAACCAAAAAAAGAAAATAAATAAATAAAAATAAATAAATTTTATTTGCAAGCAGAGAGAGACACAGAGAGAAAATGGGCACACCAGGACCTCTTGCCACTGCAAACAAACTCCAGATGCATATGCCACTTTGTGCATCTAGCTTTACATGAGCACTGGGAAATGGAACCCAGGCTGTCAGGCTTTGCAAGCAAGAGCCTTCAACCACTTAACCACCTCTCCAGCCGCTGGCACTCTTCTTTTAATGAAGAATTTTTGCTTCTTTTCCTATCCTACATATACCATCATAAAAAAAAAAAATGAAGCACAGGGACTGGAAATATAGCTCAGTGGTAGAACCTTTGCCTAGTATGCATGAGGCCCTAGGTTAGTTTCACAGCACTATTAAAAGAGGGAGGGACTGGAGAGATGGCTTAGCGGTTAAGGCGTTTGCCTGCAAAGCCAAAGGATCCCGGTTCGACTCTCCAGGACCCACATAAGCAGATGCACAAAGGGGCGCACGCATCTGGAGTTCGTTCACAGCAGCTAAGAGTGCTGGCGTGCCCATTCTTCTGTCTTCCTCTCCCTCTCTGTCTCTCTCTTGTCTCTCTCCAAAAATAAAAAATAAATGTTTAAAAAAAGAGAGAACGAACTGGGTTCATGGTTGTCTGGAGGAGCGGGGATGGGGGGGACAAAAGTCAGTTATGTTTTCAGCACTGGGACTCAAACCCAGGAGCCTGCAAATGCTAATCAGGCACTCTGCTTCTTAGATCCACTCCCAGCAGTCACAGTTCCTGACAATGGTGATGACATGAGACTTTACAGCTCGAGTCTATGGAACGTTGCCCTCCTTTTAGTGAGGCGAGTCTTTCCACTGTTCTTCACCATTGTCCTGCAAGCCAGCCCTACTAACATGGAAAGGGTGCCAAAAGAAAGCAAAGAAAAGGGGAGTGACCTACCAATGTTGACAAATCTGAACTGTGATGGACGTAAATATGCTTGAGGAAGTTTACTATACCAACCGTCCTAATGCTGTCAAAAGGCCAGGTACTATTAAGGGCACTCAGGACCCTCTCCCAACTGCAAGACTTCAAGGACCACCTCAAATCTTTCTATACAAGAGAGAAGTTCCTTTAAACATAAATCAAACAAATCCCATAAACACCACGAGGAGCTATGAGATTGGAAGTGCATCCCCCACACTGGATTTCAGAAGCTAAGTCAATCTGCTGTGAAGATATGAAAATAGTGGTCCCATTTGTATCTCTGAAGACCTAGTGCCTCTTCCATTGGCAGTGACTAAGAATATACAGATCCTTGGGCTGGAGATGGCTTAGCGGTTAAAGCACTTGCCTGCAAAGCCAAAGGACCCAGGTTCAATTTCCCAGGAAGCCAGATGCAAAAGGGGGTGCATGCATCTGGAGTTCCTTTGCAGTGGCCGGAGGCCCTGGTGTGCCCATTCTTCTCTCTCTGCCTATTTTTCTCTCTCAAATAAATAAATAAATAAAAATAAAATATTAAAAAGAAAAAAAAAAAAAATACACAGATCCTTGAGGGGAAAGCCAGGGCACCCAGGCACTGCCAGCAGCACAGACCTTGTTAGGAGCAAGTGAAACATGACCTAGGACTACTGAAATTCAGGAGCCACTTTCCTGAAATACAGATCCCCAGCAGTTGAATATAGTGGTGGCTTCTTACAAAAATCCAGGTACTTTCCATATACAAATGAGTTTCTTTGTTTTCAGAAGCAATTAAGGTCTGGAGATCAAATAACTTGCCAAAGGTTAGGGTGGTGACTCACACTTGTCATAATCCAAAGTCTGCGCACCTCTGATGATGCTTTCCTAAACTCACTTCTCTGTACAGATAAGTACCTTCAAGTTCATATGCTTTGGGAATAAGTATGAATTTCTTTAAACTAAGAGACAACATATCTCTAATACATAAAATTCACCCCAAAAATGAAATCTAGACTTAAATAAGCTAAATGACATTCCTAACAATTCGTCTCAGGGAGCAGAGCTCCTTTCTCTTTAAGACATAAGGACCTAGTGAACTGGACTTTCGCCTCCCCCAAGAAATGCATTTCAGCTTAGTAAGTTGTGAGTAGATTCCATTCTAGAGCAAACAAAGCAAGTAATGTAGAGGCAGCCCACAGCAAAAAGAACAAGACTTGTGTTGTGACAAGTTACCATGTTTTTTAACTTTACGCTACACAACATCACCAGAATTAGCAATTCCCACACAGTTGCTCATGAAAAGGACTTTTTTCATAGCAACGTGGCTGATTAACAGCTGCCTGAACAATGGGCACTTAATATTTTTAGACTAAATGCTTATTTTTTGCCTCCAGGTCCAATGCCCAAAGTGGAGTCCCTCCTTCACTTTGAACCTCCCCACCAAATATACAAGCTTTAACCAGTGGTCCTGACCCTGAGAGACCAGCCGAAGAAAGAGTGGATCTTTGGAATCCAGCATGACAGCAAGAACTGAACAAGGCTGCATCAGGAACAATTCCAGGGCCAAATCCATTCAAGTCCTGCCCTGGGAGTCTGAGAAAGGGCTGAGGTTTGTTCAAACTGCCCTTACAGCAAAGTGACTGAAGGATGAGGTGTCAAAGGTGTGGACTGGAAAAGAAGGAAAAGAGCTTGTTAACACTGGAATGAGGGTGACCTGGTGGTGGCGTCTGTCAACCTACTCAATGCCAGGGTTAAATCATCTGATAACAAAGCAATAAAACAAAATGCATCTTAGTGGGCATGGTGGCGCATTCCATCTCTCTCACTCAAATCATGAAACCAATACTGAAAAAATATTCTAAGCCAGGTGTGGTAGTGTATGCCTTTAGTCCCAGCTTGGGAGACAGTGATACTGCCGTGAGACTACATATAGTGAATTCCAGGTCAGCTTGGGCTAGAGTGAGACCCTACTCCGAAAAACAAATAAATAAACAAACAACAACAAAAAAAAAACCCCAACAGTACCAAGAGAAAGTAAGAATTAGGATTAACAGGGTCTCCCCAGACCAAGTTAAAAAAAAAAAAAAAAAAAAAAACTAGTCAGGTGTGGTGGGGCACACCTTTCATCCTAGCACTTGGAAGGATCACTGTGAGTTAATTCCAGGTTAGTGTGGGCTAGAGTAAGATGCTACCTTGAAAAATAAATAAAAAATCTTCCCAAAACAAAGCCGGGCGTGGTGGCGCACGCCTTTAATCCCAGCACTAGGGAGGCAGAGGTAGGAGGATTGCCGAGAGTTCGAGGCCACCCTGAGACTACATGAGGTCAGCCTGGAAAAGACCCTAAAAAAAAAAAAAAAAAAAATCTTCCCAAAACAAACACTACCAAAGGGGTGGAGAGATAGCTCAGCAGTTAAGGTGCTTGCCTGCAAAACCTAACAACCCTGGTTCGATTTCCCAGTACAGAGTAGCACATGCATCTGGAGTCCCTTTGCAGCAACTAGAGGTTCTGGCATGCCTATTCTCTCTGTCTCTCTTCTCTCTATGCTTGCAAATAAATAATTTTTTTTTTTTTTTTTTTTTTTTTTTCGAGGTATGGTCTTACTCTGGCCCAGGCTGACCTGGAATTAACTATGTAGTCTCAGGGTGGCCTTGAACTCATGGCGATCCTCCTACCTCTGCCTCCCGAGTGCTGGGATTAAAGGCGTGTGCCACCACGCCCGGCTAAATAAATATTTTTTAAAAACCACCAAAGGTGGGGCTGAGAGATGGTTTAGCAATTAAACACTTGCCTGTGAAGCCTAACAATCCCAGTTCGAGGCGCGATTCCCCAGTACCCACATAAGCCACATAAGATACACAAGGTGGTGCATGCATCTGGAGTTTGTTTGCAGTGGCTGGAGGCCCTGGTACACCCATTCTCTCTCTCTCTCTCTCTCTCTCTCTCTCTCTGTCTTTCTGTCACAATTAAGGTCTGGAGATCAAATAACTTGCCAAAGGTTAGGTGGTGACTCACACTTGTCATAATCCAAAGTCTGCGCACCTCTGATGATGCTTTCCTAAACTCACTTCTCTGTACAGATAAGTACCTTCAAGTTCATATGCTTTGGGAATAAGTATGAATTTCTTTAAACTAAGAGACAACATATCTCTAATACATAAAATTCACCCCAAAAATGAAATCTAGACTTAAATAAGCTAAATGACATTCCTAACAATTCGTCTCAGGGAGCAGAGCTCCTTTCTCTTTAAGACATAAGGACCTAGTGAACTGGACTTTCGCCTCCCCCAAGAAATGCATTTCAGCTTAGTAAGTTGTGAGTAGATTCCATTCTAGAGCAAACAAAGCAAGTAATGTAGAGGCAGCCCACAGCAAAAGAACAAGACTTGTGTTGTGACAAGTTACCATGTTTTTAACTTTACGCTACACAACATCACCAGAATTAGTAATTCCCACACAGTTGCTCATGAAAAGGACTTTTTCATAGCAACGTGGCTGATTAACAGCTGCCTGAACAATGGGCACTTAATATTTTTAGACTAAATGCTTATTTTTGCCTCCAGGTCCAATGCCCAAAGTGGAGTCCCTCCTTCACTTTGAACCTCCCACCAAATATACAAGCTTTAACCAGTGGTCCTGACCCTGAGAGACCAGCCAAAAAAGAGTGGATCTTTGGAATCCAGCATGACAGCAAGAACTGAACAAGGCTGCATCAGGAACAATTCAGGGCCAAATCCATTCAAGTCCTGCCCTGGGAGTCTGAGAAAAGGGCTGAGGTTTGTTCAAACTGCCCTTACAGCAAAAGTGACTGAAGGATGAGGTGTCAAAGGTGTGGACTGGAAAAGAAGGAAAAGAGCTTGTTAACACTGGAATGAGGGTGACCTGGTGGTGGCGTCTGTCAACCTACTCAATGCCAGGGTTAAATCATCTGATAACAAAGCAATAAAACAAAATGCATCTTAGTGGGCATGGTGGCGCATTCCATCTCTCTCAAAATCATGAAACCAATACTGAAAAAAAAATATTCTAAGCCAGGTGTGGTAGTGTATGCCTTTAGTCCCAGCTTGGGAGACAGTGATACTGCCGTGAGACTACATATAGTGAATTCCAGGTCAGCTTGGGCTAGAGTGAGACCCTACTCCGAAAAAAACAAACAAATAAACAAACAAACAACAACAAAAAAAAAAACCCCAACAGTACCAAGAGAAAGTAAGAATTAGGATTAACAGGGTCTCCCCAGACCAAGTTAAAAAAAAAAAAAAAAAAAACTAGTCAGGTGTGGTGGGGCACACCTTTCATCCTAGCACTTGGAAGGATCACTGTGAGTTAATTCCAGGTTAGTGTGGGCTAGAGTAAGATGCTACCTTGAAAAAATAAAAATCTAAAAAATCTTCCCAAAACAAACACTAATCCCAGCACTAGGGGGCAGAGGTAGGAGGATTGCCGAGCTCACCCTGAGACTACAGTTAATTCCAGGTGTTGGACCAGAGTGAGACCCTGCAAAACCAAAACCAAAAAAAAAAAAAAAAATCTTCCCAAAACAAACACTACCCTCAGCAGTTAAGGTGCTTGCCTGCAAAACCTAACAACCCTGGTTCAGAGTACAGAGTAGCACATGCATCTGGAGTCCCTTTGCAGCAACTAGAGGTTCTGGCATGCCTATTCTCTCTGTCTCTCTTCTCTCTATGCTTGCAAATAAATAATTTTTTTTTTTTTTTTTTTTTTTTTTTTGGTTTTTCGAGGTATGGTCTTACTCTGGCCCAGGCTGACCTGGAATTAACTATGTAGTCTCAGGGTGGCCTTGAACTCATGGCGATCCTCCTACCTCTGCCTCCCGAGTGCTGGGATTAAAGGCGTGTGCCACCACGCCCGGCTAAATAAATATTTTTTAAAAACCACCAAAGGTGGGGCTGAGAGATGGTTTAGCAGTTAAACACTTGCCTGTGAAGCCTAACAATCCCAGTTCGAGGCGCGATTCCCCAGTACCCACATAAGCCACATAAGATACACAAGGTGGTGCATGCATCTGGAGTTTGTTTGCAGTGGCTGGAGGCCCTGGTACACCCATTCTCTCTCTCTCTCTCTCTCTCTCTCTCTCTTTCTCTCTGTCTTTCTGTCACTCTAAAATAAATAAAATTTTTAAAAATTAAAAAAAAAAACTACCAAAGGTGAGCTAGGTGTGGTAGCATACACCTTTAATCCCAGCATCGTGAGTTCAAGACCACCCAGCTACTACAGAGCAAATTCTAGGTCAGCCTGAGCTACAGTGAAACCCTACCTTGGGAGAAAAAAAAAATTTCTCACTCTCTCACTCAAATAATATATTAAATATATTTAAAAAAAAACTTTGGGGCTGGAGAGATGGCTTAGCGGTTAAGGCACCTGCCCACTAAGCCTAAGAACGTCAGTTCCAATCTCCAGGTCCCACATTTAGCCAGATGCACAGTGACACAAGGGCGCAATGCCGCACTTGCCCACAAGGGGGCACATGCATCTGGATTTTGTTTGCAGTGGCTGAGGGCAGCCGCGCCCATTCTCTGTCTTCCTCTCCCTCTCTTTTTCTCTCTCTGTAAAAAAACTTTCTTTAAAAAATAAAATTAAAGGGCTGGAGAGATGGCTTAGAGGTTAAGGCATTTGCCTGCAAAGCCTAAGGATCCCGGTTCAATTCTCCAGTTCCCACATAAACCAGATGCACAAGGGGGCCGGATGCGTCTGGAGTTCGTTTGCAGTGGCTAGAGGCCCTGGCATGCCCATTCTCACTCTCCCTCTCTCTTTCCCTCTGTCTCAAATAAATAAATTAAAAATAAAATCTTAAAGAAAAAAATCATTTCTGTAAAAATAAATAAATAAATTAATTAATTAATTAAATTCAGGGGCTGGAGAGATGACTTAGCGGGTAAGGTGCTTGCTGGCAAAGCCAAAGGACCTAGGTTTAATTCCTCCACTACCCACATAAAGCCAGATGCACAAGGTGGCACATGCGTCTGGAGTTGTTTACAGCAGATGGAGGCCCTGGTATGCCAACTCTACTCTCTGTTTGCCTCTTTCTTTTTCAAATAAATAAAAAAATCTTAAAAGAGGTCATCCTGAGTACAGTTAAAAAAAAACAAAGGCCACTCTGTTGGGCTTACCTCAAAAAAAAAAGCAATGATCACAAAATCATATACATAGACATATACATACACACACACACACACACACACACACACACACACGTGTGTGTGTGTGTTTATTTTTTATTTTTGGTTTTTTGAGGTAGGGTCTTACTCTGGCCCAGGCTAATCTGGAATTCACTATGTAGTCCTCAGGGTGGCCTCAAACTCAAAGCAATCCTCCTACCTCTGCCTCCTGAGAGCTGGGATTTTATACCCGGCTCCACATTGTTTTTTAGGCTAAACATGGAACTTTTTTATTATGTGACACCACATAATAGAAGCCTGGTCATACAGTGTAGATTGTAAATGGCTCAGAAACAGCAGTACTAATGATTCAAGTATTGATCTTTTTGTTTTCAAGATTTGTTTTTATTTATTTATTTATTCATTTATTATTTATTATATATTATATAGAGAAGGGGAGAGAGACAGAATGGGTGTGACATGTCCTTCAGCCACTGCAAAAAGTTGTTCATCACCACTCTTGTTATTTTGACTGGTCTAAATAAATTGTCCAGATTGTCCATGAACTTATTCTGTAGCCCAGACAGGCCCTGAACTTTACCACTCTCCGCTTCAGCCACTCAATTAGCTGAGATTACAGACCTGTATGTACCACCAGACTTGGCTAAATTAAAATTCAGTTATTGCTGGGTGTGGCGGTTCACTCCGGAGGTTGAGGTAGGAGGATCATAGTAAGTTTGAGGCCAGCCTGGACTGTGAGTTCCACATCAGTCTGGGCTAGGGTGAGACTCTGCCTCAAAAACAGGCAAATTAGAGCCAGGCGTGGTGGCGCACGCCTCTAATCCCAGCACTCAGGAAGCAGAGGTAGGAGGATCACCATGAGTTCGAGGCCACCCTGAGACTACAGAGTGAATTCTAGGTCAGCCTGAGCTAGTGAAACCCTACCTCAAAAAAACAAAAACAAGGGCTAGAGAGATGGGTTAGGGGTTAAGGCACCTGCCTCCTAAGCCTAAGAACACTGGTTCCAATCTCCAGGTCCCATGTTTAGCCAGATGCAAAGTGACGCAAGGGCGCAATGCCACACTTGACCACAAGGGGGCACATACATCTGGATTTCGTTCGCAGCAGTTGAGAAACTGCTGGTGCACCCATCTCTGTCTTCCTCTCCCTCTCTCCAAAAAAATAATAAAAAATAAAAAATAAAAAAATAAGCCGGGCGTGGTGGCGCACGCCTTTAATCCCAGCACTTGGGAGGCAGAGGTAGGAGAATCACCAAGAGTTCGAGGCCACCCTGAGACTACATAGTTAATTCCAGGTCAGCCTGGACCAGAGTGAGACCCTACCTTGCAAAATAAATAAATAAAAAACAAAAAGTTTTTTTTTTGTTTTTTTTTGGTTTTTGCATGGTAGGGTCTCACTCTGGTCCAGGCTGACCTGGAATTAACTATGTAGTCTCAGGGTGGCCTCGAAAATCCTCCTACCTCTGCAAATGCTGGGCTGGAGAGATGGCTTTTTTTAAAAGGCAAATTGGGCTGGAGAGATGGCTTAGCAGGGTTAAGGCACCTGCCTCCTAAGCCTAAGAACACTGGTTCCAATCTCCAGGTCCCACTGACACAAGGGCACAATGGCGCACTTGACCACAAGGGGGGGGGGCGCACGTGTCTGGATTTCGTTCGCAACAGCTGAGACTGCTGGCATGCCCATCTCTGTCTTCCTCTCCCTCTCTGTCTCTCTCTCAAAAAATAAAAATAAAATAAAAATAAAAAACAGGTAAATTAAGCCAGGCGTGGTAGTGCACGCCTTTAATCCCACCACTTGGGAGGCAGAGGTAGGAGGATTGCCATGAGTTCAAGGCCACCCTGAAACTATATAGTAAATTCCAGGTCAGCCTGAGCTGCAGTGAAACCCTACCTTGAAAAACCAAAAAACACGCAAATTAGCAAACAAACACACAATACAATTTGTCCTCTCTGAAAGCATGACAAATGTCACTCACAAGAGCAGCGTCTTTCCTTCTGACAAATGTGGCTAAGCAGAATACACTCCTCCCCTGGTCTGGTTTTGCTAATTTTTAATGTAGCCATTTAGTTTTCATTTATTTTCTCACCAGTCAGAAACTGCAGCTAAGCTTCTTCTTCCACAGTGCAGTCACACTAAAATCTGTACAGTACAGACTGAGCTTGCAGGCACACCATCTCTGAATTTACCATTCTCTTCAGTGCTGACACTGCTAAGGCCCCGTCAAGGAAATTCATTTGGCACCATACAAGGCTTAGCAAATCACACAGCCAAATTGGACAACATGGGCTGATGACTGTCAGCCAACCTCACACACTTACAGCTTAGCTAAATTAAAAACACTTTCGAGCATCACCACTCACATTCCAATATGTCCCAAATAAGATGCCCTATAACAAGTCCATTTTCTCTCTGGACACTCCCAAGTTGAACACTTAGGAAATATCTCTGCTTTAGGTGAATTAGTCTACCTTTTTAGCAATACAGAGGCATTCAGGAACTAGTCAGCCCCTGCCAGTGTGGCATCACCGAAAACTAGCTTCAACACAGCTGAGTCTTTGCATATACCTGACCTTACCTCAAAAAAAAAAAAAAAAAAAAAAAAAAGCCGGGCATGGTGGAGCATGCCTTTAATCCCAGCACTTGGTAGGAGGATCACCACGAGTTCAAGGCCATCCTGAGCTTGAGACCCTACCTCAGAAAAACAAAAAAACAACAACAAAAAAAAAAAAAAAAAAAAAAAGAAAGAAAGAAAGAAAGAAAAAAAAAGAAAGAGGGAGGTTCATTAGGTGTACAGTATCATTTTAAGATTTATCTCAGAGGGAAGGAGGACAAAATCATTTCACTGTATTACACGAAAAGTAAAGAATTGTTTCATGGGCTGGAGCAACGGCTTAGTGGTTAAGGCACTTGCCTGCAAAGCTTAAAGACCCATGTTCGACTCTCTAGGTCTCATGTAAGCCAGATGCACAGTGACACAAGTGCTCAAAGTTGCGCATGCGCCTAAGATGGCACATACATCTGGAGTTTGACTGCAGTGGCTGGAGGCCCTGGTACATCAATTCTCTCTTTCACATAAGAAAAAAGTCTGTCAGGCTTCAAAAATAAAAAAAGAATTGCTTCACTACTGTGCAACATATGTAACCCAGGAAACACTGATTCGATTTCTGCAAGACAAAAACTGTACTTACTTCAATTATTTTGCTAGAATATTTAAAATATTTTATTTATTTATGAATGAGAGAGAGAATATGGGCATACCAGGGCCTACAGTAGCTGCATAAGAACTCCAGAAACATGTGTCACCTGTGCATCTGGCTTACATAGGTACTGGGGTCAAACCTGGGTTCTTAGGCTTCGTAGGCAAACACCTTTAACTGCAGAGCTAACTCTCCAGCCCTAGAATTTTTTTGTTTTTTTTTTTCCGGGTAGGGTCTCACTCAAGCCCAGGCTGACCTAGAATTCACTATGTAGTCTCAGGCTGGTCTTAAACTCATGGTGAGTTTCTGCCTCCCGAGTGCTGGGACTAAAGCGGCATGTGCCACCACACCCAACTTAGAATAATTTTTTTAGTACTGATTTAGTGATTTGAGTGAGAGAGAGAATGGGCGTGCCAGAGCCTCTTGCTGGTGCTAACAAACTTCAAACACACGTGCCATTTTGTGCATCTGGCTTTATGTGGGTACTGAGAAATTGAACCCAAGCTGTCAAGTGCCTTTCACCACTGAGCCATCTCTCTATTGTCTTGGCTAGAATTTTTTCCCAAGGTAGGGTCTCACTTTCAGTTCAGGATGACCAGGGTGGCCATGAATTCACAGTGATCCTCTTACCTCTGCCTCCCACGTGCTGGGATTAAAGGCGTGCACCACCACACCCAGCTTTAGAATTTTATTTATTTATTTGTTTGTTTATTTATTTTGGTTTTTTGAGGTAGGGTCTCACTCTAGCTCAGGCTGACCTGGAATTTACTATGTAGTCTCAGGGTGGCCTCGAACTCACAGCGATCCTCCTACCTCTGCCTCCCAAGTGCTGGGATTAAAGGTGTGCACCACCATGCCCAGTTATTTCTTAAAAATTCATTTTGCAGGACCGGAGAGATGGCTTAGCAGTTAAGGCATTAGCCTGCAAAGCCAAAGGATCCCGGTTCGACTCTCCAGGACCCACGTAAGTCATATGCACAGGTGGCACATACATTTGGAGTTCGTCTGCAGTGGCTGGAGGCCCTGGCATGCCCATTCTCTCCCTTTCTTGGAGCCTCTTTCTCTCTCTCAAATAAATAAAGTCTTTTTAAAAATTTTATTTTGCTAAAATTACAAATGAGGACACAATGATTTCTTAAGTCTCAGAAGTGCTTTTTTTTTGTTTTGTTTTGTTTTTTCAAGGTAGAGTCTTACTCTAGCCCAGGCTGACTTAGAACTCACAGCAAGCCTCCTACCTGTGCCTCCATCTCCATCCTCCTACCTTTGCCTCCTGGAATTAAAGGCATGCCACCCAGCTCAGAAGTGTTTTAAAGCCTTTGATTTTACTGGAAGAATCAGGGGGAAAATACTTTTTTCCTCCTCACTTCAGACTATTAGTAATATTTTATACTTCCAATGAGTCACATTTAAAAAAAAATATGTTATTATTTATTTATTTGAGAGAGAGAGATACAGAAATAGGCAGGTAGAGAGAGAGAGAGAATGGGTGCGCCAGGGCCTCCAGCCACTGCAAACGAACTCCAGATGCATCTGGCTTACGTGGGTCCTGGAGAATCGAGCCTCAAACCGGGGTCCTTAGGTTTCATAGGCAAGCGTTTAACCTCTAAGCCATCTCTCCAGCCCAAGTCACATATTTTAAAAAAAAATTTTTTTTTTTTGGAGAGAGACAGAGAGACAGAAAGGGAGAGGAAGACAAAGATGGGCGCACCAGCAGCCTCTCAGCTACTGCAAACGAAATCTAGATGCATGCGCCCCCTTGTGGTCAAGTGTGGCATTTTGCCCTTGTGTCACTTTGCATCTGGCTAAACGTAGCACCTGGAGATTGGAAACAGCGTTCTTAGGCTTAGGAGGCAGGTGCCTTAACTGCTAAGCCATCTCTCCAGCCCCCTGAGTCACATATTTTTAATTTTTAAAAATATTTTATTTATTTGCAAGGAGAGAGAGAAATGCATGTGCCAGGGTCTCTAGCCACTGCAAACGAATTCCAGATGCACGTGCCACTTTGTACATCTGGTTTTACATGGGTACTGGGGAACCAAACCTGGGTCATTAGGCATTGCAGGCAAGTGCCTGAATGGCTGAGCCATCCTCTCTAGCCCCAAAACTAAGTTCTACTCTTTTTTGGGGGTTTTCAAGGTAGGGTGTTTTGCTCTCTAGCCCAGGCTGACCTAGAATTCACTATCTAGTCTCAGGGTGGCCTCAAACTAGCGATCACCTATCTCTGCCTCCTGAGTGCTGGGATTAAAGGTGTGTACCACCACACCTGGCTTCTTTTCTTTTGTTATTTTTTCGAGGAGGGTCTCACTCTAGATCAGGCTGACCTGGAATTCACTATGTAATCTCAGGGTGGCCTCGAACTCTTGGCAATCTTCCTACCTCTGTCTCCGGAGTGCTGGGATTAAAGGTGTGCATCACCACGCCAGGCCCTTTTTTTTTTTTTTTTTTTTTAAATTTTTTTTATTTATTTAATTGAGAGAAGGAGAAAGATACAGAAATAGGCAAGTAGCAAAAAAAAAAAAAGTAAATAAAGCATGGATGTCTGCAAAAAAAAAAAAAAATAAAGCATGGATGTTTGCAAAAAAAAAAAAAAGTAAATAAGTAGCGAGAGAGAGAGAGAGAGAGAGAGAGAGAGGGAGGGAGGGAGAGAGAATGGGCACACCAGGGCCTCCAGCCACTGCAAACAAACTCCAGATGCGTGCACCCCTTGTGCATCTGACTTACGTGGGTCCTGGAGAATAGAGCCTCGAACTGCGGTCCTTAGGCTTCACATGCAAGCGTTTAACCACCAAGCCATCTCTCCAGCCTTTTTTTTTTTTTTTTTTTTTTTTTTTGAGGTAAAGTCTCATCCTAGCCCAAGCTGACCTAGAATTTACTATGTAGTCTCATGGTGGCCTAGAAATCACAGTGATCCTCCCACTTCTGCCTCCCAAGTTCTGAGATTAAAGGCACATAACCACACCTGGCTCTAGAATATTTCATTTTTAAATTTTATTTATTTATTTGCAAGCAGAGATAGAGAGAGAGGAGGGACAGAGAGAATGGGCATGTCAGGGCCTCTAGCCATTGCAAATGAACTCCAGATGCATGTGTCCCTTGTGCATGTGGCTTACGTGGTCCTGGGGAATTGAACCTGGGTCCTTTGGCTTCACAGGCAAATGCCTCACCTGCTAAGCCATTTCTCAAACCCTAGAATGTTTCTTTTTAACTTATTATTATTTGCAAGTAGAGAGTGAGAGGGAAGAGAATGGGTGGACCAGGGCCTCTTGCCACTGCAAACCAACTCTAGCTCCATGTGCCACTTTGTGCATCTGGCTTTACATGGGCACTGCGGATTCAAACCTGGGCCGTCAGGCTTGCAAGCAAGCGCTTATGAGAGCACATTTGTGCTTCACTCCATAGGGAGGACTTTGTAGGTGTATTTTGGGAAAAAAAAAAAAACCAACATGTTCACACTACAAATGGTTTGTCTGCTCTAAGTTTATCCTTAGTTTAGATGTCATCCAATTGGAGGCTGAGGAAGAAAGCAGAACTCAATGGCCGTGGATGCTAACACTCCCAGAGGCACATAGAAATTATAATGAGGGAAAAGCAGAATCCTCCCCTGCTACAGAGACAAGACCTTGCAGCATGTGAAGTCTCCAAGCCTGCAGGCCAGCAGGATAAGACTGAACTTTGAATGGATTTATCGCCTTTGTTCTGGCTCCTATAAAATGCTCATGAGAAGAGATCAGAAAAGACAGTTCTTCGGGATGTCACTCCACTGTCCTGATGGATTGCTAGCTCTCTGAAGAAAGCACAGCTTGAAGATTCAATTCCTGGTTTTCTGCTTGTGAGACAGCTTATAGGATGACAATGTATACCACCACACCACAAATTAAGTAATCTTTATGCATTACTACTGTGTTTGCTACTTCTAAATGTCACCTTACTCCAGATTATTGTACTCCACTTCTTTTATTCAAATTCACTAGCTGCTTGTTGATCCAGAAATGTCCTCCACCCTTCAGAATTTATGGGATCTTAGCCAATCTCAGAGTAGAAATTCTTTCCTCCTTCACACTGCCCTAGACCTCTTGTTCCCAGTGGCATGTCACAGGTCCTGGCCTGCTTCGTGTTGTACTCTCTCTGACCTCCATGACAGAATAAAGTAAAAGATCCTAAGAACCTAACTTCTGTTCCATCCTACCTAAAAGCAAGTCATTACACATCTTTTTTGGAAAAAAAAATCTCAGGCTGGAGAGATGTCTTAGCAGTTAAGTTGCTTGCCTGCAAAGCCTAAGGACCCAGGTTCAACTCCCCAGTACCCATGTAAAGCCAGATGCACAAGGTGACACATGCATCTAGAGTTCATTTGCAACAGCTAAAGGCCCTGGCATGCTCACTCTCTCTCTCTCTCATAAATAAATAAAAATTTTAAATAAATATATATTTTTTAAAATCTAACCTAGGAGAAAAATGTCAATTTAACTTTCATATACATCATCAAGTAGAAGCCACATGACTTGGGAACAATTATAAAGTACTGGAGTGCATGCAAGGTACTATATGCTAGGTGCTTCCTAAGCACCCAGAGAAACAGTGGGTGAGCTCTATTCACAACAAAGTGAGCTGCTACCCAGCTTTCTTTATCCAACTTCCTGAAAAAACAGTGGCTGCTTTCACTTTAAAGCACAATTAAAACAGCCCTCAAGCTCTTACAGGTGGTCCTCAGAGACAGGAGCCTGCTGTAGGAGCCTGGGGACCGCAAAGCCAGGCAAGGTGGCTTGCACCTGGAATCCCTGCACTTGGCTCAAGGAGGAGGACTGCTACAAGTTCAAGGCTAACTTGGACTATAAATTGAGTTCCAAGCCAGCCTGGACTACAGTGTAAAGCCCTGTCTCAAAACAAAACAAAAAAACCCAAACATGCTCTCCTCTACCTCTTTCCCCAAAAAGAGGAAGGAAAATAAGTTCAAATTATACTCTGCACATTTCAAGGTTAGCCTCCATAGGGAGGTAGCCAGAGAGCAACAAGTGTACCAAGAGGAGCTGTGGATGAAGTCTTAGCAGGGCAGCAGCACCCTCTACTGCTGGAGTAGGGAAGGGCAGCGGACAGCAGGCTGGAGCTGGCTGTGTGACTGCAGGGGAGAGGGGGCATCAACCAATCCAATCTCCACAGAAATCTCATCCCGGCAGGCAGGTCTGTCACACAGAAATAGCTTCCTCAATTGTGAGTTTCCATTTATGCTCGTTCCTTAATTTAAGTAAGAGATTTCACAATCTATTTTCTTCTTTCTTTCTTTCTTTCTTTCTTTCTTTCTGTTTTGATAGTTTTTTTTTTGTTTTTTTTTTGAGGTAGGGTCTCACTCTAGCCCAGACTGACCTGGAATTCACTATGTAGTCTCAGGGGGCCTTGAACTCATGGTGATCCTCCTACCTCTGCCTTCCAGAGTGCTGGCCTTCCAGAGTGCTGGGATTACAGGCATGTGCCACCACACCCAGCTTGAGATATCACAATCTATGACATGCCCAACTCTTCACTTAGCCTTGGGGAAAAGAGACCCAAAACAAAGTTACTTAGGAGTTATGAAGCCATCCTGAGGGTACAAGTCACTGGCTTCTCAGTATAAGCCAAAGGCTTGGGTTCACATGTCCCCAAACCCATTTTCCAACCTGTGGTTCCCACTCTGACATGGTAATCATCCTGGAAGGACTGAAGTGTTTTTTTTTTTTGTTTGTTTGTTTTTTCTGTAGCCCAGGCTGACCTGGAATTCACTATGTAGTCTCAGGGTGGCTTCGAACTCACAGTAATAAACCTACCTCTGCCTCCCAAATGCTGGGATTAAAGGGGAAGATGTTCTTTTCTAAAAAATCAGAATCTCAGCTGGGCATGGTGACACATGCCTTTGATCTCAGCACTCGGGAGGCAGAGGTAGGAGGATCACTGTGAGTTCGAAGCCACCCTGAGACTACATAGTGAATTCCAGGTCAGCCTGGGCTAGAGTGAGACCCTGCTTTGAAAACATCCCCCCCCCAAATCAGAGTCTCACTCTAGCCCAGGCTGGCTTGGAAATGGGTTGGGGGAGAGGGGTATTTCAGCCTCCAGAGTGCTGGAATTAAGGGTGTGTGCCAGTCCAGCTAGGACAAAGGATATTCTGAGCGACACCTGTGCCCGCCTCCCTTTGGCTATCAGATTACTGAAATGATGAAAGGTCTCCTGGAGGAATTGGGATTTCCCAGGAATCTCATGCTGGGAGGAAGAAATTACCACCCAAGAAGAGAGTTCACATAGTTCTGTCAATTTACCAGATCAGAGTGCGAGGCCATCCTGAGACTATATAGTGAATTACACATCAGCCTGAGCTAAAGTGAGACCCTACCTCAGGGAAAAAAATAAAAATAATAAAATAAAATTTATCAGATCACCTAGCAGGAGAGACTGACAGAGATGGGTCACTGAAGGGCAGGACCACACGGACCAAGACTGCTTAGTTATGTGTACCTCTTGCCTTCTATTTAAACTAAATCTAGGGAGAGGGTAGTGGTTTTAATCCCAGCACTCAGAAGGAAGAGGAAGGAGGATCGCCAGGGTTAGAGTGAGACCCTACCTAGAAAAGCAAGCAAACAAACAAAAATCTAGAACTGGGGCCAGAGAGATGGTTTAGTGGTTGAGGCGCTTGCCTGCGAATCCTAAGGACCCAGGTTCAATTTCCTATTATCCACGTAAACCAGATGCATGTGCTGGTGCATGTTTCTGGAGCTCATTTGCAGTAGCTAGAGGCCCTGGCGTGCCCATTCTATCTGCCTCTCTCTCTCTTTCAAATAAATATTTTTTAAAAATCTAGAACTGGGGACTGGAGAGATGGCTTAGCAATTAAGGCACGTGCCTGAGAAGCATAAGGACATAGGCTCGATTCCCCAGGACCCACATAAGATAGATGCACAAGGTGGCGCACGCATCTGGAGTTCGTTTGCAGTGGCTGGAGGCCCTGGTGCGCCCATTCTCTCTCTCCCTCCCTCCCTCTCTGTGGCTCTCAAATAAATAAATAAAAATATTTTTTTCCTACCTCAGGAAAAAAAAAATATATTTTTTAAAAATTCTAGAACTGAAGAACTACAAGTAAGAAAAAGGTTCCTTATCAATGTTTGAGGAAAACACAGCGAATATGGAACCAGAGGGTGAGGTGTGGACTGTGTACAGTGGTATTTTGTTTCTTAAATTCTCTTGGGAGCTTAGTTCCACAAGAGGTTAACTGTTTGGGGAGCAAACTGCCCAAGCAGAAGCTATCAGGCACAAACTCCAAGAATAGAGGGTCCTGCCTGCCCCTCATACTCTCCTCACAATTAACATTAAATTAAGAAATGGTTGGACTGGAGAGATGGCTTAGTAGTTAAGGCACTTGCCTGCAAAGCCAAAGGACACAGGTTCGATCCCCCAGAACCCATGTAAGCCAGCTGCATAAAGTGGCACATGCACCTGGAGTTCATTTGCAGCAGCTGGAGGCCCTGGTGAGCCCATTCTCTCTCTTCTTCCTCCCTCTTTCTCTTATAAATAAAAATAAAATAAAATAAGAAATGGTTGACATTACCATCTGACAACCTGACTTCCCCACTGTTCACTTGTAAGGTATATGCCAACAGAATAATACATCTCAAGATGATGCCAGGAACTCATACCGCCATTCTCAAATGTCTCAACCACCTACCCCTTTGCTAACCCTGGAGTAAGACACAGGAATTACCATTTCCACCAGGGGGAAGGAAGAAATCCTACTGCCACACCAACAAAATGAATGGCCTGCTGACAAAAAAATCACTGCGAATCCTACTCTTACTGCTGAAATTCGGTTTAGGAGAGTACCTGGAGCGACGTCTACGTAAAGTCCACATTACTTGGCACTGAAGAAAGGGGAGCAAACTTTAGTGGAACAAGGGGCAAATAAATGAATTCTTAGCAGAGTTTTGAACTAGGCCACAAGGCAAGTAGACTGCGGCTGACCATGGTTCTCCAGTCTGTTAAAGTTCAAGGGAAGGGAGCAAAGGCAGGTGGCCAGTAGGAAGCTTTTAAAAAACCCAGCTTCAATGACTAAACTAATCCCTGATTGGTTGGAATCTACAGTAAGGCTGGGCTTCAGGCCAATCAGAATTCCTGTTGTTGGGGAGGGCCTAGGACTAGAGTAACTGTCACTACCTCAGCTGAGTATTTTCCTGAAACTGTTCAGTTTGGTATGAATAGGGAAGAGGCATCCTATAGTCTACCTTTCCTCTAGTTACAACTATTGTACCATTTTGTCACTTGTTAATATAGGGTTCAATTGATTTGTTGTATTCAGGAGTGTATATTTCTAGGTTTATGCTTTCCTTAGCCATAATTCATTTCTCCTACTTCCCATTTCTTCATTGCTGACGCCACAATTAACAGTGTTTCTTGTTGATTTAAGGTCAAGGCCAAAGATAAACTCCCATTCAGCTTGCAGATTTAGTGAAATATTCAGCTGCTTGCCCTTGAATGTCAAAAGAAGGTAAGAGGGACCTGTTCTTAATGTCAAACATGGTTAAGAAGAAAGGGGTGGCATTCTCAGAAACTCTTCAGACAAGAAAGGCCATGAACTTCAAGCTATAGGAAGTGAACAGCAACCACAGCAAAGCCTGGGACTTGGACTCTGGGTTTAGTCCCTCCCATCAACAATCTGGATACAGAAAAGGCAGATTCCTAATCCACAAGGGCCTTGCAAGCTCCTAGACACCAAGAAAGATAAGAACTGGGCTGGAGAGATGGCTTAGTGGTTAAGGTGCTTGCCTGCGAAGCCTGAGGACCTAGGTTACTGGACTTATGTAAACCAGATGCACAAGGTAGCACATGTGTCTGGAGTTCATTTGCAATAGCTGGAGGCCCTGGCGTGCCCATTCTCTATCTGCCTTTCTCTCTTTCAAAATTAAAAAAAAAAAAAAAAAGAAGGGGCTGGAGGGGATGCCTTAGTGGTTAAGGTATCTGCCTACAAAGCCAAAGGATCCTGGTTCAATTCCCCAGGACCCATGTAAGCAAGATGCACAAAGTGGCGCATGCATCTGGAGATGGTTTTGCAGTGGCTAGAGACCCAGGAGTGCCCATTCTCTGTGTGTGTATGTGTCTGTCTGTCTGTCTGTCTGTCTGTCTGTCTCTCTCTCTCTCTCTCTCTGACTCTCTCTCAAATAAATTAAAAAAAAAAAAAGAAAAAAAGAAAAGAAAAGAAAAGATAAAGTCAGGTGTGGTGGTGCATGCCTTTAATCCCAGCACTTGGGAGGCAGAGGTAGAAGGATTGCCACCCTGAGACTACATAGTGACTTCCACATCAGCCTGGGCCAGAGTGAGACCCAACCTCAAAACACACACACACACACACAAAAGAATTACTCTTGCTTGTGTGCCTCAGGAAAACAGACACAGAGTACCAGCTCGAGAAAGCAGGTAAGGGTGCCCTAGCTCCCAATCATAGCTCCTCGGATTCTTCCAGATTTCCCCATCAAGTTACACTGGATAAAGGCTGAGACTTGGAAGTGGTTCCTCTTTTTAATATTTATTTACAATCAGAGAGAGAATGAGAATGGGTGTGCCAGAACTTCCAGCTGCTGCAAACGAACTCCAGATGCATGCACTACTCTGCACATCTGGCTTTATGTGGGCCCTGGGGAATCAAACCTGGGTCATTAGGCTTTGAAGGCCAATGCCCAACCACCGAGCCATCTCTCCAGTCCCAGGAAGTGTTTCCTCTTTAGAATATAGCTTGAGGTCCCCCAATCTGCCATAATAAAAGCTATCTAGCCTGGGTGGTGGCACATACCTTTAATCCCAGCACTAGAAAGGCAGAGGTAGGAGGATCACCCTAAGTTCGAGGCCACCCTGAGACTACATAGTGAATTCCAGGTCAGCCTGGACCAGAGTGAGACCCTACCTCGGAACCCTCCCCCTCAAAAAAAGCTATCTACAGAGACCAAGCTGCTCCTGGACCCAGGAGATGTGACCAGAGACCCTTAACCTTAAGACAGGTATTTGGTAAAGTGGCCAGCAACTTTCTAGGAAAAATATAAGGCTTTAATTAGTTGAAATGCCAAACCTCTGAATCTAACCCTCTGGATCCTGAGTGTTTTGTTCTGATGGGCATAGAAAAGCAATCTTCATGCACAGAATCCTCTCTATCATCTTTTAGTTTTGCTTCTTAACTGCTTGTGGGGAGGAGGGAGCTTTGTCAGAGTGACAGTCAAAAAAAAACAAGTCCTGTCCTGGTGGTGCACGCCTTTAATCCTAGCACTTGGTAGCGCTTGGTAGGTAGGAGGATCACCATGAGTTCAAGGCCACCCTGACACTACATAGTGAATTCCAGGTCAACCTGGGCTACAGTGAGACCCTACCTCTGGGTAAAAAAAAAAAAAAAAAAGTCCTTTTCTCTTTCTGGAGACACTTAAAATGTAACCAAGAAGTCCAGTGTCTTGAAAGCTCTTCTCACCTTGCCCCCTGGGGGACTGTAACAAGTTAAACAGCAAGATGCTCTTCAGCCTCACAAAAATACTCCAAGGATAATCCCAGCACCTGGACTGGCAGAGGTAGGAGGATCGAGGCCACCCTGAAACTGCATAGTGTATTCCAGGTCAGCCTGGGCTATCGTGAGACCCTACCTGGAAAAACAAAACAAAACAAAAAAAGAACTCTCCAAGGGAGTAGGACTATAACAAGAGACAGGAGCTTGGCCTAGCCAGATAGTAAAAGAGCATTTGTAAGGGATGTCCCTCTCGCAACCCTCTACCATAACTATACAGAAGGTCTCTGGGTAACAAGAAAAATGCACATTGCTCCCAGGCTTCTAAATCTCCACTCTACTTTCAGCAATGACAAATGACACGTACACAAGTCTTTTCATACTAACAGAGCTTAATGTTTACTCTTCAACAGGTGTCTTACATGACAGAGGTCAAAGTGAGGTTTTGGTTTTTTTTTTCTTCTTTCATTTTCTTTTTTGATTTGTACACAGAAGTGGTACATAGAAAGCTAGGCGTGGTGGCACATGCCTTTAATCCCAGCACTCAGGAGGTACAGGTAGGAGGATTGCTGTGAGTTCAAGGACACCTTGAGAATACAGAGAGAATTCCAGGTCAGCCTGGGCTGGAGTGAGACCCTATCTCAAAAAAAAAAAAAAAAAAAAAAAAAAAAAAAAAAAAAGCCCCCACACACCTTTAATCCCAGCACTAGGGAGTCAGAGGTAGCAGGATCACCCTGAGTTCGAGACCACCCTGAGACTACATAGTGAATTCCAGGTCAGCCTGAACTAGAGTGAGACCCTACCTCGAAAAACCAAAAAAAAAAAAAAAAAAAAAAAAAAAAAAGAAGAAGAAGAAGAAGAAGGTGATACATAGTAAACATCAGTTTTAGCTCTATACAAATATATAAATAGCACCTAAGTCTTTGGTAAAAATTCATTTTTTCTCTTTAATTTACAGTTACATTGCTTTAGTGGTAGATAACTGAATTTTGCAATCTTAAATTCCAGACAAGGCAGTTAACAGTTAACATAAGCCAATGCCTGCCCTTGTGATGCATTTAAACCAAGCATGTTTGTACAATGTGGTCACATTATAGTATTACATGTTTTGTCTGTCTCTAGGTTCCTGCTGTGTAGCTCTGCCTGGCCTGGAACTCACTATGTAGAATAGGCTACCCTTGAACTAGCAGCAATTCTCCCTCTGCCTCCAAATGCTGGAATTACAAGCATAAACCATCATACCCAGTTTGTTTTTGTTTTGAGACAGGGTCTCACTTTATAGTCTAGGCTGGTGAACTCAAGATCCTTCTGCCTCAGCCTCCCAAGTGTTGGGATATCAGGTATGTACCACCATACCCAACTTTCAGATTTCTTTTATTTTTATTTATTTATTTTGGTTTTTTGAGGTAGGGTCTCACTTTGGCCCAGGCTGACCTGAACTTCACTATGGAGTCTCAGGGTGGCCTCGAACTCACAGTGATCCTCCTACCTCTGCCTCCTGAGTTCAGGGATTAAAGACGTGCGCCACCATGCCCGGCCAATTTCAGATTTCTTAATGTATCTCCATATTCATTTGTAATTTTATGATAGCATATCCTCTAAGGCAGTGATTTTTTTTAAGCACAAGCATTTTCCTTTTTTAAAAAAAAAAGATTTTATTTTTATTGATTTATTAGAGACAAAGAGAGGGAGAGTGAGAAATGGGCAAGCAGGGGCCTCTAGCCACTGCAAACAAACTCCAGACGCATGTGCTCCTTGTGCATCTAGCTTATGTGGGACCTGGAGAATCGAACTGGGGTCTTTAGACTTTGCAGGCATGTGCCTTAACCGCTAAGCCATCTCTTCAGCCCCACAAGCATTTTTAGAAAAGGGGCTTTGACGGAGAACTCAAATTAAGGACACTCCCTACAGCAGAATTACACAGATTCTTTAAATGACATATGGCCAGAGTCCATATTTATAGCACTAAGAACTAAACCCTTTCCAGATACAAGTAAAATAAATCGATACAATGAACTTAAGTTCTACTTGTGTTGAGGAGGAGTCCTTCCCTTGTACTATTCTTTTTTTTTGTTTTTGTTTTGTTTTTCGAGGTAGGGTCTCACTCTAGCGTAGGCTGACCTGGAATTCACTATGGAGTCTTCAGTGTGGCCTTGAATTCACAGTGATCCTCCGACCTCTGCCTCCCAAGAGCTGGATTAAAGGCGCCACACCACACCCAGCTTGCAATTCTTTTTTTAAAATTACTTGCAAGCACAGAAAGAATAAGCACAGCAGGCCTCTTGCCTGTACAATTTCCAGGTGCATGTGCTACTTTGTGTACCTGGCAAGCCAGTGCCTTTAACTGTTGAGCCATCTCCCCAGTCCCTCTTTTGCAATTAAATGTATGTGGGTTGATGATGCCTAACTCTAAAAACTGAAATGACTGCAGACTCAACATTAAGGAGTATTTAGACTGGATAATGATGTGAAAATTCAAATTAAGCAGAGACTAGACTGGTGTCCCGCTTTCTGTTACCTAAGGGACTTACTGCACTTTCCCAAGCCTCTCAGCTTCCGAGGGTAGCTTCAGGGGCTACCCTAACTCTTGCTCGTAAGATATTCATTGTGCCTTACTACCTCTTAGGTCTCTAACTAGGATAGCAAAAAAAAAAAAAATCTCAGATCTCCTAATTCTCTCTCTCACCGCCTCAAATCACCCAGACCCAAGACATACCACATAGGGTTAAAGATATGAAGTAAGTGGGAAGGAAACCAAGGGCGCTGTTGTCCGGTGTCAACACGCGCAGGTGATAAGGGGCGGGCTCACCTTTTTTTTTTTTTTTTTAATCAGTTCACCTTTAGTATTAGATTAAGTACACCTGCTCACAACTGTGTTCCAACCCGACTTCACTAACCGGCTTTAGCTGTTGCCAGAATCCAGAGTGTTCTCGAAAACCACTCACTCAGCAGCTCCCTTGGCTAGTCCAGACTGGCAATCTCGAGCCACTGCAGCTGCCCAGCAGTGCCAAATTGCGCCCAGGCAGCTTGCCTTTCCTCCTTGGGGGAGGGAGAGGGGGATGAAGGCTGAGGAGGCATCTGACCTGCACAAGCATGCGACAAGCCCCCTCACTCTTCCATCTGTCTGCATCCATCTTAACTTCTGAGGTCATCAAGGGGGCAAGCCAGGTCAATCAACGGAGACTCCCAGTCTCCAAAGGACCCAGAAGAACGGACGCTGGGGTATTAATCACTGAGGAAGTGGAGGTGGAGAGTGAGGGATTTGGAGACTGTAGGACGAGGAGGGACAACAATGCACACGAGTTAACCAGAGGAGGCGGTCGGGGGTCGGGGCTAGGTTCAGGAAGCGGTCCCGTACGCCGCGCCGCCGCCGCCTCCCTCCCCCACTCTGCAGCCGGGCCCCGAGATTCCGCCCGCCCGCGCCCCCCGGGGGACCCGGCCTCCACGACACACAAGGACGCCCTTCCTCTGCGCTGCAGAACTGGGCCGTGCCTCGGCAACCGGGGCAGGCGGAAGCAGGAGAGGAAGGACGACACCCCCTCCTCCTCCACCGCCGCCGCCGAGAGCGCCCCTTCAGGGGGGTCCACCGGGACTTGATCTCAGATTTTGAGAGGGGGCTTGTAGAGGGCGGGGCGTCTCTTTATGGTTGGTGGCGGGGAGGTAAGGGGAGGCGTTTGCATCCCGGCGGAGACGAGGTTCCCGGAACCACGAGCTCGAAGCTCGCCTCCCTGCCATCACCGTGCCCACCCGATTTACCTCTTGGTCCCTTCGTCCTCGAGCAGGTCTGGCTCGGTCGCCGCCATTACCACATCGCACTCTGCGGCCGCCGCCATCTTACCGCCGGGACCAGAGAGCCGGGTGGGAGGCAGGCGGTGCAGAGCACTTCCGGTCGGAGCATCGAGCCGCTCAGCTGCGCCGCGCCCAGAGGGACACCCTCGGGTCCGTCTACCAGCGAGAGGCTCCGCTTGGGGCCAGAGCGGCCTCCCGTCCCTGGAGGTCCACGGTGGTCTCCGCGCTGGGACGGGGGCCCAGGGACGGCTCCTGTGCGTAGGGGGCGCCACTTTACCCCGTGGGTAGGCAGGGAAGGGGCGGAGGGGAAATCGGAGGGTTGTTGCCTCTCTAGGCCTCGGTTTGCCTCAGTAGTCCAAAAGCTTGGTTGCCATAACAACTTGCGCTCCTAGAGAGTCTCCGGTCGGGCGCGAGTTGGTTGGCTGGGGGTTGCGGAAACCCGGGTCACCCAAGGCTCTGGAAGGAAGAAGCTGTCACGATTGGCTTCCTAACCTTGGAGTGCGTCCACAGCTTCCTCCCCCGGGGAAAGGCAAGAAGAGATGCTCGGAGCCCAGTTCCCCAGCTTTCATCGGTCCCTCCGAAGCCCTGCCCAGCCAAGCGAGGGGGAACGCGGGGCGTCTTCACCCCGCGCCTTTCATCCCCCTCCCTGGACAGCCAAGCGGCAACTGGTTCATCACCCCAATGACGCTGACCTTTTATGAGGCTGCTTTTATGTCCCCCGCTTGGGAGTGCCGTCTCAGCGTTGAGCCTAGAGAGGCTGACACGGCGATTCCAGCCCCTGCCCCAGAGTTTTATAAGGCAGCTCACGGGGTGAGGTCCCTTTGGCTGTGTCCCCACTACTCCCGCCTCTCGTAAACTCAGCTCAGCACGCCTGTCTGGCCGAATGAAATCTGGATTGGGAACTCGGGGCCAAGGCAGCTTAATCGTCTTTGAAGTAGCCATGTCACACCCATCAATATTTGTGGAGTTAAATGGAGGCCTTCTGAGGATGTCATTCAGCGCTAAATAAAGGGAAGGGAAAAGGGGTTTTCAGGGGTTATTCGCCTTCCAGGAAAACCTAAGCGTCAAGATCCCTGTCGGTGTTGTGGTAGTTGAAAACACAAGGACCACTGGGCAGGGAATTTATTATAGGTGAGGCTCTTGTGGGCTGGAAGGGGGAGAGGTCACTCAGGCAGTACCCATCAGGAACCCCCTCCAAAATACCTACTCTGCTGCTTGGGGAACTTCACAGGCTCATGGTCCCTGCCTGCCAATGGTTCATCTCACAGTCTACAGTCTAAAACAGGGCCCACCTGCTTTTAACCATCTCCCCACTTTGGGTTCTATATAGCTGAGCCTATTCGTTTTTCTCCTATTGGCTCTAACTTCACCTGCTGATGACTCAACTCTCCCATCTCCTAGGCCTTTCACAGAGTACCGCACTTCTACATCCAACTACCTACTGGGTATCAGATGTTTCAGAAGACTCCAAAGCTTAGTCAATTTGGGGGGGGGTGTTTTTTAATTTAATTTTTTATTTATTAGAGATGGGGCGGGGAGAGTGGGCGCGCCAGGGCCTCTAGCTACTGCAGATGAACTCCAGGTGCATGCACCACCATGTGCATCTGGCTTACGTGGGACCTGGAGAATTGAACCTGGGTCCTTAGGCTTCGCAAGCATGCGTCTTAACTGCCAAGCCATCTCTCCAGCTCTGTTTTTTGTTTTTTTTGAGGTATGGTCTCACTCTAGCTAACCTGGAACTCACTCTGTAGCCTCTGGCTGCCCTTGAACTCATAGCAATCCCCCTACCTCTGCCTTCCAACTGCTGGGATTAAAGGCACTACCACACCCAGCTAATTTAACATATTTTAAAAATGTATTGTTAGCCGGGCGTGGTGGCGCACGCCTTTAATCCCAGCACTCGGGAGGCAGAGGTAGGAGGATCGCCGAGAGTTCGAGGCCACCCTGAGACTACATAGTTAATTCCAGGTCAGCCTGGACCAGAGTGAGACCCTACCTTGCAAAACCAAAAAAAAAAAAAAAGTATTGTTATTTACTTGTGTGCCTATTTGCTTGTGAATGTGGTGCTGTGTGAAGGTCCGAGCTAGCTAGAAGCTTCTGGGAGAGATGCTCCTGCCTCCTCCACCTGCCATTTCTTGGTCAGTGTCAATGTGCAAGGATTACAGAAACCTGCCCCAAGAAACTTCCAACTTTTCAGGCCGGGTCTAGGTATTGAACCTGGACACTCCAGCTTGAGCACTGACCACTTTATCCACTAAGCCATCTTCCTATTTATTTATTTATTTTGGTTTTTCAAGGTATGGTTTTGCTCTAGCCCAGGCTGACCTGGAATTTACTATGTAGTCTCAGGGTGGCCTAGAATTCTTGGCTATCCACCTATGCCACCACACCCAGCCATCTTCCCATTTATTGAACCTGTATTTTCCCCATGCTTCAACAATTCAGAAGGCAATGTTGTTGGGTGGTGGCACATGCCTTTAATCCCAACACTGGGGAGCGGAGGTAGGAAGATCGTCCTCAGACTACAGTGAATTCCAGATCAGCCTGAGCTAGACCATAACCCTCGGGGTGGGGGGCAGAGAGGGGGAAGAGGCAATGTTGATTCTTTTTGCTGAATTTTTTTTTACCATGTTGAGGATTCAACCATTTGCCTGTCCAAGTGAGAAACACTGGACAGATCATGAGCACCTCAGTCTTTCCCTGACTTCCACACAATCACTATTTTTTTAATATTTTATTTAGTTATTTAAGACAGAGAGAGAGGGAGGGAAAGAGAGAGAGAGAGTGGACCCGCCAGCCACCGTAAATGAATTCCAGATGCATATATCAACTTGTGAATCTGGCTTACCTGGCTATTGGGGAGTCAAATCTGGGTCCTTAGGCTTCGCAGGCAAGCACTTTAACGGCTAAGCCATCTCTCCAGCCTGCGATCACTTATTGACTCCTGCCAGACAGAACTGCCACATCACCTTCCATTCCCAAGTCAGACTCTCACCTTTTTTTTTTTTTTTTTCTTTCAAGGTACGGTCTCTCTCTAGCCCAGGCTGACCTGGAATTCACTATATTGTCTTGTCTCAGGGTGGCCTCGAACTCATGGAGATCCTCCTACCTCTGCCTCCCAAGTGCTGGGATTAAAGGCGTGCACCATCACGCCCAGCACCTTTTAAAAATTATTATTAATTATTATTTTTTAGCTCAGAAGACTAGAATAGTCCCTTAACTGGACCCTAGTCTTGTCTCTCTCCAGTCTTGGCTCTTCTGCCAGAACAGTCTTCCTCACAAAAACCAATCATGTCACATCACTGGCATAAAACCTATCAATGGTTTTGTAGTCTGTGAATTTGATCACTTTGGTGTACCATATTCTTTGATTATTTGGTTTCTTTCTACCATCAATTTTGGAGTCACACGCACTACCGTTGCACAATGAGGTCTCTACCATCAAATTGGAATCCAAGTATTTGTATTTCCAAAAAATGTCACTACTATTGTTCACTTAAAAATTAAGCCGGACGTGGTGGCGCACGCCTTTAATCCCAGCACTGGGGAGGCAGAGGTAGGAGGATCGCTGAGAGTTCAAGGCCACCCTGAGACTACATAATGAATTCCAGGTCAGCCTGGACCAGAGTGAGACCCTACCTTGCAAAACCAAAAAAAAAAAAAAAAAAAAAAAAAAATGGCGTGGTGGCGCACGCCTTTAATCCCAGCACTCAGGAGGCAGAGGTAGGAGAATCGCCATGAGTTCGAGGCCACCCTGAGACTACATAGTGAATTCCAGGTCAGCCTGAGCTAGAATGAGACCCCACCTCAAAAAAAAAAAAATGTATTTATGGGGGGGGGCTAGAGAGATGGCTTAGCGGTTAAGGCACATGCTGGCGAAGCCTAAGGACCCCGGTTCGATTCTCCAGGTCCCATGTAAGCCAGATGCAGAAGGGGCACACACATATGGAGTTCATTTGCAGTGGCTAGAGGCCCTGATGTGCCCATTCTCACTCTCCCTCTCTCTCTCTTTCCCTCTGTCTGTCTCTAATAAATAAATAAAAACAAAGTCAAAAAAATTTATGGGGGATGGAGAGATTGCTTAGCAGTTAAGACATTTGCCTGCAAAGCCAAAATATCCCGGTTCGATTCTCCAGGACCCATTTAAGCCAGGTGCACAAGAGGGTGCATGCATCTGGAGTTTGTTTGCAGTGGCTGGAAGCCCTGGCGCGCCCATTCCCCCCACCAACTTTCTGCCTCTTTCTCTGTCAAATAAATAATTAAATATATTAAAAATATTTATGCCAGGCATGGTGGCACACACCTTTAATCCCAGCACTTGGGCAGAAGTAGGAGTATTACCATGAGTTCAAGGCCAGCTGAGACTACAGAGTGAATTCCAGGTCAGCCTGGGCTAGAGTGGAAACCCTACCTTGAAAAACCAATATATGTATAATTTGTGCTGGGTGTGATGGCACACACCTTTAATCCCAGCACTTGGGAGGCAGAGGTAGGAAGATCACCATGAGTTTGAGGCCACCTGAGACTAACAGTGAATTCCAAGTCAGCGTGGACTAGAGTGAGACTCTATCTTGAAAAACAAAATTTATTTATTTGTAAGCAGAGAGAGAGAATGGGCATGCCAAGGCCTCTTGTCACTGCAAATGAACTCCAGATGCATGTGGCACTTTGTGACCTGGCTTTATGGGGGTACTGGGGAATAAAATCAGGGCCAGCTGGATTTGCAAGCAAACACCTTTAACTGCTGAGCTATCTCCCAGCCCTCAGAAAACTAGGTTTTAAAAAATATTTTTTAGCCAGCCGTGGTGGCTCACACCTTTAATCCCAGCACTCGGGAGGCAGAGGTAGGAAGATCACTGTGAGTTCGAGGCCACCCTGAGAATACAGAGTGAATTCTAGGTCAGCCTGGGCTAGAGTGAAACACTACCTCAACAAAAAAAAAATATTTATTTATTTATTTTCAAGCAGAGAGAAACAGGAGGAGAAAGAGCACTAGGGCCTCCAGCTGCTGTAAACAAACTCCAAGTGCATGCACCACACTGCATCGGGCTTTAACTTTAACTGGGTCCGGGGGATGGAAACAGGGTTGCTATGCTTTGCAGGCAAGCGCCTTAATTGCTGAGCCATCTCTCCAGTCCTTTTTTTTTTTTTTTTGAGGCAAGATATCACTGTTTATCACAGGCTCTTTAAACTCAGAATCCTGCTTCTTCTCCCCAATCCCTGAGACTCCAGGTGTGGGCTACCCCACCAGGCTCAGAACACCTTTAAATGAGCCCAGGAGCACAGCTCTGTAGTAAAGCACTTACTTGCATAGCATGCGCAAGACCTTAGATTCCATCCTTAGCACTGCCAGGGGAAAAAGCAAAACAAGAAAAGATCCCGACGAATAAACTCTTGCGTTAAGGAGGTAGCCTTTAGAGACAGAACACCTGGGCATCAGAAACTAGAGCAGCCGCTTGGCACCCACGCACAACCAGGGCAAGTCCCGCGCTGGTATTTCTCCCGCCCGCCTCTGGGGGCGCAATGCAGCGGGCGCCCGCTCTGCGTCGCCGGAAGTCGTCCTTGCTGGCCGGAAGCTGGGGGGCGGATGCGAGAGCCGGAAGAAGAAGGGAGTCCTTGGGATCGTGCTACCCCCTGCCCTGGTCCCTGCACGCTCCGAGGGCTCGGCAGGGGTGCTGCGGGGACCCTGGGAGGTATGGAGTTGGGAGGCGGGGTCGCCGGGATCGGCCTGAGCCCGTAGGCTGCCTTAGTCGGCCTGTCTGAGCCTGGGACGCCCTCGGAGGACCCGTTTCTGCAGTGTGTCTTGGGTGGCTGGGTGGCCCTTACTTGAAACGCTCTGTTGTTGTTTTTGTTTTTTTTTTTTTTTTTTTTTTTTTTTTTTTTTTTTTTTTTGGTTTTTCGAGGTAGGGTCTCACTCTGGCCCAGGCTGACCTGGAATTAACTATGTAGTCTCAGGGTGGCCTTGAACTCGCGGCGATCCTCCTACCTCTGCCTCCCAAGTGCTGGGATTAAAGGCGTGCACCACCACGCCCGGCTGAAACGCTCTGTATTTGGGGTGTCATTTGGCAGGAGCTTCTGGAGAGGTTTCTGTTTGAGACCCCCTTTTGGGAGTTGTCTCTCTGGGGGAGATGTGTGTGTAGATCTCCCAGAAGTGTGCCTTTGGACAGATCTCTATCCGCGAGCTCTTTGGAGACGCTTTGACTCTGGGCCTTTCGTCTGTGACTGTCAGTCCAAGGACCACAGAATGTAGCTCCTTTCCTGAGCCTTTTCCCCTTAGAGTCCTTCACTTCTTTTTTTGTTTGGTGGTCTTTATTTTACCTAGGAATTTATTATCCAAATAAGTCACTCAAGAAAGCAAATCATTCCCCGAGGGGAAGATAACTTAAAATGGAGCTGCACAAAACACAATTTCTAGTCCGTCCATCATGAAGTCATGGTTAAGGAGTCTGTACTGGTGGTGTGCGTGCTTGTAATCCTAGCATTCGGGAGATGGAGGTAGGAGGATCTAGAATTCAAGGCCGGTTTCAACAACATAGTTTGAGGCCAGTGTCCACTACCTGAGACCTTGGCAGTGATAGCTGGATAGCTCCTTTCATTAACTGGTGTTCTCTATGTCCTGTACAAAGAAGAGACACCTGCTAGCTGTTTAAAGCAGTGACTTTCTTCTGCCTTAATGGCAACATTCACTGAGAACCTACTGGGCATCCGGGTGACAACGGAGTTGGTTACAAGCCAGGTCACTGCCTGTAGTGGCTGTAAACATGGATGAACCTTAAAGCTTTGAGTTCAGATATGGGAGGCCTGCCCTTTGTTTTGATCCTCTCTTCCCTCACCTCATCCAGAATGCCTCTGTTCCTCAAGGTTGAAGGCTAAGCATGGGGAAGAGCTGCAAGGTGGTCGTGTGTGGCCAGGCATCTGTGGGCAAAACTTCAATCCTGGAGCAGCTTCTGTATGGGAACCATGTGGTAGGTGAGTGTTTTGGGTCTGAGGGAGTGGTGGAAAACATTGAGTAAGGAATAGGATTTGATCACATCGTACACACACAAAAACTAACAGGGCCAGGTGTGGTGGTGCACGCCTTTAGTCCCAGCACTCAGGAGGCAGAGGTAGGAGGATCACCATGAGTTCAAAGCCAGCCTGAGACTACATAATGAATTCCAGGTCAGCCTGGGCTAGAGTGAAACCCTATGTGGAAAAACCAAAAAAGAAAAAAAAAAAAAAGGTGGGAGGTATGGCTTTGTGATAGAGCTATTATCTAGCATGCACCAGTCCTGGGTTTGAACTCCAACAGTGTGCAGAAAAAAAGAAAGAAAAAGAGCTGGATGTGGTAACACACACCACCTTTATTTATTTATTTTTTTCAATTTTATTTGAGAGAGTCAGAGAGAGAGAGACAGAGACAGAGAGAATAGGCATGCCAGGGCCTCTAGCCACTGCAAACAAACTCCAGATGCATGTGCCACCTTGTTCATCTAGCTTACATGGGTCCTGGGGAATCGAACCTGTGTCCTTTGGCTTTGTAGACAAATGCCTTAACCACTAAGCCATCCCTTCAGCCCCACACGACCTTTAATTCCAGCACTTGGGAGGCAGAGATAGAAGAGTCACCATGAATTCAAGGCCAGCCTGAAATTACATAGTGAATTTCAGGTCAGCCTGGGCTAGAGTGAAACCCTACCTCAAAAAATCAAAAAAAGGGCTGGAGAGATGGCTTAGTGGTTAAGCGCTTACCTGTGAAGCCCAAGGACCCCAGGTCCCTCGTAAGCCAGATGCACAAGGTGGCACATGGATCTGGAGTTCGTTTGCTGTGGCTGGAAGCCCTGGTGCTCTCTCTGTCCCTCCCTCTCTCTACCTCCTTCCCTGTCCCTCTTTCTTGCAAATAAATAAATAAATAATTTTTTTTTAAAAAAGGTAAAACTAGCCAGGTATGGTGGTAGTGCACACTTCTAATCCCAGCATTTGGGAGCAGAGGTAGGAGGATCACCATGAGTTTGAGGCCACCCTGAGACTACATAGTGAATTCCAGGTCAGCCTGAGCTGGAGTGAGACCCCACCTCGAAAAACCAAAAAAAAAAAAAAAAAAAAAAAAAAAAAAAAAAACGGTAAAACATCATAACTCTCGGCTCTATGACACTGAACAAATCTGGAGGGAAGAAACCCAGTAGCTAAGTTAGCAAGGAAAAACTCCCATGTACCCTCCCCCCCATTTGTTTTTAAATATCTGAGTATTTTTCATGTATTCCAGGCTGGCCTAGAACTTACTAAGTAGCCAAGGCTAGCCTCAGACTCTTTATTCTCTTGCCTGCACCTCCTTGGACTTGTTAATACTAAATTCCGGGATTATAGGCATGTGCCACTATGCCCAGCTTTTTGTTTTGTTTTGTTTTGTTTTGTTTTGTTTTGTTTTGTTTTGTTTTGTTTTGGTCTCACTCTAGTTCAGGCTGACCTGGAATTCACTTCGTCGCTTCAGGGTGACCTCGAACTCTCGGCAATCCTCCAACTCTGCCTCCCAAGTACTGGGATTAAAGGAGTGTGCCACCATGCCCAGCCTGTGTTGGGCTTTTGCTCAATATGCCATCCGTGTCCCTTTCTCTAAGTCATTCCTGCCTCTCTCAAGTCCGTCCTCCTTAGCCTGCATGGTGCTCACTCTCGTCCGCCTGTGAGGAGGTCCACCTTGTGTTTCCCATCTCCCTCTTCACTTCAGATGAGTTTTCTCATTTTATCCCAGGTTCTGAGATGATTGAAACCCAGGAGGACATCTATGTGGGCTCCATCGAGACAGATCGGGGAGTGCGGGAGCAGGTGCGATTCTACGATACCCGGGGCCTTCGAGATGGGGCTGAGCTGCCCCGGCACTGCTTCTCCTGCACTGATGGCTACGTCCTGGTCTACAGCACGGATAGCCGAGAATCCTTCCAGCGCGTGGAGCTGCTCAAGAAGGAGATTGATAAGTCCAAAGATAAGAAGGAGGTATGTGGCCTGCGTTTCTGCTGGATATGGGCCCTGGCATGCCTTAGTGAGGCCAGAACATAATTCCAGCTTTCACGTGTGATTCCAGTTGTCAAGGGGTAGATTAGGAGCTGCAGAGAAGTGACAGTTGTTGGATGGGGAGCTTCACCCCAGACATGGCAATGTGTCAAGGGTGTTCAGAGAGACTTCTCTGAGGCTGAGGAGATGGCTCAGTGGGTAAAGTTGTTTGCCATGCAAGTATGAGGCCCTTCCTTTGGATCCCCAGCACTCATGTTCAAGGTGGGCATGGTGGCATGTGCTTATAACCTTAGCTCTGGGGGAGAATCTGCAGAGCTTACTGGGTTCAGTGAGAGACCCTGTTTCAAGAACATAAGGTGGTAGAAAATAAAATTAAGGCAAACAAACAAACAAAAAAAATAATTAGACGTGGTGGCGCACACCTTTAATCCCAGCACTCAGGAGGCAGAGGGAGGAGGATCACCATGAGTTTGAGGCCACCCTGAGACTACATAGTGAATTATCCAGGTCAGCCTGAGCTAGAGTGAGACCCTATCACAAAAAACCAAAAAAAAAAAAAAAAAAAAATCAGACCAGAGCCTCCAGGCTGCACCTAGGAGCAGCCAAAGGTGAGGGGAGACCAGGCCACTAGGTGCTAGGGAGGCTTCCAGCAGCCAGGGTGCCTCGAAAAACAACAACAAAAAACAAACAAAAAAGCAAGAAAAAAACAAAAGAAGAAGCAAAAGAAAATTAAAAAATAAATAAAATAAAAGAAGGTGGAGAAGTCAGGCATGGTGGTGCACACCTTTAATCCCAGCACTTGGGAGGCAGAGGTAGGAGGATCGCTATGAGTTGGAGGCCACCCTGAGACTACATAGTGAATTCCAGGTCAGCCTGGGCTAGGGTGAGATCCTAACTTGAAAAAAAGAAAATAAGGTGAAAAAAAAAAAAAAAGGAGGAGTTAAGAAAGATAACTCCACACACACAGCCATGCCTGTGATGCACATGCAAGAAAAGGCTTCTCTCGGGTTTACGAGGTCCCCAGCCCCACGCGTGAAACCTAGCTAGTCTTTCTTCCTGATGGCTCCATGCTCTTGCCAGTTCTCCAGACCCCTCTAGACTGCTGGCCTCCTGGAAGAGCATCCCTATTGGTTATTTGCCAGAAACAACTGACATCCACACCTGATCCCCGCCGTGGTATGCCCCAAGGCTTCTCCTTTGCCTCTCTTCTTCAGGTCACCATCGTGGTCCTTGGCAACAAGTGTGACCTGCAGGAACAGCGGCGTGTAGATCCAGACGTGGCTCAACATTGGGCCAAGTCAGAGAAGGTGAAGCTGTGGGAGGTGTCGGTGGCCGACCGCCGCTCCCTCCTGGAACCCTTTGTCTACCTGGCCAGCAAGATGACCCAGCCCCAAAGCAAGTCTGCCTTCCCTCTCAGCCGCAAGAACAAGGGCAGTGGCTCCTTGGATGGCTGAAGAACTGCCCTCCTCCTTCATCCTGCCTTCCTTGTTCCAGCTTCTGGGGCTCTGGAGGACTGGGTTGAGAGCAAGGGGGCATAGGCAAGCTGTCCTTCCCAGTCATCTGGGCAGCTCCCCTGTAGGCCAGGCAGCTGGGCTGACCCAGGCCACTGTCACTCTTGTTCCCTCTCAGCTCTCCCCACAACCTCCCGTAATATTCCCCATCTTACCCCAGCGCACACATCATCTTCACTGTCACCTGGAGCACTTACGGGTCAGTGTCCCTTCCATCTGCCTGGAGCAGAAAGTAGAACTGGCATTCTGAAGTGCCCAGCCCCGGGTGTGCTTCCTTATAGGGCTCCCAACTCTGAATATCCTGCCGGTCACACACTTGTGGCACCAGCCTGGGCCTGAGAAAGCATGACCAGGTATTGTGAGTGCAGTGTGTGCATGCTGGCCTTAAGGTCAGCTCCTCACCCTGACCTTCCTTTGAAAAGCCAGCCTCCTGGGAATGGCCTTTTCTGTTTGAACTCCACCTCTCTCCCAACTATTTTGCTTCCTCTTCCTGCTCTGGGAGCAGGTGGGCCTCATTGATTGAGGTGGAGTGGAATGATGATGGGCTGTGAGTCACCAGCTGCCTTTGTGACCAGCAAGGCCATTCCCCTCTGGGCGTCGGTTTTCTCATCTGTAAATTGACAAGAGTTGCTTAGAAGATGTAGATCCTTTGCAACTCTGATTTTCTGAAGTCCATGGCTTAAGTTGCCTGTGACTGTCCTTTCTGCTTTCCCTCTTCAAGGTGCTATGCCTACCAGCCCTGGAGGCTGGACAAGCCTCTCCTCCCAACCACCCCCCCCCCGGGGGGGCAGGAGTGCACTCCATTCTCAGTGGCTGGAGTTGTCTTGCTCAGTGAGCAGTGTGGTCCGGCCCATGGGGTCTCCACTCCTCCCTCTGGTTGTTTTCAGCTAGTAGCTGGACTTGTATTTAAATAATCCGTATTTATATGCCTGCTGCCCTGGTGGAGCGGAACAAGGTGCTCCTCTAGCCCTTTTTACCTCAGGTGCCTGAACAGAACCAGGTACACCGGTAGCAGCTTCCTAGGAGCTGACAGGCCTCGGAAAAGTGGTGGGTTACCCAGGCACATGTGCCACCAAGTGAGCTTATAACCCACACCTTCTCTAATGTGCACACCTAGCATGGGTGAGACACTATAGCCAGACCACCTCCACTACCCACTCTTACTCCCCAGAACAGGTGAGCAGGGGCGGGTGCCCAGGGCTGGGCAACGAGAGTCAGGGCACTACAGGCTCAAGCTCAAAGTTCATTTATTGATGTGTTGAACACAATAAAATCACAACTGCTGTTATCAAAAATTTTCCCTCCCCACCTTTTTCTTCTCCCATTAGAAGTACCTCAAAAAAAAAGATGCAGGTGGATACTGGCAGAGTCCCATGTGGGGCTTGGGATGACATGACTTCGGCGTATGAAAATGGATCTTGAGAGCACATCAGACTGTCCTAACCCTGAGCTCCGTGGTGGGCGTGGGGAGTCTTGGGGGAGGGACTTGATGTTGAGTATACAGCCTGAGAGAGACCCAGTGCCCCCATAGAGAGCTGGGGTTTAGGTGTAATCAGTGAAAGGCCAAGAAGGGAGGGCTGTGTTAGGATAGATCACTTCTGTTAAGACCTGATCGGGCGGGAACCGCATCTTCATCTACTCATATACGGTATTCTAGCGTCATCCCCTGAAGTAGACGAGTGATGAGCCTCCTTTGACCACCTCCTGTTAATGCTTTGAGACTAAGGGATCTCTTTCACCTCCAAAGTCTTTGTCACACTCCATGGTCACCTTACTATTTTGTAGTATATGTAGTTCAGGCTGACCTTGAGCTTCTAATCAGTCGGGGGGGTGCTGGGATTCTACTGGCATCAGCACACCAGGCTACACGGTGAACTTGTCCAATGGGCCTGAACCCACTCCCAGAACACATAGTGGAGGTCACAGGTCATAGCAGACAGAGCCTGTCTTGTGGAAGGTAAGGTGCTGAGTCAGCCCATGTGTAGGTCTGTGGGGGGAATGAGAGCACCATGTGGTTGGGGCGGTGACTGCAGAGATCTTTGGGATTCATCAGACTGGCCCTGAAGGGCTGGGAAAGCAGGGTGGAGATGCTCCTTGGGCCCAGGGGACTGGCTAGATCCCCAGTTCAGAGTACAGAGCAGCTGCCCTAGATTGGGCAGGCACCCCTAAACTGCCAAAGGCCGTCCCTGGGGGGATGTAGGAAACCAGTGTCTTGAGAGCAGGAAGAGACGGTTTGTAACTGTTGGGAAATCAGCGTTGGCTTCTCCAGGAACCCTAATAGGGGGTAAAGAGAATGGGGCCTGTGGCAGGGCGGACAGCTCCTGCTGGCGTGCGAAACAGAGCTGGGCCCAGGATGGGAGCTGGGAAGAGAGTGGCTGCTGTTGGGGCAGGCCGAAGGGCCAGGGGCCCTGGCAGGGCACAGATGGCAGCAGCTGTAGTGGGCAGAGGGCTGGGCAGGAATCGGGCTGCCAACGTCTTGGTGAGTTGCTTCTGCAAGGCCAGTTTAGACTAGAAAGGAGAGAGGAATGGACAAGATCTCTGACCCACAGCAGTCCACCCCTCCCTGGGCCTCATCCCTGGGCTTTTTGCCTCAGGGAACGTGCTTTTTAGAGTGCCAGTTCTAAGCCCTCCTCCTTGCCACCCCCAAACAATCGTTCCAAAGGGCTTTCTCCACCACCTGTCTTCCTGCCCAGCGAGACAAGACAACCTCGGGATGGGCAAAGCCAGGAGGCTATGGGGAATGGGGAGAGATGGTCTCTAGGAGAAGCCCGCCCACGCCTGGCTCTTGCCTCTGATTATGACCTTAGCCCACCTCCCCGGAAATTCCTCTGGGCAAGGCCAGGACAGACAAATCCCAACCCCAGTTCCATCCCTGCCTAGGCAGCCTCAGAGCCTGTTTGCTTCTTCCTGTTATGCTCCAAGTCCCTCAGCTGGTCCTTCGGCACACCCTCTCTAGCAGAGTCTCAGCATAATGCATGGAGACAGATACCATACCTTGAGGACACTCACAGCCAGCGCTGCGTGCTTCTGCAGTTTGCTGTGCTGGCTGGCAGGCTTAGGGGACTTCCCTGCCAGGCGGTCTTTGTGCCTCCGGCTGCTCATGTGCTGACGGACAAGCAGAGAACAAGATGAAGCCCAGAGACCCAAGACCTGTCACCTTTCCTCTAACCTTGACACACATTTGCCACACGCATGCATGCTGAGTACCTACAGTGGGCAGCAAGCAGATTTGGCCTTGAAGGGTTAATAGCCTTTCCTGAAAACTAGAGGGAACTAAAGAGTTAATAACTCTCCCTAAAACTGGCAGGCCATAAAGCAGTCAGTGGAGACATGCAGCCTTGACAGGCTGCTCCCAATGGATAAACTTCCCTTAACTCAGAAAACCTTGAGGGAACAGAAACCATCTGGTGGGTTATCCTCCCTAGACAATTTGGCTAAAAAAGCTTATTCTGAGCAAGGACACAAATAACTCCAGTTCCTTATCTACTTCCCTTGGACCTGCGGCTGGTACAGTCTGTTTTTCTTAGGATCCTCCTTGTAAGCTTGCACCCCAGCCTGGCCCAGTGCTTCAGCCTTCATCCAGGGGGAAGGCTGCTGCCCCTCGCTGTTTCTCTCAATAAACTGTCTGGGGCTGGAGAGATGGCTTAGCGGTTAAGGCGCATGCCTATGAAACCTAAGGACCCAAGTTGGATTCTCCAGATCCCATGTAAGCCAGGTGCAGTTGGTGGCGCATGCATCTGGAGTTCATTTGCAGTGGCTGGAGGCCTTGGCATGCCCATTCTTTCTCTCTCTCCTGCCCTTCTCTCTGTCTCTAATAAATAAATAAAAATAAATCTTAAAAAAAATCTATAGAAATCAAGTCCTGTGTTCTCTCTTGCTTTTCTCTTACACTTTCCTTGCAGGCCTGAGCTGTCAGACTCTCATCTCTGCACCCACCTGTCTGAGGTGCCCCTTGTCTCCTCCCTTGCTGCCTGCTTACCCACTCAACCCCCTCAGCCTAGCTTCCCTTCTCCCACCTGCTTGAGCTGGGTCTCTGAATTGACCTGGAGCTGACAGATAGCACAGTGGAAGGGGGGGCTAGGCCCCTGGCGGCCCCCCTGGCCCCCTGCCACTCTTTTAGTCTTGTGTCCGGCCCCTCCCCGGGACACTGGGCGGCCCCGGCCCCTTCGGGGAGCCCCTCGTTGACCTTCTACCATCCATCGGTGCTTGGCTCCTGGAAGGAGGGAAGAAGATACTGTCAGTACCAAAGAAAGGTCACAGAGACTCCTCTAAACATCACTTTAAAAAATATATTTTCTTTTCTTTCTTTCTTTATTTATTTATTAGAGACAGAGAGAGAGTGAGAATGGGCACGCCAGGGCCTCTAGCCACTGCAAATGAACTCCAGATGCATGTGCCACCATGTGCATCTGGCTTACGTGGGACCTGGAGAATCAAACTGGGGTCATTAGGCTTCTCACGTTCTCAGGCATACGCCTTAACTGCTAAGCCATCTCTCCAGCCCTAAACATCACTTTAAAAAATTTAATTTAGAGTTGGGTGTGGTGGTGCATGCCTTTAATCCCAGCATTCAGGAGTCAGAGGAGGAGGATCGCAGAGCAACTACATAGTGAATTCCAGGATAGCCTAAGCTAGAGTGAGACCCTACCTCGAAAAACCAAAACAAAAAAAAAAAATTTATTTATTTGAGAGAAAAAGGAAGATTGAGACAATGGACGCACCAACCAGGGCCTCTAGCCAATGTAAACAAACTCCAGATGCATGCATCATCTTGTGCATCTGGCTTACGTGGGTCCTGGGGAATTGAACCTGGGTCCTTTGGCTTTGCAGGCAAACTCCTTAGCCACTAAGCCATCTCTCCAGCCCTAAATGTCACTTTTTTTCATGTGCATATGTGTGGTATGCATTCATGTGTATCTGCATGTCTATGTGTGTGCACATGAGGGTGGAGGCCAGAGGTCAATGTCAGGAGTCTTTCTCAATCACACTTCACCATTTTCTTTTCTTTCTTTCTTTTCTTTCTTTTTTCTTTTTTTTTTTTTTTTTTTTTTTTTTTTTTTTTTTTTTTTTTTTTTCAAGGTTCTCACTCTAGCCTAGGCTGATTTTCTCTATGTAATCTCAGGGTGGCCTCAAACTCACTGCGATCCTCCTACCTTTGCCTCCCGAATGCTGGGATTAAAGGCTGACCTGGCTCTTTTCTTTTCTTAATTTATTTTTTTTTTTTTGTTTTCTCAGAAGCCCAGGCTGACCTGGAATTCACTATGTAGTCTCAGAATGGCCTTGAACTCATTGCGATCCTTCTACCTCTGCCTCTAGCATATACCACCACACCTGGCTTTTTCTTTCTTTTTTTTTTTTTTAGGTCTCTCACTGAACCTGATTGGCTGGCCAGCAATCTCCAGGGATCCTCCTGTCTCTGTCTCCCCAGCACTGGGCAACAGGCTCCTCTCCCTCATACTCGAATGTGTGGGTTTTAGTGGGAGCAGGATCTGAACTCAGGCCCTCATGCTGGCATGTCAAGCACATCACTGACTGAGCAGCTTGGCTGTCCCTTAAAGCCTCGAGGCTGCTCTGCACACCGCCATGGCCCTCCAGTCATGGGTGATTTCTCCTGGCATATGTGGCTTTCTGCCCTTATCCTCCAAAGAGGAAGGCCTTATAAGCAACTGGTCAGGTCTCCTTCTGCTCTGCTGGAAGTCCCTCCTCTGATCCAAGCGCAGTTGAAGAACTCCTGAGTCCAGAGCGACTTTCCAGAGCTCTAGTGCCCTTCAGTTCTGGCTGCTGTTCATTTCTCTTCCCGCTTTGTGCATCTGGCTTTATGTGGGTGCTGGGGAATCGAACCTGGGCCAGCAGGTTTTGCGAACAAGCACCTTTAACTGCTGAGCCCATCCCTCCAGCCCCTTCAGACTTCTTTTCCCAATGCTCCCTCCCCAGGGATCAGCAGGAAGACCCAGAAATTCCTTTCCAGTAACAGGGTGTCTCTGTCACCTGGTACTTCAGTAATGTGCCCAAGAGCTCAAATCTGCCTACACTTGGTGAGGCCCAGCCTCCCTGACCATCTTTGTCCTCCAGCCCCAGGTCCTGGGGGCCACTGACCTGTATTGTGAGCCTGCAACTGGGAGGCCGAGTTCACAGTCACCTTACACGTGGGGCAGTATAGGCGTCCCTTCTCATTCCTGCCTTCCCCATTCACTCCGCTTCCCACAGCTACCACCTCTGGTTCAGGCCCTGGTGCTTCCTTGCCAGGCTCTGGGGAGCAGGGTGGACCAGAAGAGGAAGAGGAAGCAACATCCAAGATGTCCGAGGGGACTGGCTCTCTGGCTGGTGGGTCTGGAGTTAGTGGTAGCTGAAGTGGAAGGCCCAGAGGAGGGGCTGCAGGAGCTGTGGGGAGATGGAAGCACAGAAGGGCTCACAGCTGACAGTGGAGGTGGTATGGGAGGTTAGAAAGGTCCCTGGCTAAGGGACAGATAGTACTGAATTCTAGGCCCACTCTACTACCAACTCACTGGGCAGACGTGCGCCTCAGTTTCCCTACGTGAAATCATTAGGTGAGATAATGTGGTTTTTGGAAGCTCTTGCATCCCTGATATTCTAGT
This sequence comes from Orientallactaga sibirica, assembly GCA_036365145.1. NCBI lineage: Eukaryota > Metazoa > Chordata > Mammalia > Rodentia > Dipodidae > Orientallactaga > Orientallactaga sibirica. The sequence continues at coordinate 26,830,018 of JAEOAD010000013.1, read as the reverse complement.
TACTAAGTGTTAAATAAGCAGAAGTCTACGGAAAGAGGTGCTAGTGTGTTTGGAGAACAGCACCCACAGTAGCATAAAACTGGAAGTTGCAAGTCTAGTTAGAGGAAGGTGGTGGTGTGCCCATGCAGTGGAGCACTGCACAGCAGTGAGAAAGGAAAAGTACTTTGACATGCAGCAACTTCACAGACACAATGAATGTTGAACTTTCTTTTTTTTTTTTTTTTTTTTTTTTATGAGGCAGGGCGTTATATAACACAGGCTAGCCTCAAACTCACTGTGTAGTCCAGACTGACTTAGAACTTTCAATCCTCCTGCCTCAGCCTCCTGAGTGTCGGGATTACAAGTATGTGCCACCACATCTGGCCTGATGCATGTTCTTGAGAGATGAACAAAAGCCAATGGAAACCGCAGGGCGTGGTGGTGCACGCCTTTAATCCCAGAACTCGGGAGGCAGAGGTAGGAGGATCGCTGAGAGTTCGAGGTCACCCTGAGACTACATAGTGAATTCCAGGTCAGCCTGGACCAGAGTGAGACCCTACCTCGAAAAACCAAAAAAAAAAAAAAAAAAAAAAAGCCAATGGAAACCAAGGTACTCTGTGTATCCCCAAAACCAGGTAAAACACATTTATACCGAAGAAAGCCAGGATCAGAGTTGTGCCAAGGATGGAGCTAGTTGAGGGTGTTTCCGAGAATATTCACATCCATATGGCCTTAGAATATGGCTTACTTAGAAATTCAGTCTTTGGGGCTGGAGAGATGGTTTGGCGGTTAAGGCGCTTGCCTGCGAAGCCGTAAGGACCCATGTTCAATTCCCCAGGACCCATATAAGCCACATGCACAAGGTGGCATATGTATCTGGAGTTCGTTTACAGTGGATGGAGGCCTTGGTGCACCCATTCTCTGTTTATCTGCCTCCTTCTCTCAAATAAATGAATGAATAAAAGTATTTAAAAATAAAGAAATCTAGCCTGGTGTGGTGGTGCACGCCTTTAATCCCAGCACTGGGAAGGCAGAGGTAGGAGGATCACTATGAGTTCAAGGCCACCCAGAAACTACATAGTGCATTCCAGGTCAGCCTGAGCTACCATGAGACCCTACCTCGAAAAACAAAACAAAACAAAAAAAACAAAAAAAGGACTTGGAGAGATGGCTTAGTGGTTAAGGCATTTGTTAAGGCATAAGACCCTGGTTCAATTCTCCAGGTCCCACATAAGCCAGATGCACATGGTAGTGCATGCATCTGGAGTTCGTTTGCAGTGGCTAGAGGCCCTGGCGCGCCCATTCTCTCAATCTCTCTGTCTCAAATAAATAAATAAGAAAAAAAAAAAAAAAAAAAAAGAAATCTAGACTTTTCAGATATAATTAGTTAAGATGAGGTCATGCTGGATTGGGGGGGGCACTAATTTGTTGACTGGTGTCTTTGTAAGATTACATGAAGCCACAGGGACACACTGGACAGGGTGTGGGATAGGGTGGAGATGACTTGGTGATTAAAGGAGCATGCTTGCAAAGCCTACTGGTCTGGGTTAATTCTCCAGCCACCCACGTAAAACTGGACGGGCATTCATTAGCAATGGCAAGAGATGCTGGCACACATACATGCACACACACATGTGCAAATATATATATATATATATATATATATATATATATATATATATATGAAGATAATGTGGAGATGGAGACAAGAGGCAAGTGCCCTACCACACGCTGCTCTGGGATGACTTCTCGCTCCGGCCCCTCAGAAGGAACCAAGCCTAGAAACACCTGGATTTCAGATTACTGATCTCTGAATTGTAGGGGACATAAATTTTGGGACTAGGGAGATGGCTCAGTGGGTAAAATACTTGCTGGGCAAGTGTGGGGATCTGAGTTCAGATCCCCGGCACCCGTGTAAATGGTGAGCGTATAATGTGTGCCTATACTCCTAGCACCTGGGAGACAGAGACAAGGGGGATCCCTGAGGCTTGCTGGCTAGGTAGTCGAGCTGAATTGGTGAGCTCCAGGTTCAACGACAGTCTATCTCAAAAAATAAGGTGCAGGGCTGGAGAGATGGCTCAGCATTGAAGAGCACTTCCTGTAGCAAGCCTGAGAGCCTCAGAAGGTCTGAGGGACAGCTGGAGTGTGGATGTGCCCATGCGTGTCTGTAACCCCAGACACTAAAGAATCCCAGGGGCTTGTGAAAAAAACAAAACAAAACAAAAAAACCAGCAAGCTCTAGGATCAGTAAGAGACTGGCTCAAGTAAGTACTATAGGAAGAGTTATGGAGTGGAACAGTGGACATTCTGCTCTGGTCACCACAGGCAAGTGGTGAGTGCATGGGACTCGGCATGGGCACATACATGTGCACACACGTCCACATTGAAAGCAGTAAACAACTACTGCCAGCTTTGATCAAAAGCAGCTGGGAGGAAAAGCCAGGCGTGATGGCACACGCCTTTAATCCCAGCACTCGGGAGGCAGGGTAGGAAGATCACTGTGAGTTCAAGGCCACCCTGAGACTACATAGTTAATTCCAGGTCAGCCTGGGCCAGAGTAAGACCCTACCTCGAAAAACCAAAAAAAAAAAAAAAAAAAAAAAAAAAAAAAAAAAAAGCTGGGAGCCAGGCACCGTAGCACACCCCTGTAATCCCAGCATTTGGGATGCAGAGAGTTCAAGGAGTGCGGTGAGTTCAAGGCCAACCTGAGACTACATAGTGAATTCCAGCCTGGGCTAGAATGAGAGCCTACCATGAAAAACCAAAGTAAATAAATAAATAAGTAGCAGCTGGAACAACTTATGAGAGAAGAAGGCACATGGGGAGGGTCATCAGACTCCCCACCTGAGAGCTCAGGCACCCCCTGTGCCAGCTGTATGCAAAAAAAAAAAAAAAAAAAGTTAAAAAAAGATCGAGGATCAATGAGCTCCGCCTGTGTGGCTTACTTGGAGTCTGCAAGCTCTGTAAGTAAGCTCATCCCGAGGCTGAGGATCCCAGCATCCGAGAAGAAATCTTGTCACCTCACTGGGAGCTCCATCAAAGGGCTCCATGTTCCTGTAAATAACGCCTCTCCATGTTCTGTAAGTGGCCCCAATAAACTCATTGGTTCACTGAGCTGGTGCCATCTGAGCCCTATTTGGGGTGAAAAGTTTTCCATGACAATACCACACACACACACACACACACCCCCAATAATAAGGTGGAAAGTGATTGAAGAAGAAACCTGAATTTGACCTCTAGCCTCCACAAGTGCACACACACACACACACACACACACACACACGTGTGCCCACATGCAAATGTGGGTCCCCTCATGTACATACACTCACACAACCACACACACACAAAAACTCCAAAATAAATAAATTTCTATTGTTTTTAGCTACCCAGTAGACATTTGTTAGGGCAGCCTTAGAAATACAGAAAGGTAGTGCCAGAGAGGAGATGCCGGGCTGGCTCTGGCACTGGAACCTGTTCCTTGATCCAGATGAGTTGAGCCTGGGGAAGGTCACTGAGCTGTAGCTTGGGGCATCTTTGCCTGTAGGCACAGAACATTCCCTCTCAGGAAAGACATGACAAAATGACAAGCAGGGGAACTGGAGAGATGACTTAAGCCATCAAAAGCCCTTACTTGCAAAGCTTGCCAGCCTGGGTTCAATTCCCCAGCACTCACATAAAGCCAGACACACAAAGTGGCACAGTGTCTGGATTTTGTTTGCCGTGGCAGGAGGCCCTGGTGCACCCATTCTCTCTCTCTCTCGGTCTTATAAATAAATAAATAAATATTAAAAGAAAAAAAGATAAAGACTATGCTTTCAGGGACCATTTCTAGAAGTTTCTCTGTGTAGAGTACCAGAAAGCACAAGGAGGCAGCGCAGTGTTCTCTCCTGAGCTTGAAGATGGCCCTGGGAGTTGTTTTATGCAACCACCCATCGCCATTGATGATCTTCCTTCTTTCCCCTTAGTAGAGTTAGAGGGAGAGAAGGCAGTCTGAGTGGTTTCCATTTAAAAAAAGAAAAGAAGCCGGGCGTGGTGGCACACGCCTTTAATCCCAGCACCTGGGAGGCAGAGGTAGGAGGATCACCATGAGTTCGAGGCCATCCTGAGACTACATAGTCAATTCCAGGTCAGCCTGGACCAGAGTGAGACCCTACCTCAAAAAAACAAGACAAGACAAGACAAGACAAGACAAGACAAGACAAGACAAGACAAGACAAGACAAGACAAGAAAAGAAAGAAAGAAAGAAAGAAAGAAAGAAAGAAAGAAAGAAAGAAAGAAAGAAAGAGGAAAGGAAAGGAAAGAAAAGGAAGAAAAGAGAAGAGAAGAGAAGAGAAAAGAAAAGAAAAGAAAAGAAAAGAAAAGAAAAGAAAAGAAAAGAAAAGAAAAGAAAAGAAAAAAGATGGCAAGCAGAAACGCTTGACTCCTTGTCAGAAGCCAGCCTCTGCTTGGGGACCAGAGGACTCTAGGAGGACTGACCTTTTCTCTGTGGGTCTCCGAGAGTTCCACTGGCTGGAGGCAGGGTTGGGGACAGCACTGCCTCATCTGGAGTCAGGGTTCGTGGCCTCTGCTTGCTCTTGGCAACTTCGACAGCCTTGAGTTTTCTGGCATGTTTGTGGCCTTTGTAATGAGCCTCAGCCTGATTCTGGAGAAGGGAAGCCAGGGGTCACATGCCCCATCGGGAGCTGAGGTTGAGCAGAGGGACAGGTCAAAGGCATTCAGGGTCAAAGGGACGCAGGGCTTGGCCACACAAGGCTGAATTCTTACTGCCATCATCTCCACCACACATGTGTGGTCCTAAGGGTCACAGAACAAGTTCTCACGCTTTCAGTTTGCCCCTTATGAGCTGGGTATCTTTGGGCAAGTTACATCACCTCCTCAACCATAAACATTATTTTTTTTTTCCTTCGAGGTAGGGTCTTGCTCTAGCCCAGGCTAACCTGGAATTCATCTCAGGCTGGCCTCAAACTCACAGCAATCCTCCTACCTCTGCCTCCCGAGTGTTGAGCCACTACACCTGGCTTTTTTTTTTTTTTTAATTTTCATTTATTTACTTATTTGAGAGAGAGAGAATGGGTGTGCCAGGGCCTCCAGCCACTGCAATGAACTCCAGACACATGCACCACTTTGTGCATCTGGCTTATGTGGGTCCTGGAGAATCAAACCTGGGTCCTTTGGCTTTGCAGACAGGCACCTTAAATGCTAAGCCATCTCTCCAGCCTTTTAAAAAATATTTTATTTATTTATTTGAAGGGAGAGAAAGAAGCAGCTAGAGAGAGAGAGAGAGAAAGGAAAATACAGAGAGAAAGAGAGAATGGGCATGCCAGGGCCTTTAACCACTACAAACAAACTCCAGATGTATGTGCCACCTTGTACCTCTGACTTTATGTGGGTACTGGGGAATTGAACCTGGGTCCTTTGGCTTTGCAGGCAAGTGCCCTAACCTCTAAGCCATCTCTCCAGCCTTTGTTTTTGTTTGCTTTTGGCATAAGGTCTCACTGTATAGCCCAGGCTAGCTTCAAACTCATAATCCACCCACCTCAGCCTCCCAGGTGCTGGGATCACAGGTATACACCACCATGTCCTGTTTTAAGTTTTGTGATTATCCAGGTCAAGTGGGAACTTGCATTGCAAGTTGCTAGCATACAGAGAAGGTGCTACACATGTCAGCGACGCATTGAGAGATGCACCTGGGGAAAACCCGCATCCATCCACATACCTGGGCTTATGCGCCCCAAGACAGTCATCCCTTTGCTCATTCTTTTGGTGTGTGCGTGTGTTGTGTGGGATGTATCTATAGCAGATGCGTGTGTGTGTGTGTGTGTGTGTGCGCGCACAGATGTGCGTGCCCAGTGCATGTGTGTGTGTGGAGACCAGAGGAGCATGTTAGGTTTCTTTGAGCTGGCTGGAGTCTCCTGCTGAACCCGGAACTGCCATTTTTTCAAACTGACTGACGAGTGAGCCCCAGTAATCTTCCTGTCTCTGCTCCGACCCCCTCACACACACACTGCAGGGCTGTGGTTATAGACATGCATGGCTTTTTACATGTGTGCTGGGGCTCAAACTCAGATGGTCTCCTTAAGTCCCCATGCTTGCATGGCAAATGCTCTTACCCAAGCCATTTCCCTAGTCCCCTTTGTTCAGTGTGTGTGTGTGTGTGTGTGTGTGTGTATTTATTTATTTGCACACGAGTGTATTATGGGTCTCTTGCTGCTGCAAATGAATGCCTCATGCATGTGCCACTTTTTTTTTTTTTTTTTGAGGTAAGGTCTCGCACTAGTCCAGGCTGACCTGGAATTCACTATATAGTCTCAGGGTGGCCTCGAACTCACAGCAATCCCCCTACCTCTGCCTCCCGAGTGCTGGGATTAAAGGTATGCTACCACCATGCCTAGCATGTGTCACTTTTGTGTCTGGCTTTCCATGGGTGCTGGGGAAATGAACCCAGGCCAGCAGGCTTCGTGAGTAAGTGCCTTTAGCCACTGAGCCATCTCCACAGCCCCTGGTCATTTTTTAACAATACTTTTTGAGAATTTGCTATTTGCCAGGCACTGTGCAAGGGTCTGGGTGTGGATGTAACCCAATTGCCTGGAAGGAACCCCAAATCTTGGCTGTCAGTATTTTCCCCACTTAAGCCAAAGGTCTGTTTGTCATTTCCCAACACCCATTTCAGAAAGATAGGTGGCCACAGCTCAGAGCATTTTCACATTTAGCCCAAATCCCAGAATGAGGCTTCTCCTCTCCTTTAGGGTAGACAGCAGTGGAAGTATGCAAACCTTGGGGTCGGCCAGGGCTAGCTAGGTTCAAATCACAGCTGTGTGTCATAGGCAAGTCACTTAACTACTCTGAGGCAGTTTCCTCCTCTGCAAAGTGGGGTGGTTATCTTGCTTTTATATCTCTCACAGATGCATCCTGGGGCCCATTAAGATGCTGGGCACAAACACATGCTGTAAATATCCAAGAACTCATACTGTGGCCCCTGAGACCCAACGTGGGAAGCAGCAGCTTTCTCTCTTGCAGAAGGATGCAGAATACAGGTGCCAGGCAGAGGGCAGGGTAACAGAATACCAGAGGGCTGGAGGTAGGTAGCAATGGATTGTGGGAAGGCGCAAGAGCCAGGAGAGGATGGGGCCGTTAAAGGACCAGGAGTGGAACCCCAAGCCACAGCCCCTTTGCCGCCTGTGTTCCTCTGCCAACAACCCAGAAGGAGAGCCCAGTGTCCTCCAGCCCTCCCAACCCAGTTTCCTTGACTTCCTCTCACCGCTGAGTTGAACCTCAGGTGACAGATGTTACAGGAGATGAACAGCTTCTTCTTCAGAGGGGAGGGGACCCCAAACGTGTGGCTGATGACAGCTTTCTGGACCGGGTCCATCTGTGAAGGGGTGGGAGGGTACAGTAACTTGTGGCTGCTTGGGAAAGGTACAGTACAAAATGCGATCAGGCCTCCGGGAAGAACGTCCCCATTCTGTGGATGGCATCCCCAGACAAAGGGACAAACTCTTCCCTGGAGAACTGCATCTGTCAGGAGGCAGGATGGCAGCCAGGATGATTTGCATAGTTGGTTCTCACAAGATCATCTTGGCATTTCTTTTCTTTTCTTTTTAAGACAGAGGGAGAGAGAGAGAGAGAGAGAGAGAGAGAGAGAGAGAGAGAGAGAGAGAGACAGAGAATTAGGGTGCCAGGGCCTCAGCCACTGCAATCAAACTCCACATGCTTGCGCCACCTAGTGGACATGTGCAACCTTGCACTTGCCTCACCTTTGTACATCTGGCTTACATGGGATCTGGAGAGTTGAACATGTGTCCTTAGGCTTCACAGACAAGCGCCTGCCTTAACTGCTAAGCCATCTCTCAAGCCCTCTTTTCATTTTTATTTATTTTTATTTTTTTGTTTTTTTGAGGTGGGGTCTTACTCTGGTCCAGGCTGATCTGGAATTAACTATGTAGTCTCAGGACAGCCTCAAACTCATGGTGATCCTCCTACCTCTGCCTCCCGAGTGCTGGGATTAAAGGCGTGTGCCACCATGTCCAGCTTCTTTTTATTTATTTTTTAAAAGATTATTTATTTATTTATTTATTTAAGACAGAGAGAGGGAGAGAGATAGAGGTAGAATGGGTGCACCAGGGCCTCTAACCACTGCAAATGAACTCCAAATGCATGTGCCACCATGTGCATCTGGCTTACATGGGACCTAGAGAATCAAACATGGGCCTATAGTCTTCGCAGACAAGCATTTTAACCGCTAAGCCATCTGTCCAGCCCAATCTTGGCATTTCTTGATGATCTTTGGGTTTTTTCTTTCTTTCTTTGTTTTAGTTTTTTTTCTCTTTGGCAAGAGTCATAACTATTGGGACACAGGCAGCAGCAGGGAAGGGACAAACCGGCCTTCTACTGGAGTTCTTCTCTCCTAACCTAGCTTTTGTGCCCGGACCTATAGGCTGGGGAAAACACTGTCCCAGGGCCCCGACCCTGCTCAGGAAAGTAAGAAACATGGCCGGGAATATTAACACTGGTGTTTTCATTCTTTCTCTGATTCATTCTCTCTCTCACTCTCTTTTCCTGTTTGAGATAGCATCTCATATAACCCAGGCTAGCCTTGAACTTCTGATGCTCCTGCCTCAGCTTCCCAAGTGCTGGAATTACAGATATGCACCATCATGTCCAGTTTTATCCAGTGCTGGGGAGTCAACCCAAGGCTTTGCACATGCTGGGCAAGCACTTTCATCCTCAGGATTCCTCCCACTCCCTGGAAGTGTTTTCTTCTATCAAATGAAGTCTTTCTCAGGAGCTTAGGTCTTATTGTTCTTTTGTTTTGTTTTGTTTTGTTTTTTTGGTTTTTCGAGGTAGGGTCTCACTCTGGTCCAGGCTGACCTGGAATTCACTATGTAGTCTCAGGGTGGCCTCAAACTCTCAGCGATCCTCCTACCTCTGCCTCCCGAGTGCTGGGATTAAATTGTTTTGTTTTTGAGACTGGGTCTCCCTACATAGCTCAGGCCTTGAACTCACTATGAAGCCCAAACTGGCATCAAGTTCATATCCTCCTGTCTCAGCCTCCAGAGTATTGGGATTATAGGCCTGGGACACCACACTGGCTTCAGGGGCCTAGGTTGTTGGGTTTAAACCAGAGGCTGTCTGGTTTGCTAACGGGAATCTTCTCACAGGAAGAGAACAGAGGCAGAGAGGAAAACATGTGGTGAATACTCCCTGGAGGACAAAGATTTGAACCACACAGTGCCCACGTTGGAGCAATGCCAGCATCTGGACTTCAGAGGGCGTGTCTGAAACAAGGGCAAGGCCACAACAGTGTTGCACTAGCCCTTGAGGGACAACACTCTTGACAGTGAACACATCAGCAAATGACAGTAGAGGCTGAAGCTCACAGGCCCAGCAGACTCCATCTCAGATGGAGTTGAGTTGATTTTTCTTCTTCTTCTTCTTCTTCTTTTTTTTTTTTTTTTTTTTTTTTGCTCTAGCCCAGGCTGACCTGGAATTCACTATATAGTCTCAGGATGGCCTTGAATTCATGGTGACCCTCCTACCTCTGCCTCCCGAGTGCTGGGATTAAAGGCATGCACCACCATACTTGGCTTTCTTTTTCTTTTTAGGTCATCTCACTCTAGCACAGGCTGACCTAGAGTTTACTCTGTAATCCAGGCTGGCCTTCACCTCACAGTAATCCTCAGCCTCTCAAGTGCTGGAATCATAGGCATGAGCCACCATGCCCAGCTTTAATCTTTTCTTTTTCAAGGTAGGGTCTTCACTCTAGCCCAGGCTGACCTAGAACTCACTCTGTAATCCCAGTCTGGCCTCAAATTCATGGCAATCCTTCTACTTCTGCCTCCCTGAGACTACATAGTGAATTCCAGGTCAGCCTGGGCTACAGGAGACCCTACCTCAAAAAGGGGGGGGGGTTAGGCCGGGTATAGTGGCGCACACCTTTAATCCCAGTACTCGGGAGGCAGAGGTAGGAGGATCGCCGTGAGTTCAAGGCCACCCTGAGACTACATAGTTAATTGCAGGTCAGCCTGGGCCAGAGTGAGACCCTACCTCGAAAAAAAAAAAGGGGGGTTGCTATTCTTTATGTCTCACAGAGTACTGACAATACACAGAGAAAAGTATCAAAATGTGTCCACTAGTGCAGACACTGAGCACATACACTTACAGTTACAAATTTACAATCAGAAGGACACTCTCAAGCACAAAACCTGAAGGACTCCCAGTCACCCAGACACACACACACTCAGAATTCATACATACATGCCAGGTGTGGTGGCACAAGCCTTTAATCCCAGCACTCAGGAGGCAGAGGTAGGAGGATCGCCGTGAGTTCAAGGCCACCCTGAGACCACATAGTGAATTCCAGGTCAGCCTGGACTAGAGTGAGACCCTACCTCAAAAACCAAAAAAAAAAAAAAAAAAAAAAAAAAAAGAAGAAGAAGAAATTATACACACACACAGCACATAGTTAAAAGGCACAAAGACATCCCATAGACACAAACATGAATTACATATAATTTCTCAGACACAAATAATTGTTCATAAATATCACACAGAACACCAACACACCAACCCACATAACATACAAAGACCTCCAGAGACACAACCAAGTGCACAGACATGCGTGTGTGGATCACCTACAGAAGTCCCCCTACCTATTCCCCAGGGAAACCTTCATCTCTGGGCAACTGTAATATCAGGTGGGGATGGCATTGTCTTTTCCCCTGGAGACAGCTGGTCCTAGAGTCCCTATTTGGGATCACCAAGAACCAGCTGCTGAGGCTGGTCCCTCTGAGCTGCCTTCCCTGTCCACCCCCATGCTTGGCCACATGCCCCCACCCACATGCCCAGCCCGTACCGTGCTGAAGTTGGGGAAGAGACTGAGCGGGGTGGTGCCATTGAAGTGGAAGGCGAGCAAGTGCTTGAAGTCCAGCGGGGGCTGCAGAGGCCGGGTGGACAGGGGCAGGGAGGCCAGTAGGGGGCTGGGGGCTCTGGAGGCCGGGCCTGCTGCAGGAGGAAGAAGGATAGGGTCTGAAATGGGGAGCCTAGGAGCTCTCTCCCACCTCTGCAGCCAGAACAAAATATTGATAGAGTATAGCCAAGACAGGAATTCCCGACTCCCTCCCGTTGGGGAAACGGAGGCAGGGAGTCCATAGCTGGAGGATCCCAGCAAGAATGACCCTCCCACACCAACCAAGGTGGTACAGATAGCTTCCCAACTGGAATCTAACCAAGGGAGGGGACCAAGAAGTCAGGGTTGGCCCTTGACCTATAAACACCATGATTATGTGAGTTTCCACTTTTCACAAAGTACCAAACCCAGGAAGTGTAGAAAAAGGCCAGCCCCTTTCCTTCTCACAAGCTATTCCCTCTCTCCCTCTAGATCCCATGCCTCTCACAGGAAGGGCTGAGGACGAAATGGGAAAACCATGGCAGTCTGAATGGATGGGCACCAGGAGAGCCCCCCTCCCCGCCCCGCCAGCATCCTGAGTGAAGCCCCAAGGCCAGCCCTCAGGACCTGCAGGTATAGCACAGCACTGTAGTTTTGCAGTCTCTAAGGTCTCAGGCAAGAACACTGAGGAGAGGGTTGGGAACTTGAACAACCAGGTTTTGAGGAAGACAAAAAAAAAAATTTTTTTTTAAATCAGAAAATCAACACAGTCCATTTGGGACCTTGTGATTGTAAAACTAAAAGAAGTCCTTTTTGATTCTTAGGTATTCACCCTATGAAACAAGAAAGATTGATTTCACATTTGTAGATTTGTCTATAAATATGATGATATACAGAAAGGCCCTCGGGCAGCCATTTGGGGAGAGGGGAGGGCATCACTACCTCCCCTTCACTATTGCAGCTTGCCCCATCAGCACAGTCATCCACTCTTCCAGGATCTTCAGGAGAGACGCTGCAAGGCAGGCAGCAGGACTAGCGAACCCGTGAAGACGCTTCCCTGCCCCTCATCTCCCAAGGCGCAGTCTTCCTTGACCCAATCAAGAGTCCCCTGCTTTCTAGGACCCAAAACATGGCGCGAGTCCAGCAGAAGAAAGCCGTGCTATTCCTCAGCAAAGGACAGGGACTCTAGCTAGCATCTCTGCCTCCTTCCTTCTGGGCTGAGGGGACGGGACTGGTGCTCAGCAGTGGAAGCAAAGAGCCAGGGAGAACACAGTTAGTAGGTCAAGCTTGGGTACAGCACAGTTTAACCCTGTGGGCACTTTGAGCTAGGGCAAGAGAAGGTCACCCTCAGGTGAGCTACGACCCCAGAAGCCCCTTCTCCCACCCACTCTCTAAGAAGCAAAGTGATGCAGCGAGCCGGTCCACCACGATCGGTCCCCTCTGTTCCCAGCATCACAGCTCCCGGCTGGGGTCCACCTTATCCAGAGCCCAGCACCCGCGGGCAGTGCCAAGGCCAGGAGGGCGGCGAGGGTAGCAAAGTCGGGGAAGAGCTCGTGTAGCTCCGAGCGCACGCGCATATACCAGCCTGGCGCACAGAGCCCGTGGGGGCCGCGCCGCGCCGGAGCGCACCCTCTCCGCACGCCCAGCTCCACCTGCACCTGCGGGTAGCGGTTGGGATCAGAAGGTCGCTGCCAAGGCTGCCACTGCTTCCAGCGAGGGCCCAGGGAAGGAATCCCGCAGCCCCCTCTGCATGGAGTCCAGGAAGGCCTCCCGCAGCCGCTCCAAGTCCCCCACCAGCTCCACGCTGTCGCCGCCAGGGTCGGAATCGGACCATGCCAATTCTTGCAGAAAGGCCTGGAAGCCAGGGCCTGACCGAATCGCTCTAAGCTTGGAGAGATGCTGAGGCCGCCATCACCACTGGCTGCAGCAAGGCCTGGACGGGCTCTTCCCACTGCAGGACCAGGGTGAGCTTCTGCACGGAGGGCAGAGCATTGAGCAGCAGGTGGATGAAGGCTACGAAGGTGAACTGGTGCAGGGCCAAGGACCAGGGCTGTGGTCTCCAAGGAAGGTACCAAGGAAGGCCAGGCCTTGGCCAGTGTTTCTACGACAGACAACAGGGAGGCCCATGGCATGGGCCAAGGCCCTGCCAAGTCCATAGCCGCAAGGTCCAGACCTGTGCGGAGTTCAGGGACCATATAGGAACCTGGATCACCGTGCAGGCAAAACAGGGCATCCACTATGCTCTTGTATTCATCCAGGTAGGCAGGGGGTTCGGGGTCTGTCTGGCCAGGGAGGTAGTGCAAGTCCATAAGCAATGGGCAGGTGGCCCAGAGCTTCAGACTGACACTGACACTGGGAAGGCTTGAGCTGAGCCAGGCCAGCTTAGACACAGATACATGGAAGGCCAGCAGGATGTCAAGGAGTTGGCCAGCAGTGGCCTCCCCCTCCTGTAGCTCCACACTGCCCAGAAAGGTAGTAGCAGACTGGCCATCACACTGGGACACCAAAGTGGCAAACAGGGCCAGACTGTGGGACTCAGGTCAGTCCCTGGTCTCATCTAATACCAGCCCCACATAAGAGGATGCCTTCAGGCGCTGGCAGGCCTCTGTATGCAAGACACTGGCAATGGCCACTTGGGATAGCCAGGGAGAGAAAGGGAGGGAGGACAGCGTTACACTTGTCCAGGGAGCGAGAGGCAGGCAGTGCAAAGTGGTGGAAAGAGCAGAAGTTTGGGGGCAGACGCAGGTTTTGCTCTCCTGAGCAAGTCACTCGCCTCCCTGAGCTTCGGTTTCCTCAGCTCTAACACCTGCCTCTTAGCTACCTGACCTGCTCCAATCTCTTTAAAAGGCCACCAGGAGTGATAAATGCAATTTTTGTTCGTTTGTTTTTCGAGGTAGGGTGTCGCTGTAGCCCAGGCTACCTGGAAGTCACTATGTAGTCTCAGGGTGGCCTCAAACTCACAGAGATCCTTCTACCACTGCCTCCCAAGTGCTAGGATTAAAGGGGTGTGCCATCACGCTAGGCTTATAAGTGTAAATGTTTGCTGTTGCACTTATAAAAGTACTCCGTGGGGCTGGAGGGATGACTTAGCAGTTAAGGCGTTTGTCTGCAAAGCCAAAGTACTCAGGTTTGATTCCCAGGACCCATGTTAGCCAGATGCACAAGGTGGCACATGCATCTGGAGTTCGTTTGCAGTAGCTTGGAGGCCCTGGTGTACCCGTGTTCTCTCTTTCTCTTTCTCTCTCCCTCTTTCTCTCTGTCAAATAAATAAATTATAAAAATTGTTAAAGTGCTCTGTGAACCATAAAGAACTCTTCAAAGGCTGGTTTTGAGGTTGGAAATTAAACTCAGTGGTAGAACACTTGCCTAGTAAGTGCAAGGTTCTTGGTTCAATTCTCAGCCTGAGAATGGGAGTAGGCTTTTTTTTTCCCCCCTCTCATTTTTCCTATAGCCTTGCCCCTCAGTCAGCCTTATTTCTGGGAGTGTCCATCCTGTTCTCAGCTCAGGGATTAACAGAGAGACACATTCCTGGCCAGCTCCACAAGATCCCAGCTATCTGCTGTTTCTCTCTGTAGAATGAATCCAACTCCCTCTCCTCTTTAGGCCCCCTCCCAGGACTCACACATGTGAGCTTATAAAGCCACAACTTGCATGCCCAGGGACCTACATGGGTGATCTTGAGCTTCAAGGGGCCTGGGGTGAGATAAAAGGAATGGGAGAACTGTGGCAAGCTTTCAGCCTCCACCATGCCCTGCCCTGCGAACCTGGACACCTCATTTTTCAATAGATGTCATAATTAAAAAAAAAAAAAAAAAAACAACTTTGTTTTTGGTTTTTCAAGGTAGGGTCTCACTCTAGCCAGGCTGACCTGGAATTCACTATGTTGTCTCAGGGTGGCCTCAAACCTATGGTGATTCTCCTACCTCTGCCTCCCGAGTACTGGGATTAAAGGTGTGTGCCACTGCGCCTGGCTCATAATTTTTTTTGCTTTTGTTTTTGGGGCAGGGTCTCACTCTAATCTAAACTGACCTGGAACTCGTTTGTAGCCTAGGCTGATCTCAAACTCACAGCAATGCTCCTATCTCAACCTCCCAAGTGCTTAGATTATCAGTGTGAGCCACCACATCCAGCTACAAAAAAAATTTTTTTTAATTGGGAGCAAATTTTATTTTTTCATTTTTTGCAGTGCTGGGGACTAACCCAGGGCCTCATGTATGTAATCTACTACTGAGCTATGCCCCTAGCTAGAATCTAATTTGAGTATTTAAAAAATGTAGTGGGGGCTGGAGAGATGGCTTAGCGGTTAAGGCACCTGCCTGCTAAGCCTAAGAACGTCAGTTCCAATCTCCAGGTCCCACGTTTAGCCAGATGCAGTGACGCAAGGACACAATGCCGCACTTGACCACAAGGGGGCGCACACATCTGGATTTCGATTGCAGTGGCTGAAAAACTGCTGGTGTGCCCATCTCTGTCTTCCTCTCCCTCTCTCTCCAAAATAAAAATAAATAAATAGGGCTGGAGAGATGGCTTAGTGGTGAAGGTGCCTGCCTGCTAAGCCTAAGAACCGGGTTCCAATCTCCAGGTCCCACGTTTAGCCAGATGCAAAGTGACTCAAGGGTGCAATGCCACACTTGACCACAAGGGGGCGCACACATCTGGATTTTGTTCACAGCAGCTGAGAGGCTGCTGGCGCACCCATCTCTGTCTTCCTCTCCCTCTCTGTCTGTCTCTCTCTGTGTCTCTCTCCAAAAATAAATAAATAAAATAATTTTTAAAATTTTTTAAAAAAATAAATAAATAAAAATAAAAAATGTAGTGGGCCCATCAGGTCCCCAGGCCATCAGTTTGTAACCTCTGGCCTAAAGAGTGAATGGCTTGGTGGTATGTTCCCAATAACAAATCTGGGTCTAGCTTGTTCACTGTTGTACCTCCTGCAATTGGCCCACTGCTAGGCACATAGGAGGCCCTCAGTGCAAGGCAGAGGTATGCAGTACCCCAGCTGCTGCCCAGAGGCCTGACATCCTGGGGCTGTTCCCAGGTAGGTAGCTTAGCACCTCCCTCTCCCAACCCTCCCTTACCTCTGGCTGCCACACACCTGCATGTCCCTCACCCTCCTGGGGCTGCAGTAATGCCGTGCTCCCCAGCAGCGCCTGACACAGGCTGAACCAGCTCAAGCAGGGCAGAGCGGAGGTCCTCGGAACGTCCTCTCTGGCCATGCAGTACACGGTGGTCAGCATGGCCACTTTGGCTGGGTCCGCCTGCACCTTGACAGCTCTGGAGGTGGGGGTGGTAGCCAAGATGGGGTAGGGCCCTCCTCCCTCAGCCTGGTCGTCGAGAGTGGGCTGGCCCTGGTTGATGGCGTGAGCCTGGCGGTGGGCTCCTGAGGTGACATGGTGCAGCGGGGTATGGCGCTGGAAGTTGTCAGTGCCAACCATGAAGGCATTCTCAGCTGTGCCATGCTTGTTCCGCACCAGGGCCTGACGGCTCTCAAGGCATAACATCCACTTCCGCTTGCAGTCAAAGTCCAGACAGGGAAACGCCTCTTTCCAGCGCTCACTGAAGTACCGCTTGCACTTCTCCTTGGAGTCAGAGGTCTCTCCAGCAGGTTTCTTCCCAGGGGGTACCATGCCTGCTCTCAGGGCAGGGGAGCCCAGACTCCCACCCAAATGCTCATGTCCCCCTGCCTCCCCACTACACACAGGCACCTCCTTGGACAGAGAAGTTGGTGGGGAGGCAGGAGGTGGACAGCTCAACAAACTAAGGAGAACTCCATCCAACTTAGCCTGGCAAGTTTATGCCTGCTCTGTCGGGAGGAGACGAGATGAAAAGACACAAGGGAAAGGTGTTGGGGGGTTCAACATGGGGGTGGCAGGTGAAGGGGTTCGTTTATGCTGCCCACAGAGTCCTCCCAGGCAAGGGGTGGGCTGGACTCCATGGAGGAGGGACTATGGGAAGGAGCTACTGGTCAGGTAGGGAGTCATGCAAAAGGCCACACTGGAAGCCGGGCGTGGTGGCGCATGCCTTTAATCCCAGCACTCGGGAGGCAGAGGTAGGAGGATCGCTGAGAGTTCGAGGCCACCCTGAGACTACATAGTGAATTCCAGGTCAGCCTGGGCCAGAGTGAGACCCTACCTCGGAAAAACCAAAAAAAAAAAAAAAAGGCCACACTGGGGTTGGTGCAGGGTCCCCAGCTCCATCCAAGGGCCTCTGTCATTCTGTTGCTGTAGCATCTCAGAACTCAGAGCTAGAAAGCCTGCCCCAAATGATAGAGAAGACTTTTAGGGGAGGCAGAGTCTCAGAGACAGTTCGTGATTCTTAGGGCTCCTGAGTACTTAGTGGCTGAACCAGGACCTAGACTCCTAGCACAAAGGGTGAGGATAAAGGTCCCTAAAGCCGACAGCCACCTACGTGGCCACAAGGAAGTCAGTACAGGGGTTGAAGACATAGCTCAGTTGCTAGAGTGCTTATCTTCTATGCAAGAAGCACTGTGCTCGATGCCCCAGCAATTAAAAAACTAAAGTCGGGGGGCTGGAGAGATGGCTTAGTGGTTAAAGTGCTTGCCTGCGAAACCTAAGGACCAAGGTTTAATTCCTCGATACCCATGTAAGCCAGATGCACAAGGTGGCGCATGCATCTGGAGTTCATTTGCAGTGGCTAGAAGCCCTGGCACACCCATTCTCTCTCTCTCCCCCCTCCCTCTTTCCCCTCTCTTTCTCAAATAAGTAAATAAATAAAATTTTAAAATTTAATTGATTTTTTTTTAGGTTTTATTTATTTGAGAGAGTCAGAGAGAGAGAGAGAGAAAGACAGAGAGAGAACGGGTGTGCCAGGGCCTCCAGCCACTGCAAACGAACTCTAGACACATGTGCCACCTTGTGCAGCTGGCTTATGTGGGTCCTGGGGAATTGAACCAAGGTCCTTTGGCTTTGCAAGCAAACGCCTTAACTGTTAAGCCATCCCTTCAGCCCCAGAAAGTTAATTAAAAAAAATTTTTTTTGGTTTTTCGAGGTAGGGTCTCACTCTGGCCCAGGCTGACCTGGAATTCACTCTGTAGTCTCAGGGTGGCCTCAAACTCACGGCAATCCTCCTACCTCTGCCTCCCAAGTGCTGGGATTAAAGGCATGCGCCACCACGCCCGGCAGAAAGTTAATTTATGATAGAAAAAAAAGAAGTCAGTACAAAAGCTAAATTGCCCAAGCAAAGCACAGAGGAACAGGATAGGTTTTTCTCTGGCACCCCAGTTCCTTCCCTGAACACACACAAGTGCCAGTTCACACTTATGCACACTAGCAGGTGGTCCTGGGAAGGGTAGCCCAGGACTGGGGGCTGCTATGAGGCTAGACAGCATACTGAGTGTGGCAAGTGAGTTAGTTACCTCTAACTCCCCACAGGCACACAGCCAGGATGAGTATTTGGGATCTGAAGGTCACATCTAGCCATAGGTCAAACCTACCATCTGCCTCCTGGTGATCGGAAGCCGGTCTCCCTCCTCTCCATACCTAATAGAACCAGCAGCAGTAGCTCGGATTTATCCAGGGAGTGTAAACTGAGCCAGGTCTTGGGCCAAATACTGTCTGGTGATTCTCCAACTGTGTCCTGCCTCACTTCTCTCCCCGCAGCTGCTGACCCTCACCCTCTAGCATGGGTCACCTCAGCCCCCTCCCTATCTGCTGTATCCGTTCTCCCAAAGCCAGAGCGCAAGCTCAGACACAGAGCTGGCTCTGGCGCGCCCTTGCTCTCTCTCTTCAGTGGGACTCCACTGCCAGTTTATGTGGTGCTGGGAGTCAAAACTCAGCCCTTCATGCATTCTAGGCAAGCGCTCTGCCAACTAAGTTCTATCTCCAGTAGATGTCCAGCGCAGTCATTAACTCCTCCACATCTGAACCCCTGAAAGGGCAACAGTATCTGAGCTCCAGCAGGTGCACCACAAAATGTGGAGAATGACCGAGAAAGAAAAAGCAGTCGGCCGGATGTGGTGGTGCACATCTTTGATCCCAGCACTCTGCAGGGGTAGGAGGGATCGCCATGAGTTCAAGGCCACCCTGAGACTGCATTGTGAATTCCAGGTCAGCCTGGGCTACAGAAAAACCCTTTTTTGGAAAAACAAACAGACAAACAAAAAAACAAAAAACCCCACAAAACCAAAGAGATGGCTTAGTGGTTAATGCACTTGCCTGCAAAGCCTAAGGACCCAGGTTCAACTCCCCAGAACCCATGTAAGCCAGATGCACAAGGTGATGTGCACAGGTAGCGCATGTGCACAAGGTGGCTTGTGCATCTGGAGTTTGCAGTGTCTGAGACCCTGGTGCACCAATTCTTGCTTGCTCTCTCATTTAAAAAAAAAAAAAAAAAAAAAAAAAAAAAAAAAAAGGCCAGGTGTGCTGGTACACGCCTTTAATCCCAGTACTCAGGAGGAAAAGGTAGGAGGATTGCTGAGTTCACCTGAGGCTACATAGTGAATTCCAGGTCAGCCTGAACTAGAAAGAAACCCTTCCTGGAAAAAAAAAAAAAAAAAAAAAGCCAGGCATAGTGGTGCATGCCTTTAATCCCAGCACTTGGGAGACCGAGGTAGGTGGATCCCTGTGAGTTCGAGACCAGCCCGAGACTACATAGTGATTTCCAGGTCAGCCTGGCCTGGCCTAGAAGGAGACCCTACGTCAAAAAAAAAAAAAAAAAAAAAAAAAAAAATTGAATAAATAAAATAAAAAACAGATAGGTGGAAGCTGGGTAGGCAGAGGCTTTAAGTCACCACTGCCCCAGACAGCAGCCATTAGCCACATGAGACTGTTTCATTAAATGAATTCAATAAAAAAAACTAATTCAGCCCAGCGTGGTGATGCATGCCTTTAATCCCAGCACTCGGGAGGGAGGCAGAGGTAGGAGGATCAAGGCCACCCTGAGATTACATAGTGAATTCCAGGTCAGCCTGGGCTAGAGCAAGACCCTACCTCGAAAAACCAGTAATAATAATTATTATTATAATATTACAATTATTATTATTATTATTATTATTATTATTATTCAGCTGCCACATTTCAAATACTCAGCAGCCACATGTTAACTAGTGAGCCCTGGCCTGAATGGCACAGAAAACATTCACATCATGCCCAGAAAGCTCTCCCAGACAATGCTGTCTAAGTCACTTGACAGGACCCTACCTCACCGGGGAGGGAGCCTGGTGAGTTGGGGCGGGTCAGCACCTCGGGGCTAAGTGAGGGATGACCCACTTGTGGCAGTCCCAGGTTCCTCACACTCTGGCAGCCGTGTTGCTCAGATATCCTCCTCCCACCAACCTGGCATGTTAGCCTCAAACCCGTATTGAGGTACCCCAGTCTTTTCCCCGGCTCCATGCCACTTAAGTGAGTTGGGGTTACTCTGCACCTCGACTCCATCCTCTCCCAGGGTCAGGACAGAGAGGGTTGAGGACTTTGAGGCTTGCATCCACCCACCCTAGGCACCGGGCCTCTGCGTGCCCGCCTCCAGCACGCGCAGCCGCAGGGCCCCAATCCTGGTGGTCCGCCCTCTGCCCCGAAGCTCCTCGGTCAGCCCCAGCGGGGCTATTACCCGCATCGCCCGCACACACTCACGGAGAGAGACGCTGGAGCCACCATCTTGCGCGGTGGACGCTCTGGCCGCCGCCTCCGTGGGCTCCGCAGAGCGGCAATAGCCACTAGCGGTAATGGGGGGCGAAGAAGCGCCAGCCGCGCGCTCACCTGGCGGCGCTCACCTGGCGGCGCGCCTCCGGTCCGCGCGCTCAGGCCCGCCCTGGCCCTGGCCCCTTTCCACTGCAGCAGGAGCCACTGGGGTCACACCGCCGCGTGCAGGAGGGACACAGTCCATTCAGTTACCCGGAGGGTTCCTGGGGGAGCTCACAAGCGCCCGACAGACAGACCGGTGATGTGCAGAGCGCTGTTATGGTCAGAACTTTAGTATGCAAGGAGCAGATGGTGGGGAACTGAAGGTCTGTAGACAGACGCACTAAATTTTATAGTGATTTCTTATTTATTTATTTGTTTGTTTGTTTGTTTGTTTTATTTTATATTTTGGTTTTTCGAGGTAAGGTCTCACTCTAGCTCAGGCTGACCTGGGATTCACTCTGTAGTCTCAGGGTGGCCTCGAACTCATGGCGATCCTCCTACCTCTGCCTCCGAGTGCTGCGATTAGAAGTGTGCGCCATCACGACCAGCTAAAGATTTTTTTTTTTTTTAACTTGTTTCGGCAGGGGCTTGGAAGAGCAAGGATCCGTTAACCCAACAGGAAGCTGGGTTTGGAAAGGTGGGGTGGTGCTGAGGGAGGAGGCAGGGTAGGTTGTTGCATGATGCTGGAGGTCTGTGTTTACAGTGAGTACTGGGGATTTGGACTGTAAAGCTCTTGGGAAAGCTGGGGTAAGGTGTCAGAGGCCTGTGGGGAGCACAGAGCCAGCGGGAGAGGTATCGGCAACCCTCTCCCCTGTGTAGGTTCTCCCAGACTGAGGCGAAGGGCCTAGTTCCCTGCAGAAGGATTTGGGGTGGTGGCACCCCCATCCTTCCTAGACCTGGGGGCCTGGAGTTCTGAGGCCTGGGATGGGTGGAGCTCCAGTTATAATTAACTCTGCCCTGGAGGCTCATCTTAGTCTCTTCATCTGAGAAATGGGACTTCACTACCAGGGGAGGAGACGGGACAGGAAAAGAATGGGACTGAGCTATCACAGCAGGGATTGGGGTGCCCGGGGAACTTGACCCAATCTCTCCTAGTAAGCATAGACACCCAGATATGCCTTCCAGCCCCTTCACAATTGGGGATACACAAGGCCTAGGGAACAGGATGGAGTGACACTGTGGCCCCTCAGTTCCCTTCACTCACTGCCTGCCCCTGCCATGCACTGTGAGCACTGGGACAGAGCACAGTGTGGCCAGCCGCCTGGCTTCCGGTACACTCAAAGAGCCATACCTGCCCCAGAATGACATTACAAGGCCAAAGGGCCTAGATTCTGCACCCCCAAAAGCATCAGGGTTTTGCAACAGTATATCCACCCCCTGTCCAGCTAAGTGTCTTGAAGCAACAATCCCTCCCTGCTTGGGCCAGGGATCCACAGTTCAATTCAACTCACTGGAGTGTTGCCTCAAGAAAATTACGCCCACACGTGGTGGCGCAGGCCTACCTCAAAAAAAAAAAAAAAAAAAAATCGAAAAAAAAGAAAAAGAAAGTGTGTTGCTGGGCATGGTGGTACACACCTTTAATCCTGGCATTTGGGAGGCAGAAGTAGGAGAATCACAGTGAGTTCCAGGCCAGCATGAGATGACATAGTGAATTCCAGGCCAGCTTGGGCTAGAGTGAGCCCCTATCTCAACAAACAAACAACAAACAACAACAAAAAGTATGTTGTTGGCTCCAGCCACACAGAGAGCAAACCAGACTGAATAAGGAAAGACGCTGCCCCAGGGACTCCAGCTCACATTGGGAGAGGGGCACAGAGCAGGTAACCTATGAACCATCACCCTGGCCACCACTCAACAGAGAGGAGCTAGGGAAATCAGATTGTGTGATAAGTGAAACACACACACACACCCTGAAGTCCATGGCACCCACGCAGAAGGAAGCAGACACAGACACCAAGACACGTGAACACAGACATCTCTCCAACAGAAAGACCAAATCTAGCTGCACCCCCGATGTGCACACACATGGAGTTGGTGCCCATGCAAAGACACGCATACCCACAGGGGCCCCACCCACACGATGCACGTACACACAGATGAGCACCATCAACAGACATATACGCAAACACCTCTGGACACATAGATCCCGACAGATACCAGAAAGCAATAGGCACACACACGCCTTCACAAAGAAAGAGGCGGACACAGAAAGATCTGAACAGATATGCTACCCTGAACAAGTGTGTGCACACATTCCCTTACAAAAAAAAAAAAAATCCAGCTCATGAAATCATACAACCAAACTGTCCCCTACTCTTTTTATCCCATCTGCAAGCCACAGCGTGATCAAGAAACAATGTTTCTCTTTTAAACACAGATAAAACTAATACTAGATAGAAAAACGAGAGAGAGTCAAGCCATGTATGGAGGCGCACGCCTTCAATCCCAGCACTCGGGAAGCAGAGGTAGGAGTTTGAGGCCATCCTGAGTGAATTCCAGTGAGACCCTACCTCGAAAAACAAAACAAAACAAACAAACAAACAAACAAACAAACAAAAAGAATCCAAGGAAAAGACAACCAAAGGCAGGGTGGGGGTGAGAGGTGGGAGACAGAAGCTTGAACTTAGACCCAGCACTTGTCCACTTCACTCCTCGCCGGGATTCTCAGTATGGCCAGGGGTTCCCTCCCCACATTCCCCAGACCCTCTGCTGTTCTAGATGTGCTAATGTTTCAGACCCTCTCCAAGCTGGGGAAGATTTGGAAGCCCACATGCCCCAGCCCCATGACCTCTGGGCCCTTGCTCCTAGAGGGGGTCCCCAGAAACATCCCTTGAAGTTTGTCTAATCTCAAAAAAAAAAAAAAAAAAAGGAGCCGGGCGTGGTGGCGCACCTTTATTCCCAGCACTCGGGAGGCAGAGGTAGGAGGATCGCCGAGAGTTCGAGGCCACCCTGAGACTACATAGTGAATTCCAGGTCAGCCTGGGCCACAGTGAGACCCTACCTCGCAAAACCAAAAAAAAAAAAAAAAAAAAAAAAAAAAAAAAAGGCCAAGCAAGCCAGGTATAGAGGTAACTTTGCACTCAGGCAGGAGGATTGAGAGTTTGAGGACAGCCTGGGCTACATATTGAGAAAGAGAACCCAGAAAAGTTCCCTTGGAAAGGGAACTGGGGAGGTTACGGGTAAAGCAGGGTATGGGGGGGGGAGGTGACATTGGGTGCTGGCCCCAGTGCTCTGGCTGGTGATCAGACGGCAGTCTCTCATTTCCTTCTATCTACAGCTCCCTCCCCAGGCACTGACAGATCCCTCCTGAACCCCATCCAACACCTCCTCTCCCTGGCCTTTAGAGACGCAGTGATTTCCTACAAGAAGCCTTTGGTCCAGGTTCCCCTCACAAGCATTTGCCCAGGCGAGCCCTGCTGGCTGTTTCTGCTCTTCCCTCCACTGTCCTGAGCCACTATCAGGGCTGTCTGGGAGTAGGCAAAGGGAAAGGAGTCCAGTGGCCTCTGCACCCCCAGCAGATGGCCTCTGGGGTCATCAGTAATAGGGTTGGGGAGTGGGAGGCAAAGAGGAGGACGACCCTGGCCTGGAAACCTCAGAGCCTTTTTCTCCGCCTCCCAGTTCAGGCGGCCTCCGCACTCACCCAAGAGCATTCTCAGCCTTTGGACAGCCGGAGCCCAGCAGAGCAGAGCGCAGAGCAGGAGCAAATGAAACCCAGCCAGAGTGACAGAGGGAAGGGGGATGTGAGGGACAGGAGGGGAGGGCTGGAGGGAGGGACTCCTGGTTGGGCTGGAAAGTCCTGTCTTCCTCCCCCTTGCCAGGAGAGGGTTTGCCTATTCCCTGATTGCTCTGGTCCCAACCACAGGGAGACCAAGCAAGGCACAATCTTCCTGGGGGTGGAGGTATATGAGGAAATTTGGAGATCAGGGACAGGGGAGGGTGAGGACCTCCCACTCACGTCTCGATGCCCCAGGGTCCCCGCCTTGTGTGCACAGACACATCCTGGGATGGAGGTGCTGCTGGCCCCTGCACTGCCGGCTAGAAGGTTCTCCTGTTCTTCTGCCTCTGGGTTTGTGGTTTCAGAGCCCCCAAATACTTGTCAGGCGAGCTTGGATCAAAGGTTCCTTGCAGGAAATCACACTGCTGTGCCGCAAAGGACCAGAGGAGAGGGGGTCTGGGTTGAGGCTCTGGAGGCCCGATGCTAGCCTTCCTCGTCTCATGGTTGTGGCCTTATATCTACCTGCTTTTTTTTTTTTTTTTTTTTTTTTTTTAGGTAGAGTATTACTGTAGCCCAGGCTGACCTAGAACTCACTTTGTAGTGCCAGGCTGGCCTCGAACTCACAGGGATCCTCCTACCTCTGCCTCCCAAGCGCTGGGATTAAAGGCATGCGCCACCAGGCCTGGCTATCTATCTACTTTTGCTGAAGAGGAAACTGAGGCTCAGAGAAGTGTCACAGAGGGTTGGCCATGGGAGTGGGGAGGGAGCCTAGGCCCCTGACACCTGTTACCTAGGCAATGCTAGGAAGGAAGCGGAGAGGGGAGGATCAGCTAGAACTTTGGCTCCTGTCCCTTCCTCTACCCTTGCTCCTTTCTCCCTTTCCTCTTGCAGAAGGCTGTCTCACCTGAACACTGGGTAGCTGGGCAGGGGGAGGTGAATGGGGAAGTGGGGACAGCCAGTCCACAGCTGGATCCAGTCTCACATTCCAAGCCTGGTCGGTGCTCTGTGGGGAGAGGGCCACCCCCTCTGCTCCTGTCTCCACCAGACAATAACCTGTAATCGCACAGGGCGGCCCATACCACACCACAAAGCATGTCTGGGGAGGAGCTGGCAGCAGGCTGCTCCTGAAAACAGGTTTGTTAGGAAGGGGCTTAGAGGGGAAGAGAGTTGTTTGTGCGAGGAGAGGAAAGAAACTCAAGCCCAGAGCTAATTAACCCACCTAGAGACATAGAATCTTTGTGTTCTTCCAGGGCAAGGATCTAAGCTAAGCCCCCTAATTCTCTACTCAGACAGCCTGGTTCTGCTGGGTGGTCTGAAAGAGTGGATGTTTTAGTCATCCAGTGTGTGTGTGTGTGGGGGGGGAGGACTCTTCTGTCACCTGCCACCAAAGGAGGATGCATCAGGATGGGGGTGACTGAACTACAAGATCATCTAGTTGCTGGGGAGGGGGGAATGGTTTCTTTGAAGCCTGCACCTGAAGGCCTCAGGACTGGGGGAGCTCAAAGAGGCGGAACCAGCAGGCAGGGAGATGCTTAAGGACAGGGGCAGGCTGGAGGGCTTCCGCAGCCTCCTGATGGGACTGAAATTAATCCATCTGTGGGGCACAGGCAGTGAGGAGCTATCAAGCAGGTAACTGGGGGGTGTGTGGCCTGAGCTCCATGCCTTTGATGTCCAAGGCCCAAGGTATTGCCAGAGACTGCCAAGGTCAAAGCTTGGAGAGGAGATGGAGGGCTGGTGGGGGTCGAGGTAGGGACTCTAGGGCGCTGCCCGGGGATGGAGAGGATGAACAGCCTCTGACCTCTATAGTTGCAGCTATCTCTGTCCTAAAGTCCATTATGGACTCTTTCTCTGCTCTTCTGTCCCTTAGTGTCTATCTGCCTTGCACTCCCTACCCACAGTTTCTCTGGCCACCTCAGTAAGCTGAAACTGAAGTCATTTCTCTATAAACACTTTAAAAAAATATATATATATATATATATATATATATATATATATATATTTTTTTTTTTTTTTTTTTTTTTTTTTTTGAGAGGTAGGGTCTAACTCTGGCCCAGGCTGACCTGAAATTCACTATGCAATCTCAGGGTGGCCTTGAACTCATGGCGATCCCCTACCTCTGCCTCCTGAGTGCTGGGATTAAAGGCGTGCGCCACCACGCCTGGCTAAAATATATTTTATGTTTTATTTATTTATTTGAGAGAGGGGAAAAAAGAAGAGAGAGGGAGAGAGAGAAAGGGCGCGCCAGGGCTTCCATCCACTGCAAATGAACTCCCAGATGCATGGGCCACCTTGTGCATCTGGCTTACGTGGGTACTGGGGAATTGAGCCTCGAACCGAGGTCCTTTGGCTTTGCCTTAACCACTAAGCCATCTCTCTAGCCCCCCCCCTCTCTATATATATATTTTTCCCCCCAGGTAGGGTCTCACTCTAGCTCAGGCTGACCTGAAATTCACTATGTAGTCTCAGGGTGGCCTCGAACTCATGGCGATCCTCCTACCTCTGCCTTCCAAGTGCTGGGATTAAAGGTGTGTGCCACCACGCTTGGCTATAAATATTTTATATATATATATATTTATATATATATATATTTTTGAGAGAGAGAATGGGCGTTCCAGGGCCTCTAGCCACTGCAAATGAACTCCAGACGCATGTGCCACCTTTTGCATCTAGCTTACATGGGTCCTGGGGTATCAAACCTGGGTCCTTTGGCTTTGCAGACAAGCACCTTAACTGCTAAGCCATCTCTCCAGCCCAAGTCATTTCGGAAGTCCCCTCCTCTCCTTCCTGTGTCATGTTGATGTAGATCAGGAGCAAGGTAGCTTTCTCCTGTAGGTAGTTAGCTGTGGACTGGCCCACGGAAACCCACTTTGCCTGCTCTGGCAAGACTAGAACCTGCATTTGATCTAGTCTCTCATCTAAGATAGCTACAAGCATCACCTCCACCATCAGCTTCCTGCTTCTTCCTCAACTTTCCACCCCCACCCCACCCCGCCTTAACACCTGTGGGCTGGTCCTTCCTGAGTCAGCCTCTTGAGCCCATCCATCACCAATCAGGTCCCTCCCTGGCACATCTGAGCCCAGTGATGAGACTCATCCTTACTGGATATCTGATTCACATAAATGGGCCTGAAACGTGTGTGTGTGTGCATGTGTGTGTGTGTGTGTGTGTGTGTGTTCCTTAGCTTTTGTTTTGTTTTTCGAGTTAGGGTCTCCCTCTAGCCCACACTGACCTGGAATTCACTATGTACTCTCAGAGTGCCTCAAACTCACCCACTCACCATAATCCTCCTACCTCTGTCTCCTGTGTGCTGAGATTAAAGGTGTGCACCATTACCATTTTTTTTTCTTCAAATTCCCATGTTTTATTTCTGTAGAAAGCACTGGCCTCGCCCACCCTGGACCCCATCTCCAAGGCTACCAGAAGGTGGAGAAGCTCTGGGTGCTGGTGGAGGAGGCATAGGGCATACTCCAGGAGGGAGCGAATCTGCAGGGTGTGGAAGGTGAGGGTGGATTGGGGCCGAGGAGCTAGGGTTCAGAGATTCAGTGTTGTGTTTTTTGTTTGTTTGTTTTGTTTTGTTTTGTTTTGTTTTGTTTTGTTTTGTTTTGTTTTGTTTTTTCGAGGTAGGGTCTCACTCTAGCCCAGGCTGACCTGGAATTCGCTATGTAGTCTCAGGCAGGGTGGCCTTGAACTCACAGCAATCCTCCTACCTCTGCCTCCCGAGTGCTAGGATTAAAGGTGTATGCCACCACGCCTGGTACCCATGTTTTTAATAATTTTTATTTATTTATTTGCCAGCAGAGAGAGAGGGAGAGAGAGAGAGAGAGAAGAGAGGCAGACAGAGAGAGAATTGGCATGCCAGGGCCTGTAGCCACTGCAAACGAACTCCAGATGTGTGTGCCTTTTGTGCATCTGGCTTACATAGATCGAAGCCTTCGCAGGCAAATGCCTTAACCACTAAGTCATTTCTCCAACCCTCATTTCTTTTTTAAACCTTTCTCTCAGCTCTCTATGTGAGGGGGACTCAGTCTCCTCTCCCCTCCCCAGCCTGTCTGGGAAGAGGGAGAATTTCTTTTGGCTTGGGCTTCCTGCTTTATTTTACCTCTTAATCCCAACGTTCCCTGAGATAAGTGTCACAATTCGTAATTTACCCTTTTCTCGGAGTCCACAGTTTCAATTCTTTGTCAATTTGGACAAGGACTTAACGTTGGAGTTTATGGGTCTGGGGTAGGAGTCTCCTGAATCTTCATAGAAATCTAACCACTGCCAGGACTCCAGTTATGCATCAGTGCTATAATGGATGATGATGGGCAGGGGTTAGCGAGGCCCACTCTATTATTATTATTAATATATATTTTTTGGTTTTTTGAGGTAAGCTCTCACTCTAGCCCAGGCTAACCTGGTATTCACTATGTAGTCTCAGGGTGGCCTTGAACTCTTGGTGATCCTACTACCTCTGCCTCCCCGGTGCTGGGATTAAAGGCATATGCCACCATGCCCAGCTATTATTTTTTATTCTTCGTTATTTTTCAAGGTAGAGGCTTGAGGTGTGCACTACCATACCTGGCTCCAGCTCACTATACGCTGCTCTCCCCAGCCAAGGCAGAGATGTGAAGCAGGATGCAGAGTCAGTCCCGTGGGCTCTGATTCCGGCTGTGTGTTGGGGGTATGTTCTTACTCTCTCTGGGCCCTCATATTCCAGTGTGTAGAGTGAGGGTTGTGTCATCATCGGCTGGGACAGAGAGATATCTGGGTGGGAAGGACACTCTTGCTACATGGGGACAAACTTTGTGAGCAGTTCAGCTTGGAAACAAATGCTCAGTGTGGGGCTGCCTGGTAGGCCCCAGTTTTTCATTCAGGTGTCGCCCTGTGCTGCCCCAACATCCGCCTCAGAGGTTAGAGGCAGGAAATGTGTGCCTGCACCTTTATCTCTGCCCATGTGGAGGACGCATGTCAAGTTGTTTAGCATAGGGAATATGGTGGGCGATAGGGTCATTGCCTTTACTACTGGGCATTCTTGGTGCCCACACTCACCTTGGATAAGGGGGGCTGAAAAATGGCCCCAAACACGTTCCTAAACATGAAAGGGCTCTCTGTGTGAGGGACAGGTGATGGTGGGCAGCAAACCTTGAGGAAGCATGAGGAAGGGGGAAATGAAGAAGTGTAAGCCAGGCTCCCACAGGATCGGGAATAGGAATTCCAGGAGTTAGCTGTGGCAAGGAAGCTCCGAGAGAGAAGAGCCAGCCCCATCTCTGTATCTCTCCCCAACCCAGAGCCTCAGGGACATGAGCAGGAGAGTGTCCCCCGCCCCACTGCCTGTGACTGCCTGTCACAGTGGAAGCCTCTCTCCTCATAGGCCCCTAATCAAAGTGACAGCTCCCAGGGAACAAGGGCCCCTCCTGGCTGCTACAGGACTGGGACTGCATGTCTCTCGGTGGCTCATGGGTCCTACCGTCTTTCCTCTCCCAATGCTAAACCTTCCACAGCTGCTGGGATCTCCCTGCTGGAGTGGCCACTTCCATACAACCCTCATCCCTCTACTCTCAGAGATCCAAGGAAATGGGAGACATCCAGGGCAGGGAGATTCACGGCGCATTGTGATCCCTGAGGCCAAGGTAGACAGCAGGTTCTCTAACTAGAGCTCCAGGATTCCAGGGTTACCAGAAATCTGAGACCCTTTGCCTCAGCCCTGAATATAGATGTCACCCTGGCCCCCATGCTCCTAAGAAGCTGGTCACTCCTTTCAGCATGAGCTGTGGAAAGGTCTGGATGGAGCAATGGTTAAGGTGCTTGCCTGCAAAGCCAAAGGACTTCACTTCGATTCCCCAGAACCCAGTAAGCCAGATGCACAAGGTGGCACATGTGTCTGAAGTCAGTGGCTGGAAGCCCTGGAGCATCCATTCTCTCCCTCCTTCCCTCCTTCTCTCTCTCGTGTGCTCTCTGTGCCTCGTTCCCTCTCTCAACCTACCTCTGTCTCCCAAATACTGGGATTAAAGGCGTGTGCCACCACGCCTGGCTTTTCAAATAAATAAATATTTTTTAAAAATACAAAGAGAACCCAAAAGGCAACATAGTGCTGAGAAGAAGGGATGGAGGAGTGCCCAGAACTGAAACACCTCTGTCACACCCTCCAATGGCTCAGGGACCATTGCGGAAGAGGGGGCGGATAGAATGGAAGAGCCAAAGGAAGGATATGACCTCTTACAATGCAACTGCCCAGACAGAAATTGGCCTCGATATCCATGACCTTGCAGTGCCTAGCAATACCTTTGCAAGACCCTCAAAATAGAAGAAAAAGATGATGTCATCAAATTAAAAGAGAGACTAATGGAGAGAGGGAGGGGATATGATGGAGACTGGAGTTCTAAAGTGGAATGGGGGAGGGGAGGGAAATATCAGGTGGGGTTTTTTTTTTTTTTTTGGTATGTAAGATTAAAAGTCAATAAAAAAAAATACAAAGAGAAAGGTCTGGATGGATATCTGCCTCCCTCAGACTGAACACTCCTCACGGGGGATATCTGCATCCTGCATTGGGCTGGAGGGAGAGGTGATGAACAGTGAGTTAACAGTCCAGAGTGCAGTACCAGGAATCATGTTTCCTAGTGACCCCTAAGTGGTGATCCCCCCCAAACCAACCCCAACCCCACCAACAATGACCCTCTTTCCTCTTGGCGCTTCTTTCTGGCACCTGCATTTGAGAAGAAAAAACAAACAAACAAAAAAACAAAACTCCAGAATCTGCTTGTTTGTTTCTGAAGTCTCAGGGTGGCTTCAGACTCATGGCGATCCTCCTACATTTGCCTCTCTAGGGTGCTGGGATTAAAGGGGTGCACCACCAGCCTGAGACTATGGAGTGAATTCCAGGTCAGCCTGGGCTAGAGTGAGACCCTACCTTGAAAAAAAAACGTTCCCACAAGGACCATCATCTTTAGAATAAAGGCCCATCTCATAGGAAGGTCCCACAGCGTTATAAGCTCACCTCCCCCAGATTTAGCCTGCCCTGCAGTTGCTCTAGTTGTGACTTTGTCTGGGAGGCCCTTTCTTCTCCGGGATCCAAATCAATGTTTCTGCTCTGGAGCTTTCTAGACTGAATGGGTGTCAGTTCAGCCATTCCCTCCCCTGGCTTCTTTGTTTCTCTGGATGTCTGTGCATGGGTATATATATGGAGACCAGTGGTCAACAGTCTACTTCCTTTGAGACAGTCTTTCATTGGCCGGGAGCTCACCAATTAGACTAGACTAGCTGGTCAACCAGCCCAAGGGATCCTTGCGTCTCTGTCTCCCCAATGCTGGGATTGCATGTATGTGCCACCATGCCCATTAAAATATATATATATTATTTATTTATTTGAGAGAGAGAGGAAGAGGCAGAGAAAGAGAGTGGACGTGCCATGGCCTCCAGCCACTGCAAATGAACTCCAGATGCATGTGCCCCCTTGTGTATCTGGCTTACTTGGGTCCTGAGGAATTGAACCAGGGTCCATAGGCTTTGCAGGCAAACGCCTTAATCACTAAGCCACTTCTCCAGCCCCATGCCCATCTTTTTACATGGGCATTGGGACTCAAACTCAGGTCCTTAAGCACTTTACTGATCAGGCTATCTCCCTAGCCCCTTACTCTTAATTATTTGGAGGGGGCAGGGGCAGGGTCTCATTCTAACCCAGGCTGACCTGACTATAGCCCAGACTGTCCTTACAGCAATCCTTTCATCTCAGCCACCCAAGTGCTGGGATTAAAGGCGTGAGCCACGACGCTCAGCTAATTAATTGTAAAGCAGAGTCTCACTAAGTTGCCCAGGCTGGCTTTGAACTCTCTGTCCAAAGCAGCTCTTGAACTCGAGATTCCCTCTGCCATAGACTCACAAGTAGCTGGAATTACAGGCTTGTGTGTCACCAGGCTCAACTTACCTCTAGGTTTTTGAAACATCCTGTACCTACCTCTACAAGACAGGTTACTATCTTAGAAGAAACTCACCTATGTGTGGAGTTATTTAGATAGTTCTTTCCTATCAGCCAGACATGAAAGCTCTGAAAATATCAGGCCCCCTAAACAACAGCTTGCACTGTGTAGATTGCCCATAAGTATTTGATGAATAAATGACTTTTAAGTTTGGGAAAGTATCTTGCTATGTAGTGCTGGTTGGCCTCAAACTTGCAGCAACCCTCCTGCTCAGCCTCTTGAGTGCTAGGATTACTGGCATGTGCCACAATGCCCAGCTTAATTGAGTGAGTTCTTTTTAAAAATTTATTTGTAGACGGGCGTGGTGGCACATGTCTTTAATCCCAGCACTCGGGAGGCAGAGGTAGGAGGATCACTGAGAGTTCGAGGCCACCCTGAGACTACAGAGTGAATTCCAGGTCAGCCTTAGCTAGAGTGAGACCCTACCTTGAAAAACCAAAAAAAAAAAAATTTATTTGTTTGAGAGAGAGAAAGAGAGGGTGGAGGGGGAAGAGATTGGGTGTAAAAGGGCCTCCAGTCACTACAAACCAAGTCCACACACATGCGCCACCTTGTGCATCTGGCTTTATGTGGGTACTGGGGAATTGAACCTGGGTCCTTTGGCTTTGCAGGCAAGCACCATAACAGCTAAGCTATCTCTCCAGTCCTTTTTCTTTTTTTGCAAGGCAGGGTCTTGCCCTAGTCAAGGATGGCCTTGAATTCACTATGTACTCTCAGGGTGGCCTTGAACTCACGGTGATCCTCCTACTGCTGCCTCCTAAGTGCTGGGATTAAAGGTGGGTGCCACCATGCATGATGAATGACTTCTTTTTAAATATATATATTTTTTTCTTTTGGCTTTTCAAGGTAGGGTCTTGCTCTAGCCCAGGTTGACCTGGAATTCACTATGTAGTCTTAGGCTGGCCTCCAACTCATAGCGATCCTCCTTCCTCTGCCTACCAAGTGCAGGAATTATTTATTTATTTGAGAGAGAGAGAGAGAGAGGGAGAGAGAGGGAGAGAGCGAGGCAGATAGAATAGTTGTGCCAGGTCCTCCAACTATTGCAAATGAACTCCAGACGCATGCTCCACCTTGCACGTCTGGCTTACATGGGTACTGGGGAATTGAACGTGGGTCCTTAGGCTTCAAAGGTAAGCACCTTAACCACTAAACCATCTCTCCAGCCCTAATTATTTTTTAAAATTTATTTTATTTATGAGAGAGAGAATTGGCGTGTCAGGGCCTCTAGCCACTGCAATCGAGCTCCAGATGCATGCACCATCTTGTGTGCACACGCCACCTTGTGCTCATGCATCACCTTGTGCATCTGGCTCATGTGGGTTCTGGGGAGCTGGACCTGGGTCCTTAGGCTTCTCAGGTAAGTGCTTTAACCTCTAAACCATCTCTCCAGCCCTTAAATATTTTTATTTATTTATTTGCAAGCAGAGAGAGATGGCGAGAGAGTTTGGGCATGCCAAGGCCTCCAGACACATGTGCCACTTTGTGCATCTGGATTTATGTGGGTACTGGGGAATCAAACTCAGGTCAGCAGGCTTTGCAAGTAAGTGCCTATAACTGCTGAGCGATCTCTCCCGCACCCCCTTCGAATGACTTCAGAACCTCTATCCCACATGCTCCAGAAATACCCATCCATCAGAAATTCATCTCTCAGTCATTCCCTTGTCACCCAGCTCCCGATACCCAGGTGAAGGAGTTGGTCCCCCACTGCCAGGGCATTTCTGTCCTTTGCCTATACAATGACCTCTGCCTAGAATGCCTCTTCTCCCTTGCCCCTGTGGTCACACTCAGCACCCTCTTCCTTCTAGGCCTTTGTGTCCCTGGGGATGTGTTCTACCCCCAACTACATTACCCATCTGCTCTTTCCAGTCTGGCTCAACCCCAAATCAGACTCAGTCTTGGGGTGAAGTGGGAGTGAACTGGCAGCTCTTACTGGTCTCTAGCCCCCAGCAAGCTGAGACAGAGTACAGTGATTGCCCCATGAATGTCACTCAAAGATCAGGAGCTCTCAAGGTGTCATTTCAGTATAGCCTCTGGCAAAGCCACCAAGCTGGACTGGAAGGTGGGCTTCCCACAGTCACCCCCAGGATCCAGAGGAGGACTGCTTCCTGCCTCCCCCCACTGGGCCCGCTTACAGATCTGTCTCCCCTGCTATCCTGCCGCCCGTGGCCCCCATGTGCCTGTCAGTAGACATCACCCTCACCAAAGCATTCACCCATTTCCCCCAGAACTCTGCCTCTCAGCCAGCTGCCCCTGCAGTGCCAGCAGCCAAACCTCTGCAAAGTCACCCCAGCTAGGGAGAGGCAGAAATCCTGGCCAGGAGTCCAGCAGCCATGGGAAACGGGTCTCCTCCCCTTGTCTGTCAGTTGGAGTGCTGTGAGCTGTGCTGACCCTGGCCTCCACAGAAGGAGCCTGGGACACCAACAGATGAGGCCCTGTATATGCCAGGCAGCTCCAGACCGGAAACATGCTATAAAGTGTCCTAACCCCAAAAGCTCCCAACAGGGAGCACCCCCAGAGCCAAAAAACATTTCAAGATGAGATCTACAGACCCTCAGATCCCAAGAGATCCCATAAAGGGTTGTCAGGATGC
Source organism: Orientallactaga sibirica (assembly GCA_036365145.1). Taxonomy (NCBI): domain Eukaryota; kingdom Metazoa; phylum Chordata; class Mammalia; order Rodentia; family Dipodidae; genus Orientallactaga; species Orientallactaga sibirica. The sequence goes on along the minus strand of JAEOAD010000013.1, from coordinate 26,795,254 downwards.
AAAACAAAACTATCTCCTTTTTTTTTTTTTTTTTTTTAAATTGCAGTACTAGGAATTGAGCCCAGGGCCTTGCCTATACAAAACAAAGCCTGATGCAATCAGAGGAGCCCCCAGGCCTGATGGAAGATATCCTGACCCTAAAGATCCAAGAGAGGGAGGAGCCGGGCATGGTGGCACATGCCTTTAATCCAGAGGTAACAGTTCAAGGCCACCCTGAGACTACATAGTGAATTCCTAGTTATCCTGGGCTACAACGAGACCCTACCTTGAAAAACCAACCAACCAAACAAACAAAAAGGTCCAGCAGAGGGAAGCTAGACACCTACAGTCCCTCGGAGGGGTCCAGATCTAGTCTGTGGGAGTGGCACCCTTCTGCACTGACCTGGTCCTGTGGGGGTCTTGCCCAGGCTGAGCTGCCGCAGCCGCCGCTGGTGGGCTCGTCCCCCACAGTGCACCTGTGCCTGGGCCGCCGAGTTCAGCTGGATGTTGCAGACGTCGCAGAGTGTGTACGAAGGTTGTTTTCTTTCCCGCTTGGACTTAGGAGGTTCTGGAGTTTGAGGGGGGCACTCAACAGCTTCAGATGTGGGGGGTTCCTTCTCACCTGCGGGGGATGGGCTCAGTGGCCGCTTCATACCTGAGCAAATAAGAGGAGAAGACAGACACACGAAAGCTGAATGGTTGTGAGCACACAGAGGGAGCAGGAGATGCTGGTACCTATAGCCCCCAGGTGCCTGGCTTCAGAGACCCACCCGCCCCCCGCAGCCCAAGGATGGTGAAAGGGAGCATGATGGGGAGGGGGCGTATATTTAAAGGAGAACAGGATTAAAGTACAGGTTTTCTGGAAAAACGTGTCAGAAATGGTTACAGACTGGAAGGTCAACTGCATCCAGTACCTCAGAGTGAAGCTCAGAGAGGAAGATGCCTGGTCTTGGAGACAAGCTGGCACGGAGGTGGACAGTGCAAGACCTGCAGAGTCATATTTTGGAAAGCCAAAGGCCTGTTCTCAGCCCGAAGGCAGGAGCTCACAATCTTGTGACAGACAGGCATGTGGCACTTACTGGAGGCACAGCAGCCGCTGGCTAGAAACCCAACCTTCCTGTGTCCTGCACCCAGCAGGGTGACATTCACCAATGGTAACAGTATGCAACGCCATCCCAACCTCTGCCCCACATGGCTCCATATGCCTCCTGCTGTCTTGGCCTCCTGGGCTGATGTCACAATTGGTGATTTGGTCGATACTGAACACAGTGTCCATGCAAACATACCACACTAACCTGGGCCCTCACGTAGCCATTCCAGGACATGCCTCCCATCTTCAAGACAATCTTTATTTATTTATTTTTTTTTCGAGGTAGGGTCTCACTCTAGCCCAGGCTGACCTGGAATCCACTATGTCATCTCAGGGTGGCCTTGAACTCATGTCGATCCTCCTACCTCTGCCTCCCGAGTGCTGGGATTAAAGGCATGCGCCACCACACCTGGCTTACTTTGTTTAGTTTTGTTTTTTTCAAGGTAGGGTCTTGTTCTAGCTCAGGCTGACCTGAAATTCACCAGGTAGTCTCAGGCTGTCGAACTCACAGCCATCCTCCTACCTCAGCCATCCAAGTGCTGGGATTCCAGGTGTGCACCACTACACCTGGCTCCGGACGATTTTTACTTTTCAAATACCTTCTCCAGCACTTTCTTTGACTCACTTGCCTCTAATCTGTTCTACTTAGGCTGCCCAGCTCCCTTTCTTAGATGGAACTGTGAATGACCACTTCCTTCCTGACATGCACTCTTGTGTATGTGTGTGCATGTATGTGTGCATGTGTGTATATGTGTGCATGTGGCTATGTGTGTCTTTTCTGCTTCAGCTTACTAGGTCACTGTGGGGCTTTCTTTTACTATTCTTTCATTGTTGCTTTTAATATTTTATTTTTATTTATCTATTGAAGGACAGAGAGAGAAAGAGACTAAGAGAGAGAGAGGGAGAGAGAGAGAGAATAGGTACACTAGGGCCTCCAGCCACTGCAAATGAACTCTAGGTGCATGTACCACCATGTGCACCTGGCTTATGTGGGTACTGGGGAACTGAACCTGGCTCAGGCTTCATAGGCAAGCACCTTAACCACTAAGCATCTCTGAGCCTTTTTTTTTTTTTTTTTTAGGTAGGGTCTCACTCTAGCCAAGGCTGACCTAGAATTCACTCTAGTCTCAGGGTGGCCTCAAACTCACAGTGATCCTTCTACCTCTGCCTCCTGAGTGCTGAGATTAAAGGCGTGTGCCACCACACCTGGCTAGCCTTTTTAATTTTATTTTTTTATTTGAGAGAGAGAGGGAAGAAGCGAACGGGCATGCCAGGGCTTCCAGCCACTGCAAACAAACTCCAGACACATTCACCACCTTGTGCATCTGGCTTACGTGGGTACTGTGGCATTAAACCTGGGTCCTTTGGCTTTTCAGACAAGCACCTTAATCACTAAGCCGTCTCTCCAGCCCCCTTGTTTTTTGAGGTAGGATCTCACTCTAGCCCATTCATTAAGTACTCTCAGGGTGGCCTCAAACTCACAGGGATCCTCCTACCTCTGCCTCCCAAGTGCTGGGGTTAAAGGCGTGCATCACCACACCCAGCTCACTGTGGGGCTTTCTGATGTCAGCATTTGTCTCTCTCATATGGAGGCAACTTCAAGGCCTGGAGGAAGCATGACTGAGCCCATCGGTCCTGCTATGGAAGTCACCCTCCATTTGTATGTGGAAGCCCTAACTGCTGAGTACACCAGAATGCTACTGTATTTTGATACGGGGCCTCGAAAGAGGTAATTAGGTCAAAATGACATCCTCCATAGTATGAGTGGGCTGCATCCAAAAATGATGGCAATTTGCACACAGACTGTTACAGAGGGTAGATTATATAAAGGAAAAATTATATAAAGGAAAAAGGCAGATATCTGCAAGGCAGAGAGAAGCCTTAGAAGAAACCAACCCTGGGCTAGAGAAATGGCTTAGTGGTTAAGGTGCTTGCCTGCAAAGCCAAAGGACCCAGGTTCGATTCCTCAGTACCCACATAAAGCCAGATGCACAAGGTGGTGCATACATTTGGAGTTCCTTTTCAGTGGCTGGAGACCCTGCTGCGCCCATTCTCTCTGTCTCCCTCTTTCTCCACTTGTAAACAAATACATAAAATGAAAATAAAAAATTTTTTTTTAAAAAAGAAAGAAACCAACCCTGAGCAGGATGTGGTTGCACACACGTATCATTCTACCACTTGGGGAGACTGAGACAGGAAGATCAGGAGTTTGAAAGCAGTCTTGACTATATAGCAAAATGCTGTCTAAAAATAAAAAGAGATAAACTGGGTGTGATGGTGCACACTTTTAATCTCAGCACTGGGAGGTTGGGGTAGGAGGATTGCTGGGAGTTCAAGGCCACCCTGGGCTAGAGTGAGACTTACTTTGAACAAAACAAAAAAAGGCGCCTGCCTGCTAAGCCTAAGAACACGGTTCCAATCTCCAGGTCCCACGTTTAGCCAGATGCAAAGTAACGCAAGGGCGCAACACCAAACTTGCCCACAAGGGGGCGCACACACCTGGATTTCGTTCGCAGTGGCTGAGAGGCTGCTGTCGCACCCATCTCTATCTGTCTTCCTCTCCCTATCTCTCTGTGTCTCTCTCCAAAATAAAAATAAATAAACAAATAAATAAATAAATAAATAAATAAATAAATAATAAAAATAGCCCAGTAAGCACTTCTCTTGATGTACACACCCATATATTAATGCTACTCTCACTTTTGGTTAGATAAGCTTCTCTTTTCAGGTGGTGGTGACCTTGGGATGACTCAGAAGGCACCATGGTGCTGAGAAGAAGGGACAGAAGAGTGCTCAGCACTGAAACATCTCTAACACACCTTCCAAGGCTCAGGGTCCATTGCGGAAGAAGGGGCGGAAAGAATGTAAGAGCCAAAGGAAGAGTAGGACTCCTTACAACGTGCTCCTCCAGACACAAAATGGCCTGGATATCCATGACCTCGCAGTGCCTGACACTACCTACCGAAGACCATCATAATAGGAGGAAAAGATCATGACATCAAATTGTAAAGAGAGACTGATTGAGAGGGGAAGAGGATATGATGGAGAGTGAAGTTTCAAAGGGAAAGTGGGGGGAAGAAGGGAAGTACCATGGGATATTGTCTACAATTAAAGAAGTTGTCATAAAATAATGATAATAATAATTAAAAAAAGATGAGGGGCTGGGCTGGAGAGATTGCTTAGTGGTTAAGGCACTTGCTGGTAAAGCCAAAGAACCCAGATTCAATTCCCCAGTACCCACGTAAAGCCAGCAGTGGGAGGCAGAGGTAGGAGGATTGCCATACGTTCAAGGCCACCCTGAGACTACACAGTGAAATATTATAGGTCAGCCTAGGCTAGAGCGAGACCTTACCTCAAAAAAAAAAAAAAAAAAGGACTGGGGCTAGAGAGATGGCTTAGCGGTTAAGAGCTAGCCTGTGAAGCCTAAGGACCCCGGTTCGAGGCTCAATTCCCCAGGACCCACATAAGCCAGATGCACAAGGGTGTGCAGGCATCTGGAGTTCATTTGCAGTGGCTGGAGGCCCTGATGCACCCATTCTCTCTCTATCTGTCTGTTGCTAATAAATAAGTAAATAAATATTAAAATAAATAAATAAATAGACAAGCATATCTGCAGTGACCTTATTTCCAAAGAAGATCACTTCCTGACATTCAATTTGGGGGCAGGGTCACAATTTGACCTGTCACATATAAACAAAGAAAAAGGGGGTGCGGCTTAGTGGTTAAGGCACTTGCCTACGAAGCCTAAGAACCAAGGTTCAATTCCCCAGGACCCACGTAAACCAGATACACAAGGTGGTGCATCATCTGTTGTTCATTTGCAGTGGCTAGAGGCCCTGGTGTGCCCATTCTCTCCCCTGTCCCATTTCTCTCTGGCTATCTCTCTCTCAAATAAAATACTTTTTTAAAAAGTTACGTGGAAGCCAGGTGTGGTAGCGCACGCCTTTAATCCCATCACTTGGGAGGCAGAGGTAGGAGGATCACCACGAGTTCGAGGCCACCCTGAGAATACAGAGTAAATTCCAGGTCAGCCTGGGTTAGAGTGAGACCCTACCTTGAAAAACCAAAAAGAAAAAAGAAAAGAAAAGTTACACAGCAGGTGGATCTCTAATCTGATATATATGACAGGTGTCATATCACAGACATGCACGCAGGTACATGTGAAGACAGAAACAGATCATGTGACACCCGCACAAGCCAAGGAACACCAAGATTACCAGTCACCCACCACTACCAGGGGGAGGGCATGAAACAAATCGACAGTTCTCAAAGGAGCCAGCCCCGTTCAAGCAACTTGCTTTTGGAATTTCAAAACCCAGAACCGTGAGATAAGCAGCTGCTATGGTCCTCTTTGTTTTGGCTACCCTAGCCAACCAACAGATCCTTGTATGGCGCCTGCATCCCCGTGGTGCAGCCAGGCTGGAGTCACAGCGACGGCTTCCAGGTGGTACAGCGGGCATCTAATTCTAGAGGGAAGATAAGAGGCAGCGATCCTGGGCGCAGCTACCCGACTCCTCCACACTCAACGGGCAATTAGGCTGCCCCCTCCATAGATGCGTCAGGACTCCAGGGGACCCGGCCGGATGGTCCCCTCCCATCACTTTATGAGCAGGTCCCGGCGCTGCCCTTCACCAATAGTCGACGCCCTTTCACCGCTAGATGGCAGTCTGTGTAGCTCCTCGGCCTTTCTAAGTCCTCCCACACCCTCCCAGCAAGAAGGGTCTCAGGTATGGTGATGGAGGAATGATCCAGGTGGCAGAGGCCAGGTGGAGACCTCACAAGATTTTTTTTTTCTGGCCATGCCAAGGAGAGCTGCCTGCCTGCCTGCCAACAATGGGACAGGGATATTTTAAAATCTCAGTGCAATTTATGACAGGCAGGCCGAGGACATGGCCCACGAGAGCAGACAACTATGTGCCACACGGCTGATTAAACCTCTGTGATATATGGCCTCTGGGCTCACAGGGCTAATGTGACCCCCCCCTCCAGCCAGGCTGCTGGGCCTGCTGTGGCCTGTCCTGCCTGACCCAGCCTTCCCAGCTGTCCCCTTCTGATTCATGCTGCTCCAGCTAATCCAGGGCTCCCAGGCAGAAAATACAGAAGGCTGGGAAACTCTGAGGACATACTCAGGCCCCTCTATCAGAGAACTGCGGGCCAGAATATACAAACACCCCTGCGGCCATACCAGCATGACTCACCCCTGTGTGGTGTGACGTGACCTCTGCTTAGACAAGTGCCTTCATAGGAAGAAACTGAATCATAGAGCAGGGCAATGGGTTTACTTCAGAGACAATGGAAAGCCAGTATAGGAACTGATTCTAGGGTGGGGGGGGGTGTAGCTCAGTTGGTAGAGTGTTTGCCTATCATGGACAAAGGCCTGGGTTCAATCCCCACCACCGCACTAAAACTCGCCTGTAATCCTACACTTGGAAGAATAGGCAGGTGGATCAAAAGGTCAAGGTCATCCTGAGCTATAGAGGGAGTACAAGGGAGTACAAGGCTAGTCTGGGATACATGAGACCCTGCGTCAGAAAATAAATAAATAGGGCTGGAGAGATGGCTTAGCAGTTAAGGCATTTACCTACAAAGTGAAAGGATCCCGGTTCGACTCTCCAAGACCCACGTAAGCCAGATGCCCAAGGGGGCGAATGCGTCTGGAGTTCGTTTGCAGTGGCTGGAGGCCCTGGCGTGCCCATTCTCCCTCTCTCTTTCTGACTCTTTCTCTCTCTCACATAAATAAATAAATAAATATATATATATTTTTTAATATAAATAAATAGGGCTGGAGAGATGGTTTAGCGGTTAAGGCGTTTGCCTGCGAAGTCTAAGGACCCATGTTGATTCTCCAGATCCCACATAAGCCAGACACATAAGGTGAGGCAAGCACAAGGTTGCACATGCACACAAGTTGGCACACACATCTGGAGTTCCACTGCAGTGGCTGGAGGCCCTGGCATGCCAGTTCTCTCTTGCCCCTTCTCTCTCACACACACACTCTCTCTCTCTCTCTCTCATGAAAAATATAAAATAAATAAATAAATAGGGCTGGAGAGATGGCTCAGCAGTTAAGGTGCTTGTCTGCAAAGCCTAAAAACCTGGGTTTGATTCCACAGTACACACCCATGCACAAATGGTATACAAAATGGCTCATATAGCTGGAGTTCATTTGCAGTGGCTAGAGGCCCTGACATGTCCATTCTCTCTCCTTGCAAAATAAATAAATAAATAGAATAACTCATACTAGAAGCACCTCTGCCTCTCTCTCTCCACCATTCGGTTGACTAGGCCACCTCTTACAATGACAACTCAAGGGTGGGAGAGATGGCTCAGTGGTTTAAAAGTACTTGCTTGCAAAGCCTGACAGCCCGAGTTGGATTTCCTAGTACCCACATAAAGCCAGATGCACAAAGTGGCGTGTGTATCTAGAGTTGCTTTGCAGCAACAGGAGGCTCTGGTGCACCCATTCTCTCTCTCCCCTCTCTCATAAATAATAAATAAACATATAATGACAATGCCATTTACTGAGGGTTTACTATATGCCAGGTGTCTTACAGGTAAGATCTTTGTTCTTTCTTTCTTTCTTTTTTGTTTTTGTTTTTCTAGGTAGGGCCTCACTCTAGTCCAGGCTGACCTGAAATTCACTATGTAATCTCAGGGTGGCCTCAAACTCATGGCGATCCTCCTACCTCTGCCTTCCGAGTGCTGGGATTAAAGGTGTGCACCACCACGCCTGGCTTTAGGATCTCTTTTGAGGGCTGGAGAGATGGCTTAGCAATTAAGGCGTTTGCCTGCAAAGCCATAGGACCCAGGTTTGAGTCCCCAGGACCCATGTAAACCAGATGCACAAGGGGTGCACACATCTGGAGTTCATTTGCAGTGGCTGGAGGCCCTGGTATGCCCATTCTCTCTCTCTACCTGCCTATTTCTGTATCTCTCTCTCTCTTTCTCTCAAATAAATAAAAAAATAAAATATTTTTTTTAAAAAAGATCTCTTTTGAATTTCACAACCTCATGAGGAGAGCATTATTATTAACTTTTGGCCACTACATAGATTAGAGAATGAACTTCAAGGTTTTCTGGCTGGACCTGACCTATATATACTTGTCTGAGTCAGAGCCCTTAACCACTGCTCTGTCTTGCCTCTCCTGAAATCCAAGCAAGCCTTGATTGAAACTGCTGGCGGTAGGGGGTGGGGTGGGGTGGGGCTCACAGTCTTAGACTGCTGGGAGGGTCAGGGCTGTGCAAGCCCTATCAGGACCCAGTGCCCAGCCAGGGAGGTGCCATATCCTGGGTGAGAAGAGGTAGGGCGAGAGCCAAGGAGGTTGGGAGGAAATGGAAAATAAAAGCTTGCGTGGATCTATCCATCTGTCTGACTGGGATTTACCCAGGAAGGGGGACAGCTCCTTGTTTTCCATGAGAGAGGAGCTGGTGCTGTAGCAGAATGGGGCGGTGGGACCATAATGGGGGTCACCGCTGGAAGGCTGGTGCATGAAAGACCGGGAGAGCTGATGAAGAAGGCTCTGTCTGTTTGTCTGTCTGTGTGTCTGTCCACGTGGAGCCGGGGATGGTGGAGGAGGGATCACTCGGGGAGCTCCAGGGTCCCCTCCTCACCACTCCGGGTGGATGGCAATGACCTTCAGGGCTGTGGGTTTTGGTGGGGTCCTCAGCCATTATTCACTAGTAAGACTCTCTACCTGTCCCTACAGAGGGCAGGGGGGCAAGGGGCTAGAGAATGTGACGTGATGTGTGGAGTGGAAGGTCATCTGGCAAAATGGGGAAGAAAACCTCAGGAAAAAGACTTTCTCTCCAAGGGGTAACTGGAGAGGAAGGTTCTAGACTTGTCCCCTGTCTTTGGCCGGGCACGAAGGCTCCTTAGGCAAATCCTTAATGAGCCCAATTACACTCTGGCATTTTCCTCCATGTCTGCCAACAGCCACTCTGCACCTCCCCCAGCCAAGTCCCAGTCCCTGCCCCTGCGAAGGAGGCCTAGTTGATTGGCCAGTCTTGGCTGGTCCCTGACCACATGAGCTTTGGTTTCCCTGTCTTCAAGGAGAGACGGTTGGGCTGAGCTGATCTAGGTCCTCTGTAGGCTAAGCTGCTGGGACAACTCAGAGAGAGCAGCTGCCTGAATGAGTGGGGGATGGGGTGACGGGGACAGGTTGTGTGACTCTGCCACAACTGCCAAAAAGTCTGGTGGACATGAGAAAAAAGATGCTGGGGGTGGGGGGTATGTGCCCTGACATTCAGGTCCTACAAAAACACCTCTTCCATCCAACCTCAGGACACCCCTTGGGGCTTTGTAGCTGAGACTCAAAGTCAAAAAGAGACAAGTTGGGGCCGGAGAGATGGCTTATCATTAAAGCATTTGCTTGCAAAGCAAAGGACCCAGGTTCAATTCCCCAGGACCCACATAAGCCAGGCACGAGGTGGCACATGCATCTGGAGTTCGTTTATAGCAGCCAATGCCCTGATGTGCCCATTCTTTCTTTCTTTCTCTCTCTCTCTTTCTCTGTCTTGTGCTCTCTCAAATAAATTATTTATTTATATATATATATATGTTAAAAGAGACAAGTTGGACCAAGTCACCCAGCTCTGCGATGCAGGTTGGAGGTAAGAACCTCATCTCAGTCACTCATGCAGTCACAAGCGGATCCCACCATCCCACCCAGCCAGCTGCAGAGAGAAGTGTCTGGAAGACACTGGAGTCTTGTCTACTCCTAGTGGAGCACCGGCCTTATTTTATTTACAAAAGAGGAGAGGGCTGGAGAGATGGCTTAGCGGTTAAGGCGCCTGCCTGCTAAGCCTAAGAACGCTGGTTCCAATCTCCAGATCCCACGTTTAGCCAGATGCAGTGATGCAAGGGCGCAATGCCGCACTTGACCACAAGGGGGCGCACACATCTGGATTTCGTTCACAGCAGCTGAGAAACTGCTGGCGCGCCCATCTCTATCTGTCTCCCTCTCCCTCTGTCTGTCTGTCTGTCTCTCTCTCTGTGTGTCTCTCCAAAAATAAATAAAATAATAAATAAATAAATAAATAAGAGGAGAGAGAGAGAGAGAGAGAGAGGGAGAGAGAATGGGCATGCCAGGGCCTCTAGCCACTGCAAACGAATGCCAAATGCATGTACCACCATATGTGAGTTCTAGGAAATTGAACCTGGGTCCTTAGGCTTCACAGGCAACCACTAAGATATCTCCCCAACCTGACACCTCTTTCAATACGCTGGAGGAGCCACCACTGAGCACTGTGGCCTCTGTTCCATCTCTGCCACCAGCCCACTGCCCTGCCCTCTCTCAAGACAAGGAAACTGCTCTTCGGAGCACAGCACTGAGGAGGCACGGTTCAGACAGCCACGACCCAGGGAGCAAAGACCGTTGTCCAGGCTCATTCCTGAGACTCTAGACGAGCCGAGACCCCGACTTATTGGACTGGAATATCTAAGCAGGAATACCTTGCCAGCTTCCACAGAACAGGAGGTCTAGGGCTGGGCCCAGGTGGCAGAAGCTAGGTCTAGAGTTTCCGTGTAGCAAATCCCAGACAGCCATGACTATTCTTCCCCACCCTCAGCAGTGACAGTTGAAACCCTGTCTCCTCCCTAGGGACTTCTTGGGTGCTGCAAAATCAGGAGTGAGCTGGCTAGGAGCTGAGGAAAGTCAACATTTCACACAGCTCCAAGGGAGAGAGGGGTAGGAGCAGTGAGACAGTGTGATGGTGCAGGGGGAGGGAACCCTCCAGTGTTGCTCTCTGCCGCCATCTGGGAATCTGGTTGCTCCAGGAGACCTGGTTTCCTCCTAGCACCACTGAAGATAGGGGCTGCCTCCAAAAGATAATCCACTGTTAGAAAAAAAGAAAGACCTTCTCTCTCTCTCTCTCTCTCTCTCTCTCTCTCTCTCTCTTTTGGAGGATGGGGGAAAGGAGAGGTAAGGTTTTTCACTCTAGCTCAGGCTGACCTGGAATTCACTCTGTAGCCTGGGCTGGCCTCAAATTCACAATGATCATCTACCTTACCCTCTCCAGTGCTGAGAGTAGAGGGTCTCACTCTGGCCCAGGCTGACCTGGAATTCACTATGTATTCTCAGGGTAGCCTTGAACTCACGACGATCCTCCTACCTCTGCTTCCCAGGGGCTGGTATTAAAGGTGTGCGCCACCACGTCCAGCTCATGACATCTTTCTTAATATCTGATCTGCATCTCTCCTTCCAAGTTCTCCAGTGGCAAACTAGAGCAGCTGTCTCTTAAAGTAGGGGAAGACAGGGTTAACCTCAGTACCCCATTTTCTTTCCTCCACTTCCCCATAGACCTAAGAAACCTGACTTGGTGCCCAGCTATCTGTCAGAACGGTGAGGCGCCCCTCCACACCCCATAACCCCTCCCAAGGCATGCCAGGCCCAGAACCTTGGTACTGCCTAGCCTGGTCCACTCCCTGCCTCCAGTCCCACTTCTCATAGGACCAAAAATGGTAGCACCCCCAAACCCTACTCTCTGCCCCCAAAAGTCTCAAAGCCAGCACTTCCAAGTTAGAGAGTTCAGGGATGGTTTTACATGTGTGGGAAGGGGTGCTCCCCCATCCCGGCAGAACACCACGTTTTGGGCTTGGCTGAGGAGATGAGACCGGAAGGCCTCAGATGCAGGAAGGGGCAGGTGGAAGGAGGTGGGAGGATAGATAGACTCCGACCTTCTTCCTTCCCCGCCCATTCTATTCACCCCCTCGGATGAGGGATGAGCCGGCTGGACTTTGAGATTCTCTAAAACTCCAAAGGAAAAAGGAACTGAGAGAATGAAGATCCCCGCAGTGTGCCCAGAGCACTTAAGCCCCTCGCTGCAAAGTGGTCCCCAGCTTCCCTGGCTCTGGGTGGTGGTGGTGGGGTTGGGGTTGGAGGCGAGTCATCAACCCTGGCAGATCCCTTTTCTGACCTCCGTATCCGGTTATGTCCCCACCTTCTCCTCGCACAAGGCGGGGCGGGAGGGGGGGTGGCCTAGCTGCCTCCCCTCGCCCTTCTGGAGCCACCTACAGGCAGAGTGCCCACGGCCCCTGGCACCGGCTCGCTCCCCTCCCGCCGTGGCGCATCCGTCCTGAGCCCAGCCCGTGCCTACCTGAACCGCGCCCGGCCGCCCCCGAGCCTCAGTCGGTCCCCGGCCTGCCTGCCGGGCAGTGCCGCGCGTCCAGTCCCCGGGCAGCCGCGCGTCTGCGAGCCCGCCCATGGGAGCAGGTGCCAGGAGCCGCCCCACGCGGGCTGGACAAGCTGGGCGGAGAGGGGCTCAGGGGAGATCAGGGGCTCCCCTGCCTGAAGTGCTGGGCCCCTCCGAATGCCCTTCCCTCCCCGCCCCGGGGCCCTCTGTTTATCTGCGGGGGGAGGGGAGAACGGGGACCTTAGGAAGGAGGAGGACGCTGACATTCGGGGAGTATGTAATAGGTACCAGAAAGAGATCCACACTGCCCAAACTGGGAAGGAACGATCTTAAGCAACGGGTCCAAAGTCAAACTGGGGCTGGAAAGAGATGGCTTAGCGGTTAAGGGGCTTGCCTGAGAAGCCTAAGGATCCAGGTTCGATTCCCCAGGACCCATGTAAGCCAGCTGCACAAAGTGGTGCATGCTTCTGGAGTTTGTTTGTAGTGGCTAGAGGCCCTGCATTCTTTCTCTCTTTCTCTCTCTGTCTATCTGCCTCTTTCTCTCTGTCTCAAATAAATAAATCAATAAAATATTTTTAAAATAAAATGGCCGGGTGTGGTGGTGCACACCTGTAATTCCAGCACTCAGGAGGCAGAGGTAGGAGGGTCGTCATGAGTTCGAGGCCACCCTGAGACTACATAGTGAATTCCAGGTCAGCCTGGGCTAGAGTGAGACCCTACCTCAAAAAACAAGACAAAACAAAAACAAAAACAGAAAGAGAAAAAGAAAGAAAGAAAGAAAGAAAGAAAGAAAGAAAGAAAGAAAGAAAAAAGAAAGAAAGAGATCACCAGACCACAGCCTCCAGGTTGCACCTAGGAAGCAGCCAGAGGTGAGGAGAGAGAAGGCTCCTAGGTGCTAGGGAGGCTTCCAGCAGCCAGGGTGCCAGCAACAGGGGCTACTGGCATGACCTCTGACAATCTCTGCTACCGTCTGCATTGGGAAGTAATTATGAGATGAGAGAGAGGAGAGAGAGAGACAGATAGAAAGCGGACCCCACAGGGCTTTTGCATCCAGAAATGTGTTGGCACTGCCAGTCCCACTTCCTCCTTGGAGCAGGCCCTCAGATGAACAGGCCATGCAGAAAGTTCCACTCTGAGGTCAGGTGTGGTGGTGCACACCTTTAATCCCAGCACTCCAGGAGGTAGAGGTAGGAGGATAGCCGTGAGTTTGAGGCCACCCTGAGACTACATAGTGAATTCTAGGTCAGCCTGGGCCACAGTGAGCCCTACCTTGAATAACAAAAAGCAAAGAAAGAAAGAAAGAAAGAAAGAAAGAAAGAAAGAAAGAAAGAAAGAAAGAAAGAAAGAAAGAAAGAAAGAAAGAAAGAAAGAAAAAAAAAGAAAGAAAGGAGGGAGGGAGGGAGGGAGGGAGGGAGGGAGGAAGGAAGGAAGGAAGGAAGGAAGGAAGGAAGGAAAGAAAGAAAGAAAGAAAGAAAGAAAGAAAGAAAGAAAGAAAGAAAGTTAGTTCCACTCTGGGGGCCTCAGGACTGTCCTGGACTACCTGCCACCCAGTCCCCTAGAACTTCTTCCTGACCTTGACACCTACCTACCAACTGGCTCCCACCCCAGGGCCTTTGCTGTCATTCTCCCTTGACCTCACAAAGCTATCTCTCGGTCACTTAGGCCTCTTCTCAAACATTACCTCCTCAATCTCTACCCCTGCCCAGCTTAGTCTGGGTCCCCTAGGCCTCTCCCAGGTGGCAGTTCTTTTGTTTGGACACTTACTTGTCTGTCCTTTTCTCGAGGACAGGGTTTTTATTTCCCAGGTATCTGAAATACCAGCACACAGTCTGATGCCTAACTTAAGAGGTGCTTGATAGAGCTGTGGGACAAAAGAATGGATTCATTTGCACTTTGAAGACTGACAGTTTGCATGCATGAGGGAATTGTATGGAACATGAATTATAGCTCCATAAAGCAGTTGCCAATGTTTTTTTTTTTTTTTAAGTGAGTCTAAGCGGGGGCCGACAGTCACGGACCTCCCTGTATACTCGACACCCCACAGCGCACACATCCTCCAGCCGGATCGAGTCACACTGCCTTCCCACATAGTCCACACCCGCATCTGTCAGTGGAGAACTGCAGTTGTTCAGACTTGGAAAGGATCTTAGAGGTCATCTTGTCCTTTTTGTAGCACTGATGAGTAACCCTCTGTCCTCAGCTCAGACATGCCCATGACAGGGACCCTAGGATCCCACCAGAAGGTCCATTCACTGTTGGCTAGCTCATTCCTGAAGGGGGGGGGTGGAGACTGTTTCCTGTCACAGGCAGTTCAGCCAAATCACCACCTCTTCCCAACTGGTCTCTCTCCCAGCTAAAGCCCACTTCCTTCCATATTCTGCCCTAAACATGGTCCTTTCTTCCAAGAAATCCTCGAAGATGTGGCTTCCAGAGCACTTTGTTCAAATCTCTAACACTGCGCTAGCATCATATTCTGTTCAGCTGGTTCCCCAAACTGGTTCCTCACTGCACACACTGCCTCCTCAGCCACCGTAGTTCTGTGACTTCCCAGCACCTGACCAGAACAAAACAACATAGACACCATTTATTAAGTAATGCTTCCCACTATCCCAACTTCATCTCTCCAAGCAGACTTGGGCTTTGGGGGCTTCCTCAGAACAGAACACGGGGTAAAGGCATCTCCTCCTGCCTCAACTGAACCCTGACCTCTTTTTGTTTGTTTGTTTTGTTTTTTCAAATTAGGGTCTGACTCTAGTCCAGGCTGACCTGGAATTCACTCTGGATTCTCAGGGTGGCCTCGAACTCATGGCGATCCTCCTACTCTACCTCCCCAGTGCTGGGATTAAAGGTGTGTGCCACCACACCCCGCCCTGTCCTCTCTTAATGGTGCCATCCCTTAATTCTTCCGTAGTTTAGAATGAGCTCTGTATAGAGCTGAGTGTCCATGAAACCTTCAGGCCTGTTTCCATGGGATGCATAGCTGAGTTCAATCTCCCTATCCTACCCCGATATAAGTGATTTCTCTTCCTCCTTTTCCTCCTCCTCCTCCTCTTCGGTCTTCTTTTCTTTGCAGGTACTGGGAATGGAACCCAGAGCCTCATGAATGCTGGGCAAATGTCCTACCACTGAGCTACAGTTCCGGCCCACAAGCACGTTCAGGACGGGTAGGCAGCAGATGACGTTTATGCTGCTGGCCCTCCTGTTCTGCTGGGCCTGTTGAATCACTCAGCAGGTCCACAGGTGTCAGCTTAGGGCCATCCACAAAGACGTGGCTTCACCTAGATACTTGGGAATAACACATCCCGAAAGGGCAACCCCACACATACACAAAATGTTTTCCTCAGGGACCAGCTTCTTGCTTCGCCACACCTTTCCTACACCTGTAGCAACTCACTGATCCTCCTCATGACCCGAAAGTTAGTGTTCGTCTCCCCGTTTTGTAGCTACGGGGACAGGGAGGCTCTGAGAAATTAACTTACCTTTCCCAGGCCACAAAGTGAAAGCGAAATGGAGTTGAGATCTGAACCCCATCTGGCTGGCCCAGAAGTTTACATTGTTTCTTTTATCTATGCCAAGGCACTTCTAAGGCCTTTTTCTCATGCGCTCACTGGCTTTTGTCCTATAAAGAATGAGGCTAGGAAATTTGCAGGGAAATGGATGGATCTGGAAAGGATTATACTAAGTGAGGTAACCCAGGCCCAAAAAGCCAAACATCGCCATGTTCTCTCTCATATGTGGATCCTAGCTACAAATGTATAGATTTGTGTGTGAGCTGGGCAGGGGGGGAGGCTCAATCAAAATTCCAGATATTCTGAATAAGACATGTGAAAACCTACTTTTTTGAGTAATGGCACATTCAGAAGCCATAAATTGTTAGTAGAAAATTTTCAGTGCTAGGGATGGGATACCTTCCAGTGAGTTCTTGGCCAGGGAGGTCCCTGTTGCCTCCAAAACATTACAGGCTATTGCCAGCCCCTTGGTTTCCTTGGGAAACAGATGGTAAGACCCTATTGCTGAAGACTTCACATGCCTGAGCATCAAGGTCACTGAGAAATCAAGCTGGTGCTGAGCAGAAAACCTTCTCCCTGTAGACCAGCTGACTGAAAACTGGAAAAAGCTGCACTGCATGCATCCCTATGGGAGACAGAAGTCATCAGCGGTGAAAACAGTGGACACTGGAAGCCTCAAGTTTGGCCAGACAGGCCAAATGACTGAACGGGTGCAATAGTGGCATGTTTGTTCTGGGGGAAACCAACTGCTCTCTAATTGGACTGAAGGCCCTCTCTATGGGAGGGAATACATGCCTGGTACTGAAAACCTAATCAAAAGTCTATGGCAGGGGAGATCATGAGCCTTAGGGGTATAAAGCCTGCTCTTGTCTGACTAAATGTATATATTATTCCCAGCAAGCTGCCCTGAAAGCACATTTAATGTTCATATTCACGTATTAATGCTACTCTCACTACTGGTTAGAGAAGCTTCTCTTTTCAGATGGTGATGACCACTGGGATGACCCAAAAGTCAACATAGTGCTGAGAAGAAGGGATGGAGGAGTGCCCAGCATTGAAACACCTCTGTCACACCCTCCAAGGCTCAGGGCCCATTGCGGAAGAGGGGGCGGATAGAATGGAAGAGCCAAAGGAAGGGTAGGACTCCTTACAATGTAACTGCCCAGACAGAAATTAGCCTCTTACCTCACAGTGCCTAGCAATACCTTCACAAGACTCTCATAACAGGAGAAAAAGATGATGACATCAAATTAAAAGAGAGACTAATAGAGAGAGGGAGGGGATATGATGGAAAATGGAGTTGTGAAGAGGGGAGGGGAGGGAAATATCATGGTTTATTGTCTGTAAGTATAGAAGTTGTCAATAATAATAATAATAATAATAATAATAATAATAAAAAAGAACTAGGCTAGGACCAGGCATAGTGGAGCACACCTTTAATCTCAGCACTCGGGAGGCAGAGATAGCAGGATTGCCGTGAGTTCAAGGCCAGCCTGAGACTACATAGTGAATTCCAGGTCAGCCTTGAAAAACCAAACAAACAAACAAATAATTTTTTTAAAAAAAGGGCTGGAGAGATGGCTTAGCAAAGCCAAAGGCCCCAGGTTTGATTCACTAGGACCCACCTAAGCCAGATGCACAAGATGGCACATGCAACTGGAGTTCATTTGCAGTGGCTAGAGGCCCTGGCGTGCCCATTCTCTCTCTCTTCTCTCTCAAAAATAAATAAATAAATAAATAAATAAATAAATAAATTTTAAATGCAAAAACAAAAGAAAGGGTGGAGTAAGGAGGAAGGAAAAAGAAAAGTCTCTCTGTAATGATGGTGCCAGGTGGGACTGGCCCTCCCCTGTCCATCTACCACTCACCCAGTGAGGGATTCAGGCCCCTAGTTCTGCCCTCCACCTCTAGCCAGAAAAACTGACCCACAGTCTAAATAAAGCCACTGAGTCTCCAGGTTGGCCATTCTGGGTCTCACTGCTGCCAGTCTCAACCCATCATCCCCTTTTCCTCTCTTTTTGTCTGTGCAGGAATCCCCAGATCTCTGAGTCAGCCCACATGGCTGAATTTGAGGAATGAATCAGCTGAGAGCTGTGGCTGTGAGCTACACAGACACCTTGCTCTGGCTATGTGAGCTTGGGCAAGTCACTTTCTCTCTCTGAGCTTCTGTTTCTTTAGCTGTAAAACAGGACAACGAGTATATCACAGTATAGAGAGTGCTGGGAGATGATCCTTAGAGAGTGGCCCAACAAAAGAGGTGCCCAGGTCATCTCATGGGACATTGTTAATTAGCTGTGACTGGAACCTGCTCTGGAGGTGGGGACACTGAGGCTCAATGAGGCGAAGGAATGTATACAGCACCCATTACCCAACTTGGAAGTGACCTGTACAGAAGGGAGGGCCAGGTATCGGCCTTTAAGATTGTCTCCTTTTCCTTGAATAGGGACCTCCTATGACAGCTCAAGAAATTAAATTTTGGGGGTGATTTTTGTTGTTGTTGTTTTTACATAGTCTTAAGTAGCCCAGGATGGCCTCAAACTCACTATGTAGCCTAGGATTTTTGTGCTTCCACGGGTGTTTGCCTCCACATCCAGTTTATGCAGTCCTGGATATCAAACCCAGGATTTATTTTCTTTCTTTTCTTTTCTATTTTTTTAGGTAGGGTTTCAGTCTAGCTCAAGTGGACCTGGAATTCACTATGCAGTCTCAGGATGGCCTCAAACTCATGGCGATCCTCCTACCTTGCCTCCTGAGTGCTGAGATTAAAGGCGTGTGCCACCACACCCAGCTTTCAACCCAGGATTTTGAGTATGTTAGGCAGGCATCCTACCAACTGAACTACATTCTCAGCCCTTCAATTTAAACACAAAGACATGAGGCTACAACAATAATAATAGCATGGGCTCCAGTGGAAGCAAAGCCTGGGGCCAAAGGACTCCTAACCAGTGGCTCCTCTGCTCTGCCCGCTGCCTACATGGGGTCAAGATATGCTGTGTTAGTTCTGGATCTTTCAGAGTCAAGAAGGTGGGGAGGGACCCCAATGTCAGGTCTCGTGTCCTACCCCATTCATCCCACCCTGGCTCCTTTCTGCTTCCACTGAAAGGACAGACTCTGCCATGGCTCCAAGGAGCCATTTGGCCCCTCCCCCACTTTGCCTCCTAAAATAGACCTGGGCCACCATGTGGACAGGGCGGCTCCCCACAGGCTGCAAATCCCCCTGAAATCAAATCTCCATCCTGCCCCAAGCAGGATGGCACCACCTCCTGCCACTGCTGGGCACTGCGCTGGCCAGTCTCTCCCCCCAACCCCCATGGAAACCAGGACAGTCGTCCTTCAGGGTGACCGGGACATCATAAATCCCCAAATAATGAGACAGGCGCTGGGAACACAGAATCAGACACGGTGCTAATTGGTTAGTTTGTAAGCAGGGATGCTGTGGAGACAATAGCAACCTGCCTCGGTTTCCCTGCCAGGACATCAGGGTAAGGCAGCAGGATGGTTTTAGAGTCCTGACTGGGGAGTTTCTAGATTCTTCCACCAGTCCGAAGATAACCAGCCATGCCTTTCTGAAATACTGAATGGCCCGATGTTAAAAAAAGAGCCTGGAGGGCTGCAGAGATGGCTCAGTGGTTAAGGCACTTGCCTGCAAAGCCAAAGGAACCAGATTCGATTATCCAGGACCCACATAAAACCAGATGCACAAGTGTCTGGGGTTTGTATGCAAAGCCTGGTGGGCCAGTCTCTCTTGCTCTCTCTTCCTACCTGCCTCTTTCTCTCTCTCTCAAATAAAATAGGCCAGATGTGGTGGTGCATACCTTTATTCCCAGCACTCAGGAGGCAGAGGTAGGAGGATCGCTGTGAGTTTGAGGCTACCCTGAGACTATATAGTGAATTCCAGGTCAGCCTGAGCTTGAGTGAGACCCTACCTTGTAAAACCAAAAATAAATAAATAAATAAATAAATAAATAAAATAATTAGGGACTGGAGAGATGGCTTAGCAGTTAAGGCACTTACCTGCAAAGCCAAAGGATCCCAGTTCAACTCTCCAGGATCCATGTAAGTCAGATGCACAAGGGGTTCATGCATTTGGAGTTTGTTTGCAGTGGCTGGAGGCCCTGGCGTGCCCATTCTCTTTCTCTTTCTACCTCTTTCTCTCTCTCTAATAAATAAATAAATACAATATAAAAAAATAAAATAATAATTAAAAAAACAAAAAGGGGGGGGCTAGAGAGATGGCTTAGTGGTTAAGGCACCTGCCTGTGAAGCCTAAGAATGCCTGCTTGATTCTCTAGGTCCCACATTTGGCCAGATGCAAAAGTGATGCAAGCACGCAATGTCTCACATGCACACAAGGGGGCATACGCGTCTGGAGTTTGTTCACAGTGGCTGAGAGGCCGCTGGCACGCCCATTCTCTATCTGTCTCTTTCTCTCCCTCTCTCTCTCTCTCTCTGTCTCTCTCAAGTTAAAAAAACAAAAACTAGCTGGGCGTGGTGGCGCACGCCTTTAATCGCAGCCCTTGGGAGGCACACGAAGGAGGATCGCTCTGAGTTTGAGGCCAGCCTGAGACTACATAGGAAATTCCAGATCAGCCTGAAGTAGAGTGAGACCCCACCTTGAAAAAAATATGTATATATAGATAGATAGATTATTAGAATGAAGGACCAGGATGAAGGAACAGGCTCAAGTCATTCCCAACATGTAAGGGTGTGGGAGGCCAAGAGGCCATTGTAAGCTAAGCCTCACTCCTCCTGGGACACCCCTAATGGATTCCCAAATGATCCCAGGGCCTCAGTTTACAACATTCAGGTGAAGATTATCACATTACATGTTCAAAGGCTTTGACCAAGAAGAAGCATAGCAGCTGATACCACAACTCCCCGTCTTTGTGACCCCCTCTCCCGGCCCTTGGTGGCTCCCCAGTGTGGGGCCAGAGGCAAGGGGATGGACAGGATGAATTCTCCAGGCCTGGCCTTCTTTGAGTTGGAGTGAGATGGATAAGGGGCCTGTCAGGGAGAGGGGTGTCTCTGGAAATAATTTTTTTTTAATTTGGTTTTATGATGTAGAGTCTGGGTCTAACCTGGGGTTAACCTGGAATTCACTCTGTTGTTCCAGGCTGGCCTCAAACTCATAGCAATCCTCCTACCTCTGCCTCCCCAGTGCTGGGATAAAGGTTTGTGCTATCATGCCCTGCTTGTGGATATAATTTGAAGGGCTCTTGGGAACAGAACAGGTGTGACTTGGAATCAGGCAAACAGCATGGCTACTTATTAACACTATGGTTGGGAACATATCCTTTTTCTCTCTGTCTCTCTCTTTCTTTAAAAAATAATTTTTGGGCCAGGCGTGGTGGTGCATGCCTTTAATCCCAGCACTCAGGAGGCAGAGGTAGGAGGCTCACCATGAGTTCAAGACCACCCTGAGACTACATAGTGAATTCCAGGTCAGCCTGAGCTAGAGTGAGACCCTACCTTGGAAAACCAAAAAAAAAAAAAATAATAATAATAATAATAATTTTGGGGGCTGGTGAGATGGGTTAGCAGTTAAGGCGCATGCCTGTGAAGCCTAAGGACCCAGGTTCAATTTTCCAGGTCACATGTAAGCCATATACATATGGGGGCACATGCATCTAGAATTCATTTACAGTGGCTAGAGGCCCTGGCGTGCCTATTCTCACTCTCTCTCCCTCTCTCTGTCTCTAATAAATAAATAAATAAATAAATAAATATTTAAAAAATAATTTTTGCTGGGCGTGATGGCACATGCCTTTAATCCCAGCACTAGGGAGGCAGAGGTAGGAGGATCTCTATGAGTTCAAGGCCACCCTGAGACTACATAGGGAATTCCAGGTCAGCCTGGGCTAGAGTGAGACCCTACCTCAAAAAAAAAAAAACAAAAACAAAAACAAAAACAATTTTGGGGGGCTAGAAAGATGGCTTAGCGGTTAAGGTGCTTGTCTGCAAAGCCTAAAGACCCAGGTTTGATTCTCCAGGTCCATGTAAGCCAGATGCACATGGTGGCTCATGCATCTGGAGTTCATTTGCAGTGGCTAGAGGCCCTGGTACGCCCATTCTCACTCTCTCTCCTTCTCTCTGTCTCCAATAAATAAATAAAAATCAGGAAAATAATTTTTAAAAGATTAAAAAAATAATTGGGGGCGCTGGAGAAATGGCTTAGTGGTTAAGGCACTTGCCTGAAAAGCTAAAGGACCCAGGTTCAATTCCCCAGATCCCATGTAAGCCAGATGCACAAAGGGGCACATGCATTGGAGTTTGTTTGCAGTGGCTGGAGGCCCTGGCACACCCATTCTCTCTCTCTCTCTGCCTATTTCTCTCTCTCTCAAATAAATAAAGAAAAATAAAATATTAAAAAAGATAATTTTGGCCGGGCGTGGTGGCGCACGCCTTTAATCCCAGCACTCGGGAGGCAGAGGTAGGAGGATCGCCAAGAGTTCGAGGCCACCCTGAGACTACATAGTTAATTCCAGGTCAGCCTGGACCAGAGTGTGACCCTACCTCGCAAAACCAAAAAAAAAAAAAAAAGATAATTTTTTAAAGCCAGGAGTGGTGGTGCACACCTTTAATCCCAGTCCTCAGGAGGCAGAGGTAGGAGGATTGCCATGAGTTCAAGGCCATCCTGAGACTACATAGTGAATTCCAGGTCAGTTTGGGCTAGAGTGAGACTCTACATTCAAAAACAAAAACAAACAAACAAACAAACAAAAATTTAGGAGAGATGGCTTAGTGGCTAAGGCGCCTGCCTCCTAAGCCTAAGAACTCCAGTTCCAATCTCCAGCGGTTCCAATCTCCAGCGGTTCCAATCTCCAGGTCCCACGTTTAGCCAGATGCAATGATGCAAGGGTGCAATGTCGCACTTGACCACATGGGGGTGCACGCATCTAGATTTCGTTTGAAGCAGCTGAGAGGCCACTGGTGCGCCCATCTCTATCTGTCTTCCTCTCCCTCTCTGTCTCTCTCCAAAAATAATACTTTTTTTAAATTAAAATTTGTAAAAAAATATTTAAATTATTTTAATTTTTAAATATTTATTTTTATTTATTTATTTCAGAGAAAGAGGCAGAGAGTGAGAGAAAGAGTGTCAGGGCCTCCAGCCACTGCAAATGAACTCTAGGTGCATGTGCCACCTTATGCATCTGGCTTATGTGGGTCCTGGTGAATAGAATCTGGATCCTTTGGCTTTGCAGACAAGCTCCTTTACCACTAAGCCATCTCTCCAGCCCTAAACGTTTTTGTTTTTTTTTTTATTTTATTTTTAGAGACAGCAAGAGACAGAGACACACGGAAAAAGAATTGGTGCACCAGGGCCTTAGCCACTGCAACTGCACTCCAGGCACTTGCGCCACCTAGTGGGTATATGCAACCTTGTGCTTGTCTCACCTTTGTGCATCTGGCTTTTATGTGGGATCTGGAGAGTAAAACACGGGTCCTTAGGCTTTGCAGGAAAGCACCTGAGCCAGTAAACCATCTCTCCAGCCCTAAAAAATAATTGGGGGAGGGGAGCAGGAATGATGGCGCACACCTTTAACCCCAGCACTTGGGAGGCAGAGGTCGGAACATTGCCCTTGGTTTGAAGCCACGCTGAGACTACATTGTGAATTCCAGGTCAGCCTGGGCTACAGCGAGACCCTACCTTGATAAACCAAAAATAAATAAATAAATAAATAAAAATAATACTAATAATATATATATTTATATTTTGGTTTTTTGAGGTAGGGTTTCACTCTGGTCCAGGCTGACCTGGAATTCACTATGTAGTCTCAGCATGGCCTTAAACTCACGGCAATCCTCCTACCTCTGCCTCCCAAGTGCTGGGATTAAAGGCGTGCGCCACCACGCCCAGCTAATAATAATTTTTTTAAAGAAAGAAACCAATGGAAGAAAAAGGAAGAGTAACAGGCCTGAGCATAATGCTAACAACCTCAAAATTTCCTCAACCTGTGGGTCCCCACCTTCAGGTGAGGCCCCTCCCCCGTGCCCATCATCTTGCTCCCCAAAGCTGTGAGCCTACCACCCTCTTTCCTAGACCACAGCTATATCCAACTTGTGGTTGTTGCCAAAGTAATAAGAATTATTTCAAGCTCCTCACCTAGCTTGGCAGAACTGCCTGGGGTATATAGGAGAGGCCAGAGGTAGAAGGAAGGAGGCTGGAAGGTTAGGGTGTCCGGTAGCGGGGGTGACCCCTCCTCAGAATAGGAATTGCATCAGCAGCAGTTTAGGGGGGAGTCAGCTCCTGGGGGGGGGCAGAGGGAACGGCCTCGCCTCACATTGCTCCCTGGGAGGAAAGAATAAATAATAATAATAATAATAAGCTAGGGATGGGGGTCCCCATGAGACCTTGGCTACCTTCCTTCTTACTTCAAGGGAGTTATTCAGAAGATGCCCACAGCGGCCTTGACTACCAGCCAGGGCCAAGCCTTCGGAAATTAAGATCTTTGAGGCTCCTGACCCACCCTTCATTTCCTGAAGCTGTTATTTAATGAGTTGGCCTGGAAGGAATCTCCTACCCATTCTACCCCACCGGGCCAGGGGGTCCTTTGCCCTCCTCAGTATGAGAATGACAACCGAATCCAAAAGGGAGGCAGAAGCTCAGCTGGCCAGTGGAGGCAGCAGAGTGGTCATAGCCCACTTTGCTGGCCAGAGAACAATTCTAACTCCATCTAGGTTCCTTCAGTCACACTGGCCCAATGGGTGAAGGCATACCGCCATGAAGGAGGTGCCTTTCAAACCAACAGACAGGTTCCAGGCAACACCTACACTGGGTGGTGTCAACATGTCCTCCATCCAGTCCCTGGAGGCTTCCTATAGCCTCAGTTGTAGGCAGTGAGAGCAAGGGATGTAGCCTGGGCTCTAGAGTCAGACCTATGAAATACACCTCATGGGGTCCCTAGGACAACCGAGAGGTAATATAGAGACAGTGACTGCTCGTTTGTTCTGGAAGCCTCCCATGCTTGAACCTTTCTGCAGGGCTCTGGTGGGCCTCTGGGTTCAGCCCAGAGGTTGGGACTTGGACATTCGACCAAGGTGATTGTGATGTGCAGTTAAGGGCAGAACCTGGCGTCCTGCAGCCTTCCAAGGACATCGTGGCTGCTGGATAGACTCTTGGGGAGCCCACCACTGCTGGGTTTGTGTGTTCTGAGACAGGGTTTCATGTAAGCCCAGGCTGGGCTCAAACTCCCTATGTAGTCGAGAATGACTTTGAACTTCACCTCCCATGTGCTGGGATGACGGGTGCGTGCCACCACGTCTGGTTTTATGTGATGCTGAGAATCAAACTCAGGGCCTCCTTCATGCATAGTAAGCAGGCACTCTACCAAACTGAGCTACATCCCCAGACCAATGCTGTTTGTTTGTTTGTTTGTTTGTTTTTTCTCTTAGTTTTTTCGAGGTAGGGTCTTGCTCTAGCCCAGGTTGACCTGGAATTCACTATCTAGTGTCAGGCTAGCCTCGAACTCACAGTGATCCTCCTACTTCTGCCTCTCAAGTGCTAGGATTAAAGACATACACCACCACACCCAGCAATGCTATTTTTTCCCCTTATATAGCCCTAGTGCCTGGGTTCAAATCTTGCCTTTATTTACTAGGTATGTGATTTTGGCCATTTCTGAGCTTCATTTTCTCCATCTGGAAAATAAGGATAAATAGTATTCTGTAGGCCATTATGGGGATCAAATGAGTCAATATTTGAAAAGTGTTTGGCAAACAAGCACATGTAATACTTGAGTGTGTTAAGTAACACTTAGCGTTCAGTGGGTCAGTCCACAAAAGCTCCTAACCTCCGTGCCAGGCCTGGCGCACTAGGGCTCAGATGCCTGTCTCATAAGGGAAGAGGCTAGGGAGCAATGGCGCGCTAGGGCTCCGATGCCTGTCTCATAAGGGAAGAGGCTAGGGAGCAAGGTGAAGAAGTGACTCATCCCGGATAACACAGACCTAGGCACAGTGTCACCTGAAGCTTTCTCCCTTCCAGTGCCCCTGGGCCACCTCCTCACTCCTCAGGCGCCTGGCCTGGCCCAGGTGGGCGCAGTGCCCCACGCCAACAGAGGCCCCTTTGTAGCCCAGCCCAGGGTCACACCCTGAGTTCCGAGCCACGGTGGGACAAGCGCCCTGTGTCTGAGTCTGAGGCAGCCAGGTCTGTGGCTCCAGCCACGTGACTCCGGGTGGGTGGAGTCACTGCATCCCTTTGGCAGCATAAGGAGGCACCAGAGAGGGATGCCCGGATACCCCAGGTATTGGTCTCCACCCTGCTGTAACCCTGGGACCAGACTCGGGATATCTAAACTGTCTTTATACCAGGAGGAAGGGAGGGGTGTAGGCCATAGATGCAGGAGGCAGTGATGGGGCCCTGGGGAGTGCAACAGGGGTACCCTGTCCTTTCCTCAATCCTCTCACCTCCCTCTTGCCTGAACGGGGAACGGCCTGCTTACCTGATTGCAGCATCTCTACCTCCCCACCTCCCCTTCCTCCCAGTGCTTGGTGGTGAAGCTCATGGATAGAATGCTTGCCAAGCCTGGGCACAGCCCTGGGTTCAACCCCCACAACACTGCATCAATTCATTAATTAATTCAACTCGGAGCATGTCTTGCTTCTGTTTAAAAGCTCTAAAGAGGGCAGGAGAGCCGGGCGTGGAGGTGCACGCCTTTAATCTCAGCACTCAGGAGGCAGAGATAGAACAATTGCTGTGAGTTCAAGGCTACCCTAAGACTACATAAGGAATTCCAGGTCAGCCTGGGCTACAACGATACCCTACCTCAAAAAATATATATAAAAATAAAAATAAAATAAATAAAAGGGGAGGAGAACAGGAGAGATGGCTCACTGATTAAAGGCACTTGCCTGCAAAGCCTAATGGTCTGGGTTCAATTCCCCAGTACCCAGATAAAGCCAGGTGCACAAAGTGGCACATGGGCATGGAGTTTGTTTCTAGTGGCATTAGACCCTGGTGTGCCCATTCTCTCTCACCTCTTTCTCAAATAAATAAAAATATATATTTTTAAGTTCTAAAGAACCAGCATGAAGAAGCCGGGCGTGGTGGCGCACGCCTTTAATCCCAGCACTCGGGAGGCAGAGGTAGGAGGATTGCCGTGAGTTCGAGGCCACCCTGAGACTACATAGTTAATTCCAGGTCAGCCTGGGCCAGAGTGAGACCCTACCTCGAAAAACAAAACAAAACAAAACAAAAGAACCAGCATGTAGTGGCACATGACTGCATTTAAAGCCAGCACTGGGCTACATAAGATTGCCTCAAAAAAGCACTCCCCTCCTCCAAAAAAGGCTCTAAAGAAAGCTGGATGGGTGACTCATACCTGGAATTCCAGCACCTCAGAAGCTGAGGCAAGAAGACTGCTGTGAGTTCAAGGCCAGCCTGACCCCCCAGTGAGCTCCAGACCAGTGGAGGCTACAAAGTGAAACTCTGCCTTAACACAAATGGGAGTCGGGGTGCTAGCTCAGTGGGGAAAGTGGTCAAGCATATGGACCTGACTTTGTCTCCTCAGCACCCACATGAAAGCTGGCTGTGATGGTGTGAGCCAGTGATCCCAGGGCTGAGCAGGCAGAAACAGGAGCATCCTCAAGGCTTGCTGGCTAGTGTAAATGAATTGGGGAACTTCTTGTTTAGTGAGAGACCCTGTCTCAAAAATAAGGTGGAGCGGGGCTGGAGGGATGGCTTAGCGGTTAAGGCACTTGCCTACTAAGCCTAAGAACCCAGGTTCAATTCCCCAGTACCCACATAAGCCAGCTGCACAAGGTGGCGCATGTTTCTGGAGTTTGTTTGCAGTGACTAGAGGTCCTGGTGCGCCCATTCTCTCTTTCTCTATCTGCCTCTTTCTCTCTCTGCTAGGTGTGGTGGCACATGCCTTTGATCCCAGTACTTGGGAGGCAGAGGTAGAGGATTGCTGTAAGTTCGAGGCCACCCTGAGACTATATAGTGAATTCTAGGTCAGCCTGGGCTAGAATGAAACCCTACCTTGGGGAAAAAAAAAGGTGGAGGACTGGGGAGATGGCTCATTGGTTAAAGGTGCTTGCTTGTAAAACCTGATGACCCTGGTCCATGGCAACAAGAGAAACCCTGTCTCAGAAGGTGGGGCACAGATAGCTTAATGTTGTCCTCTGACTTCTACATGTGTTCATGGCATGTGCGTGCACACACAATCACACCAGGTAGGTAGGTAGGTAGGTAGGTAGATAGATAGATAGATAGATAGATAGATGATAGAGAGAGTGGAGAGCAACTGAGGAAGACACCTGATGTCAATCTCTGGCCTCCACTCATGCATACACACCACACATACACATGGACGCCCCCCAAAAAATAACAAGTGGGGCTAGAGAACTGATGGCTCAGTGGTTAAAGGTACTTGCTTACAGACCCTGAGGGCCCAGGTTAGATGCATAAGTGGTATGTGTATCTGGACATTGGCAGTGGTAGAAGGTCCTGACTAGCCCTCTTTCTCTTTCTCTATCTCAAGTAAATAAATAAATATTACAAAAAAGAGAGCGAGCCAAGTGAGGGCATGGTGGCGCACGCCTTTAATCCCAGCACTAAGGAGGCAAAAGAAGGAGGATCTCCATGAGTAGGCTAGCCCGAGACTACATAGTGAATTCCAGGCTAGCTTGGCTAGAGCGAGAACCTACCTTGAAAAAACAAAGAGCAGAGAGAGAGAGAGAGATGGCTTAGCAGTTAAAGGTGCTTGTTTGCAAAGTCTGCCAGCCCAGGTTCAATTACTCAGTACCCATGTAAAAAGCTGGATTTCAAAAGTGGCTCAATTTTGCTGGCCGTGGTGGCACACACCTTTAATCCCAGCACTTGGGAGGCAGAGGTAGGAAGATCACCATGAGTTCGAGGCTACATGTGAATTCCAGGTCAGCCTGGGCTAGAGTGAGATCCTACCTTGAAAAAACAAAAAACAAACAAACAAACAAAAAAAAGTGGTCTGATTGTTGTCAGTGGCAAGAGATCCTGGCACATCCGTACACACATGCAAATCAATAAATGAATTTTAATAGAAAAATAACAAGGGCAGGGATATAGCTTCATTAGCAGAGTGCTAACCTATCATGCACCAATCCCTGGGTTTGATCACCAGCACCACATAAACCAGGTGGGGTGGCACACGCCTAGAAATCCAGCCTTGGGAGGTAGAGGCAGGAAGATCAGGAATTCAGGGTCAGGGTCAGCCTTAGTTACATGAGGCTTTTGAGACCAACTTGGGCTGCTTGAGACTCTGTCTTTAAAAATCAAAACAACAAAAACTCTCTCTCAGGGCTGGAGAGATGGCTTAGCTGTTAAGGAACTTGCCTGTGAAGCCTAAGGACCCAGGTTTGATTCCCCAGTACCGATGTATGCCAGATGCACAAGGTGGTGTATGTGTCTGGAGTTCATTTGCAGTGTGGCTGGAGGCCCTGGTGTGCCCATTCTCTCTATCTGCCTCTTCCACACACGCTCTCTCTCTCTCTTTCTCTCTCTCAAAACAAATAAATGAATGAGTAACATAATTTTTTTGTTGTTACTGTTTTTCGAAGTATGGTCTCGCTCTAGCTCAGGCTGACCTGGAATTCACTATGTAGTCTCAGGTTGGCCTTGAACTCATGGCAATCCTCCTATCTCTGCCTCCCGAGTGTTGGGATTTAAGGCTTGCACCACCACACCTGGCTAACATAAATTTATTTTTTATTTTATTTTATTTTTTTTTACTGTAGCTCAGTCTGACCTGGAATTCACTCTGTATTCTCAGGGTTGCTTCAAACTCATGGCGATCCTCCTACCTCTGCCTCCCGAGTGCTGGGATTAAAGGCGTGCGCCACCACGCCCTGCTGTAACATAAAAAAATTTTAAGGGCTGGAGAGATGGCTTAGCAGTTAAGGCGCCTGCCTGCTAAGCCTAAGAGCGCTGGTTCCAATCTCCAGGTCCCACGTTCAGCCAGATGCAGTGACGAAAGGCCGCAATGCCGCACTTGACCACAAGGGGGCGCACGCATCTGGATTTTGTTTGCAGCAGCTGAGAGACTGCTGGCACGCTCATTCTCTGTCTTCCTCTCCCTGTCTGTCTGTCTGTCTCTCTCTCTCTCTCTGTATCTCTCTCTCAAAAATAAATAAAATAATAAAAAAATTTTTTTTTAATTTTTTTAAAGAAGCTCTGCTCAGGAAAATCCTCATCCCAGTCATCCAGTCATAAAGGTCTAGTCCCTCCCTGTCTCCCCCACAGCCTCCTCCTCTTGCAGCACCTCTTTCATCTGGTCCTTCTCACAGATTAACTGAGATATAAATACTACTTGTCACCTAAATATATTCATGGGACAAGTAACGTGACTGCCAGAACTTGATGAGAGAAAACTTATTATTGAATAAAATGAAAAAAAAGAATCTAATCTTGACCACAAATCTTTTTTTGTTGTTGTTGTTTTATTTTGTTTTGTTTTTCAATCTTCCCAGATTGGATGGGGTTACCCCGTCACTCTCACAATAGCAGAGCTCGGTGCTAAGAGCCTGCAGCTCCCACACTCCCACGTGATGGACGGATCAAATACAGGCAGCAAAATGCACAATGAATTGATGCAGATGAAAAGATTTTCAGTAAAATTAAAATGAAAAGAAAAGCATAGAAATTTGTTTAACTGTACCGTGGGTGCAGGGAGGGTGGGATAAAAAAAAAAAAAGCATGGAATTAAGTTGAATAAATCCAGTTGAAACTGGAAAATACCTTCCAAAAAAAGTCTTCAGTGCTGGTATGTTTTGGTTTAAAATGTTTGTACTCAAAACATCCTTGGGGACAAAATGGCTGGGTCACAATATTCAGAATTCCCCTAATCTATTTTCATAGGGTTGCCTCTTTACTTAAGATATCCCGGCCACACTGGGCTCTTTTTGTCCCTGGAGTCCAGTAAGCTCCACCTCCAGCCCCCCACTGTCACGGTTCTCAAAGCCTGTTGCTTTTAGTGCTTTTCCCTCCAATCACTCCTTCCTGCTGCCTTCTGCTCTGGGCATCTCCTCCATAAGAGGCTTTTATAGTCCTTGCTAAGGTGGACTTTCTCTCTCTCTCCTCCCATCTCTTTCTCCTCTCTCCAGTATCTGTCAAGCAGCCAAGGTGCTGGCCTTGAACTGGCTTCCATCTCCTGAGTGCTGAGATTACATTACAAAAGTATGCCACTGTACTTAGTTTGTATGGTACTAGAGATTAAACCAACGAAGGCTTCACGCATACTAGGCAAGTACTCTACCAACTGTAGCTGTAGCCTCCACCCACAAAACAGTCTTGTTTATTTTTATTTATTTATTTATTTGAGAGCAACAGACAGAGAGAGAAAAAGAGGCAGCTAGAGAGAACAGGCGTGCCAGGGGCTCCAGCCACTGCAAACGAACTCCAGATGCATGCGCCACCTTGTGCGTCTGGCTTATGTGGGTCCTGGGGAGTGGAGCCTTGAACCGGGGTCCTTAGGCTTCACAGGTAAGCACTTAACTGCTCAGCCATCTCTCCAGCCCCACAAAACAGTCTTTATGAAAACATAAGTTTGATGTTCTAGTTTTTCTTTTTCTAAAATTTTGGTTTTTTTACTTATTTGAGTTAAAGAAAAAGCATGGGCACGCCAGGGCCTCTTGCCTCTGCAAACTCCAGATGCACGCCCCCCTTTGTGCATCTGGCTTTACATGAGTACTAGGGAATTGAACCTGGGCCTTCAGGCTTTATAAGCAAGCACCTTTAACCCCTAAGCTATATCCCCAGCCCAGTTTTCTTTTTCAAGCATACATTAAAATGAATCCAAAACTACCCAAATGGAAAGTGTTCTTTCTATAACACTGGTTTTATGTGGTGCTGGGGATCAAATCCAGGACTTTGTTCACACTAGGCGAGCACCCTACCAACTTATTTGTCCTTTTCATGCCAGTCTGTCTTCCTTCAACTTCCCAGGGCAGAAGCCGAGGTGCTCAATAAGTTTCTTTCTTTCTTTCTTTCTTTCTTTCTTTCTTTCTTTCTTTCTTTCTTTTTCTTTCTTTCTTCCTTCCTTCCTTCCTTCCTTCTTCCCTCCCTCCCTCTTTCTTTCTTTCTTTCTTTCTTTCTTTCTTTCTTTCTTTCTTTCTTTCTTTCTTTCTTTTTTCTTGAGGTAGGGTCTCACTGTAGTTCAGGCTGACCTGGAATTCACTATGTCATCTCAGGGTGGCCTCGAACCAACGGCGATCCTCCTACCTCTGCCTCCCGAGTACTGGGATTAAAGACGTGCGCCATCACGCCCGGCTTCGGTAAGTTTTTTTTTTTTTGAGTGAACCAGTGTTCATGGGGTGAGGGATAGGGAGTGGGATGGGACTTGCATGGATCTGGGAGAAAAGAGGGACAGGGTGACATCTGCTTCCAAGGAAGCTCATGTTAGTGGGAGGGAGAAGAGGTGACAAGCCAGAGCTGCTTCCCTTTGGTCCCATGCTCACAAGGGATAGGTCATATGCCAGCTAGCCATTTGCCCCTCAGCTGGGCTGAGCCCACCACCACCTCGATTCCACATTTGGTCACTGTCCAGGCTATTTAGGGAAACGTCCTGGTATCCCCTCCCCTCCTTCCACACCTCATCCTGTAGACCCCAGGGTAGCTATCCTTAGCCTCAAGCTAGGGACAGTCAAATTTCTAATTAGCACCCAGTGATTGAAGCCATCTCTAGAAGGAGTCCCTTTCCCCACAGGAGGCTGCTAACTAGGACAGTAAGGCTCAGAATGAGGCCATAGGTATGCTGCCTACCTTTGCCTTCCCTTCATATCTGGAGACATGGGGCAAGGAAGAGGAAACTGAGTGGCAGGTCCCTGAGGAGCTGAGGCTGAAAAGCCAAAGACTGCTGCAGCTGGTGGCTCTTTTGGCCCAGGGAGAAGTCTGGACCCCTTCCAGAAACATCCCTGGATGGAGGGAGTGAGGAGGTCTGTGCTCCAATGGAAGACTGACCCCGGGATGTGACTTTGACCTCCACACTTTCCTGGTCATCTGGACAAAGGATTTGACCTCTGCAGTGCTCAAAGGATAGGACCAGACAGCTTGGAGTGAGAGAATGAGCTCCATGCAAAAATAAGGGCCGGAGAGCTGGTGTGGTGGTACACGCCTTTAATCCCAGCACATAGTTAATTCCAGGTCAGCCTGGGCCAGAGTGAGACCCTACCTCCAAAAACAAAAACAAGCAAACAACAGCAACAAACAAACAAACAAAAGGCTGGAATGACCCTGGAGGATTCAAGGGACATTGTTCCTGCCATGGTTCCTGGGCGGCACAGAGGCAGACTGGTGGCTCAGGCCTGCAACCCCAGTACTAGGGAGGCTGAGGCAACAGAATTGCAATGTTTAGGGCCAACTTGGACTATATATAGTAAGTTCCAGGCCAGGCTGAGCTATACAGTGAAACCCTGCCTGAAAAGAAAAGAAAAAAAAATGAGAGGAGAGGCCAGGCGTGGTGGTGCATACCTTTAATCCCAGCACTCGGGAGGCACAGGTAGGAGGATCACTGTGAGTTCGAGACCACCCTGAGACTACATAGTGAATTCCAGGTCAGCCTGGGCTAGAGTGAGACCTTACCTTGAAAAAACCAAAAAAAAAAACAATGAGAGGAGAGGAGAGGAGGGAAGGGAAGAGAAAGAAGAGAAGAGAAAAGGAGAGGAGAAGAGAGGAGAGGAGGAGAGAGGAGGAGAGGAGAGGAGAGGAGAGGAGAGGAGAGGAGAGGAGAGGAGAGAAGAGAAGAGAAGAGAAGAGAGGAAAGTTCTTCCTCTCCCAAGTGTTGCTGGGTTCCCAGCTCAAGCTCAGCCAGGGAGGGTGGCAGGTAGGCAGACTTCTGAATTCTGAAACTCATGCCACACATGTACCTTTTTAGGAACAAGTAGAAAACCCGAAGGTGGAATAGGGAGACTGCTTAGTGGATAAAGTGCCTGCTGTGCAAATGTGAGGACCTGAGTTCAGGGCCAGTGTTGGTGAGGCAGAGACAGGAAATAACTTCTAGAGCTAGCTAGCTGGTCTAAACATATCAGTGAGTTCAAGGTTTAGTGAGAAACCCAGTATCAAAAGATAAGGTGGGGCGGAAGAGGGGGCAGATAGAATGGAAGAGCCAAAGGAAGGGTATGACCTCTTAACAATGCAACTGCCCAGACAGAAATTGGCCTCGATATCCATGACCTTGCAGCGCCTAGCAATACTCCATAAGACCCTCAAAATAGAAGAAAAGATGATGTCATCAAATTAAAAGAGACTAATGGAGAGGGAGGGGATATGGTGGAGACTGGAGTTCTAAAGTGGAATGGGGAGGGGGGAAATATCAGGTGGGTTTTTTTAGTATGTAAGCAGAAAAGTCAATAAAAAACAATAATTAAAAAAAAAATAAGGTGGGGCAGGAATAGATGGTAAGACCCTATTGCTGAAGACTCCATATGCTTGGGTTGCAAGGTCACTGAGAATCAAGCTGGAGGTGAGCTGAAAACCTCCTCCCTGTAGACAGATGACAGAAAGCTGGGAAAAGCTATTCTCATGCAGCCCTATGGGAGAGAGAGAAGTCATCAGTGGAGATAAACAACAGTGGACACTGCAAGCCTTAAGTTTGTCCAGCCAGGCCAAATGAACCAACAGGTACAATAGTGGCATGTCTGTTATGGGGGAAATCAACCACTCTCTAATTGGACTGGAGGCCTGCTCCATAGGAGGAAATGCATGCCTGGTTCTGAAAACCTATGTTGGGGAAGGTCATGAGCCCTAAGGGTGTAACTTCTGCTGGTGTTTGGCTAAATGCATATATTATTCTCATCAAAAACTGCCCAGTAAGCACTTCTCTTAATGTTCATACCCATATGTTAATGCTATTCTTATTTTTTAATTTATTATTATTTATTTACTTATTAGAGACAGGGAGAGAGAGAGAGAAAGAGTGAGAATGGGTACACCAGGGCCTCTAGCCACTGTAAATGAACTCCAGATGCATGCGCCACCATGTGCACCTGGCTTACGTGGGACCTGGAGAATCAAACCGAGGTCCTTAGGCTTTGCAGGCAAGTGCCTTAACCATTAAGCCATATCTCCAGCCCGCTATTCTTATTTTTGTTAGAGAAGTTTCTCTTTTCAGATGGTGGTGACCTCTGGGATGACTCAAAAGGCATCATAGTGCTGAGAAGTGACAGAGGGGTGTTCAGCACTGAAACATCTCTATCACACCTCCCAAAGCTCAGGGTCCATTGCGGAAGAGGTGGTGGAAAGAATGTAAGAGCCAGAGGAAGGGTAGGACTCCTTACAATGCAATTGACCAGACACAAAATGGCCAGTTGTGGCGGCACACGCCGGTAGGATATTGCTGAAGAGGCGGAGGCAGGAGGATCAGGAGTTCGAGGCCAGCCTGGGCTACACATTAGAGCTGGGCGTGGTGGCGCACGCCTTTAAGCCCAGCACTTGGGAGGCAGAGGCAGGAGGACACCATGAGTTCAAGGCTACCCTGAGACTACATAGTTAATTCCAGGTCAGCCTGGACCAGAGTGAGACCCTACCTTGAAAAACAAAACAAACAAACAAAATGGCCTGGTACTACCTACACAGGACCCTCATAATAGGAGGAAAAGATGATGACATCAAAATAAAAGAAAGACTAATTAAGAGGGGGAGGGGATATGACGGAGAGTAGATTTGTAAAGGGGAGAGTGGGGAAGGGGAGGAAGTTCTGGTTTATTGTCTATAATTATGGAAGTTGCCAATAATAAAGAAGTTAAAAAAATAAGGTTGGGGCTGGAGAGATGGCTTAGAGGTTAAGGTGCTTGCCAGCAAAACCAAAGGACCCAGGTTTTGAATCCTTAGTACCTACATAAAGCCAGATGCACAAGGTGGTGCATGCATCTAGAGTTTGTTTGCAGTGGCTAGGGGCCCTGGCATGCCCATTCTCTCTCTGTGTGTGTGTGTCTCTCCTCTTAAATAAAAATAAATAAATAAATAAATAAATAAATAAATAATAAGGTGGGAGGCCAGGCGTGGTGGTACACCTGTTTAATCCCAGCACATAGGAGGCAAAGGAAGAGAAAGAAGAGAAGAGAAAAGGAGAGAGAGAGAGGAGAGAGAGAGGGAGAGAGAGAGGAGAGAGGGCTAGAGAGGAGATGAGAGGAGAGGAGAGGAGAGAAGAGAAGAGAAGAGAAGAGAGGAAAGTTCTTCCTCTCCCAAGTGTTGCTGGGTTCCCAGCTCAAGCTCAGCCAGGGAGGGTGGCAGGTAGGCAGACTTCTGAATTCTGAAACTCATGCCACACATGTACCTTTTTAGGAACAAGTAGAAAACCCGAAGGTGGAATAGGGAGACTGCTTAGTGGATAAAGTGCCTGCTGTGCAAATGTGAGGACCTGAGTTCAGGGCCAGTGTTGGTGAGGCAGAGACAGGAAATAACTTCTAGAGCTAGCTAGCTGGTCTAAACATATCAGTGAGTTCAAGGTTTAGTGAGAAACCCAGTATCAAAAGATAAGGTGGGGCGGAAGAGGGGGCAGATAGAATGGAAGAGCCAAAGGAAGGGTATGACCTCTTAACAATGCAACTGCCCAGACAGAAATTGGCCTCGATATCCATGACCTTGCAGCGCCTAGCAATACTCCGCAAGACCCTCAAAATAGAAGAAAAAGATGATGTCATCAAATTAAAAGAGAGACTAATGGAGAGAGGGAGGGGATATGGTGGAGACTGGAGTTCTAAAGTGGAATGGGGGGAGGGGAGGGAAATATCAGGTGGGTTTTTTAGTATGTAAGTAGAAAAGTCAATAAAAAACAATAATTAAAAAAAAATAAGGTGGGGCAGGAATAGATGGTAAGACCCTATTGCTGAAGACTCCATATGCTTGGGTTGCAAGGTCACTGAGAATCAAGCTGGAGGTGAGCTGAAAACCTCCTCCCTGTAGACAGATGACAGAAAGCTGGGAAAAGCTATTCTCATGCAGCCCTATGGGAGAGAGAGAAGTCATCAGTGGAGATAAACAACAGTGGACACTGCAAGCCTTA
The DNA here is from genome assembly GCA_036365145.1 of Orientallactaga sibirica. Taxonomy (NCBI): domain Eukaryota; kingdom Metazoa; phylum Chordata; class Mammalia; order Rodentia; family Dipodidae; genus Orientallactaga; species Orientallactaga sibirica. Next base: position 26,758,574 of record JAEOAD010000013.1, on the reverse strand, counting down.
AGTTTGTCCAGCCAGGCCAAATGAACCAACAGGTACAATAGTGGCATGTCTGTTATGGGGGAAACCAACCACTCTCTAATTGGACTGGAGGCCTGCTCCATAGGAGGAAATGCATGCCTGGTTCTGAAAACCTATGTTGGGGAAGGTCATGAGCCCTAAGGGTGTAACTTCTGCTGGTGTTTGGCTAAATGCATATATTATTCTCATCAAAAACTGCCCAGTAAGCACTTCTCTTAATGTTCATACCCATATGTTAATGCTATTCTTATTTTTTAATTTATTATTATTTATTTACTTATTAGAGACAGGGAGAGAGAGAAAGAGTGAGAATGGGTACACCAGGGCCTCTAGCCACTGTAAATGAACTCCAGACGCATGCGCCACCATGTGCACCTGGCTTACGTGGGACCTGGAGAATCAAACTGGGGTCCTTAGGCTTTGCAGGCAAGTGCCTTAACCATTAAGCCATATCTCCAGCCCGCTATTCTTATTTTTGTTAGAGAAGTTTCTCTTTTCAGATGGTGGTGACCTCTGGGATGACTCAAAAGGCACCATAGTGCTGAGAAGTGACAGAGGGGTGTTCAGCACTGAAACATCTCTATCACACCTCCCAAAGCTCAGGGTCCATTGCGGAAGAGGTGGTGGAAAGAATGTAAGAGCCAGAGGAAGGGTAGGACTCCTTACAATGCAATTGACCAGACACAAAATGGCCAGTTGTGGCGGCGCACGCCGGTAGGATATTGCTGAAGAGGCGGAGGCAGGAGGATCAGGAGTTCGAGGCCAGCCTGGGCTACACATTAGAGCTGGGCGTGGTGGCGCACGCCTTTAATCCCAGCACTTGGGAGGCAGAGGTAGGAGGACACCATGAGTTCAAGGCTACCCTGAGACTACATAGTTAATTCCAGGTCAGCCTGGACCAGAGTGAGACCCTACCTTGAAAAACAAAACAAACAAACAAAATGGCCTGGTACTACCTACACAGGACCCTCATAATAGGAGGAAAAGATGATGACATCAAAATAAAAGAAAGACTAATTAAGAGGGGGAGGGGATATGACGGAGAGTAGATTTGTAAAGGGGAGAGTGGGGAAGGGGAGGAAGTTCTGGTTTATTGTCTATAATTATGGAAGTTGCCAATAATAAAGAAGTTAAAAAAATAAGGTTGGGGCTGGAGAGATGGCTTAGAGGTTAAGGTGCTTGCCAGCAAAACCAAAGGACCCAGGTTTTGAATCCTTAGTACCTACATAAAGCCAGATGCACAAGGTGGTGCATGCATCTAGAGTTTGTTTGCAGTGGCTAGGGGCCCTGGCATGCCCATTCTCTGTGTGTGTGTGTGTCTCTCCTCTTAAATAAAAATAAATAAAAAATAAATAAATAAATAAATAATAAGGTGGGAGGCCAGGCGTGGTGGTACACCTGTTTAATCCCAGCACATAGGAGGCAAAGGCAGGAGGATGAGAGTGAGTTCAAGGCCACCCTGAGACTACATAGTGAATTCCAGGTCAGCCTGGGCTAGAGTGAGACCCTACCTCAAAAAAACAAAGCCGGGCGTGGTGGCGCACGCCCTTAATCCCAGCACTCGGGAGGCAGAGGTAGGAGGATCACTGTGAGTTCGAGGCCACCCTGAGACTACATAGTTAATTCCAGGTCAGCCTGGGCCAGAGTGAGACCCTACCTCGAAAAACCAAAAAAAAAAAAAAAAAAAGAAAGAAAGAAAAAAAAAAATAAAATAAAATAAGGTGAAGAGTGATTAAGGAAGACACCTGATGTTGACCTCGGTCCTCTGCACACACACACAAACACATGCACCTGTATACACACATGTGCCCATACACATATGAATGTGTATACACATGCAGGCATGCACACCACACACACACACACACACACACACACACACACACACCAACGATTCCAGCTGCCAACACCTTCTCCCAGCATTCCACTCCAGAGCTCTCAATGTGGATGAGACTGGCAGCAGGGGGGTTGGAGAGATGGCTTAACAGTTAAGGTGTTTGCCTGCCAAGCCTAAGGACCCAGTTTCGATTCCCCAGTACCCACCTAAACCAGATGCATATGGTGGTGCATGCATCTGGAGTTCCTTTGCAGTTGCTGAAGGTCCTGGCATGCCTATTCTCTCTCTCTCTCCACCGCTCCCCCCCCAAATTAAATAAATAAATAAATAAATAAATAAATAAATAAATAAATAAATAAATAAATAAATCAAAAATGTTAGCAGGGCAATAACAGGAGGAAGGGGGCGTCAGGACCTGGGAATGCAGGGGAGGCACAGGGTTGAGAGGGCAGTAAGGATGGTGAGGCAGGCCAAGGTGTGGCCAGGCCTTGCTGTGGGCATCCTGCGTGTGGAGAGGGTCCATGGAGTCAGCGCTCACTCCACCCAAGGAACCCTTAGGCAAATAAACAGCAGCCAACACAGCAAGGCCTGTGCAGAAGTCACGGCTGTGGTATGGCCGGCAGAGGGGGAGAGGGAGAGGGCAGGGGGACTGTTTAAAGAGGCCCCATGGCAGCCAGCCACAGTGGTGGAAAGGCCAGAGCAGGGTGGGGGCCCAGTGGTGGTTTGGAGCAGGAAGCTGAACCTGGGGTAAGTTGAGCTTGGCTGCTTCGAGGAAAGAGAAAAGTGTTCATTCAGCCTTGCTCTGGACCATAGCTTGACTGAGCGAAGTTCCAAGTCCCCGCCCTGCTCTGGGCTCAAGGTCAATCAGACAAGAAACAACCCACCATCACGCTGATCCCTCAGCTCTGCTCCCAAGCCTGGCTCTGGGCCCTGTCACTGAAGAACATTTCATTAACCAGAGTGACCTATTGACCAAGGAACAGGACCCCGATTGCCCCTCATGCCCATTTGCCAGGAGGAGGGGAGACCCCCATCAAGATGCCTTGCCACCTTTTATTACCCACTGACCCCTGGCCATGCCATCCTTCCCAGCCTGTCCAAGAGACACAGGCTGAGAGGCAGAGACAGAGGGAGTCAGGAGAAAGAGACAGAGCCAGGCTAGTGGCTCATGCCTGCAATCTCAGTACTAGGGAGGCTGAGGTGACAGAGGCTGAGGTGCTATGTTTAAGGCCAGCTTGGGCTATACATAGTAAGTTCCAGGCCAGCCTGGGCTACAGAGTGAAATCCTGCCTGAAAAGTAAAGAAAAAGAATGAGAGGAGAGGAGGGAAGAAAAGGGAAGGGAAGGAAAGGAAAAGGAAGAGAAAAGAGGAGGGAAGAGGAGAGGAGAGGAGAGGAAGATACCCCCAGAAAGAGACTGGGAGAGCTGAGACAGACAGTGAAGGGGACCACGGACAGACACACTTACAGACTGAGGAAGAAAGAGACCCCCAAGAGCCACACAAGGACGGGCGGACTAAGACTCAAGACCACCCGGCACTGCTGGGAGACTGGAGAGGCTGAGCATTAAGTCCTACAGGGCTTGGGAGAGTCCTAAGAAGGCAGTACCACGCCTCCTGTCCCCACCACTGAGGGCGCAACTGGCACCTGGCCCCCAGCCACCATCACGTAAGCCAGTCCTTGGCCACTGGAGCTGGTGGGTCACTCGAGGTGAATGAAAAGGCACTGATGAGGGTGAGGAGACTGTGAGGGTGGGGAGGGCGTGGATGACACACTGTGTGGGTCAAGGTGAGTGTACAAGAGCATTCACAAGGCACAAAGATATGGTACCAAAGTGGTGCTCAGGAGACATCTATGAGCCAGGAGAGTGGGCACATCCACCTGGGTGAGAGAGGGGGGGGGAAGTGTGTGTAGATGAGGGTATAATAGTTCCATCAAGAACCTTGCAGAAGCCTAGTGTGGTGGCGCACGCCTTTAATCCCAGCATTCGGGAGGCAGAGGTAGGAGGATCACTGCAAGTTTGAGGCTAGCCTGAGACTGCATAGTGAATTCTAGGTCAGCCTGGACTAGAGTGAGACCCTATCTCCAAAAAAAAAAAAAAGAACCTTGCAGAGCTAATGAGGCCAAATGGCAACTTGGTCCCCAAACAGCCCACTCAGAATCATGAATGAGCAGAGATAGCTTCAAAAGGGGCAGGCAGTATGCCTCTCTCCTCTGAACAGATGGTGTGTCCAGGTGCCACAGAGCACTCATCTGCGGCTGAGACCAACATGCCATTCATTTCCACGGGGGATGACCCCGCCACCTAACCAGCTGGTCCCTGTCCGGTTCCCAACATCCACACTGATCGAGACGCTGCATTATAGACATACAACCCCTCCCTGGCTGGGAGGGCGAGCGCAGCTTCCCCAGAGGGTGGGGCGGATCCAGCCTGGCCTTCCTCTACCCCAGCTTCTCTCCTTCCTGCCCATGCTCCTCCTCCTAGCTTGTCCTGGCTCCTCAGAAGGGAGCAGTGAGAAGGGCATCTTGGCCACACTTGGGAGGGAAGCAGTGTCCCCTCCTCAACCCTTCCCACTCACGTGTCACAGGACATTTTAAAAAATTGTCCCAATTTTGGGATAGAGAATGAGGTCAGGAAGCCCAAGGGGGGGACACTGTTTATTGGTGACAATTGACAATCTTCATTTCACCTTCAAACTCTAAGTGGGCCCAAGCTTTCTTCTCTTCTCTTCTCTTCTCTTCTCTTCTCTTCTCTTCTCTCTCCCCCTCCCTCCTTCCTTCCTTCCCTCTTTCCTTCCTTCCTTCCTTCCTTCTTTCCTTCTTTCCTTCCTTCCTTTCTTTCTTTCCTTTCTTTCTTTCTTTCTTTCTTTCTTTCTTTCTTTTTTTTTGCTGTAGCCCAGGCTGACCTGGAATTCACTATGTAGTCTCAGGGCGACCTTGAACTCCAGACACATGTGCCACCTTGTGCATCTGGCTTACATGGGTCCTGGGGAATCAAACCTGGGTCCTTTGGCTTTGCAGGCAAGCGCCTTAACCGCTAAACCATCTCTCCAGCCCTCCAGGTCCTTTTTGTACTGCAAGATCCTCCCATACATACATGTGTGTGTGGGGGGGAGACATAGCCTTGGCCTAATTCCAACCACACCTCCTTGCAAACAGCTGCTCATTAGATGTGCAAGCCTCAAGCCTAGGGGTGCATTCATAGCACACCTCCCTCCCCCCACCCCTGCAAGAGGACACAGCAGAAACAGCCTGTCATGGCTGGCTGGGAGCCAGTTGGTGAACACCTAGCTTGACCCTCTATAGTCACAGGTATGGGAAGTATGGCTTAAAAAAAAATAGTGGGGATTAAACCCTGATCTTTAGGCAGGGGTAAGTAACCACTGGCTAAGACTTATTTTTATTTTATTTTATTTTATTTTATTTTATTTTTTTTTTTTTTTGGTTTTTGCTCAACCACCTGAGCTCAGGGTGGCTCTCGGCGACCCCTACCTCTGCCTCCCGAGACTTATTTTTTCTTTTCTTTTCTTTTCTTTTCTTTTCTTTTCCTTGCCTCTTTCTTTCTTTCCTTCTCCTCCTCCTCCTCTTCTTCCTCCTCCTCCTCCTTCTTCTTTTGAGGTAGAGGCTCACTGTCACCCAGGCTGACCTGGAATTCACTATGTAGTCTCAGGGTGGCCTCGAACTCAAGGCAATCCTGCTACCTTTGCCTCCCCAGTGCTGGGATTAAAGGCGTGTAGCACCATGACCCAGCTATTTTTTGCTTTTCATTTTGTAACAAGCTCTTGCAAAGTGGCCCAGACTGAACGTAAACTTTCTCTATCACCTAGGGAGGCCTTCAACTCCTGACAATCCTCCTGCTTCAGCCTATGGAGTGTTGGGCTGACAGGTGTGCACCACCACACCCTGCCGCAAGTGTGGTCCCGACACTCACCTGCTTGTCCCTGCTCACTCCCCAGCTGGCAGGAAATGGGCAGAGTGGAGTCCTTGAAGGCACCCAGTCCAGGGCACAAGCACCACCTCCCTTGCCTAGGTTGTTGGACACAGCCTACCCTGGCAGCCTCTAGAACTCGGTCCAGGGCCCCAAACTCTCCCTCTGCTAGAGGGCAGCTCGGACAGTTCCCAGACAGGGCTTTTCATTCACTCGGATTATGAATTAATCTTCCTGGAAAAATTCAGTACAGCGTCATCCCAATTTGTGGATTTCTGGAGGTGGGGAGAAGGAGGAGAAGATAGATAATGCCAACTGGGCATTTTTGTCAGGTTAGCCCTCCAAGCCAGAGCCTGTGCCATCTAAGTCCAAGTGGACCCCCTGCTGCTCCCTGAGCCCTGCTCCACCCTGGATATGAAAGGACACAAATAGGGTGACTAAGCCAGGAGGAGGTGAGGGGCCCTGGGTAGCCCAGGGATCAGAGACCAGCAGGGGGCTGGGACTGGTGGGGGGCAGGGGTGAAGCGCATTTCTCTCTCTCTCTCTCTCTCTCTCTCTCTCTCTCTCAAGCTTAAAAAAAATCTTCTCCCCCCTGCAGATGGGCTTTGCTGTCCTATCCGTGAGGGGACACTTAGACTTGTTGAGCCCTCACCAGGCGCCAGGCACGGTGCTAAGCGCTTTACATGAGTATTTTCATTTAACCCTGCAGCTACTCCACGAGGCTGGTTCTATTATTATTACCTCCGTCTTGCAGGTGAGGGTCGCAAACCAAATTCAGAGATTAAGGAATTTGCCCAAGTACCAAGAGGTGATAGGACTCAAATCTAATGAACTTCAAAGTTGTCCCTCCTTCCAGGATAGCACGTTGTCCCAGAAACAAGAAAGGGCCCCAGAAGCACAAGGGATGAGAGGCATTTACGAGCAAGAACTTCCTGACAAGTGGTTTATGGGGGAGAAAACCCTGGTATGGGGGATCATGGAGGCTCCGCTCCTCTGCTGTCACCCATGTCTGTACAAAGGTTAGCGATGGTCTCTGGAGGGTCCCCTGGGACCAGTTGGTAACACCCTGACTTCCCTCCGTTCTAGAGTCCACGGCTATCTGTTTTACCCCAGCCCCATTACTAAGGCCCAAAGCTGTCTCTCCTTTAGGGCCCAGAGCACTCAGCATCGCGGCAAAGCTGAGCCCAGACCTCTTCCTCCTCCTTTTCTTCCTCCTCTCCTTCCTTCTCCTCCAGGAAGCCTTCCCTGAAGTCCTGGGAGGGAAGACCCCTTCTTAAAGCCCAAGTCCCACCTGAGGGACATATACAACTCATGCTGCACCTGCGGCCCATGCATGCAAGCATCTCCCCAGTCTAGCTGGGGGAAATGCATAGAAAAGACCTGCGGATGCCAGGCTCTCTGGTTCCACGGCCATCTGCTTGTCCAGGTGTAAGCGATGCTGGTGTCCCGGGGTTACCAGGCCCCACTCAGCGTCGCAGAGGCTCTTACCTCCCTTGTCCCCAGAAGTCATCCAGCTCACCCATGGTCAAACCACAGAGACAGATGCTACTCTGGGGACTCCGGATCTAGGACGCTCCTCAGTGTCCCCTCTCACCTGCTCTCCTTGGGATCGCTGTAGTGTCTACTGCCTAACAGGGGCTTCACAGCCCCCCCGACCTCCTCCGCAGCATCACAGCCAGCCAGCCCGGGCCCTCCAGCTTCCTCGGAGTTTAGTTGCACCCAACAGATGCCCAATATCTTTGCACAGAGCCCAGACAAGGATGTCTCTTGGGGGTCTCTTTAGGCTTGAGTTGAGGCCAGGGGACAGGAGAAAAGGGCTCTTTGCCATCTTCAGCATGGACCAGCCCGAATTGTCGTCTTACCTGCCAGGCAGAGACGGAGCCCACCAAGGCCACCTGCTCCCGCCCCGCGTTTGCAGCGCCACGGCTCAGAGCTGGCGGGAGGCGGGGACGTAAGGAGGCGTGGGCCGAGGGGCGTGACCGAGAGGGCGGGGTTGAAAGGCCCACCCCAGGGCTGGCACTGCTGAGCAGAGCGGGCAGGCATGCGCTTGCAGGTGGGCGAGTGGCGGAGAGCGTTAGCACCGCTGGGAGCTCTGGTTTTCTCTCTGCCTCTCCTCCCTTCCCTTCTCTGTTTTCTTTTTGAGTCAGGGTCTCATAAGCCAGGCGGGCCTCAAACTCACTATACAGCAGAGGGTGGCCCGGAACTCCTGATCCTCCTGCCTCCAACTTCCAAGTGCTAGGGTTACAGGCATGCGTCTCTCTCGTCCCTGCTTTACTTTTTTTTTTTTAAGACTTTATTTTTATTTATTTATTTATTTAAGACAGAGAGAGGGAGAGAAAGTGAGAATGGGTGCACCAGGGCCTCTAGCCACTGCAAACAAACTCCAGACGCATGTGCCACCTTGTGCATCTGACTTATGTGGGTACTGGGGAATCGAACGTTGGTCCTTAGGCTTTGCAGGCAAGTGCCTTAACCACTAAGCCATTCCTCCAGCTCTTGTCTCTGCTTTTAAATTATTTTTATTTATTAGCAAGGAGAGAGAGAGAGAGAGAGGGAATTTCCACACCAAGTCCTCCTGCTGATGCAAACAAACTCCAGAGGAATATGTCTCTTTGTGAATCAAACCTGGACTATCAGACTTTGCAAGCAAGTGCCTTTAACTGCTGAGCCCTCTCTGCAGCCCTCTCTCACTATGTAGTCTCAGGGTGGCCTTGAAGTAGGCGATCCTCCTACCTCTGCCTCCAGAGTGCAGGGATTAAAGGCATGCGCCACCACACCTGGCTGTTTTTTTTTTTTTTTTTTTTTTTTTTTGAGTTTCGAGACTGGGTATCACTCTGTAGCCCAGGATGGCCCTTGGAACTCTTAGTAGTTGTCCTGCCTCAACTACTGAGTGCTGTGATAACAGGCATGAACCATCTCCCCCATCTCGGAGCTGTGATTTGCTGAGAGCTGAGTGTTAGGGCATCTGGGTCCGCAAGACCTTAGGAAACCCCTTCTTCAGGCCAGATGCTTGTGAGCAGGGCTCCATGGGAGACCCCTTGCAAGCAGCTGTGAGAGCAAGATGCTGCTCCCTGCCAGTGCTCTCCTCTGAGGCTCAAGGAGGCTCTTGCAGAATTCCTGTGGGTGGGGACAGGGTGCCTCCTCTAAAGAGCAGTTCCCCATCCAAGGGTCAGCTGTGTAGGAACTTGGGCCACTAGTGGGGCATTTGGTACCTAGGTCGTCTTTATCATCAGTCCATCTCTTCCCCTCTAACACAGCCCCTCCCCCAACACCCTCCCTCAGCTGTTACTGTTTAGCCCTGGAATGACGGGCGTTCCACTCTGCGTGAGTCCAGCCACATTCAAGGCCATTGGGCTTAGCACCTGTGTCCCTGCCCCCCCCACCCCTACTTGCTAATTTTATTGACCTGTAAAAGGCACGTTGTTGGCAGAGGGAACAATGACTCAGGGCATAGTGGGGAATGGACAGGCAGAAGCAGGCCAGGAGGGAGGAAAAAAGGAACTCCTGAAGTCGGGGGGGTAAAGAGAAAAAGAGAGCCCTGGACAAAGAGCTTTACTCCTGGCAAGAATGGACCTGAAATCTCAGCCCTCCATCAAAACAGAAAGAAAAGAGACGGTGTGAATGATTTTTTCTGTCTACCCAGATTAGGACCAAGGATGAAGCAGGAGGGAAGGAGGTTGGATGACAGAAAGAACTGACATCCGTAAGTCACATCTGTGTCCTACCCTCCCTCCTCCCATGAAGGTGACTCTTGCCTGCTGGGCCACGTACTACAGAAATAGTTGTTTCCCTGAAGAATCAACCTAGATCTTGCCTCTATTAAAATGAGAACAAAAAAAAATAATTAGGCTTTTGTAATTCTTTCAGTTCTATGTCTACTGATCCCACCCTCAAGTGCTGGATGGGATTCTCCCCAGCACATGGGAGGCCACCTGGGAGGCCAAGAGGTGGTGGTGAAGGGACACTAGGGTTGGAACTTGTCATGTGATAGAGGGATCAGGATGGTCGATCATTCTTGAGGGGCCTCAAATTGAGGCCTTTTAATTTATTTTTTAAATTATTTATTTATTTATTTATTTTAAATTGAGGCTTTTTAATATTTTTATTTGCAAGCAGAGAGAGAGATAGAAGAGAGGCAGACAGAGAAAATGAGCACGCCAGGGCCTCTAGCCACTTCAAACGAATGCCAGATGCATGTGCCTCTCATGCATCTGGCTTACATGGGTCCTGGAGAATCGAAACGGGATCCTTTGGCTTTGTTAAGCCATTTCTCCAGCCCCCTTTTAAATATTTTTATTATTTATTTGAGAGAGAGACAGATAGAGAGCAAGAGAGAATGGATGCCCCAGGGCCTCTAGCTGCTGCAAACAAACTCCAGATGCATGCATCACTTTGTGCATCTGGCTTATGTGGGACCTGGGGAATTGAACCTGAGTCTTTTGGCTTTGCAGGCAAGCACCTTAACTGCCAAGGCATCTCTCTAGCTCAAGGCTTCCCTCCCCACCCCCAGATCTGGGGATTGAACCCAGTGACTCTTTCACACTAGGAAGCTCTCTGTCAGCAAGCCCTAGCCTTGGCCCCACAAACGGAGCCTAGTGATGGTCTCAGACCACTTATTTTAATTAATTAATTAATTAATTTGAGAGAGAGAAAGAGGCAGAGAGAGAGAGAATGGGTGTGCCAGGACATCCAGCCACTGCAAACGAACTCCAGATGTATGCACCACCTTGTGCATCTGGCTTATGTGGGTCCTGGAGAATCAAACCTGGGTCCTTTGGCTTTGTAGGCAAGCGCCTTAACAACTAAGCCATCTCTCCAGCCCTGAGACCACTTATTTGAGAAAAGGTCTCAGTAGCACAGACTGGTCTTAAACTCACTATTTAGTTAAGGATGACCTTGCACTTCTAATCCTCCTGCTATACCTTTGAAATGATGGGATTATAGGCAGGCATCACTATGTCCAGTTTATGTGGTGCTGAGGAGCAAATCCAGGCACTGGGCATGCTAGGCAGACACTCTGCCAACTAAGATGCAGCCTCAGCCCCAAGAAGAATAGTTTAACATTAAAAAGGATTGCATGGGGGCTGGAGAGATGGCTTAGTGGTTAAATGTTTGCCTATGAAGCCTAAGGACCCTGGTTCCTGGCTTCTCCAGGACCCACGTAAGCCAGATGCACAAGGGGGTGCATGCATCTGAGTTGTTTGGAGGCCCCAATTTCTGTATCTCTCTCTCAAATAAATAAATAAATAATAAAATAAAATAAAATAAAATAAAATAAAATAAAATAAAATAAAATAAAAGGATTGCATGGGCTGGAGAGATGGCTTAACGGTTAAGGTGTTTGCCTGTGAAGCCTAAGGACCCAGGTTTAATTCTCCAGGTCCCAGATGCACATGGTGGCACATGCATCTGGAGTTCACTTGCAGTGGCTAGAGACCCTGGCACACCCAGTCTCTCTCTCACTCCCCCAGCCCTCTCTCTGTCTCAAATAAATAAAAAGAAATCTTGGGGAAAAAAAAAGGATTGCATGCTGGGTTTGGTGGCACACACCTTTAATCCCAGCACTCAGGAGGCAGAAGTAGGAGGATCACTGTGATTCAAGGCCAGTCTGAAACTACATAGTGAATTCCAGGTTGGCCTGGGCTGGAGCCAAACCCTATCTCAAATAAAAAGTAAAATAAAAGCCGGGCATGGTGGCGCATGCCTTTAATCCTAGCACTCGGGAGGCAGAGGTAGGAGGATTGCTGTGAGTTCAAGGCCACCCTGAGACTACATAGTTAATTCCAGGACAGCCTGGGCCAGAGTGAGACCCTACCTCAAAAAACTAAAAAATAAAATAAAATAAAAATTATTGCCAAGTACTGGGGAGATGGCTTAACAGTTAAAGGTGCTTGCTTGCAAAGCCTGCTGGTCAGTGCCCACATAAAGCCAAATGCACAATGTGGTGCATACGTCTAAATATCTCCTGCTCTCTCTCTTGCTCCCTTTCTCTCAATTTTTTTCTTTTTTTTTTTTTTCGAGGCAGGGTTTCACTCTAGCCCAGGCTGACCTGGAATTCACTATGGAGTCTCAGGGTGGCCTGGATCCTCCTACCTCTGCCTGTGTAGTACTGGAATTAAAGGCGAGCACCACCACACTTGGCTTATGTTCCTATCTTGATCACAGAGGAGCATGCATGGCAAAAATCTATCAAAATCGGGTGTGGTGGTACACGCCTTTAATCCCAGTACTCCAGGGGCAGAAGTAGAAGAATCACCATGAGTTGGAGGCCGCCCGAGACTCCATAATGAATTCCAGGTCAGCCTGGGCTACAGGGAGACCCTGCCTCGAAAAACCAAACCAAAAAAAAAAAAAAAAAAAAAAAAAAAGCACATAAATTTCTTATTTTAATGCTTTATTTTTAATTATGAGGGGCCCCAAAAACCAGAAGTGGCCTTGGCAGGGATGTTGTGACCCCCTAGTACAGTACACAAATCCTTCTGCCTCAGTTTCCTAACTCCATCCAGTGTGTATGAGAATATCTGAGGTGGGGTGAAAGGTGATTTCCACCATGACCCAGGTGTGCCCCGTGAAGGATGATGGCTGCGGTGGACTCCACTGCCACCTGCAGCCCTATCCAGGTACTGCAGCCACAAGTGGTTAGTCCAGGGAGAGGTCAGACAGGCTCTGAGTACAGTGCTGGAGGATGCTGAATTCAGGCACTGGGAAGGGCACTCGGGACCACTTTTTAGCCTGGATGCGCCCGTGAGGAGTCTCCAGCAGCATGCTGCGGACCTTGAGCACCGGCAGGTTCATTGACTTGTGAATCATCTGCAGACCCCACATCTGGAGGCGGGAGAAAGGGCCTTCAGCCTGGGTCCCTGTCCTCAAGCTGGACTTCGTGAGTACCAGGCGTGTGCCTCCCTGCCTAAAGCCAAGTGTTAGTACATCACACTCGAGGCTCCCTGAGACAGGGGACTGCAGACTGGTTGCTCCAGGGGGTGAGCCTAGCTTCTACTCCAGGTGAGGGTGCCCCAAGGGCAGAACTGGGCCTCCTCCCAGAGGCTGAGGGTCCTTGACATCTAGGACTGAGGGCTTTTGGGGTGTGGGATAGGTCCAATCACTTACCTCCCCACAGTTCCTACAGCTAATGGCGCCCCCGGGCCTCCAGTCCTTGAAGACCCTGTTGATAGCCACAGGTTCCTGGGTGACATTGTAGTAGATCCTGAAGTGGTGGTGGTGGGAGGGGGGGAAAGAATACAGCTCTCTTATGAGCCCTTCATTCTACACTCATACCCTCCAATTGGCTGAACCCCTGCCAGGGCTTTGGGCCTTCTTGTCTGTCAGTGGGCACAGTGTCCCATCCCTAGTAAGTCCAGTCCTTGGGAAGCTCTGCCCGTGCTGCCCTCACTGTCCTCCCACTGCCCACGCTCAGGCCTGTATGTTACCCGCATGAGTAATTTCAGGTCGCCTACAGATCCCCTGCCTCCATCTCCCAACACTTGCTAGAGTGGCCTAGAAACATACATCTGCCCTGATGTTCCCTGGCTCAGAATGCATTCAAGATGCCTGTCTCCAGGATAATGGCCAAACTTTGGGGCCTGGCCTTGAATATGCTCCACGGGCTGCACGCTATCCTGAATCCATCCCTTCTGTCCCTCCTTGTGGGCAGCTGTGCTCCCTCTGCCCTGACTATACTCATCTTCCCATGGTCAAACGCCAAGTCTCCTCCTTCCTTGCCTAGTTGAAATGCTCCCTTCTCAAGGGGAACATGTGTGAAAAACCTTGAGACCTGAAACACCACAGGCACCTAATAGTGACTGTGCAGATGGTGGAGGCCAGAGCAAGGCTATCCTTCAGGAAGCAGGAGTGAGGTGTGCTCAGAGAGAATGCCAGCTTTCTTTTTTCAAGTCAAGGTCTAATGTAGCTAAGAATAGCCTCAAACTCTATGAAGCTGAGGATGACCTTGAACTCCTGATCCTCCTACCTCCACATGGGATTACAGGCACACACCACCATGCCCAGTTCTCTGTTTTCTTTTGAGATGGTGTCTTGTTGCATTGCCTTGAGCTCTTGAGGCCTGAGTCTCTCAAATAGCAGGAATTACAGGTACAGGCCACCTTAGCTGACAGCTCTCCTTTTTTTTTTTTCCGGAGAGACAGAAAGAGAGGAAGACAGAGATGGGCGCGCCAGCAGCCTCTTAGCTGCTGCGAAAGAAATCCAGATGCGTGCACCCCCTTGTGGTCAAGTGCGGCATTGCACCCTTGCGTCACTTTGCATCTGGCTAAACGTGGGACCTAGAGATTGTTTTTTTTTTTTTTTTTTTCAAGGTAGGGTCTCACTCTGGTCCAGGCTGACCTGGAATTAGCTACGTAGTCTCAGGGTGGCCTCGAACTCACGGCGATCCTCCTACCTCTGCCTCCCGAGTGCTGGGATTAAAGGCGTGCGCCACCACGCCCGGCAAGGGACCTGGAGATTGGAACCAGGGTTCTTAGACTTAGCAGGCAGGAGCCTTCACCGCTAAGCCATCTCTCCAGCCCAGCTCTCCTTTTTTGATGTATTGCGAGTAGACAGGGCTGAAGGGCCAGTATGTGGCTGCTGAGCACTTTGCACCCTGAATCCTACTTCTTGCTCAATTATAAAGTGTCCCTGGGAGCTTGAGCAATACAGTCTTTCTGAGCTCTGTTCCCTCACTGGTAGAATGAGGGTGGGGCTAAAACCCATCTAACCAGACTACTGTGAAAATGCAACACCAGTGCTTATTATAATACTCTTTAGCTTCGCACACCCTCAAAGCAATGTCTGAATGAGAGAGCGCCTCACGAAAAGTTGGGGTTCACGTTGACATGGTGGGTGCCCTCCACCTTCCTCAGGTCACTCCCGTAGCCCACGGCCACCATGCAGTTGATGCACAGGAGCTGCACTTCCTCGGCCAGGAACTGATGCTGCTGACTTTCCCGCTGGGCCGTGCGCACGGCCCGCTTGATCAGAGCTTCCTGCTGCAGGTCCCGGATCTGGGGTGAGAAATCTGGGTAAGGCTGAGCCCCAAGACCTGAGCTCCCAGGGCTCCCAGAGACCTTAGATCATTTGTATCCAGGATTTTTTTTTCAAGGTAGGGTTTCACTCTGGTCCAGGCTGACCTCGAATTAGGGTGGCCTCGAACTCATGGCAATCCTCCTACCTCTGCCTCCTGAGTGCTGGGATTAAAGGTGTGCACCACCATGCCTGGCTTGTATCCAGGATTTTTTATTTGTTTTATTTATTTTTTTATTTTTGGAGAGAGACACAGAGAGACAGAGGGAGAGGGAGACAGAATGGGCGCGCCAGCAGTCTCTCAGCTGCTGTGAATGAAATCCAGATGCATGCGCCCCCTTGTGGGCAAGTGTGGCATTGCGCCCTTGCGTCACTTTTTTTTTCTGGCTAAATGTGGAACCTGGAGATTGGAACTGCTGGAGATTGAACCTGGTTCTTAGGCTTAGCAGGCAGGAGCCTTAACCGCTAAACCATCTCTCCAGCCCTGTTTGTTTTATTTTTGGTCTTTCTTTCTTTCTTTCTTTCTTTCTTTTTTTTTTTTTTTTTGGTTTTCCAAGGTAGGGTCTCACTGTAGCTCAGGCTGACCTGGAATTCACTATGTAGTCTCAGGATGGCCTCGAACTCATGGCGATCCTCCTACCTCTGCTTCCTGAGTGCTGGGATTAAAGGCATGCACCATCACGCCTGGCTGTTTTTGGTTTCTCGAGGTAGGGTCTCACTCTGGCCCAGGGTGACCTGGAATTCACTATGTAGTCTCAGTGTGGCCTCAAACTCATAGCAATCCTCCTACCTCTGTCTCCTGAGTGCTGGGATTAAAGGCGTGTGCTACCACACCCAGCTTGTTTTCTCTTTTTGAAAATATTTTATTTGCAGAGAGTGGGTAGGACAGAAAATCTACGCATCAAGGGCTAGTGCCACTTGTGCATCTGGCTTTACATGGATACTGGGGAATCGAACCCAGGCTGTCAGGCTTTGCAAGCAAGCACTTTTAACTGCTGAACCATGTTTCCAGCCTGGTTTTGTCATTTTTAAAGTTATTTATGAACTTTACTGTATGAATACAATGGCCAGATTCCCCTTGGGTTATATACTCTTATATTCCCTCTCCCACAGACTCATTCCCCTAAGGACCATTACCAGTATCCAGCGTGGGGTCATGAATGTGCTAAGCAGTCTCTGTGGGGAGACAATGTGTTTTGTCTATTTTTTTTTTTTTTTTTTTTTTTTTGGTTTTTCAAGGTAGGGTCTCACTCTGGTCCAGGCTGACCTGGAATTCACTATGTAGTCTCAGTGTGGCCTCAAACTCTCGGCAATCCTCCTACCTCTGCCTCCCGAGTGCTGGGATTAAAGGCCACCACGTCCAGCTTGTTTTGTCTTTTTTGTTTGTTTGTTTGAGGTGGGGTTTCATTCTAGTCTATATTGACCTGGAACTTACTATGTAGTCTCAGGCTAGCCTCGAACTCACAACAATCCTCCTACCTCGGCCTCCTCAGTGCTGGGATTAAAGGTGTGAGCCACTATGCCTGGCTGTGTTTTGTCTTTTTTTTTTTTTTTTTTTTTTTGTTTTCAAGGTAGGGTCTCATTCTGGTCCAGGCTGACCTGGAATTAACTATGTAGTCTCAGGGTGGCCTTGAACTCTCGGCAATCCTCCTACCTCTGCCTCCCGAGTGCTGGGATTAAAGGCGTGCGCCACCACGCCCGGCTGTTTTGTCTTTTTGAAACAGGGTCTCACTCTAGTCCAGGCTGACCTGGAACTCACTCTGTAGCTCCAAGCTGTCTGTGAACGCACAGTGATCCTCTTATCTCAGCCTCCCAAGTGCTGGGATTAAAGGCATGCCCACCACACGGGCTTCTTAAAAAAAATTCTATCAGGGGCTGGAGAGATGGCTTAGCAGTTAAGGCATTTGCCTGCAAAGCCAAAGGATCCTGGTTCGATTCTCCAGGACCCATGTAAGCCAGATGTACAAGGGGACACACGGGTCTGGAGTTTGTCTGCAGTGGCTAGAAGCCTTGGTGTGCCCATTATCTCTCTCCTTCTCTGTCTCTCTCTGCCTTTCTCTTCTCAAATAAACAAATAAAAAAAATTCTATCATAGGGCATCATGAATAATTATGCTGGGGCCACAGGAGGAAACAAGATAACCTTGGACAAGGCTAGATGATGGTGACCCTGCCTCAGAGACTCGTACACATCTAGGTTCTGGCCTCATTTTGTGAGTCTTTGTTTCCCCTCTGTCTGGTTCCAGAAGGACCCTCCCACATACACAGAATGTCTGGTGGCAAGGATAAAGACGACTTCTGGGAAAAACCCTACTCTGGTGGCTATGGGGAGACCAACTACTGCCTACCCTGGAAGTCTACCCCCAGCCTCCATCCTCACTTCCCCAGGTGAGCCTGGTAGGGACCCTGGGAGAGCCTGTGTGGGTGATCTCAGAGTCCCACCCCTCCTTCACAGGCTGCAGGCAGACCTTAGCCTGGTACTTGGCTGGGTCCATCTTCTGCACGGCTGCTACTGCCTGCTCCATCAGAGCCTCCAGGGCCTCATTGGTCAGCTCCCGCCGAAGTTCCCGACTGCCCTCTGTCGCCACAAAGGAGTATACACTCTGCTCAGAGCGAGCGCGGCCCCGGGCCTGAGAAGGATGACAAAGACAAGACTTGAATAGTCCACCTAAGATCCTTCCAGACCCGTTGCATGTTGAGGGGAGGGCTTAAGCATACCTGGACCATGGAGATTTCATTGGTCAGGAGCCCATAGCGTACTACCACATTGCACTGGGCGATGTCCAGTCCCTCCTCTGCCACACTGGTGGCAACTAGAAGGTTCAGGGTGCCAACCCGGAACTCTCGGATCACTTCTTGCTGTTCTTTCTGTTGAAAGGTACAGGGAGGAGAAAGAGGCTGGTGGGTTCAATTTCCTAGAAATCCAGAATTAGGGCTGGAGAGATGCTTAGTGGTTAAGGCGCATGCCTGCGAAGCCTAAGGACCCAGGTTCGATTCTCCAGGTCCCACGTAAGCCAGATGCACATGGTAGCACATGAATCTGGAGTTCATTTGCAGTGGCTAGAGGCCCTAGTGTGCCATTCTCACTCTCTCCCCGCTCCCCTTGTCTCTAATAAATAAATAAATGAAAATAAAATCTTTAAAAAAAAAAAGAAACCCGCCGGGCGTGGTGACGCACGCCTTTAATCCCAGCACTCGGGAGGCAGAGGTAGGAGGATCGCTGAGAGTTCGAGGCCACCCTGAGAATACATAGTTAATTCCAGGTCAGCCTGGGCCAGAGTGAGACCCTACCTCGCAAAACCAAAAAAAAAAAAAAAAAAAAAAAAAAAAAAAGAACCAGAATTACACCTCTGTTCACAGGTACCGCCAGGATCCTTCTTCCCAGGTGCCCTCTAGTTCCTAGATCCCCTAAGGACTCCTAAGGACCCCTTCCCTTCTACCCTGAGAACTCCTTGGATCTATTTTTCTCCCACAGGGGACCCCAGGCCCCTGATCCTCTGCCCTCAGGAACTGTATCACTCACCTTCTTCTTCTTCTTCTAACTTTATTTGCAAGTGAGGTGTGTGTGTGGGGCGGGGGGGATAGATACACCAGGGCCTCCAGGCACTACAAACAAACTCCTGACACATGTGCCACTTTGTACGTCTGGCTTTACATGGGTACTGGGGAATTGAACCTGGGCCATTAGACTTTACAAACAAGTACCTTTAACCACTGAGCAATCTCTCCAGCCCCTCACCCACCTTCTTCCCCAGATGCCCTCAGACCCTGCCCTTCTGTCCCCAGGGACCCTCAGACTGGGAAGAGCCTTCAATACAGAGGATCTCAATATTTGCCCCAGGTCAGCTCTCCGTCTTATGCTTGGGGGGTGTTATTCAGGTCCTTTCTCTTCAGGGCCTCCCTGTCTCCACCTTTACTCTGTTGGCCTTTCTACCCAGTGGACACCCTCCCCACCCCTGCCAAGTCCCCACAGCCTTCCCCAAACCATGCACCTGGGTCATGTGGACATTCTGGCTGGTGTTTCCGGCCCCAATCAGCAGCTGGGCTCTGATGTTTGCTGCCTGCAGACCAGGCTGCTGCTGGAGCCAGAGCAGGAGGGAGTGAGCGCTCTGGCGGGTGCGCGTGAAGATGATGCCCCGCGGGTGGTTGGAGCTCTGGAACTGTTTCAGCAGAATCCCTTCTAGCTTCTCCAGCTTCGGGTTCTCTGGGCCATGAGCAGCCAAGCGGGCCAGCTTAGACCTGTGGTCTGAGGACAGACCCGAAACAGAGGTGCAGGCACGGCACTAGGTTGGGGGAATGCTCATAGAGACCGGGTTTTAGGAGTGTCACAGACTCTGCAGGGGGTAGGAGGGGAGGACATCTGACCGTTCCCCAAGAAACCCTAAGAGCACACTTGAGGACACATCTGACGTGCTCACTCTCAAGGTCAGCCTTACATCTCAAGGTCAGCCTTACACAGGGTGTTCAGTATAGCATCCTTCAACCAGCTACCCTCCTCAATCCTGCTACCAGAATGACCCTGGAACTTTTCATGCTGAACTCTGCTACCAGGATGGATTATAACCTTTGGTCTCTCTCTTATTTTATTTTATTTTTTTGGTTTTTCAAGGTAGGGTCTCATTCCTCAGGCTGACCTGGAACCCACTATGTAGTCTCAGGGTGGCCTTGAACTTACGGCAATCCTCCTACCTCTGCCTTTTGAGGGCTGGAATTAAAGGTGTGAGCCACCATGCCTGGCTTGGTCTTCTCTCTCTCTCTCTCTTTTTTTTTTTTAAATTTGAGAGAGACAGAGAGAGAAATGGTGTGCCACAGCCTCTCAGTCCCTGTGAACAAACTCTAGATGCATGTGCTCCCTTGTATGCATGTGCAACACTGTATGCTTGCATCATTTTGCATCTGGCTAATTGTGGAACCTGGAGAATCAAACGGGCGTTCTTAGGTTTTGCAGGCAGGCGCCTTAACTGCTAAGCCAGTCCAGTCTCTCTTTCTCTTTTTTTCTCTCTCTCTTTTTAAAAATATTTTATTAGCCAGGCGTAGTGGCACATGCCTTTAATCCCAGCACATGGGAGGCAGAGGTAAGACGATCGCCGTGAGTTCGAGGCCACCCTGAGAATACAGAGTGAATTCCAGGTCAGCCTGGACTAGAGTGAAACCCTACCTCAAAAAAAAAAAAAAAAAAAAAAAAAAAAAAAATTATTTGACAGAGAGAGAGAGAAAAAAAATAACCACTCAGCCATCTATCTCTCCAGCCCCAACTTTGGTCTCTTGATCCCAGTGTGTGCTGAGGTTTCCAGCCTTAAGTTTCACCCTCTGATTTTCAGCCTCATTTTCCCAGCCTACAGGAACCACACACATCAGATTTGGGGGACCATACCACCTAAGTGGGGCATGGTGGTACCTGCCATTAGTCCCAGCACTCAGGAAGCAGAGGTAGGAGGATCATTGTGAGTTCGAGGCCAGCCTGAAAGTACAGAGTGAGTTCTAGGTCAGCCTGGACTAGAGTGAGACCCTATCCGCTCCCCTCCCCCAAACAAAGCCAGTCATGGTGGTGCACACCTTTAATCCCAGCACTTGGGAGGCAGAGGTAGGAGGAGCGCCATGAGTTTGAGGCCACCGTGAGACTATGTAGTGAATTCCAGGTCAATCTGAGCTAGAGTGAAACCCTACTTTGAAAAACAAAACAAAACAAAACAAAACAACAACAACAAAACCCTAAAACCAAACAAGCGCGCGCGTGCACACACACACACACACACACACACACACACAAAATCTTTGTCAATAACCTGAATTTGTTTGTACAACTAACTGTGTAAACCATCACATGTGAGGAGACACAGTATTGGATTTGGGTTAGACAAACAGTCCCTGGACTCTGGCTGGCACCTCCCGCCGGCTGTAGGCCTTGAGCCCTCGAGCAGTTCTATCTGTGCAGTGCCTCACCATTGAACAGCTCCAATAGCCAGCGCTCAGCTTGCAGGATCTGGGTTTTAGTGGCATGCTCCTTGTTGTAGAAATCCTGCAGCATGTCCAGCGCGTCCCTTGCACGGACAGTGTCGTGGATAAGCAGCGCATCATTGTAACGCCTTAGGTGCAGTGCACACACACGGTGCTGCTGCAGGCCGGCCTCCGCCGCTGCATGCAGACAGAGGGCGCAGGGTCAACGGTAGGAAGGCTGGGCACTGTAGGTTCTCTCCCAGTTAGACTAAGCTTCACCTGGATAAGCCTCCTCCCCACCCCCACAGCGGGTAAGCTTCACCTCTATAGATTCCACCCAGGCAGACACAAGCGACACTGTCCTCTGCCCAAGCGGGCCCCTCTCACCAGCCTTGCTCAGCTCCACCACTTGCTGTTCGTACGTCTGGGTCCCGAAGTGTTGGCTCATTTCCTGCAACTTGTGTTGTTGATGAATTTGGCTCATGAGCTTCTTCAGTAAATCTCCAAAAGGGTCCTGGGTAAGAACAGGAAGGGGGAGAGGGAATTCCCATACACCTAGTGGGTGTTCCCACCCCACCCCTTTTGAGAATGCCAGAAGGAAAGCCAGGTAGGATGTGAAGTGACCCAGCTGGAGACAGGGTTCTAGAACCCAGCCATATCACCATTACAGCCACCAGACAGTATCACTACCGAAGGAGAGGACTTGGTACAGCTTTCAGCGTCAAGTGTCCCAGGTTCATGACTTGCAGAGCACCCAGGGGCGTTGGAAGAGGCCCACAGGACTATGTGAGCCAATCCAAGCAGTAGGCCCGTGGACTTGGGTTGTATCTGCCCCAATGCCCAGAAAGGAGAAGTGGAAGCACCAAGGCAGAAGTGTAAGAGGCCTGACATGACAGAGCTAGTGAGGATGAAGTCAGGGTCCATGCCTTGGTTTCCCCAACTCCATACCAGACCCATGCCTGCCCATGGCCCTCCCACATACCTGGCTGCGCCTCTGGCAGAGGTCATATTGCTTACAAGGCTTTGGGTTGTGCTCCAGCAGCTGCAGGCGGTATTTCTCAGATGACATGATGCGCCACGTGTCCAAGTTGGCACAGAGCTGAGGGCAACGGAGAAGGTGTCACTGAAAAGGGGAAAGTTCTAGAGGAACAATGGGTAGGACCTTAGGGAGAATGGGTACCAGCTAAGGATAGGAGAAACTGAGGCAGGGCCATGGGAAATAGAGATTTAGTCCTTCAACAAATATGTATGTTGGAGCTGGAGGAGAGGGCTCAGAGGTTAAGGGGCTTGCCTGCAAAGCCCAAGGACCTGAGCTCAATTTTCTAGTCCCCATGTAAAGCCAGATGCACAAGGTGGCACATGCATCTGGAGTTCATTTGCAGTGGCTAGAGGCCCTGGACATCCATTTTCTCTCTTTCTCTCTCTCTCAAATAAATAAATAAAATAATTTTTAAAATACATATTTTGTTCCTCCCTGAGTTCTAATATTCTAGGCACTAGGAACTTATGTTGAGGTTGGAGAGATGATTAATAAGCTAGCAAAGAATACACAATGAGAGCCGGGTGTGGTGGCACATGCCTTTAATCCCAGCATTTGGGAGGCAGAGGTAGGAGGATACTGTAAGTATGAGGCCAGCCTGGGTTAGAGTGAGACCGTGCCTCAAAAACAAACAAACAAAAAACAAGTATAGGGGCTGGAGAGATGGCTTAGAGGTTAAAGCATTGCCTGCAAAGCCAAAGGAGCCCGGATCAACTCTCTAGGCTCCACATAAGCCAGATGCACAAGCGGGTGCATGCATCTGGAGTTCATTTGCTGTGGCTGGAGGCCCTGGTGTACCCATTCTCTCTCTGTCTCTTTCTCTTAAATAAAGATAAATAAAACCTATTAAAAAAAACCCCAAGAGGGCTGGAGAGATGGCTTAGCGGTTAAGGCACCTGCCTGCTAAGCCTAAGAACCCGGTTCCAATCTCCAGGTCCCACGTTTAGCCAGATGCAAAGTGACACAAGGGCACAATGCCGCACTTGACCACAAGGGGGCACACACATCTGGATTTCGTTCACAGCAGCTGAGAGACTGCTGGCATGCCCATCTCTATCTGTCTCCCCCTTCCTCTCTGTCTGTCTCTCTGTGTCTCTCTCCAAAAATAAATAAAATAATAAAAAAAAATTTTAACCCCCCCCCAAAGAATACAGAACAAGAAGACACCAGGCAGTATGAATGAGCTCTAATTCATTGGTCTAATTCACTGGTTGGCCCAGTGCAATAGGATGGTGAGGGAGGACTGTAAGGGTAACACTGAAGATATTCAGTACATGACAGGAAGGAACCAGATGGCATAAATTCAAGGGGAAGGCATTCCTGGCAAACGGAACATTAGGTGCAAACATCTTGAGTAAGAATACGGCCCAGGGGTGGGGAAATGGCCTAGAGGTTAAGGCATTTCCCTTCAAAGCGAAAGGACCTTGGTTCAATTCCCCAGAACCCACGTAAGCCAGATGCACAAGGGGCACATGCGTCTGGAGTTCGTTTGCAGTGGCTGGAGGCTCTGGTGTGCTCATTCTCTCTCTCTCTATCTGCATCTTCCACCTCTTCCTCTCTCTCTCAAATAAATAAATAAAATAAAAAAAAAAAAAAAAAAAAGGTGCGAGCCGGGCGTACGCCCCCAGCTGGGGGCAGAGACAGATGGCCAGCACTTAAAAACCCTGAGGTGCGAGTGAATTCCAGGTCAGCCTGGACTGCAAAGCCTGCCAGTCCAGGTTCAATTCCCCACACCCATGTAAAGCCAGACACAAAAAGTGGTGCAATGCCTGGTGCATTGGTGAACATCTTTCATCTCAGCACTTAGGGGGCCGAGGTAGGAGGACTGCCCCAAATCTGAAGCCAGCCTGGACTAGAGTGAGACTACCTCAAACTAACTAACTAACTAACTAACTAAATAAATAAATAAATAAAGCCCAAACATCTGATGTTCATTTGCAGTGGCAAGAGACTCCGGCATGTCCTCACCCCCACATGTGCAAATAAATATTGTAAAAAAAAAAAAAAAAGCTCAAAATATTCAGAATAAAGGAACAGGCCAGAATAGCAGCAGTACAAGTGAAGAGAATGGCACAGAACCGTGGCTTGTTAAGTAGACAGGAGTTAAAGCTGTGTGGGGCACTTTAACCAGAGATGTAAGCTCCAAGAAGTCACTGGAGGGTTAGAGGGTCTGGGTAGGACTGGTGGGGATGGATAGGGTAGGGGCAGGACAGACAGGGAGGACCCTGGTGGGTGTGGTGGTGGGACGGTCCACGGGGCTCAGCTAACCTGTAGGATGTGGTCAATTGCTCCTTGGAGCTTGGAGGCTCCGCCAGTGCCGGGGGAGGCTGTGAGACCCAGCACCTGGGGAAGAGGTTTTACCATCTGCAGCTTATGCTTGAGGTACTGGCTCAGGATGACGTTGTAGATGGTGTCCTTGTGTGTGTGGTGGCACTCGTCCACCACGATCAATGAGAAGTCTGGGGGTGGGGAGGGCATGGACAGAAGGCTTTAAAGCCATGCTTCCCCAGCCCTTCCTCGGTGTACTTGTGTTTCAGATTGTTCCCGTACTCATCTGAGAACACCCTCTCCCCTTCCCGACTTGCAGCTGGGTTCCAGGCAAACAAGTCAGGCAAGGATGACTTACAGATGAAACTGAGGCTCAGCTGGAGAGAGGGGATGGCTCGCTCCAGAGCTCTGCCCCGTAGCCAGATCTGTTTCCACTCGTGGACGTGGCTTCCGTGAATGGGAGCCACTCTTTTCCCACAAAATCTCCCGCTGCGCACCCTGACTGGGTTCTCAGGGGTCCGCCCTTCCCCCCCCCTCCATCTCACCTGTGAGCTCCACATGCTCCTCCTCCTCGGGGCTGCTCAGCGCCAGATTCAACAGCTCCGCTGTGCAGATGAGTAGGTCATGGCTTCGAGCTAAGTGACCAAAGCCAGCCCGTAGCCCCATGTCTCCACTAAGGGTGGTCATGGTCCAATGCCCATCCAACATGCGGCTGAACTCCTCAGCGTGTTGGCTGACCAGATGCACCTGGGGGTGAAGAGACTGGCTTGAGGCCGGGCAGTGAGGACGTGGTTGCGTCCAGGAGGGAGGTGAAAACAGCAGCTCTGGAGTATGGAGGGGAGAGCAAGGGCCACCTGAGGAGCTGACACCCTGTTGTGGATAGGGCAGACCACTCACCCTGTTAACCAGCACCACCACCTTGGCTCCGTCCACTCTCTCTAGATGCCTCTTGGCCACATAGGCAGCTGCCCGGGTCTTCCCAGCACCGGTGGGCAGCCATATAATGATATTCTTGCCTTCCAGAGCAGGTTCAATGACTTCCCACTGGTAGGGTCGTAGCTCCATTCTGGAATGGCACGGAGTTCAGGACCTTTGCCCTCCAACCCCGCCCCCTTCCCAGGCAGCCCAATCACATATCCAGACCTCTCTTTTCCCAGAATGCCAAGCTCCTTGCAGCCGACCACCCGGGAGACCCACTTAAGAACGCTCAGCTGAGAAGGAAGGCAGTAGTCAGGCTAGGCTGGGGCTCTGGGGAAGTCCGGGTTGGTAAGTCTGACATCAGAAATGAAAACCGAAACTGAAAGGAGTTCGACCCATCCTGTCACAGGAGAGAAGCGTCTGGCTGCTATGGGGTGTCAGCACTTCCATTGCTCCTGGGGCCTCTTCTCTTCTCACCTTTTTGTGGCCAGCAGTGGCGCTGTTCCTCCCAAGGTTAAGGCCAGGAGCTAAGACCTTGGCTGGCTTGGCATCTAAACCACAACCAGCCAGGAGTTGGTTACTCCAGGACAGAAACAAGCATGAAGCTCGTTAGGAACAGCGGCCCCCTGTGACCTAAAGCTAGGCTCCAATTGTAAGGGCAAGGACTGCGGGAAGGTAGGTGAGCCTGCTCAGTCTGGAACTACACCCAAGAAATAATCACACAAGGGAAAAAACAAAAACAAAAACTTTATTGTTCCCTCCAAGGGATTAATGCCAAGGAATGAATGGTTCTCATGCCCCTGGCCCCTGAGGGACAGGCAGACAAGACAGTGCAGGGAGAGCCAAGGCCCCCCCAAGTCCGGGCTGAACTTCCAACCCCTGAGACCACTCACTGAAGCTACAATCAGTAGTTCCTGTCCTGTCAAACGGGCACCTGGGCCAAGGCCAGGCCCAGGACTCCAGGCTCCAGCCCCACAGCTCTGTAGAATCCAGGTCTGGGACCACAAGGGTTAAACAGTTATTCTCCAACCACTGGACGGTCTACAGGGCTGGCCCCAAACCAGTCATCTCCCCAAAGTTGGACAAGATGGAGGCAGGGACAGCTGCAAGCTTGGGAGAGCCTGTGGCTCAGATAGGTCTGCAGGATCCAGGGCAGGGGCCCTGGTTGGAGTGTCTTCAGCTGAATCAGGGAACAGGGGTCCCTAGGGATCAGATGAGAATCCAAGGTGTGCACTGCAGATCAGGGCTGAGGTCCCCGGCTGGGGACTACTTGTCAATGAGCCCTCCCTCCTTGAGCTTGAAGTAGAAGAACTTCTCCAGTGCACTGGCGCAGCGGCAGTACTCGCTGTCTGGAGGGTTGTATTCCCGGCAGTTGGCGATGACACGCTGCAGGTCAGCCACAAAGAGCTTCCGGGTCACGTAGTAGCGGCTGCGTAGCCGCTCTGTCATGGTCTTCAGGTCTGGGCAGCAGGAGAGAAAGAGCAAGTCTTCAAGAGTCAGGGGAGTGTGGCTGAGGCTACCCCCCACAGTGGGTCTTGGGAAGCCACCTGGCCTACTAAAGGCGGAAGGCAGAAATTAAGGGTCCTCACCAATGGGGAAGCGGATGACCTCGTAGTAGTCAGGGGCCTCCGACTTCTTCACAGGCTCCATGAAGGGCCAGGCACTGGGGTGTGACTAGAGAGAAGGGCTGAGCTGGGGACATGCCCAACCTGAAACCGCCACCCACCCCAATGGATCATAAAGACACCTTCACTGGTGTTGATGCCCCCTCTCCCCCCATAGAAGACAACCTAGCTTCCCACCTTGATCTGGGCCAGTAGGTTTTTGAGGGTTGTGTACAGCTGGTCTGGATCCTTCAGCTCCTTGCTGGGATGAGAGATGCCAAATCTGAGGTCTGGGTCCCTGTGTGCCCACGTGCCCACTTCCTTGACAAAACACTTACCCTTTCTCCTTTCCCAATGGCTTCCAGCCTGTCTCTCCTGCAAAGGGAGTGAGAGAAAGTCCCTAAGAATGCCTACCCATCAATCATTTGTTTACAAAAAAAAAAAAAAAAAAAAAACCCCTAAAAAATAAAAATGTGAGCCCTTCAGGTGTTATAAAAAATAAAAATTTTAAAAAAAAAAAAAAAAAAAAAAAAAAAAAAAAAGAAAGAATGCCTGCCCAGGTCCCAAGTAGTAGGCCCTCCTGCCCCCTCAGCCAAGGCCCCTGCTCACGGATGCCGGGGACGCTTTCCACAGGGATCTGCCTCACACCCTCCTTGAAGCAGCTGAGCCCAGGGTAGACCTTGCGGATTTGTGCCTGTTTGCGCTCAATCAACTTCTTGATGATCTGTGAAAAGAGTCCCAGGGCACAACTCAGTGCCTTTCCCCCTGTGATGGTTAAATTCTGTTGTCAACCTGATCTGGTTAGAAATCCACGGACATTTTATTCTTGGACAGGAAATGACTGAAGGAGGACACCCTTCTTCCAGAGCCCTGCTGCTGGTGGGCTATGGGTCAGGAGACTGAGAGGAAACAGTCCCTTCTGTCCCCCACCTGGCTGCCTGCGCTACTTGCTGGTGAGAGCCTCCACTTGCACACACATCTGTCTTGTTTGGCTATCCTTCATCAGCATTGGAACCAAGTCTTTTCTTTGTGGAGCCAAGTGTCCTCAGCCTTCCAGTGTGGACTGAAGACCAGCGGATCTCCAGGAAGCCTTCAGACCTTCAGAGCTGGACTGGGACTGCTGAGGCCTCCCACCACGTGGACTGAGCAGCTACCTTGACTTTCAAGGCTGCGGACTGCTGTTGTTAGACTACCATAAGTTAATCCCCAAAATTTGCTTTTTAAGACCAATTCATTCTATTGGTTCTGTTCTTCCAGAGCCCTAATATACTTCCTGACTTTCCCTAAAAGGATGGGCAAAAAGAAAGACCTGGTCTGTCCCCACCTCACATGCACATGCCCTCTGCTGAGTACACACTGTGCCCTCCATGCACACTCACAAAACCCCCTAGGTGCACATGTGTACCTCCTTCTGCTTCTTGATGATGTGGGACAGCTCCGTGTAGGGGATCCGGGGATTGAGCTCACATTCCATCAGCGTTGCTCCCTCATAATCTTTGATGTAGCCCAGGTAGCGGCTCTTAGGCACCTTGATGTCCTTAGAGAAGCCCTAGGTGGGTGTGTATGCAGGGAGTGGGGGGTGTTGGACAATTAAGACCCAACCCACCAGTAACCAGCCCCCCAAGCAGGACCCTCTCAACATTCACAGCCCCTCCCCCAGAAGCACTTGGGTGGCAGGATGTGACATATCCCTCTCACTCCTGAATCTCCCTGTGGCACTGTGAGAACTCCACCTGTCCCAAGAAAGGTTTCAAGTTGGCTGCCTCTCCCTCATTCCCTCAAGGGCCTCCCAATACCCCTAGCCAGCCTGGCTGGGCCCTGTTGGTCACGGCAGCAGCAGGAGGGAAGAAGATAGGAAGAAAGGTAGTGGATGCAACGGGGGGGGGGGCATGGAGGGACGCCACCCAGGCAGCAGGGCAGGCTGAGGCCTACCTGCTTTTTGAAGTAGCCGATGGCGTACTCGTCGGCGTAGGTGAGGAAGTAGAGGATGCTGTGTTTGATGTGGTACTCCTTCAGGTGGTTCATTAGGTGGGTGCCATAGCCCTGCCAGGGAGTTGGACAGGTTGACAAGGTGGAGGCAGGAAACCAGGGCAGGGAGCAGGACAGGCAGATGATCAGATTGGAGTTCATGGGAGAAACGTGAGGACTGCTGGACTCTAGTGCTCACTCTGCACAAGGCACGCTGCTTGCTACTTTAGAGACTCACTTGTAACTTAGCCCAGGAGAGCGTGTGTGTCTCTTAGCACAAGTGTGTGTGGAGGTCAAAGGATAACTTTGGATACTGGTCCTCACCTTTCACTGTTTGAGGCACCATCTCTCACTGTCACTGGTGTTTACCACTGTGCTCACCGGACTAACTGGCCCAGGAGCTTCTGGGAAATTCTGACTCCATCTTCTCACCACAGGCACATTGGGATTACAGACGCTTTTACTCGGACTCTGGAGGTCTGAACTCAGGTCCTCATGTATACATGGCAAGCACTTTAACCACGGAGCCACCTCTCTAGCCCCTAAGTCAGCTATTATTATTCCCCATTTTACAGAAAAGGAAATTGACTCAGTCACACAAGGAAATGTATCGGAAGTCAGCTGACCAGACACAGCAGGGCCAGGATCCCAACCCAACACAGCCTATCAATTCCCAGCCATGGGCCAACTGAGGGGAAGAGGAAAGGTGGGTCAAGAGGGGCCTGCTCCTGACAGTGTCTGAACCAAAAAGAGACTCCACCTTCCACACAGCAGGACCACACAACTCTGGGTTATGTAAAATAGAAGGAGAGTCCAGACCCAAAAGTGGGTCTCTGTGACAAGGGATAAAAGCCAAAGCTATCAGTACAGGGCAACTGTTCTATATATATATATGTGTGTGTGTGTGTGTGTGTGTGTATACATATAATGTAAATATATATTAATAGTATATCATATATATATTAATAATATATATATATAGGTTTTTCGAGGTAGGGGCTCACTTTAGTCCATGCTGACTTGGAATTCACTATGTAGTCTCAGGGTAGCCTCAAACTCATGGCGATCCCCCTACCTCTGTCTTCCAAATACTGGGATTAAAGGCGTGCACCACCATGCCTGGACTTTAATTTTTATTTATTTACGAGAGAGAGAGAGAATGGGCACATCAGGGCTTCTAGCCACTGCAAACAAACTCCAGATGCATGTGCCACCATGTGCATCTGGCGTATGTGGGTTCTGGGGAATCAAACCTGGGTCGCAGGCAAGTGCCTTAACCACTAAGCCATCTCTCCAGCCCTATAATAATTATTAATTCTCCAAGGTACGTAAAACCTTCTGTGATGAAGACAACACAGGTTCACCTGATTGCTGGGGGTATAGTTAAGTGGTAGAGGCAGGGTATGGTGTTGCACACCTTTAATCCCAGCACTTGGTAGGCAGAGGTAGGAGGATCTCTGTGAGTTTGAGGCCAACCTGGGACTACAGAATGAGTGCCAGGTCAGCCTGGGCTAGAGTGAGACCCTACTAAAACAAAACAAAGCAAAACAAAACAGTGGCAGAGCACTACCCCAGCATGCACAAAGCCCTGGGTTCTATCTTAGCACTGGAAAAGAAAAAGAAACAAGTGAGGCTGGAGAGGCCTCAGTGGTTAAAGGTTCTTGCTTGCAAAGCCTGATGGCCTGGGTTGGACTCCCCAGCACCCATGTAAAGCCAGATGGACAGAGTGGCACATGTGTCTGTTGTTTGCAGTGGCAGGAAGCCCTGGTGCGCCTATCCTCCCTCACTTCTCTTTCTCTCAAATTATAAAAAGAGAAAGGCTGGCTAAAGAGATGGCTTATCGGTTAAGGCATTTGCCTGCCAAGCCAAAGGATCCTTGTTCGATTCTCCAGGACCCATGTAAGCCAGATGATGCACAAGGGGGTGAATACATCTGGAGTTCTTTTGCAGTGACTGGATGCCCTGGTGTGCCCATTCTCTCTCTATGTCTCTTTCTCTCTCTCTCAAATAAAATATATTTAAAAAAGAAAAAGAAAAAAAAGAAAGAAAGGCTGGGCGTGGTGGTGCACACACCTTTGATCCCAGCACTTGGGAGACAGAGGTAGGAAGATTGCAGTGAGTTCAAGGCCACCCTGAGACTACATAGTGAATTCCAGGTTAGCTGGGGCTAGAGTGAAGCCCTATCTTGAAAAAAAAAAAAAATTAAGTTACTGATTTTGGGCTCCTGTTTTTCAATAGGTACTTCTTGAACCTGAATGTGCAATTCCCAAAGCACAGCTGCCCCCTTGTGGGGCTGTGAGGAACTGTGGAGCCACAAGAAGAGTTCCGGCTGTGGCAGGACCTGCTGCCTGCTTCTCTGGCCTACCCCAAAATCAGAAGCAGGTGGTGAGATGGGGGTCAGGGGTATCTCACTCACCTTGACCTGCTCATTTGAAGTGACAGCACAGAAAACGATCTCTGTGAAGCCCTGGGTGGGAAACATGCGGAAACAGATCCCACCAATGACCCGCCCGTCCTTGATCAAGGCCAGAGTCTTGTGCTTCCTAAGAGAGAGGGACATGTCACATATCCTACCAGTCCCTCAAAGCTCCCCAGGCCCCTGCAGCCCTGGAGGGCTGTACAATCATTAGGGATGAGAACTGAGGAATGGGAATTCTGTAAGGCTGGGCCTTGAAAATGGGAAGGTGTTCAATTCCCCAATGGGGAAACCAAGGAACCTCTAGAGGACCCTACTGGGGCTCTCTGGGGACGCACGGGTCAAAGACGAGGCGGGCAATGTACTCCTTGGGCATGCGTGGCAGCTGGTGGGAGAAGACATTCTGCAGCCCCACAAGCCAGAGCAGCACACGCCGGTTGGCCTTGGGCGTCAGTGAGTTGCCGATGACGTGGAATTCGATGATGCCCCGGCGCTCCTCCAGGCGGGCTGTCTCGTCCCGGGCTGCGTTTGCTGACAGCAGGCTTGTCTAAATAGAAGAAGGATGAGGAGTAAAGGATGCAAGTGGCTGAGGCCCCTTCCCCCACAGGTCACTAGGGTGGGTTTCCCACCTCTGGCCCCAGCATGGCAGCAGGGTCAGTGATGGTCAGCATGACCTCGTTGACCAGCTCCATGGGGATGTCACCCATGACACGGAGCCGCTTGGCATCCTCCAGAGTCAGGTTCTCTGGGAGCTTCCTCTTCTCACCTGCTGGAGAGGTTGGCGAGGTCACCCAGGGACAGCGGGAAACATTTACGAGCAAGATGGGTGGGGGTCAGAGGTTTGTGGTCAAGTACCCACCTGGCATAGGCTCAGCACCTGTGGAATCCAGGCTTAGGGAGCTGTTGCTACCCCCACCCATGGTAGGGCTGAAGATGGGGGTGCTAGGAACAACTGCTGCACTGACCGTAGCTGGGAAAGAAAGAAACCAGAGAAAGGGAATGGAGGGTGTTGGCAGGTCCCTCAAAAGGGTCCAGACCCTCTCAGCTCCAGCTGAGCTCCCCTGCATCTTCCCACAGCTGCCATGCCCCACCTCTGTGCCAGGGAGATTAGCCCAGCCATGATAGCCAAGCAGATCCTGAGAAGTTACTGAGCCACATACCTGGCCGAGGCACCAGCTGTGTTCCTTCTGAGGGTGGCATGGTGAAGCCTGACTCCCAGATGGGAGAGTTTGCCCCATAGATCTCTTCTTCAAGCATGGACAAGAACCTGTGTGTGAGGGGTTGGGTATGACTGTCCCATGACTCTGTCCTTCAACTAGACTCAGCTTGGGCCGGGTCCCACAGGCATTAAAGGCCGGCCAGATAGACGCTGCTCCACTCTGGGGGTGGGGTGGGGGGCAAGCCTATGAGGGAAACAGCCACTGCCGTTCCAGAAGCCCTAGTCTGAAGGGGGAGGCTAGCCCCCTACCTTCCGAGAACCTTTACCAAAAGCAAGCACACAGAATGTACTCAGGATCGAGGTCACAGACCCCATTTTGTCATGATAGGCAGCATAGGGCACTGGGTCTGTGCCAATCCTGTGCTTTGTGGACAACTGGGGAACCCAGTCACTTGAGTCCCCTAACTCCCCTCTGTATGAAAATGAGCTGAAAGCCACCCCATCTTGCCACCTCTTGTTCCCACCTGTTTGCTCCCAGCAAAGGTTTTCTTGAACAGGGAGCTGGGAGCCAGGTTTGAATGGGAAGAAGGTTTGGCAGAACAGAGGTAAGTGTACACGGAAAGGACCAGACAAAGGATGGGAACTAGCTTCACCTCCAGTGGAAGCTCTGGTTTCTTGGAGCACTACGGCAGGCAGGACTCTGAGGCTGCAGCCAGGCCCCCATAGGAAACAATTAGTAATGTCTAAAGGGGGTATGGGAGGGGGGGTAGCGTTAGCTCAGGCCATGTACCTGCCATCCCCAGACTAGCACATACTAGCAAGTAGCTTCTGGGCCTTGGGCAAATCTGCCAGGTAGACACCCAGATCCCAGAAGGCCCATGGAGGGAGAGGAGGGACCAATCCAGGAAGCCTTCCTGGAAGAAAGGGGACAACAGCGAGGATGTGAACTTCAGGCAAAAATCCCAACGGGCCACACCGAGCCTTACTTGGGGAAGTGCGTGAGGATGAGGGTCCTCTTCTCAGGCACCAGCTTGTCCTTCTCCACTCGGAACTTTTCCAGGAGTTGCCGGCGAGTGACAGTGAAGATGGACCTCAGAAGGCTTCGCCCAAAGACATGGGTGGTCTCGTAGCGGGGGAGGCTGTCACAGCTCTGGGGCACGTGGCAGTAACAGAGCCATCTAGGAGTGGAGGAGTGACAGGTGAGGGTAGAGACCACCAAACCCAGGCCGGGTCTATATGTCTCCCCCTGTGAGTCCCTAGCTGGGCCTACCTGGTGTAATTGACCTTGTAGGTGGCCACGTCCTCGGACTGGGACCTCTGCCGAAACTGGGCAGGTGTCTCCAGCTTCCAGTAGTTAAGGCAGAGCAGGAACATCTTTGAGAGCTCGAACATCGTCTGCCGCTCCCGGGGAGCCAGGTGACTAAATTTGTACTGCACAAAGTTCAGTACGCCCTGAGAAGTGGGGGGGAAGGAAACAAGAGCAGATGGAGGTACGAACAGCCTGCAGAAGTGTCTCCCTCCAAGACAGAAGAGGTGTCTCCCTCCTTTTTTTTTTTTTGGAGAGAGAGACACACACACACGGGGGGGGGGGGACAGATGGGCGCCCCAGCAGTCTCTCAGCTGCTGTGAACGAACTCCTGATGCGTGCGCCCCCTTGTGGTCAAGTGCGGCATTGCGCCCTTGCGTCACTTTGCATCTGGCTAAACGTGGGACCTGGAGATTGGAACCGCTGGAGATTGGAACCAGCGTTCTTAGGCTTAGGAGGCAGGCGCCTTAACCCCTAAGCCATTTCTCCAGCCCTCCCTCCTCCTTTTTTGAGGGCAAAGACAAGGCTGCCCTCAGTAAAGGGCACGGTGCCCCTCCCTGCTCCCACACCCACCCTGAGGTCAGCCAAGTATGCCTCTATTAGAACCCCTATTCTGTTCTCAGCTTCAAGAGGATGGAGAACGCAGGCTGTCCATCCCTCTAAGCCGCCCCTAGTTCTCTTACCACCTGCCCTGTCCCACCTGCTCAATGTTAGGCTTCTCAAATGGGGGGCTGCCCAGGGACCCTTCCACCACAGGCCGGGTCATCTGCAGGATGCATTTCCTCAGAAGCTGGAGGAGAGAGGAACAAAGAGAAGTAAGGGGCAGCAGAATTCGGAGCCCGGCTCCTCAACACTCACACAAACGTGTCACTCCTTCACCCACACTCCCTCGCTCCGTGCAAGCTCACCTTGAAGAGGTAGAAATAGACTTGTTTGGTGTCTGTGTCCTCCTCCTTGTGCACAGACATGAACAGATTCTCCACATCCACCACCATTCCCAACAGCCGGTTAATCTCATCCTCCGATACATTCTCCAGGTGGGACACGTGGTCAGCTGCGAGGGGACAGGGGGTTTAAAGTTGGAAGAATGAATAGAACGTCTCTTCCCAATCAGCGAAGACACACCTACGTTCCCTCCAATCCCTGTGACCCACGGTGAGACCCAATGTTCCCACGTCTGTCGTTAAGTGACTTATGACTCTTCTGGGCTGGCAAATTTCCCTTTTTCCCTCCTCGGGGTACACGCCCCCTCCCAACCCAATCCCTCCCAGGGAGGTCTTTTTTTTTTTTTTTTTCCTGAGACCACTGAAGTCACCCTTTCCAAACAGGGCCTGCTCTCTGTCCCAGTTCCAAAGGCACTGCCTGCCTTACCCAGTGGGTGCTCGCAGCTGCGGCACAGCTCGCTCAGGTTAGCAGCTGGTTGCTGCAGGTCCATTCGAGGCGCGGTGGGAGGTTTGGGGTTTTTCCAGCCATTACACTTGCAAGTTTCATTAGCCTGGAGGCGGAAGACTCAATGATGCCGTACCCCCGAGCTCAGGAGCGACTTGGCAGCTTAAGACAGCTTGGCCCCCTCCGCCTCCCCCCCGCCCCCCCCGCATTCCCACCCGAGCCCTTGCGATGCTCCCCCAGGCCCCGCCCCTCACACCCTAGGCCCCGCCCCCACCTTGCAAGCCGAGAAGACCCCTAGCTTCTCCAGCTTCTTGGCACGCGGCAGTCCCCGGACTTGCGCCTTCCTCTGGCTAGCACGCTGCTGCTGGCTCAGGCCGGGTCGAGCCGGATCCCCCCCGCTGCCAGTCCCCCCACTTCCTACCCCGGGCCCCCCAGTCCCTGTGCTCCCGGCTGGGGCTGCAGCTGTGGCGGGGGCTGGTGCCGGAGCGGGAGCCGGAGTAGGGGCTGAAGCCGGGCTGGGTGCCGGAGTCGGAGTTGGGGCAGGGGCTGGGGACTGAAGGGGCCGGGGTTGAGCAGCCGGGGCCGGGGTCGGGGCCTGGGAAGGTTCCGCCATGGCCTTGCCCACAGCGGAGCCGAGCGCAGCGGCGCCGCACTCCCAGCCCTAGGGCCGCATGGGCAAGCGGCGCACGGTGCGCAGGCGTCGCTGCGCCCGGGCACTATGGGAGTTGTAGTCTTTCTTCGCCGCCCCTCCCCTCCCACCCCCCACGACCCAGCCTTCCAGACTTTTCTCTCCCGATCTCGGACAGCTAAATCACGTTCCATGGAGCACGCTACATCTACAGGTCCCCTCCTCACTTCTAAGCTTTCGTGAAGCCGTTCAGGATGGTGGAGATGGCTGTCCTCTTGGGGGGCAGGGGGAGGAGCTTCGCAGAAAATAGGCACCTGTTTGGGGCATTTGTAGACTCCGCCCTTCAGATCTACGGGTGGAAGTAAAGGCCTGGATAGGGGTTGGCGTCCTCCATCCTCAAAAGCTTACCCCCCCCCCACCCGGCTCGTGACACAAAATTGCAGCCACAGTATCCATTAAATGTAGAAACTGGGCTGGAGAGATGGCTTAGTGGTTAAACGCTTGCCTGTGAAGCCTAAGGATCCCGGTTCAAGGCTCGATTCTCCAGGACCCACGTAAGCCAGATGGTGCATCTGGAGTTCGTTTGCAGTGGCTGGAGGCCCTGGCGTGCCCATTCTCTCTCTCTCTACCTGCCTATTTCTGTATCTCTCTCTCTCTCTCAAATTAATAAATAAATTAAAAAAATAAAAAAAAAAAAAAAATATAAATGTAGAAACTAAAGTGGGCGTGGTGGCACGCTGGTAAGCCTAGCACTTGGCAGGTGGAAGCAGGAGGATCAGAAGTTATAGATCATGTTGGGCTACAGTGAGCTTGAAGCTAGCCTTCTTAAAACACACACACACACACACACACACACACACACACACACACACACACGCGCGCGCGCGCGACAGGCGTAGTGGTGCATGTCTTTAATCCCAGAATTTGGGAGGCAGAGGTAGGAGGATCATTGTGAGTTCAAGGCTACCCTGAACTACAGAGTGAATCCAGATCAGCCTGGGCTAAAGCGAGACCTTACCTTGAACGCCCTCCCCCCCCCCAAAACAACAACAACAACAACAACAAAAAAAAAAAACCCAACGGTTCTACACTTTGTGCTGTGTGGTGGAGACACAGATGTGTTCATTTTCTTCTGACATTAAACAGTACACTTTTCCCTGTGTAGGTTACTCTTCAATAGTTTTTCAAAAGAGCAGAGGCCTAACTGTGCCCATGAGTCACGAAGGCTACGGAGATGGGGGATGACGCCCAACCCTCAGTGGCGTCTTCATCTTTATGGACCCAGAGCCCAGCCAGGGTCTTTAGCACAGTGGGCTCTGGAGCAATGTCCAGGAGTGGACTGAAGATCCCCATGTGTAAGACCCCACAATGGGATAGCGTTCTCTAAGCATGGAAGATCTCCTCTGGCTCTGCCCATTGAACAGTCCTCATCCCAGATCTCACCTCTTTCAGCCCTGAGGTTTGATCCCATCCGGGATATGAGGAGCAGGGTGCAGAATGAACTACTACTGGATCGCTTGACATCCTGACACTTGGATGTATGATGGGCAAGGAGACCAGAACTCTGCCTAAGTTGGCAGCTAGGGAACAGAGTGGGCGGTGCTGAGCTCAGCTGGGTAGGTGGGGCCAGCATTGGGCGGAACTTGAGGCCCTCAGGCGCACCCGCGAGCAACCTTGCGCGCGGGCAGCAGTTGCACACTCGGATGCAGCGGGTTGGAAGCAGTTTCTCCAACGAGAGCCGGGTGGCCTCTCGGAGTCCCAGCGTGGCCCTTGCTGAAAGAAATCGGGTGGCCACGCTGCCGGTGAGACTGCTTAGGGATGATCAGGCAGCTGTGCAGGACAATGACCATGCTGAAGAAAATTTCCAAATGAGGATGGATGCTCATGGATTCTCCCCAGAGGAACTGGTGGTGCAGGTGGGCAGCCAAAGCCTGATGGTGACTGGCCAGCGCCAAGAGGAGTCGAATGACCCAGTCAGAGGCAGTTACCGCGTAAAGCAGAAGGTGTTCCAGCAAATGAAACTACCTCAGGACCTAGATCCCACTGCCATGACCTGCTGTCTGACACCGTCTGGGCAGCTGTGGGTCCGTGGCCAAAGGGCAAGGTCTCCCTCTGAAGGCCAAACTGAATCAACCCAGAGACTCAGGAGTCAGGGCTCCAAGAAGGGTTTCAACCTAGCCTGACCTAGTAAACAGGAACCGTGGTGTGCAGCAGCCTAAGTGTTCTGTCTTTTCTGGAGAAGGAATGAGGGAAGAGGGCCAAAGCTGCGGGGAAAGTGGGAGGCAGGAAAGGAATCTCCTGGGGTAGTTAATACACTAAGTCACGTTTCTGGCCCAGAGAGAGCAGGCAGTATGGTTGAGCTAATAATGGCAACAGCTCCAGCAGGGAACAGCAGAGGGCCCACTCCAGAACTGGTGGAGGACCCTGAACCACGATGGGATGCTGGACCTGGCTTAGGGAGGTGGGGTGGAGGACACAGGTGGTAAGGAGTAAGCCAGGGGCTACAGCCTTGGCGTTGTGACCAGCTCAAAATGCCCTAGAAGTTATCAGTGTTCCTCTCCAGGCAGGTTAGAGTCAAAGACGAACAAGAACAAAACACCCAGAGGCCATTTCAGAGTAACAATCTTCAGACAGACTGCATAATTCCCTAATGTAATCTGAGAGGGCCCAGGGGTTGGGGTGCAAACACAGGAACCTCAACTTCAAGTGAACTACAGATGACATGGTCTGATAAACTGCCAGAGAAAGAAGAGGAAGACAAGTGTGAGGTCGATCGATCGGCTGACTATATTGACAAGATACTGATTGGTTACATGTTGAAGAAAACATACAATACAAAATACAGAAAAAGTTGGTTCCGTTCCCTCCCACTCCCCCCCTTACCCACCCACCCCCAAATACTCATCATCGTGATTTGGTCAGAACAGGGCTCAGAGCCAGAGGTCAGGGTGACCAAGGGTGGTAGGGTCATGGGCAATGGGTTGTGGCTGTCACAATGATGCTGCGGTAATGCTGTGGTTTCTCTCCCGCTGGGAGTCAGGTGGGGAGGGGGCTGCAGCCGGATGACAGCCAGGTGAGGGAAGAGCTGCCTGTCCCTTCCCCAGCCCAGGGCCTGCCCACTGCCCTGGACCAAGACCACTCCCAACAAGGTAAGGATGTGGGTGTTCTTGCCGAGACTGTGCTCCAGCAAAAGGAAAAGAAAGGGTAACTGCTCCAACCCCTCATCCCCACAGACAAGGGAGACCAGGAGCAGATGGTGACTACCAGCAAAGGACAAGTGGGAGAGCAGTAGAAAGGGGGGAGTGGGAAGAGCAGAAGATCATATATATTAAAAAAGTGACTTAAGACTTAAAATTGAATTAGTATTTGTACAGAAAGGTGCAGGTGGAATAACTCCCTCCGGCCTAGGATCAAAGTTATGCGGAGAAATCATGGTGGACCCCTCCCCTGCCCCCGGTGGTGGCCCGAGTCGTTAAGTGCGATTGGTTAATTCCAGTCGGGTCATTCTGGTGGAGGAGTGGGGGCAGTGGCAGGCAAGGGGGGCTCAGTTGCTGCAGCACTGGCTCCGGCTGGCTGGGTTGTTCTCCTGCAGGTCCACACCTCGGTTCCGGCCTGGAGCACCAGCTGTATTCTGGGGCTCATTCTTGGGAAGCTTCTTAGCTGGTTGGAAGAGAAGGGCGAGGGAATGAAGTTGAGTGGCCACCCCAATCCTATACTCTCCCCTAACTGCACTGGAGCAGCAGCTGACCTCTACTATCTACTCTGTATATCCAGTGCATCATGAGCATCTCAGGAACCTGAGGCAGAGAGATTAAAGAACTTGTTCAAGACCAGAGTGATATGTAGTAAAGGCGGGATTTGAACTCAGACAGGATGATTCCTGAACCAAATGAGCTAGAAGAAAATCCTAGTGCGGAGGGGATGGCAATGGAAGGTGCCCTGACATGAGCAGCAAGTTCAAAGTCAGGGAGCAAAAACAAAACAAAACAACACACACACACACGGAGCCGAAGGGTTGAGACTGTGGCCCAGGTTTTAGAACTGTATGGGGTCAAAGTCATTTATAGTGACTTTTTTTCCCAAGTCAGGCTCACACTCCAGCTCAGGCTGACCATGTACTCACTCTGTAGCCCCAGGCTGGCTTCAAACTCTTGGCGACCCTCCTGAGTGCTGGGAGTAAAGCCACATGCCACCACAGCTTAGACAGCAATTTTATAAGTTAAAAATGGTGAAAGCAGGGCTGGAGAGATGGCTTAGCCTTTAAGGCGTTTGCCTGCAAAGCCAAAGGAACCAGGTTCAACTCCCCAGGACCCACAGAGGCCAGATGCACAAGGGGGTGCATGCATGTGTTTGGAGTTGGTTTGCAGTGGCTGGAGGCCCTGAGTGCCCATTGTCTGCCTCTTTCTCTCTCCTTTCTCTCAAAAAAAAAAAAAAATATATATATATATATATATATATTTAAAAATGGTGAAAGAAGCCGGGGCGTGGTGGCACATGCCTTTAATCCCAGCACTTGGGAGGCAGAAGTAGGAGGATCACCTGAGTTCAAGGCCAGCCTGAGACCACATAGTGAATTCCAGGTCAGCCTGGACTAGAATGAAACCCTACCTCAAAAACCAAAAAAGAAAAGGAGCCAGGCATTGTGGCACATGCCTTAATCCCAGCACTTGGGAGGCAGAAGTAGGAGGATCACTGTGAACTGGAGGCCAGGCTGGGACTACAGAGCAAATTCTAGGTCAGCCTGGGGGGGGGGGGGGGACGGGACGTGAAAGGAGATGGAGAGATGCTTCAGCAGTTAAAGGCACTTGCTTGCAAAATGTATTGGCCCAGGTTTTATTCCCCAATACCCACATTAAGCCAGATGTGCAAAGTGTATATGCGCCTGGAGTTTGTTTCAAAAGACCCTGGTGTGCCCATACACACTCTTACTCTCAAATAAACATAATTTTTTTTTTTTTTTTGAGTTAGGGTCTCACTCTAGCTCAGGCTGACCTGGAATTCACTATGTAGTCTCAGGGTGGCCTCAAACTCATGGTGATCCTCCTACCTCTGCCTCCCAAGTGCTGGGATTAAAGGCATGCACCACCACGCCCGGCTGAAATAAATGTAATTAAAAAAAAATTATTTAGTGAGGTAGGGTCTCACTTTAGCCCAGGCTGTCCTGGAACTCTCTCATTGTAGTCCCGGGCTGGCCTTGAACTCACAGCAATCCCCTACCTCTGCCTCCCAAGTGCTGGGATTAAAAGCATGTGTCATCACACCTTGCAAAAATACTTCTTTTAAAATGGTAAAAGTTCTATTAGTGAAGGACCGTTAGAGAATAGCGCATAGTGCTATGTCCTGAGTGGGGGTGGGGTGGGACAGGGAGGAGAGGCAACTTACCTATTGCCATGAAAATTTCATTCACGTTCATTGCAGTCTTTGCTGATGTCTCCATGAACAGCAAACTGTTGTCATCTGCATAGGCTTGTGCTTCCTGATTCAGATGGAGAGCAAGAGAATGTGAGAAATGTCGGTACTTGGCAGGGGCCAGAGCCCAGGGCCATGACAAAATCTTCTCTGGTCTCAATCCTTATAGAGACAGGCTGGACAAATGCATGAGTCTCAGGGCTAAAGCTCCCCTGTTCCTAGTTCCCTCAAAACATCTGCACCATATTCCCAAGCTTCTACCCACGTGCCGCACCTCTCAGTTCACAAGTACTGGCAGATGTCTTACTCAGGCTTCCCTAGATCCACTCTGCCTTTTTGCTCTTCACAATCAGTAGGCTGAGAAATACTTATAGAAAGGTATCCTACAATATACTTGTACATTTGTACAAACACATTGCTTCTAGTCTTTATCACAATCCAGAAGGCCACTAATTAAGAACTGGTTAAAAAAAAAAAAAAAAAAAGCAGAGCCAGGCATGGTGGCGCATGCCTTTAATCCCAGCACTTGGGAGGCAGAGGTAGGAGGATCATCATGAGTTTGAGGCCACCCAGAGACTACATAGTGAATTAGGTCAGCCTGGACTAGAGTGAAACCCTACCTCAAAAACAAAACAAACAAACAAACAAACAAACAAACAAACAAACAAAAAAAGCGGGTTGGAGAGATAGCTTAGAGGTTAAGGCATTTGCCTGCAAAACCTAAGGACCCTGATTTGATTCCCCAGGACCCATGTAAGCCAGATGCACAAGATAGCACATGTGTCTGGAGTTTTTTTTGCAGTGGCTAGAGACCCTGGCATGCCCATTCTCTCTCTGTCTCTCAAATAAATTTAAAAAAAAAAAAAAAAGCTATAGCACTGGGCTTACTAGCTCACAGCTGTAATTCCAGCACCTGGAAGGTGGAGCCCAGAGGATTAGAAGTTTAAAACCAAAAAAAAAAAAAAAAAAAAAAAAAAAACAGGGCTGGAGACATGGCTTAGAGGTTAAGACGTTTGCCTGCAAAGCCAAAGAACCTAGAGTCATTTCTCCAGTACCCACATAAAGCCAAATGCAGGCCGGGCGTGGTGGCGCACGCCTTTAATCCCAGCACTCGGGAGGCAGAGGTAGGAGGATCGCCGAGAGTTCAAGGCCACCCTAAGACTACACAGCGAACTCCACTGGGCTGGAGTGAGACCCTACCTCAGAAAACCAAAACAAAGGCTGTAACACAATACTTCCATCTATGTAAAAAAATGGATGTCTAGACCAGATGTGGTGGTACATGCCTTTAATCCCAGCACCTGGAAGGCTGAGGTAGAAGGATCACTGTGAGTTCAAGGCTAGCCTAGAACTAGAGTCAGTTCTTGGTCAGCCCAAACTAAACCAAGACCCTGCCTTGAAGAAAAAAAAAAAAAAAGAAGGAAGAAGAAGAAAAGGGGGAGGAGGAGAAATGGATGTATAAATGTGCACATTTCTGGAAAGACAAGAAACTGGGAACTTTAGGTAAGAAAGACTAAATTTCTAAATTTCTAGGGTTAAAAAGACTTAACTTTCGAAAATGCCAGGCGTGGCGAGTGCACGCCTTTAATCCAGCACTTGGGAAGCAGAGGTAGGAGGATCACTCTGAGTTCAAGGCCACCCTAAGACTACATAGTGAATTCCAGGTCAGCCTGGGCAAGAGCAAGACTCTACCTTGAAAGAAAAAAAAAACCAAAAGACTTAACTTTCATTCTCCACACTTTCCCAAACTGTGTAAATGTTACTATATACATGTATTGCCTGGAAAAACAATAGACTTCTGTTTCAGTATCTTTAGTTTATAAGGCCAAATGGGCAGAAGCTTCACCCATCCATCCATAACCCTCTACCCCTCCACCCCACCCCAAGACAGCAAAAGAGCAAGGGAGGGCCATGTAGCAGTTCCTTTCAGGCCGAGCTTGAGTTATGAGAGGAAGCTGTTGGCTGCTGCCTCCTCACCTGGCTTAGCAGCTCC
The DNA here is from genome assembly GCA_036365145.1 of Orientallactaga sibirica. Taxonomy (NCBI): domain Eukaryota; kingdom Metazoa; phylum Chordata; class Mammalia; order Rodentia; family Dipodidae; genus Orientallactaga; species Orientallactaga sibirica. The sequence goes on along the minus strand of JAEOAD010000013.1, from coordinate 26,715,749 downwards.
AGAAGCTTCACAGACCCCCCCCTCTCCAACCCCTCCTCCACAAGTCCTGTCAGTTCCCTACCTGAAACTCCACAGCTCTCTTGCTGGCCAGGTCTGCCTTGTTACCCGCAAGTGCAATGACGATGTTGGGGCTGGCCTGCCTCTGTAACTCCTTCACCCAGTTCTTGGCCCGTGCAAATGTATCCTGGGGAGATGGGATCAGAGTTTCAAAGGGACAAAGGAGATGTTCTGCCTAAGGCTATTCACTAGCAAACTCAAGCTGGGCACAGACAAGGTATCTGAGATGTTACCCCTCAAGACTGTGAAATAGCTCCAATCAACAGAGAATATCTGCCCCTGTCCCACCCAGGAACAGACGGCTAAGAGGCCTAAATGAGGTTTAAAAAACCTAATCCCTAGAGCTTCACAAAGATGAAGGGTAGGGGGGCAGAGAAAAGGGGAAAATCTTTACTGTGTTGGTGATGTCGTAAACCACGATGGCCGCCTGAGCCCCCCGATAGTACATGGGGGCCAGGCTGTGATACCGCTCCTGTCCAGCTGTGTCCCAGATCTCAAACTTGACTGTTGTATCGTCTAAGCAGACAGTCTGTGTGAGGAAGGCCGCTGTAAGAGAAAAGGTGATGTCACCAGGCAAGGTCAAGTGAAAAGCCACCTCTACATATATTCAGCTGTTAGCTGGTTTAACACATAGAAGCCTTTTGCTGAGATGGGCACAGAAAAGGTCCCAGTCCAGCAGCCAGAGCAGAGCTGTGCAGGGTGGGTGGGACAGTCTCTGTGTCGGGGCTGCAGCTGCACAGACCCAGTCCAGGCAAGGGCCAGGCAGGGAAGCGCCTGCACTCAGGGCCACTCTGAGGAGTGCAGCAAGGGCAGGAAGAGGAGTCCCAGATACGGAGCACAGAGGGTGAAACCCCTTCCCTCTTGCCTTCCTCTTCCAGTCCCTAGCTCTAGCCTAGGGGTGTCGGTGACCTTCAGTTTCACAAAGGCATTCTCACTGGCTTAGCTATGCTGGGGAAGTGCATACTGCCATACTGTCAGAGTGAGGCTGTGTGGCAGACTTCCCAACCACTCCTGCCACCTGATAGCACTCTCCTCGTCCCCGCTCTGATCCAGACCCATTCCCGCATGGATACCCTGTTGTTCGGCTGTAGAAACCCTAATACAGACAGGGGAACACAGGGCCCTGAGGTACATATGCCTCCAAGGAGAAGCTGATCCCAGAGCTGGGATAGAGAGGTGGGTCCCCCACACCCTAGGCCTAGCAGAGGCCCAGACAACTGTGGAAAGCTACTCCTTGTTGGACCTCCAGGGCCACCCCACTCCCCGACAGCTTCTGACCAAGTGCTGAGGAGGTAGCAGGAAGACTGCTGACATGACTCCAGTCTGTTTCTAGCTTCCTGGAAAGCTCCTGCCAACCCAAGAGTAGAGAAGGATGACTCAAGTGCAAGGTTGGCCTGGGCCTCTAGAGATTTACCCTGCCTACTGAAGTGAGAGGCTGAGTGCAGACCCTTACTCATATCTTAAATGCTGATGGATGAGGAATCAGCAACACACACTGCTCTAGAAAGAGTAAACGTCAGCTTCAGCAATGACAGCCTGTCACCCAGCTATAACTTACCAGGCTATTCCCATTCTGGAGACTAGGAGAGGCCAGAGTACAGGTATTGCCCCAAACACTCTTAGTCTTAGGACCTTCTAAGATCCAGAGCCAGCCCTCCCTGAGGTCAGGTCAGAGGAAGGGTTTCAGTCAAGGCAACACAAATAAGAAAGAGGCTAGACCAAGGCTGGAAGCCAGTTTTTGACTCTTAGCTAATTCTTACTAGCCATGCTTGTTGGGACTCTGCCATGAACACTGACTTCCGGATTCAATTCCAAGGTTCGATGAGGAAAAGGTGACGCCACACCACATGTCTCTGTGCTGGTAGCGTCTTGTCTCAAGACTAAGGCATCTTTGGCCTCCTCAAGGCTGTCCCGACTCCCTCGTGCCCACTCACCTCCAATTGTGCTCTCCTGGTACTCGTGGAACTGTCCCTTGACAAAGCGGAGGACAAGGCTGGACTTGCCCACTGCAGATTCCCCCAGCAGAACCAGCTTAAACTGACAGATCTTGTTCCCAGCGGCTGGTCCATTGGGTCGTGCTGCGCCTCCCCGACCCGCCATGGCCCGTTGGACGGAAGTGGTACCAGTGAGCTTGGGGGCGGGGCTGGTGCTATGCAAAGAGGCACTTAGTGGGGAGGGGGGCCTCCAACTGCAAGGGAGAAATTAGAGATAGGGGTTAGCCTGAGACTGACACAGGGAGCCTTCCTAAACTAGATCACACTCTTTGACCTGTTTGATGACCTGACTGACTGCTGGAGTTAGTGAGAGCTAGCGTTCTCAACTTAGCTGCTCTAAACATCTCTTTGCTCTACAACAAGCTGAGCGGTACAGAGGAAAGTGGTTTCCCAACTTTGGGCTAATGGTTCTGAGCAAACACGCTCTGACTTCCTGCTCTTAAACATAGACGTTCACCTACAAATAAACAATACAGAAGAGGAATGGATGGATGGATGCCAGCCAACTAAATTAAGTGTACATGCTCTTTAGGCTTCCCCTAACTTCCCCAAAAAAGAGGGGCTAGAAGACAGTAGGATTTAGGTCAGCAAACAATGAACTTGTAGTCTGGTACTAGGACCACAGTCTGCTTTGGGCAGAGCCAGAGTGTGTGGGGAGGTAGATGAAGGTACGGGGAGTACTGGTAGCGAGCTCCTCAGATAAGGTGCTTGTGGACACTGAGGGCCTAAGTCCTGACTAGTGTAAACTGCTATCAAAACAGCCTAAAGCTGGACTGTGCACCTGTGTGCACCCGAATCAAAGCAATCCCTTGCTCATTCTCAGCCTCTTTCTCCAGGCCTCTTATTTTTGATAGGCCAAAAGTCTCACACATTAAAAAACAAACCACACAGAAAAACAAATACTCACTTGAAGCCAGAGCTCTGCTGGCAGCCAGACTGGCTGCCAATTTTCCCTTTTAAATAGAGACCTTGGTTCCATTTTCTACAGGCAGAGGCAGGGTGACAGAGAGAAAGAATAAGGGGGATGGAGGGGTAGGATGGAGACAAGCGTGGGACACCAAGACCTGACCCCCAGCAGCTGGTGTGCCAGCCTTGACCTCGTTACTTTGTGAATGATTGTTCAGAGTCAAACGAAATTTTTAGAAGCTTTGGAACTGCAAAGAAGGGTGTGGGGCCTATCTCTAAAAGCCTGTAGAAGACCCACACCGAACACTTTACCACAAGTCTTTTGAGCAGCTTAGATCCTGAACCTGCTGTTCAGGGTTCGGGCTTAGGATGGAAGGGGCTTTTATTAGATGGCTCTTTACATGCTAAGCCTCATAGGTCAGGGGTGGAGTAGTTGGAAAAGATCCCAGGGAAAGCCCTGACCTACCCCTGAGCAGAGACATGCATTCTCTGAGCATCAAGGGACAGGAGTGTGATGAATGGGGAAGAGGGGGGAATATGCCTGCAGGAGGTAAGTAGTCTGTGCCCATGTGAGGAACTGGCAGCAAAAGAGGCTGCTTTGTTCAGCTTCAAGTCCTTTCCACATTCATGATCTCCCAGCAACTCGTTTAAAAAGTGAGCTTCAGGAAGAATGATTCACTAACCAGGAACAACAATTTCCTTTCTGGGCGGCACCAAAGGAAAAGAGCTTTGAAATGGGGGCCATCTCTTCCCCAAAAGTACAAGGAAGGAAGTATGGGGGTGTCTCAATTCGATTACTAACCAGAAATGTCACTTAAAGATGCCATAGGTGGAGCTGGGGAGATGGCGAGGTGGGTGAAGTGCTTGTTGCTATGCAAGCAAGAGCGTCTGAGCCAGTATCCCCAGAACCAATGTCAAAGCAGCAGCAGCAGCAGCAAGTCTATAGCACAGTCTCCTATGGGGAGATGGGAGGTGAACTCTGAAGCTCGTGGACCAGCCAGCCTGGCATCTGCAGCAGTTAACAAGAGATTCTGTCTCAAACAAGTTGGAAGGTAAGACCACACTAGGGGCTGTCCTGACATTCATACACGTGCTACGGCACTCACACACAAACACAGATACACATAAAGATTTAAAAAAAGTTCTCTCTCTCTCCTTGCAAATAAAAATAATTAGACTGCAGAGATGGTTCAACTGTTAAAGTGCTTGCTTACAAAACCTGACAGCCTGGGATCGATTCCCCAGTATTCTAAAGCCAGATACACAAAGTGGAGAAAAAAAAAGAAAAAAAGGTGTGTAAGTATGATGCTTTCTCACTGCACCCCAGGCAAGGAAGAGGGAGGGAGGCCTTCTTCAAGATGCCCATGTGTGTTCTAGGAACTCAAGAGTGCTCCCCCAAGGAAATCATTCTTAGATCGCTAAAACTGACTGATTATGCAATCATTATCTCGTTTAAGCTTTAAAACAATCTCTCATTTTTACAGACATAATTTGACACTCAGTTTTAAATGCCTTACTCAAGGCCCTACAAGCATACATGTGTCGGAGCTAGGATGCAGCCTTGGGATCCTACACTCATGAGCTTGTTTGTCATCATGCTATTTGCCCTGCTGAAGAAGACCAATGAGGCAACACCCACCCTGTGTGTTTGGTTTTGTGTTGCTAGGTGAACGAGCCTCTTTTTGCTGCAGCAATCTGATTCTGGTGACAGTCACAGTGATCCTGCAGTCACCAGATACTCCTAACAGTGGGAGGAGCCACTCAGAGCCAGGCACGGCTAAGACCACAGAGGGAAAACCACAATGGAATTACAAGTTGGTTATTACCATGAGTGCACATGACATGACATGACATGATAATCTCGACTGGGCAATGAATGTGGCTAGAACATGAGAAGAGGTCTAAGAGTGGGATGAGAGGAAAGAAAAGCAACCTGATAGAAACAATTCTGGGGAGGAGGGCTAGCTACCAGCATGGGCAGCAACCATCACCAGCAAGCTAAGAAAAACAGACAGCACATCTAAGCCTCATCTGTACCTAGCCAGCAGACTTTCAAATCTGCCCAGACAGAATGAGAGTTTGTAGGCTAGAGAGACGGCCCAGCGGTTAACGCACTTGTCTGCAAAACCTAAGGACTCAGGTTCAATTCCCCTGTAACCACATAAAGCCAGATGTACAAGGTGGTGCATGCACCTAGAGTTCGTTAGCAGTGGCTAGAGGCCCTGGCGTGCCCATTCATTCTCTTTCTCTCTCTCCTTGCAAATAAATAAATATTGGGGGGAAAAAAAAAAGAATGAGATTTTGCAACTAGCCAGAGGGGAGGAAAACAACTCTTACCAAGGGGTTCTCAAGCTTGTCTGTGCATCAACGCCATCTACATGGCTGACTGGAAAGCTATAGGTTTGGAGCAGAGCCGGCCAGCAGCAGGTGTCACTGAAGCACAGCTGGCAAGAGGCAAATGAGCTCAGGCACCACTTTGGGTGTCTCCTTCCACTTCTGGGTCACCTCACAGAAACCACTTGAGTGGAGTCAAACCAGTGCTCTGAGGGCTAATGCCAGTGTCTGTCTGCCAAGAGTCTTGCACACATGGTGGTGAATAAACATCAGCTAACAGTACTGGCATGACTATTTATAATACCTTCTCTAAGGCTGCTAGGGAGCAGACCCTGGCCTCCCCAGTGAACCCCAACAAGCTCTACCTGGCTGGCCCAAACTGGTTGCTGACATGTTCTGCCTGGCCACTAGTCCTGCCTTCCAGAAACACCTGAGCAGGCACCCACAGCACATTTTATGGTCTGTTGCCTTGTGGTTTTCCTGGCTTCACTTATGTGATCACATGATCAGAGGTGTCCAACTAAAATGACGACAGTTTTTACCATGAAGGGCACACAGAGATATGGGGATATTTAAGACAGGTGAAGGCCAGACCCAGGTTGCCAGAAAGCCTTACATTCTCCCTTTCCCAAACTGGAAAAGCTGAAGACATAGGCCTGGCAGGAGGTAAAAGGGAATGACTTCATGTCTGAACTCTTCTGCCTTTTCTTGGCATTGGGGGTGGGTAATATTTCCTCCTGAACTACTAGCAAAAAGTATCCACTTACAGATCAAATGGGCTCACAATTTTTTTAAAACAAAAGGCCCAGTAAAAGTTGTCTTAAAGTAAAAAATGAAAATCCCCTTAAGAGCCTATCATTGTCAAAGCTGCCCCTATGCCCCAGAATGGGTCAGAAACCTTCCCTGCGCGTAAGCGCTGGCAGTGGTTTTCAGGCCTGTGTACAGCAAAGGACACTCCCTCTGTGACCCACTTCCCTATCCTCCGAATCAGAACCCTGGTTTGTTCAGATGCCACCAAGAACAGGCATCTCCTGTTAGTCCCAATCTCATGCCTTCCATGGGAAAGGGGAGCATTGCAAAGATTTTGGGGCACCCTACTTGGTGGGCTTTTTCCACTATGCACACAAAAGGCCAGAGGGATCCCAGCCCCTGATTACTCTGGTTCTCTGTGTACAGGCCAAGAATGGACGAGAAACAAAGAAAAAGTAGGACACTGTTCTTCCTTGTGCTGGAATTCCTGTACTCGGGACACTATGGTCTGTGTCTCTTCAACTTTTTTCATCAGAATCACCAGGGCATTTAGAAAAGAAGTGTATTACACCAACTGCATTAGAATCTCTAGAGGTGGAGCCTAACATTTTAAATTAAGTTCCCTAAGTGATTTAAGAAGGTGAAGCATGAGCCGGGCGTGGTGGTGCACGCCTTTAATCCCAGCACTTGGGAGGCAGAGGTAGGAGGATGGCCGTGAGTTCGAGGCCGTCCTGAGACTACAGAGTGAATTCCAGGTCAGCCTGGACCAGAGTGAGACCCTACCTCAAAAAAAAAAAAAAAAAAAAAAAAAAAAAGAAGGTGAAGCATGAAAGATCTAGAGGATATGGGAAGAAGAAAGGCACTCAACTCACAGTGTAGCCAATACAGACATCAGACTGGAGCAAGGGCTTCCCTGAGCTGAACTGAAGCCTCCAAGATGCTGCTAGAATATCATCCCTCCCAGACCCCTTTAGAAATGTTCACCTTTCTCTCCTCCCATCCATGCCTTCCCTCCATGCTGTTTGTCCTTCTTTGATAAAGGGCAAGCAATCCCAGCTGATGGGCGTCTCTGGGGCTTCCTGTTTGCTCTGGAGGCTTCCTCTGACTGCAAGTACACACAGCCTGAACAGGGAGCTGATTAGGGAAACCAGAGAGTGGGCCAGAGGATTGGGTGGAGATTGGCCCGCTTAAGATTAGATGGGGTGGCCTGAGAACCAAGTGGCATTGTCCAAGCCTCCTGAAGGTGCTCAGCTACCCGTTACTATGAAAATACGCATTCCTGAATATTTAGCACACCAGAGTTGAGCTAGAGAAGCACTCAGGATCCTGAGATTAGTTAGCTTACAGAGAAGGAAGCACTGGACAGAACAGGAGAGGTAATTAGGTTCAAAGGTGGCAGACATTTAAAGGAAACCAAATGGAGCCAAGGTTCTCCAAATGCTTCAGAGGCTCAGATCAGCCAGGGTGATAACTGATCCACAGACTCAAGAGCACAGCTCACCCTCCCAAGGGAAACCACTCCTAAAGTATTCAGGCAGAGGACAGCCTCCCCACAGGGCTGCCCAGGCTTCTAGTTGGCTGCAAAACCAGAGAAAAGAGGAATCTCAGGCAACCCCAGCTGCCTGGTGGCCCTCCACCCAGTCAGCCTGATCGGAAAGGAGGCTGGGACGCAGAGGTTGTACTGGCTCCAGCTTCAGTTAGCCGTGTGACCTTGGCAAAATCACAAGTGGTTATTATCAGCTTCAGTTCCTTATCCACAAAATGATATTATTTAATGCTAACTGTACTAGGCTGTTGTCAAGGCTGTTCAATATATCAAGATGAAGGTAAAGTTCTAACAAGTGACAGGACTTTTTATACTAGAGGCTAACTAGTTAACTAGCTTTGGCTCACTGGTTGTCAACTACAGAAGGAAGTGAGGTGAGATGACCTTCCAAAAGTCACAAAGCCCAAACTCAAGGTGCACAACTCAGTCAAGATTCCCCTGGCACAGATTAAAAAAAACAAAAACAAAAAACAATATTACTGATGTCATTACATCTACTAATGATAATAAAGATTTTCTATGTGACACTCAAATGTTAAATAAGGGAAAAGATGCTGAGTGTGGTGGCGCATGCCTTAAATCCCAGCACTCGGGAGGCAGAGGTAGGAGGATCTCTGTGAGTTTGAGGCCACCCTGAGACAACAAAGTTAATTCCAGGTTAGCCTGGGCCAGAGTGGTGAGACCCTATCTCGACAAACCAATAGTAATAATAATAATAATAATAATAATGGAAAAGATGAGATTCTGCTTAATAATATGATTGCTGAATATATGTTAGACATGTATTTATTATTTGGACTTAACTGTGGGCTACAGAAGTTGTTTAAACCTTCCTGAAAACAAAAAGGAAGCCAGTATTTGTCTTTTAATGAGAAGAAGAGTACAACGCTGTAACACTACAATTCACTGGTTGGGGTGGCAGAAGGGATAGGGTGGGGTGGATTCAGAGACATAAAGCCCTCATATCACTAGCAGGGAGAGTGGAGGAAGCCCGTCCTGCAAGCCAGAAGCTTACCAGCCTAGGCTGATCTGAGAAGGGTGCTAATGGGGAGCTGGGGTTCCTTACTCCCCAGTGAGCAGGAGGCTTAAGGAAGGTGTTGCACGAGGGGGGGGGGGATGTCTTTACACAGCTACAGAAGTGAACACTCAACAGGGAATCACCTCAGGGGTAGCTAAGGATAAGCTGAGTTCCCTACCACTGGGACAGACCCTTGAACCCTGCCCCAGGCCACCCAACTCCCTTACCTGGATTAGTCCCACAACTCCCAGGCTGAACTCTTCCAACCAGTGAGGCCCCATAGAATCCCAGCATAGAGCCCCAGCCTAGGTCCACAAGTTTGACAATGTCTACAAAGAGGTTTAAACCCTGGAAACACATCACTGGTGCTTTTGGGTGACTGGGGACAAATGCCAAGCTGAGTTAGATGGAAGCCACTTTGAGGGATAGACCTCCAGCTTCCCAGACCCCTGTCCTAACAAGAACATTTAGAAACCCTTTCCTGACTGCCAAGCAATTTTCTCAGCTCTCCGCAGCAGTTGGGTTCCCTAGGGGCCAGAGGGAAGCAGAGTCAGCATTAACTTGCAGGCGAGGATAGAAACCTCAGTGTCTGCTCCCTCTCTTCCTGCACCCCCGGGGAGGACGACACACCATGCATCTGCTGACGAGGCTTGGTCAGTGTAATCTGCCTACACTATCCAGGGAGGGTCCCACGATCCATTGGCAGCTGGAGGAGTCGCAGTCATTGGCCCAGGGGGCCAAAAAGAGGGTTAAGGGGCTTGGTTAACAAAGCAGACCAAGAGACAAGGGGCTGCCCTCAACTCCACCAGTCAAGGCTCGTCCTGCCTAGAGACAACTCTCCCGAATGGTACCTGGCCTCCATGCAGCATTCCTCAGCTGGTCAGGCTGTGGCAGATTCTCTTCCCCAAGCAAAAGCACAGCTTGAAATGTTTCGCTCTCAGCAGCACAAACCCACACACGTGTCCCAAAAGAGGGCGTGGGGAATAAGTCTGCAGCTGTATGACGGCTTCCCCTGCCAGTGCTAGGTGGAATGCTAAAAAGACAGCCAGCTACTGCTGAGGTGCTTCCCTGGTCTCAACCACACCTGTTGCTGTTTCAGTATGGAGCACACAACATCTGGACACCAGGCAGGATGGACGTAAGACTCCCACTGATGCACTTCCTCCCACTTCCCTGTATCTGATTCTATTTTGTATTCTGAGTTGTTTTATTTTATTTTATTTTGACAGAGTCTCACAGGTCTGCAACTTGCAATCCTTTCTCCACCTCCCAAGTGCTAGGATTACAGGTGTGCATCATCAGGCCTAGTTCCCTCTCTTAGGACATTAACTGAAATCTCATTAATGCAGGGCTTGTCTTCCTCTGTTTTCTCAGAGAGGGGCTTTGCAGGGGCCAAGAGTGCTGGCCAGGACAGCTGCCACTTTTTGCTGCAGTCCCCAAGGCCCGGCAGGACTCCGAGAACCTCTGCAGAAAGTCAGGGTCATAACAGCACCTGTTCTCTCTGCCACTCACACCAACAACTGACCCCTCTCACAAACCCTTCCTGTCTTTACAAACACCCAAAAAAATGCCAACTTCAATTGCAGCCCTCTTTGTTTCACCCTCAGCTCCAGAGCAGAGAGCAGAGATGGTGTCTGAGAGGACAGCAAGGGAAGAGTGGATCAGGAATCAGGTTGTCAGTAAGCTAAATTCCTCCTGCTCAGATACCCCCCCACACACACAGGTCAGAAGCTGCCCAGCTAACAAGAACAAGGTCAAAGTTCTTACTGTGAAATCTGAGGACAATGGCTGCTCTCAGAACCCTAGAAACCAAAGAATGGTATTTCAGGCAGTCTGTTTACCTTCCTTTTCTTTCTTTCTTTTTTTTTTCTTTTTCTGGTTTTTCGAGGTAGGGTCTTGCTCTAGTCCAGGCTGACCTTGAACTCATGGCGATCCTCCTACCTCTACCTTCCGAGTGCTGGGATTAAAGGCGTGCATCACTACACCCGGCTTCTTCCTCCCTTCCTTCATTTTCTACTTTCACTTGTGGCATATGTGTGTGTTTGCATGTATGTGTGAGGCAGGGTCTCTCACTTAAACCCAGACCTCAATGATTCAGCTCGTCTAGCTAGACAGCTTACCCATGGGATCCCGTCTCTACCTCCCAAGTGCTGGGAACACAGGCTGCCATCAAACCCACCAGGCATTTACATGTGCCCAGGAGATCTGAACTCAGCTCTTCATGCTTATGTAGCAAGCATCTTACTCATTGGAAAGATGGCTCAGTGGTTAAGGCACTCACCTGCTAAGCCTAATAACCCAAGTTCAATTCCTCAGTGTACCTACATAAAGCCAAATGTACAAAGTGGTATGTACATCTGAAGTTCGTCTGCAGCAGCTGGAAGCCCTGGCACACCTATTCATATCCTCTCTCTCTGCTTAAAAATAAATAACCATCAGCCTGGACTAGAGTGAGACTCTACCTTGAAAAACCAAAATAAATAAATAAATAAAATAGAATGTTGCCAGGTTAAGAAATATGGCAATAAGCTGGGCATGGTGGCACACGCCTTTAATCCCAGCACTAGGGAGGCAGAAGTAGGAATATCACTGTGAGTTTGAGGCCACCCTGAGACTCCATAGTGAATTCCAGGTCAGCCTGGACTAGAGCGAAACCCTACCTCGAAAAACAAAACAACAACAACAAAAAAAAAAAAAAAAGAAAGAAAGAAAGATTACAATAAATGGATCCAAACAAGTTTCAATAAATTAATCACACCTCTGCTTTCACAGGCCCAAATTTTCACAAGACTATTGTAGGTGACAAAAGGCTGGAGAACTTAGGGGTTTGAGCATTGAGAGTGAGAAGAAAACCTAAGACTGTGGGTGACAAAGACCACATTACAAAACTCCCAAAGGCTGGACTGTGGACTTCTGTTTTAGCAACATTCAGCTCAATCCTGACATACCTTAGGGGCTCATAAGTACAGTGAAGTAAGCATGTGATACAGGTCAGCCTGGCTAGGCTTGGCAAACAGATGGGGCATCTGAGAGCTTATATACACAGCTATCTGCTAGATGACTTGAGCACCACCCCAACAAAGCCACAGGCCAGCAGAGGGGAAGCCTCACAGCTCCTGACAGGACTTCTCAGAGCTCTGTGCACTGGGGTTAAGAACACAGTGTTGGGCTAGAGAGATGGCTTAGCAGTTAAGGCACTTGCCTGCGAAGCCTAAGGACCCAGGTTCAATTCCCCAATATCCACATAAGCCAGATACATAATGTGGCTCATGTGTCTGGAGTTCATTTGCAGTGGCCAGAGGCCCTGGCGCACTCATTCCCTATCTGCCTCTTTCTCTCAAATAAATAAATAAAAATATTAAAAAAAAAAAAAAAAACACTGTTGAAATCAAATGTTAGTTCAAGTCCTACAGCCACCATTTAACAGATGTGCCCTGAGCCCATTTTCTCACCTCTAAAAAGGAGGGCAGCTGGGAAGATGATGAGTAAGAGACTCAGCAAAGCACTGGCCTGCAGAAATACTCAGCAACGCTCACGGGCAGGGAAGGCCCTGCCCCTGGAAGTCCCTGTGAAGCAAGAGGGTTTCTCAATCCTTATACTCAGACACTCTTTACCCCCAGCTTCTCTGGAACCCATTCTCCGGTGTTCCTCATTGAAGGCAATGTTAACAGGATGCCTTTCACTAGTTTCCCTAAAAAAAGCCACTTTCTAGGAGACTTCAGATGTTTGGTCAACAACCTCAATCTTGAACTCTGGAGATGGTTTCGATGTCACACACTGAAGAGGGAACCGCCACCATCCAGCAAATCTGCTCCAGGTGGAATTCCCAACCAATGCACACCACAGCCCCTAATAAGAAGGCCGCACAACTCAAAGCATCCTAAAGCCTCCCCTCAGGCCCTAGCCTCCACTTCAACGCCTCTTTCAGGAAAGGGAAGAAGTACTTCAGTTATGGAGGGGGGAGGAGGCAAGAACAGGGCAGCTGACTGACAAGAAAGCAGAGTTCCTTTTAAAACCCAGGCCGAAACGCTAACGCTAGAGGTCTGGAAATTGGCGTCAGTCATCACCGCAGCAGTCTGAGCAGCTGAGTGGGCAAGGCCATGACGAGGAGAGCAGCAAGGGTGAGGGAGGCTGCCCACACCCTCCTCCTTCCTGAGTGAGCCACCTGAAGGGACACACACAGAGCTATGAATAGAAGGCAAGAGGCTTGGAAACCAATTCCTGCTAAGGTCCCAAGTTGGTGTTCCAGCAGGGCTCAAGCTCAAGTTACACATCTTCAGAGGACCACCGCAGGGCAATGGAAGGATTTAAGCTAGTCAATGATTCAGGATCACAGCTCCAAGTGACAGTCAACCTTGAGCCTGCCTACAGCCACAACGGCTGCACGAACCCTCCCAAAGGGGAGGTCTGTTTTAGAATGGCAGCCAAAGAGATGCGTCCAGAGCACGAGGGATTGTATGTGGAATGGCAGCCTGAGAGTCCAGGATGGTTTGGTTGGAGAACTTAACGCTGGAAACAATGATTATGTCCATACAGCACCTCTTTCCAGCAGGATACTAAACCCCAAAGCAAATACCAAATCTGGCCATTCTCTGGATGGGGGTGGGGCAGCATCAGGCAGAGGGAAAAGTATGAATGGAAAAATAGGAACAGAGGAGCAGCAGCCTGATATGGATCAAGAGCCAAGACTAGAGTGGATTCTCGCAGGATGAGTTTCCCAGGTCACCTCTATCTTCTCAGCTCTGGTGGCTTCACTGGCCATGACTGGCCATCACAGAAGAACTACTCGGCCCACTCATGTGACTCCCCATCAGCATACTGGAGAGAACGTGTGCCAAAAAGGCCATGGCCTTGGAAAGACAGCTGATTCTAGGACTGGGGCAGGAAATACACACAGAGCATCTTATAGTGCCAAAAAACAAGGAAGTGCTCAAAAAACAAAAACAGAAAACCTCACAATGCCCAGGGTAGGTCAAAGGGAACTGGAAGAGCATCTTATGGTCAAAAACAAGCTGAGATGTGGATTACAAACCGAAGTGTAAAATGAGTATCTGTGAGTCAATACTGATATTTAAGTAACTGAATAAATAAATGAGAGAAAATAGACAGATCTCTTGTAAAAGAACTTAATAATTCATGTAGCTATTCCATGCTCCAGGAAGGGGGCTTGACGCACCATTCCTAAGTGTGGACTACACATGATGACATCTTTCCAACAGCAAATGAAGTAAGGGATAAATTTAGTGAAGAAACCTCACAAACATCACTTCAGCCACGTGACCAGGCTGACATCAACCATGATAAGACACACTGATTATGTATGCCTTTATATGAAGAAAATGGCACTTTCTATTTGAATCGTCCTCCCAAATACTCAACCCATCGTAATCATGAGGAAAACGTGAGACAGATCTCATTAGAGAGGTTCTATAAAATATCTAGCCGAGACACCTCAAAACTATTAAGGTTGCTGAAAACAAGATTAGTCTGAGGGTTGGAGAGATGGCTTAGCAGTTAAGGCGCTTGCCTATTAAGCCTAAGGACCTAGGTTTGATTCCCCAGGACCCATGTAAGCTGGACGCCCAAGGTGGTGCATGCGTCTGGAGTTTGTTTGCAGTGGCTGAGGCCCTGGCACGTCCATTCTCTCTATCTGCCTATTTCTCTCTCTCAAATAAGCAAATAAAATATTTTAGAAGATGAGTCTGAGAAGCTTTCATCCCACAGAAGCCCAAGGAGTGTGGTCTCTAAATGCAGCATAAGCTCCTGAACAAAAACAGGTGAAACCTAAGGGAATCTGACATGCTGCTATGATGGGAAACCAGGTATAGGGCTTGTGAGAAAACTTTCTGCACTATCTTCACATTAAAAAAAAAAAAAAAAAAAAAAAAAACCATTCTGAAAGGAAATGTTGCTAAAAGAAAAAAAAAAAAAAGCAGTGGCTCATCTTGTGACAAGATCAGATGAGGCCTGCAATTATCATAAACTCACATTCCTGAAGATGAGTTCACCTGACAAGGAACAGGGATAAGAGGGGAGTGTGGGAAGGGGGTTGGTGGGAACCAGGCACACAGTCTGGAAGTGAGTAGAGAATTACACCCAAATACTGCAGGCACTTGAGCAGGGAGTTTAAAGGCTATACCCATGGGATGCTGCTCACTGGAGGGCTCTCTTACCACCACTTTCTTTTGGTGTGGGGGAAATGGAACCAGTGCCTCTCATATAAGGAGAGCACTCTACTACTGAGCTAGCTATAATGCCAGCCCTGCCACCACTTGTTTATGACAAGTGTCACTTTCCAGAACAAGCCCAGAGAGAATAGAATCATCTGATCCTTGCTAGATGCTGCCTTGGGTCAGTGCCACCTCACCATATACAACTGCCTAAGTGCAGTGTGCTCTGTATTGCCATCAGACATACTTGCTACAGAAGCTGGTCACCAGGGCTGTGGCCAGCTAGAGCCCAGCTCACGCTATCCTACTTTCTTGGAAGCTCTTTCTTGGCTCCATCCTCTGGAAATTCGGTTTGTAACCTGCCCACTCCCCGTTATCAGTCCTGTAGCAATCATTCTATTTACTTACTTGCTGTTCTCTGTCTGTATAACTTTCTGGAGGATGGACTGAAGATAGGGCTAAAGCCTGAAGTGATCTGGAGATAGATTTGGATTCCACGTTCACCACATCCAAGCTATGGGCTTGGGTAGGGAGTGGTTTTTTTTTGTTTGTTTGTTTTATTTATTTGGGGGGAGGGAGAGAAAAAATGCAGAGAGAAGCTGGGCGTGGTGGTGCACGCCTTTAATCCCAGCACTTGGGAGGCAGAGGTAGGAGGATCACCGTGAGTTCAAGGCCACCCTGAGACTACATAGTTAATTCCAGGTCAGCCTGAGCTAGAGTGAGACCCTACCTCGAAAAAAAAAAAAAAAAAAAAAAAAAAAAGAGAGAGAGAGAGAGAAAGAATAGACATGCCAGGACATTCAGCCATGCAAGCAAACTCGAGACACATGTGCCACCTTACGTATCTGGCTTATGTGGGTCCTGAGGAATTGAACCTGGGTCCTTTGGCTTTGCAGGCAAGCTCCTGAACTGCTAAGCCATCTCTCCAGCCCAGGGGGTGTTTTAAGGAAGTGAGCAAGCAGGTACTTGAGGACCTGTTTGGATGTCTGTACTTCCCTTTAGCACCTCCATGAGGAGCCTAGTACACTGCTACCATCTGTGGCCTTAGGTGCTCAAACCACCGAGAAAACAGAAAGGAGCCAATAGTGAGAAGAAAGCCCAGGCAGAAGAGCCCTTACTGCTCAGCTAAGGGAAAGCTTAACACAGGGAATGACTTCCAAGTTGAGCCTTGAAAGAGAAGTAGGGAAGAACAGCTTCCAGACAAGTGAAGTGGTAAGAGCTTTCCAGCCAAAGAGAACAGTACATACTACAAAGAGAGGCTGTACTGCAGAGTAGAATGATCACAGACTTTGGAGTCTAACTCCAGCCTACAACTGAGGCCTCCCTCCTAGGACTGCTGTCAGATGAAGAGTAGGCTTAAAAGAGTACCTGGCACAAGGCAGCAGAGCTCAAAAGTTTAGCTTTAATTGGTATTACTGTCCCTGTGTACAGAAGATGCGGATATTTACTTTGAAAACTAATCTCTTAAAATGCCAGGCAGAGGACTCCTTAAAAAACATTTCAAGGGTTGGAGAGATGGCTTAGAGGTTAAGGCATTTGCCTGCAAAGCCAAAGGATCCTGGTTTGATTCCCTAGGACCCATGCAAGCCAGATGCACAAGGGGGCGCATGTATCTGGAGTTCATTTACAGTGGCTAGAGGCCCTGGCGTGCCCATTCTCTCCCTCTCTCTCTCACTCTGCCTCTTTCTCTCCCAAATAAATAAATTAATTAAATATATTTTAAAAAATATTTCAAGCTGGGCATGGTGGTGCACAGCTTTAATCCCAGCACTCAAGCAGCAGACGTAGGAGGACTGCAGGAGTTCGAGGCTACCCTGAGACTATAAAATGAATTCCAGGTCAGCCTGGTCTAGAGAGACACTACCTCAAAAAAAAAAAAAAAAAAAAAGCCAAACATGGTGGTACATGCCTTTAGGTAGGAGGATCACTGTGAGTTTTGAGGCCAGCCTGAGAGACTACATAGTGAATTCCAGGCCAGCTTGGCCTAGAGTAAGACCCTACCTCAAAAAACAAAACAAGGTGCTGGAGAGATGGTTTAGTGGTTAAGCGCTTCCTGTGAAGCCTAAGGACCCCGATTCAAGGCTTGATTCCCCAGGACCCACGTAAGCCAGATGCACAAGGTGGCACATGCGTCTGGAGTTCATTTGTAATGACTGGAGGCCCTGGTGTGCCTATTCTCTCCCTCTCTCTATCTGTGGCTCTCAAATAAATAAAAATAAAATAAAAACAAAACAATATATACATATATACTTTTTTCTCTTCTCCAAGGCTCTTCTTCTTTTTGTTTGTTGAGCCAAGGCTTTGTTATAAAGTCCAGGTTGGCCTCAAACTTATGATCCTCCTGCCTCAGCTTTCCACAGTGATTGACTTAGCAGTTTCTTCTGTAAAATGGAAATACAACCTGTATCAATTCTGTTCAGTAACTATGAAATGAGGTGACATGTGAAACT
The DNA here is from genome assembly GCA_036365145.1 of Orientallactaga sibirica. Classification (NCBI taxonomy): domain Eukaryota; kingdom Metazoa; phylum Chordata; class Mammalia; order Rodentia; family Dipodidae; genus Orientallactaga; species Orientallactaga sibirica. The sequence goes on along the minus strand of JAEOAD010000013.1, from coordinate 26,698,524 downwards.
ATCAAGCAAAGGACCAACCATCACAGCAGACATTTGGTCCTAATGTTGAACCAGAATGATGATGAACCTACCTACCAGAGGTTTCTCTGTGAGGGTCTATTCATTATCTGAAAATGGGTTATCGCCTTTACCTTTTATTTCTAATTCTGCAAGACATTTCATATCCCACACACACCCCCAAGTTACCCAAGTGGTAGGTATGGGCATGAGTACTCAGGTCCTTGACTCCAAGACTCTAAATGCTTTCCACTGCCTCTCAGGTTATTGGGTAAGGGTTATAAGAAGAATCCTTCTAAGAGATCCTTGCTTGGAGCAAAATTCAAATACATGACTTTGCTTTGTTTTCACATAACTTTTAGTGGAGAGCCATGCATTCTTCCTACTTGGGAGCAGCAACAAAGAGGAAATCACAGGCTGGTCACAGGCCAGCTCTCCTGGTTCCCTACCTTTCACCTTGCCCCCTGATACCCTTCAGCCCACTCACTTTTACTTTCACTTTCTAGTTATGACAGCTTTTGGGTTTCCAAGAAATTAATGCCATGCAGACATTAGCAAACTCTGGGACCCGGAAGTGGCTGGGCTTGAGATTCCCTAACTACCATGGCCTCCAGAGGCCAACTAGAAGGGAGTCAAGAAAGAGGATGAAACACTGAGGGAGCCATGGAGGAGAAAAATAGAAGCAAAAGAGGAATGGCAGTAATGAGTAAGGCTAAGAGTCTGCACTTTTGCCCGTTTGTTCGTCTTGTCTTCATTTAACAAGTGAACCAGACAGGGAGGAGAGAGAGCCTACTATTAGAAAAGGTGAGTGATATGGGGCTGGAGAGATGGCTTAGCAGTTAAGATGCTTGCCTGCAAAGCCTAAGGACCTGGGTTTAATTCCCCAGTACTCATGTAAAGCCAGATGCTTTAAAACGTGACACATGCATCTGGAGTTCATCTGCAGTGGCTAGAGACCCTGTCATTGCTATTCTCTCTCTGTGTCAAATAAATAAATATATATATATTTTAAGTTTTTCGAGCTAGGGTCTCACTGTAGCCCAGGCTGACCTGGAATTCACTATGTAGTCTCAGGGTGCCCTCAAACTCACAGTGATCCTCCTACCTCTGCCTCCCGAGTGCTGGGATTAAAGGCATGTGCCACCATACCCGGCTAAAAAATATATATATATTTTTTTGGTTTTTCGAGGTAGGGTCTCACTCTGGTCCAGGCTGACCTGGAATTAACTATGTAGTCTCAAGGTGGCCTTGAACTCTTGGTGATTCTCCTACCTCTGCCTCCCGAGTGCTGGGATTAAAGGCGTGCGCCACCACGCCAGGCTTAAAATATTTTTTAAATATTTTTAAAAAGAATAAAAGATGAAGATAGGGCTGGAGAGATGGCTGAGTGGTTAAGGTGCTTGCTTGCAAAGCATAATGGCCAGGGTTCAATTCTCCAGTACCCACATAAAGCCAGATGCACAAAATGGTACATGCATCTGGAGTTCATTTGCAGCAGCTAGAGGCCAAGGCATTCCCATTTTTTTTCTCTCTCTCTCTCTCTCCCTATAAATAAATAAAAATATTTAAAAGAAAATGTGAAGTTGGTCTGGTAAAATGGCTTAGTCAATAAAGTGCCTACCCTGCAAGCATGAGGACCTGAGTTTGGACCCCTAGCACCCATGTAAAAGCCAGGGGCCACCCAATGGCAACTTCTGGCACATGAGCCCATATGCATACATGTACAATAATAAATTAAGATGGGCATGGTGGTACATGCCTTTAATCCTAACACTTGGAAGACAGAGGTAGGAGGATTGCCATGAGTTCACAGCCACCCTAAGGCTACATAGTGAATTCCAAGTCAGCCTGGGGTAGAGTTAGACCCCACCTAGAAAAACAATAAATAAATAAATGGCTCAGTGGTTAAAAGTGCTTGTTTATAAAGTCTAACAGCCCAGGTTTGATTCCCCAGTACTTACATAAAGACTGATATGGGGCTGGAGGGATGGCTTAGTGGTTAAGGCATTTGCCTGCAAGTACCCAGGTTCGATTCCCCAGGACTCACATTAGCCAGATGCACAAGGGGGCGCACGCATTTGGAGTTCGATTGCAGTGGCTGCAGGCCCTGGCACGCTCATTCTCTCTCTCCCTCTCTCTCTATCAAATAAAGAAATAAAAATAAAATATTTGACAAGACAGATGTACAAAGTGGCACATGCATCTGGAATTTGTTCATGGTGGCTGGAAGATATGATGCACCCATGTACTCTCTCTCTCTCTCTCAAATATTTAAAAAATAAACTAATTAATTAAATAGAAAAAATGAGGTTACACTAGACCCCAAGTCCCAAGCTCTGGGCCTGATCACTTGTATGGGTCTTGAGCAAGCATCATCTCCAAAGTGGGGACACAAATCCCACTATCACCAAGACATCTGTGAAAAATGTGTATGCACTCTACAGTTACACAACGACATAGATATTGGTTGTTTCAGTTCTATAGGCAGAAAAAGCCCACCTGACTATGAAAGGCAAGAGGAGAGGATAGGTGCAACCTCAGAGAGGAGGGGTTTCCTCCCACCAGTTACCTCCCTCCTTTTGCTGAGCAGTGTCAGGCGTCTGTCTGCTGAGCTTCTACAGTTTCTGAAAGCAAGAAGTAGCGACAGAACCCCCTGGAGATCTGGTGCCTTCCTCATCTCTCTGAAAGGGAAAAAATGTCTCCTTCCAAAGCCTGTATCAGAGTCAGAGAGATGGAGTAGATGTCCAGACAAAAGAAAGAAGGGTCCTTCAGAAGTCTGGGCTGCCTCATTCCAGGATCCCTGCTGTGCTTCAGGATTCATAGTCCACTCCTTTAAGTCCAGCAGCAGAGACCAATCACTCACTTTAAGCAGTCAGGGCTCTCTGGCCTTGATCCTCAAAGGCACTTGCTGACCAGATCAAAGAAAACAGGCCCAAGGAGTCTCCAATGAACCCACACAGATAGAGCCTTCAATCTAGTTGTTGACCCTAATAAGGAAGGGAATTTTGTTGTTGTCATCCAATAAAAAGTGAAATAAATGCATCCCAGCTCTAGCTCAAAATAATGTATGAATTAGGGCTGGAGAGATGGCTTAGCGGTTAAGGCACTTGCCTTGGTTCGATTCCCCAGAACCGATGTAAGCCAGACGCACAAGGTGGCACATGCATCTGGAGTTCATCTGCAGTGCTTGGAAGCCCTGGCATGCCCATTCTCTTTCTCTCACATAGATAAATAAAAGTTAAAAAAAAAAAGTATGAATTAGACATTAGCAACTATTCAGAAGCAGGCAAAAAGATCTCAAGGCATAAAGTGCAGCTCTTACAAGGACAGTTAAGGTGGTCCAGAATATCTGTGAGCTACAGGAGTTCTCAAAGACTGCATGGCTTTCCCTCTTTCCTCCACCATAGTCAGCAAGGGTCAGTTGTGGCCTCAAGAGTTGGGCTACTCCTGGTACAGGTAGTCTCTGACCTGTACTTTGGCCACACAGCAAAAGAACCTTCCAAGTTGGTCAGAGACAGCAGCCACTGCACACACTTATGTCTCAAGGAACACATTCTGATCCTATGTCAATACAGTTGGAAGAAACAGCATTTTCTAGAAGGTACATCAATTCCTTTGCCTACAAAATTCAGTGTATTAAGGGGTCCAGACTTACTCTTCTGTAGTAAATCTAAGCCAAGAACGGATTGGAGAGAGTGTTTGCAGGCTCTGGTGTTTCATGGACCTGTTGCTTGGGTGTATAGTGTGTGTTTGGGAGGTTGGTTAGAGATGGTCCCTCAATTCCACACTCCTCAGATTCAGTCTTATTTTCCTCCCTATAGATCAGCCAACAGCAGTCCCAGGAAGGGCAGTCCTTCTGAGGCGGCTGGGAAACCAACTCACATGCTCTGCAAGGACAGGGCTGAGCCTGGGGGCGGGGGGGTAGGTCTGTGGGAGAGGAGGAGGGGAAAGAGAAGATAATGAATGGGCAGGTCCACCGTGATCTGTAGCTAGGATTTGAGCAAACCTCAGCTAAATTCTTCAGCGGCAGGAAGACAGCTACACAGAGAGAGAGAACAGAAGTAGAGGACAGAGCTGGGAACACGGGGAGCAATGCAAGAAGACAGCTGACTCCTAATAGGCGACCCAGAATTCAAATTCTGCTGAGGTCCTCGCTGGCTCTCTGGCTTGAGGAAGGAGAGGAAGTGAGGAGCAGTGGGAACGCAAACACTTCTTCTGTTCGGGTGGAAGTCTCCTCCAGACCCGCCCCACCCCCTCCCCGCGCCGCCTAAAGGAAATCGAGATAAAAATTCTTCCAGGATTGCAGGGGACAACGCGCGCGCGTGTGTGTATGTGTCTCACACACGGGGGGGGGGAAACGGTGACAGACAGCACTCCCCGACACCTCTAAAAGAAGAGGGAGACAGGTTCCTTCAAATCCGGCAAAGACTCCTCCGATTTTGGAAGCAGGGGGGTGGGGAACTTAGGGTCCTTCTCTCGCCAAACTGGACTGGAGGACAGGCCAGGGAAGAGCCACCGAGCTTTTCCTAAGGTTCACGAAGGGCAGGTAAGCGAAGGAAAGAAGGGCTCCCCCTCTGGCCCGACGCCTGGAGGAACCCCTAAAGAGGAGGTACGGGTCGTGGGAGGGGTCAGTATCCCCCAAAGCTGAGGTTGAGAGAGAAGAAGGGGTGCCCTGGAGAGACTTCCAGGCAGACGAGACACTGGTCCTGAAGCAGGCACACTCACCGCGGCTCCGGGGCGGCAGCGTTACTTGGGCCGGGGCTCGCACAGACTCCGCTCCTCTCCCCCCCGGCGGTGGACCAGGCTCCGGCCTCCACTTCCGCCTTTCAGTCGCTCCGGATCCGGATCTTCATCCCCGCCCCGCCCCTCCATACTCCCAGGTGACTGACAGGGCGGAGAGACCAATGGGAAGAAATCTTGGTCGACCCACAAGCGACGTTGATGGGGGGTGCGGGAGAGGAGGGAGCATGCGCGCGGGGGCTGCTGGGAGTTGTAGTTCACGGCGCTGGGAGGAGCCGGTCTCTGCCTGGCACTTGGGACTTAGGGTGGAGCCGGCTGCTGGCCGGGCGGAGCCCGTCCCGGCCTGCTAATCGCGTCACCGCCAGTTCCTGGAGCCCCGGAGGGAAGGCGGGTGGCGGAGTGTTGGAAGAGGTGCATAGGGCTGTGTATGCAGAAACGGGAAACGAAAACCTGTTGTGAATGAATATTCATATGAAGCCTCGTGGACCAGTCCTGTGCACTGTAGTTAATCAGTAGAAGACCGTGTCTGTACTTTGCGGCCAAATCATTTCTCGAAGGCCAGCGGCTAAGGACATTCTGTGATGGGAAAGGCGCCGGAAGCGCTGTTGAAAGGGTCCTCTGGGGATAACTAGGTGAGATCAAAGGGAAAGCTTCTGCCACCGCACTGCCATAAGCCTTCCTACCTAGGCTCAGCTTCCAAACGCACCAGGACCACCTCCAAGCCCCAATCAGAACCAGCTCTTTTTTCTAAAGGCACATAAGAGTAATACCTCTGCCTGCACTATTCACCAGTGCAGTCAGTCTAGTCACTGTGGACTAGAACCACTTGCCCCATCCCATTTGTGTCAGAGATACTTCTCTTTCTTCTCATCTTGCCTCTCACACCGGCCAGTACCTTCTCTGTATGTGCATCTCCTTCCCCAGACACTACTCAAAACCTATGTGAAGAGGCTGGAGACATGGCTCAACGGTTATAGGCACTTGCTTGCAAAGCCTGCAAGCCGGGGCTTGATTCCCCAGTACCCACACAAAGCCAGATACACAAAGTGGCCCACACATCTGGAGTTCCTTTAAGTGACAAGAGAACCTGACATACCTATACTCATTCATTCCCACTCCCCCTTTCTGCTTGCAAATAAATGAAGGAAGGGTGGGAGGAAGAAAGAAAGAAAAAGAAAAAAGAGCCAGGCATGGTGGTGCACACCTTTAATCCCAGCACTCAGGAGGCAGAGGTAGGATCGCCATGAGTTCAAGGCCATCCTGAGATTACCTAGTGAATTCCAGGTCAGCCTGGGCTAGAGTGAAACCCTACATCTAAAAACAAACAAAAAATCCTATATGAAATCAAAGCCAAAGACAGTGTGACACAATATGACACCAGTCATACTCTGAAGCCTGAGCAGGAGAATAAACCTGTCTGGGATGACCTGCACCCATGACATATCACATCTAAATCATCAGGGTTCCTGGTACTTACAACATGTAGAACACTCTCCCAACTCCATCAACAGAAAGGTGAAAACTGAGTGTGGCTGTTTGATTCAGGTGTCCCCGGTAAACTTAGGTATTCTGAATGCTAGGCAGTTTGGGAATTGGATCCTCCTGGAAGCAGTGTGTTGTTGGGGGCAGGCTTATGGGTGTTATAGGAAGCTTCACCTTGCCAGGGTTTGGCACACTCTCCTGCTACTGTTGTCCATGTGATGTTGACCAGGAGGTGATGGCCACCCTTTGCTCATGCCATCATTTTCTCCTGCTGTCATAGAGCTTCCCCTCCAGTCTGTAAGCCAAAATAAACCCTTTGCTCACACAAGTGCTCTTGGTTGGGTATTTTCTGCCAGGGATTCAGAGCCGACTGCGGCACTGAGGGAGAAGAGAGGGCTCAGGAGGACAGAGAGAAGTCTTAGCAGGTCGTGCTCTTCCCGTGACCTGCCATATACCTAGGCCGACACAAATACCTAGCCCTGCAACAGTTCCTTATCCAGGAGAAAGGGGAGACCCCTGGGCCCACCTTTACAAGGCCGGAGGAGGTTGATCTGATACAAGACTATCCCTCCCATATGCTGTAAGTGTATTTGCGCTTGTAAGTGGGTGATGGGAAGGAGGAGGATAACAGGCCCTCAGTGACTCATTAAGGTCTCTCCCTTATCCCTGGGGCCCCTGGTGGCGTGAATATGATGACAAGTGGATTGGCTGGCACCTTTGCCCTTCTTAGAGACAGCAACAGGGCTCTGGAGTACGGTGGGAGTGTCTGCTGTGTTGGCTCGCCCAAAGCCCAGACTAACCTCTCAGAAACAGCCAGAGCCAACAGTTACAAAAATATGAGTTTATTTCCTATCCAAAAAGTGAGCTCAGGGTATTGGGTGTGAAAGGCGAGCTGGAGACCAGGGTGGGATTTTTGAGAAGTCTAGGCCCTGAGTTGAGACCATGTTGGAAGGCGGGAAGACAGCAGGGTTAGCTGAGGTCTGGGGATGGGAGCAGAATAGGAAGTGATGCTGGGTGTATTTTGAGTTGCTGGCCACAGAAGAGATCACCTGAGTGACAGCCTGCAAAGAAATAGGAACAGAGATGTTGGCAGGCACAAATCTAAGGGTTGAAACAGACATTGAGCCCCTCAAAAACCCACTGGGCCCAGGGATTTGTCAGCTCATTCTGAGGCAAGGAATGCAAATTGAAAAAAGTAAGGAGAGGCCGGGCGTGGTGGCGCATGCCTTTAATCCCAGCACTCAGGGAGGCAGAGGTAGGAGGATCGCCATGAGTTCAAGGCCACCCTGAGACTACATTGTGAATTCCAGGTCAGCCTGAGCTAGAGTGAGACCCTACCTCGAAAAACCAAAAAAAAAAAAAAAAAAAAAAAAAAAGGAGACCACACAATGAATTCAAATGAGAGAACTAAGTGGGTTTTAGGAGATGATGAAGGGGGAAATTGTGAAGAAATGGGATTGTAGATCTTGTCTAAACAACAAGACTAGATTTTCTTTTTTACCACATGAATATTGGCTCTGGGTAGACAGACTTTTTTTTTTTTTTTTTTTTTTGGTTTTTCAAGGTAGGGTCTCACTCTAGCTCAGGCTGACCTGGAATTCACTATGTAGTCTCAGGGTGGCCTCAAACTCACAGCGATCCTCCTACCTCTGCCTCCCGAGTGCTGGGATTAAAGGTGTGCGCCACCACGCCCGGCTCTGAACATTCTTTTTTAAAATGAAGTTGGAATACTTGATTTTCATATGCCCTGTCCTGATTTTTTTTTTCAAGGTAGGGTCTCACTCTAGCCCAAACTGACCTGGAATTCACTATGTGGTCTCAGGGTAACCTCAATCTCATGATGATCCTCCTACCTCTTGCCTCCTGAGTGCTGGGATTAAAGGCGTGCGCCACCACATCAGGCTTGTCCTGATCTTAGATGTTGGCAACTAATTCATATTTTGAAAAAAATGTTCTGAGAGCCAAAGAACACATACCTGGGGTAATCTCTCTCCGTGTGTGTGTGTGTGTGTGTGTGTGTGTGTGTGTGTTTTGTAGGGTGGAATGGGCCCCTATAGTTTAGGCTGATGGTGGGGTCCTGAAATGTGCTGGATTGCTCAAACACCAACCAGAATCTCAATACCACCCCACCCCAAAGTGACGTTGTTCCTCAAGGTCTTCTAACAGAGAAACAAAGGAAGTATAAGGCAGAAGACCTTATAATGTCCAAAACAGAACCTTGCAATCTATCTCTCTTGCTGTAGACACCAAAATGCTACCTGGCCATGTCTTAGCCTTCATTTCTTAGGCTGGATCTGGGACCCTTGCCCACCTCTGCCCCGTTCCCCAATACTGTACCTTCCTCCAAATCCTGGGGAGCAAGTGGGTCATCTCATCTGCCCAGCCCAGTGGGCACCACGATCCATCTCATGCCTGCTGGATTCCAAGACCTCAGGTGGCTCCCCCTCACAGAGGGGATGGGGGATGATTTGGGAAACAAAACAGGCTCGAGGTGGCCACTCTTTGTTTAAAAAGTCCAGAGAATCCAGAGCCTACCAGACCAGCTGGTGGCTGCTGTCCTTGAAGCCAGAGGCCAAGGGGCTCAGTTCCTCCCTGGATGACTGGTGGTGATACCCACTCCAGACAGTCCCTGGGCCCGGGTCAGTGATATGTGTCGGACCCAGACTGGAAGCTGTGCTTTATGAGGCTTGGGGTTAGGGGAGAACCCTCTGGCACTGGGGAGGATTCCAGACGCTCAGGCTCTGAGGAATAAGGTGCAAGTATGGAAGGTCTCAGGTCCGAGGGGGCAGCCCCCATCTCTACTGTCCCCACACTAGCCGGGCAGTGGACCACGGCAAGTGTAGTATCCTGGAAGCCAGGTGGTCGTCCAGACACACAAGGAGAGATGCATGGTGGCCTTGGTTGGGGACAAGGAGAGTCTGGGAACGAAGCTGAGACTGCTGGGTGGCCTGGAGGACCCAGTCTGGCCTGTAGGAGACCCATCACTTGCCGAAGCTCCAGGCTCAGCTGAGACACTTCCTGGTTGAGACGTGAGATCTGTTGGGAAAAAAATACATCGAATTGTCTCACGGGCACCATAACAATAACCAGGCTGACCCCATACTACAGTTTGCAAAGCTCTTTAACCACTGCCGTGTCCCTTAGAGCAGAGTCCTGCTACCGTCTCAGCTGTGGTCCTTGACACGTGGTACTAGCATGGCTTAGCTGTGTACACAGTCCATTTCCTTTCCTAAAAGGAGTTGATGCAGTAGACATTGCTGTCCTCTCTCCCTTCCTTTTGGGTTTTTGAGAGAGGGTGTCATGTAGCCCAGGATGGCCTTGAACTTACAATATAGTCAAGGATGATCTTGAACTCCTGATCCTCCACCTTCCTTCCAAGTGCTGGGGTTACAGGTGTCTACCACAAAACTCAGCTCTCCTCCCTCATTTTTACTTGATGTAGAAAAAAAAATGTGCTCAGGATCTGGGGAGATGACTCAGAGGTTACAGGCACTTGCTTGCAAAAAAAAAAGTGGATGTGGCTGGTTAGCTCAGTTGATTAGAGTAAGATGGAAAGCATATGGGGTGGCGCACACCTTTAATCCCAGCCAACACTAGGGAGGCTGAGGTAGGAGGATCACTGTGAGTTCAAGACCAGCCTAGGCTACAGAGTTCCAGGTCAGCCTGGGCTAAAGTGAGACCCTGTTTCAAAAAAACCAAAATAATAATAGTAAGGTGGAACTCTACTGAGGAGGACACCTGATGCATACTGACCTCTATTTTCCACACGAATAGGTACACAACTGCATGAGCACCTGCACATACATTCTCCCACAAGCATAAGAATGCATACACATACATACCACATACGCATGCCCCAAAAAAGGGCTCTCAGAGGCAGTCTCAGCCCATTACACAAGTTCCTTTTCAATGGTGGTTTTTATTTTTATTTTATTTTAGTTATGAGAGAGAGAGAAAGAATTGGTGTGCAGGGCTTCCAGCCACCATAGTTGAACTCCAAATGCATATACCACCTTGTGCACATGCATCACCTTGTGCATATGGCTTACATGGGTTCTGGGGAGATGAACCTGGGTCCTTAGGTTTTGTAGGCAAGGGCCTTAACCACTAAGGCATCTCTCCAGCCCTATTTTTATTTTATTTATTTAATTACTTAATTATTTATTTTTGGTTTTATTTATTTGTTTTAAATATTGATTGATTTGAGAAAGAGAAAGAGGCAGAGAGAGAGAGAGAGAGAGAGAGAGAGAGAGAGAGAATGGGCGCTCCAGGGCCTCCAGCCACTGCAAACAAACTCCAGATGCAAGCACCCCCTTGTGCATCTGGCTTATGTGGGACCTGGAGAATCGAACCAGAATCCTTTGGCTTTGCAGATAAGCACCTTAACCTCTAAGCCATCCCTCCAGCCCTTATTTATTTTTTTAATTTTTTATTTTTTTTGGTTTTGTGAGGTAGGGTCTCACTCTGGTCCAGGCTGACCTGGAATTAACTATGTAGTCTCAGGGTGGCCTCGAACTCTCAGTGATCCTCCTACCTCTGCCTCCCGAGTGCTGGGATTAAAGCCATGTGCCACCACGCCCGGCTTTAATTTTTTTTTTTTTTTGAGGTAGGGTCTCACTCTGGCCCAGGCTGACCTGGAATTCACTCTGTAGTCTCAGGGTGGCCTCGAACTCACGGCGATCCTCCTACCTCTGCCTCCCGAGTACTGGGATTAAAGGCGTGCGCCACCACGCCCAGCAATTTTTTTTAAATTTTTAAATTTTTATTTTTGGAGAGAGGCACAGAGAGAGACAGACAGAGAGGGAAAGGGAGACAGAGATGTGTGCGCCAGCAGTCTCTCAGCAGCTGTGAACGAAATCCAGATGTGTGCACCCCCTTGTGGGTAAGTGCAGCATTGCGCTCTTGCATCACTTTGCATCTGGCTAAATGTGGGACCTGGAGATTGGAACCGCTGGAGATTGGAACCAGCGTTCTTAGGCTTAGGAGGCAGGTGCCTTAACCGCTAAGCCATCTCTCCAACCCTATTTATTTATTTTATTTATTTATTATTATTATTATTTTTTGATTTTTCGAGGTAGGGTCTCACTCTGGTCCAGGCTGACCTGGAATTAACTATGTAGTCTCAGGGTGGCCTCAAACTTTTGGCGATCCTCCTACCTCTGCCTCCTGAGTGCTGGGATTAAAGGCGTGCGCCACCACGCCCGGCTCCCATTTATTTATTTTTGAGGTAGGTTCTCACTCTAACCTAGGCTGACCTGGAACTCACTCTGTAGTTCCAGGCTGACCTTGAATTCACTCGGTGATTCCAGGCTGACCTTGAACTCACAGTGATCCTCCTACCTCTGCCTCCCAAGTACTGGGATTAAAGGCATGTGCTGCCACTGTTGGCTTGGTCAGTGGTAGAATTCTTTGAGAAACTTGACAGAATGCAGATTTCTGAGCCCCAAACCCCAAACATCTCAACTAGGTGAGGCCCTGGAATCTGCATTTTAACAAGTGGTTCTAATACAAACTCAAGCATAGAAACTACTGGCCTAGAAGTGAGGGCAGCCTGAGGGAGTAAAGCAGAAGCCAGACTTGCTCTTAACCTTGTAGAACAGGGGCTGTGGCCCCAAGCCCCGCCCTGGCCCAGGTGCCACCCCTCTGGGCTGCCTGCTGTTTATCAGAGAAGAGAAGGCGACTCCCTGGCGCTGGGCCTGGTCGCTCTGTGGTGACAGTGTTGAGATCCCTTGGGGAGGAGAAAGAGGCAGTGCCTAGGCATAAAGGCTCTGGGCTCTTCCTGGCTACGATTTCGCCACCTGGGCCTAAGTCCCCTAGGCTTAAAAGCTTCTTAGCCTTCTTGTCTAACTGACCCAACAACACACACACACACACACACACACACACACACACACACACACACACACACTGTGCTAGCACTGATTTCCCAGAGCTGGGTAAGAGAAAAGGATGGGATGGTCTCAGGCAGGACAGAATCCCTTGTGAGGATGGGGTGGGGATGGAAAAGAGTCGCTTTCTACACAGTAAACCCTGAGCCAGTTGCAGGGCGTGGGTGGTGGTGGCTATTGCCCAGTACCTGAGATATACCGGGGTCTCAGCTCTTTCTCACAATCCTGAGAAGGACATGCTATTTTTCTCATTTTTAGGTAAGGAAACTAAAGTTCAGTGTCCTTGTGAGGGTCACCCATGGTCACCTAGCTAGCATGACTACTGGCACTCTGGCTCTGAAAGCTGACCTGCTCTTATATCAGGCACTTTTCCAACACCAAGACAATGTTCTCCAGGATTGGAGGGGAGAAGCTAGGCCTAACTCACCTCCTGGTTCAGCCTGCAGACTTTTTCCTTCACCTCCTCGGTTGCCTCGATGGCCAGTTCCTGGCTGGGCCTGGGGCCTGCAGGCAGAATCGGGTGAGAGGATGCAGGTGAGTTCATGGAGCATGAATACCTGATTCTATAGCTCAGAGTGTCCACCTCTGTAAGTGGGCAGGCAGAGAGCAAGGGAGGTAAGGCTGTGGGGTCAGAGAGATGGGGAACCCAGCTCCCAAGACTAGTTTTCCTTTTTTTTTTTTTTTTTTTTTTTAATATTTATCTGAGAGAGAGAGAGAGAGAGAAAGAAAGAAAGAAAGAAAGAAAGAAAGAAAGAAAGAAAGAAAGAAAGAGAGAGAGAAAGAATTGGCACGCCAGGGCCTCTAGCCACTGCAAATGAATTCCAGACACATGCACCACCTTGTGTATCTGGCTTACGTGGGTCCTGGGGAATCAAACCTTTGGCTTTGTAGGCAAGTGCCTTAACTGCTAAGCCATCTCTCCCGCCCTGCCTTTTATTTTATTTTATTTTATTTATTTATTTTTTTGGTTTTTGAGGTAGGATCTCACTTTAGCCCAGGCTGACCTGGAATTCACTATGTAGTCTCAGGGTGGCCTTGAACTCATGGCAATCCTCCTGAGTGCTGGGATTAAAGGCATGCACCACCATGCCCAGCTGCCTTTATATATTTTTAAAAATATTTATTTATTTGTTTATTAGAGACAGAGAGAGAGAGAGAGAATGGGCATGCCAGGGCCTCTAGCCACTGAAAACTAACTCCAGATGCATGCACTGTCATGTGCATCTGGCTTACGTGGGATCTGGAGAATAGAACTGAGGTCCTTAGGCTTTGCAGGCATGTGCCTTAATCACTCAGCCATCTCTCCAGCCCCTATATTTTTTAAGAGCTATCTTGCTTCTTAGGTCAAAGTCCTATACCCTCCTTTAAGAATCAACTCAAGGCTGGAGGAATGGCTAAGTGGTTAAGGCACTTGCCTGTAAAGCCTATGGACTCAGGTTCGATTCCCCAGTATCCACATAGAGCCAGATGAACTAGGTGGCACATGCATCTGGAGTTTGTTTGCAGTAGCTAAAGGCCATGGCGTGCCCATTTTCTCTCTCTCTTTATCTGCCTCTTTCTCTCTCTCAAATAAATAAATAAATAAATAAATATTAAAAAAAGAATCAGCTCAAGTGTCCCCTCCCCCTACCAGAGTGCTATTCTTCTCAGTTGTACTAGAATAGTTTATCTTTGTACACAGGAGCCTTCCCCACGTGGTGGCGCATGCCTGTAATCCCAGCGCTTGGGAGGCTGAGGTAGAAGGATCCTGTGAGTTTGAGGTTACCGTGAGACTACAGAATGAATTCCAGGTCCTTCTGGACTACAGGGAGACCCTGTCTTGAAAAAAACAAAATAAAACAAAAAGAAAGGAAGAAAGAAAAAAAATAAAAATAAATAAAGGGAGGACTGGAGAGATGGCTTAATGGTTAAGGTGCTTGCCTATGAAGCCTAAGGACCCATGTTCGATCTCTCTCCAAATCCCACATAAGCAAGACACACAAAGGTGATGCAAGCACAAGATGATGCACATGCACACTAGATGGCGCACACGTGTGGAGTTCAATTGCAGTGGCTAAGCCCCTGGCATGCCAATTCTCTCTCTCTCTCTCTTGTTCTTGTTCTCTTGCTGTCTCTAAAATAATAATAAATAAATAAATAAATAGAACTCTCCAAAAGTGTAGGCCAGGTTTGGTTTAGTTCTGTGTTTCTAGCATAGTGCCTTTGACATGGTAGGTCCCTACAGCATGTGGCATGGATGGATGGGTGGGTGGGTGAATGAACGAATGGGTTAGTGGATGGACGAATGGGTTGGTTAGTGGATGGACGGGTGGATGGATGGACAAGGATAGTGGGTGAGTGGATGAATGGATTGATGGATGGATGACTGGATGGATGGAAATTGAGCGGTGGATGGTTGGATTGATGGATGAGTGGGTGGACGAGTGGGTGGATGACTGGGTAAGTGGATCTCTGGGTGGGTGGGTGAGTGATGTGAAGTCCACTGCTGGCCCTTACCTGTAGGGGCAGCCTGTGAGCGGGGCCTGGGGGGCTCAAGTCTCCTGCTGAACCGGAACTTAGGGCCCTCGGCTGTACTGCTGGAATCCTCAATGCCGTCCACTATCCTGGGGATAGAGTAGTGCTCATTAGCACCATGGGGTGGGTATAGGGCCAGGGCAGAGCAAGTGGACAGTGAATGGGGGCAACAGAGTCAGGGAACTGGGGAGGAGTAGTGTTCAAAGCAGAATGGGATTGCAAGCTGTGGTTGGAAAGGTAGGGTGGGCAACTGGGTCAGAGACAGGAAGGAGCACTGGTTGGAACACTGGGAATGAAGCCCAAAGAAGGTTCTGGAAGCCAGCGGGGATTATGGGAAAGACAGGAGAGGCTGGCGTCTCACCGGGGACTGAGATCCGGAGGTCCAAAGGTTCCCAGTGGGGGAATGAGAAGTTGGGGGGGCTTCCAGGCAGCAGAGCACCTGGGGGGGCCATGTGGGGAGGAGCTTTGGCCCTGGCCAGCCAGTGCAGGGGAAGGTGATGGGGACAGGGAAGGAGAGGAGACAAGGGTTGAGAATGGGGGCAGCTCCTCTCCCAAAAGGCTGACCAGGGAGCTCCGAGGTCGTGCTGGACTAAGATTGGGCAGCAGGAGGGGCCGGCGGGGCCTAGAACCAGCCCCAGGCTCCGAGCCACCCTCAGTCTCGGTAATGGACGGCAAAGTCTTGTCTGAGGAGGAGCCAAGACTGTCTGAGCGTGGCTGTGGGAAGAAAAAGCACGTGCTGTCACAGGACAGTGAATAACAGGACCCTTCACAAGGCAACAGCCTTCACCATCAGCCAGCTGCTCCCCTCCCACGGCCCCTTCTCCTCGCTATAGAGGAGCCAAGGAAAGGGACCCCACATCCAACCTCTCCCTAGAGCAATTTCACCCGACCCAGGAAGAGGGTGTTACCTGGGAGAGGCGAGGGGATCGAGAAAGGCGGCTGAAAACCTGTGGGGTCAGAGGGAAGTTCAAGCTGACACCCACCTCCCCACTACCTCTGATGCAGCCCTTTCTGGTCCCCCCCCAACATTATTAAAAGAACATAGAGCCTAAGGTGGGGAGGTGGCTCAGTGGTTAAAGGTATTTGCTTGCAAGCCTTCTGGGGTTCAAATCCCCAGTATCCACATAAAGCCAGATGCAGAGTGGCACACGCATCTGTGATGATTTTTATTTATTTATTTATTATTATTATAATTTTTTTTTGTTTTTCGAGGTAGGGTCTCACTCTAGCCCAGGCTGACCTGGAACTCACTATGTAGTCTCAGGGTGGCCTTGAGCTCATGGCGATCCTCCTACCTCTGCCTCCCGAGTGCTGGGATTAAAGGCGTGCGCCACCACGCCTGGCGCATCTGTGATATTAATACTCCTCTACAATAATGGAGGCAAGGCTGCGCACGCACACACACATGCACATAATTTTTTTGTTTTGTTTTTGTTTTGGTTTTGCAAGGTAGGTTCTCGCGCTAGCCCAGGCTGACTCAAAATTCACTATGTAGTCTCAAGGTAGCCTCGAACTTATGGAGACCCTCCTACCTTATGCCTTCCAAGTGCTGGGATTAAAGGCGCGTGCCACCACGCCCAGCTTAAATAAATAATTTTTTTTAATAAGAAGGAACATAGAATTGAGCCAGACCCCACCAATTCTATCTTGAAGGAATACTGAATGACAAGCCAAGCCCCCGAAGTAGCAAAAGACTAAGGCCTAGGGTATGAAGTAGATAGCCCAGCCTGAAGCCAAGTGGGAAATATAGGGACAACACAAGATGATGCTAGTCCAGAGAATGATCTGAGAGGACAGGGTTATGCCTAAAGTGAGGGAAAGGCTGAGGGATGCTCAGCAAGAGCTGGAAGTAGAAGGTGCTAAGAGATGATCCAGGGACTGGGTGAGGCCAATAGGCAGTGGGGTTGGAAGATATTAAGCACATACTGGGCAACAGAAGAGGATGGCTGGGGTGAGGGTAGAAGGAGATACAGGGGACTTTGGACCTAGGGAAATTAAGTTTTTTTTATTTTGGGGGGGGGTTGTGTTTTTTTTTTTTGTTGTTGTTGTTTGTTTTGTTTTTCTTGAGGTAGGGTCTCACTCTAGCTCAGGTTAACCCGGAATTCACTCTGTACTCTCAGGATGGCCTTGAACTCATGGTGATCCTCCTATCTCTGCCTCCCAAGTGCTGGGATTAAAGATTAAAGATGTGCACCACCATGCTTAGTTGTTTTTTTTTTTTTTTTTGAGGTGGGGTCTTGCTTTAGCCCAGGCTGACGTGGAATTCACTATGTAGTCTTAGGGTGGCCTTAAACTCACAGCGATCCTCCTACCTCTGCCTCCCAAGTGCTGGGATTAAAGGCTTGTGCCACCATACCTAGCCAGTTTTAAAAAATATTTTATATTTATTTATTTGAGAGAGAGAGAGGCAGGTAGAGAGAGAGAAGGGGCCAACAGGGCCTCTAGCCTCTGCAAGCAAACTCCAGATGCATGTGCCACCATGTGCATCTGGCTTATGTGGATACTGAGGAACTCAACCTGGGCCCTTAGGCTTTGCAGGCAAGCACCTTAGCCACTAAGCCATCTCCCCAGAATTCAGTTTTTTTTTTTTTTTTTTTTTTTTTTTTTTTTCGAGGTAGGGTCTCACTCTGGTCCAGGCTGACCTGGAATTCGCTATGTAGTCTCAGGGTGGCCTTGAACTCTTGGCGATCCTCCTACCTCTGCCTCCCGAGTGCTGGGATTAAAGGCGTGCGCCACCACGCCCGGCTCAGAATTCAGTTTTAAAAGAAGGGAATTTGTTGGTGATAGAGGTGGGGTCTACATACACTGGCTTCAGAGCCCTGGCGCAGGTTGAAGGTAAGGTCCCTGGGCAGGCCAGCCTGGAAGGCAGCCCCATACTCAGGATACAGCCGCAGGACCTCCGCCAGCCCTTGACTGCTCAGCTGCTGTAGGCCGCAGTAGGTTAGTGCTTTCACATCAGCACTGGTCTTCAGCACACAGCTGGGGCTTGCCCCTGATCCAGACTCAGGGATGTCTGCTCCAATCAGGTCTCCCTTCCCTGTGGGTATAGGAAATGGACAGTCAGCGGGGATGAAGGGAACAATGGATATCAGCGGGAGGTAGCCAGTGGATTTGAGGGATGGACTGGGTGTTTGAGGGCAGTTGAAGGTGGGCTAGTCAGGGCATTGGTAAAGACAATCAGTGGAGCTTGGAAAAGGTCAGTGGAGAATGGCTGGTGAGGTTAGGAGACCATCAATGAGGGTTGTCCATAGAGCTGGAGAAATAACCAATGGTGTGGGATGATCAATAAAGAATGGGGGTTGGAGGGGCTGGAGAGATGGCTTAGCAGTTAAGGCACATGCCTGACGAAGCCTAAGGACCTAGGTTCGATTCTCCAGGTCCCACATAAGCCAGATGCACATGGTGGCACATGTATCTGGAGTTCGTTTGCAGTGGCTAGAGGCCCTGGTGTGCCCATTCTCTCTCTCTCTCTGTCTCAAATAAATAAATATTTTTTAAAAAAGAATTGGGGTGGGAGAGATGGCTCGGTGGTTAAGGTGTTTGCCTGCAAAGCCTAATGACCCGAGTTTGAGTCCCCAGTACCCATGTAGAGCCATGCACAAAGTGATGCATGCATCTAGAGTTTGTTTTCAGTGGCTAAAGGTTCGGGTGTGCCCATTCTCTCTCTTTCTCTCTCTGCTTACAAATAAATAATAAATATTTAAGATCAATGAATGTTAAGGACATTGGGGAAGAAGGGTCAATGGAGTTCAGAGATAATGTGATGGGAAACAATCCATTGGTTTGAGTGACAGCCACTGGTGAAGGGCTGGTTAAGGGGTGAGGGAGGCATCAGAGAAGAATGGTCTGAGGGGGACAGTAGTAGGGTGAAGGCACCAAGAAAGATTACTCCTCAGCAGGAATTCTAGGGGTATATCCCATTCCCTAAATTCCTGGCTATTTCCAAGGCTCCTAGGAAAGCCCTGGGAAGGGTCATATGGGATGGTATGGTCCTCACCTAGGATGGCCAGCACCATGTTTTCTCGGAGCACCTCCAGGGAACCGGAGCAGACATAGTAGTGTGCCTGCAGGGCGTCCCCACGGCGTAACAGATACTCCCCAGGAGCACAGAACGATGTCTTGATGTGCAGGGACAGGGCCCGCAGGCAGCCCCTGCTTGCTGCTCCAAACAACGGCAGCTGCAGGATCTCCCGATTCAGGTGCATAGCAATGTCAGCTCTCAGCTCGTCTGGGAAGTCACGCAGTAACTGCATAAGGGGCATAGGTCATTCTGGCCATCCCCCTGCAATCACTACTTGAGTCTACAACAGGCTGAACTATCTCCAAGGCAAGGGTGCCAACTCACCCACCGAAGACTTTCAGCAAGACTTCTGTGTCTAACCTCAATTTCATTTGCTATGTTGCCCTCCAAACCTAATTTCTGGGTAGAGACCAATCAGCTCCTCCTGTCTACTGCACAGTAGGCACTCACGTGGGTTTTGGGGGCTCAACTCCATAGACTCAAGAGACATCATGAGTTGATAAACTGAGAGTTGGGAGACTAGGAGTCAGCGTCATCCTATGTTCCTATGGATTTTGGACCATCTGTTTCCTTTCCGTGGGCCTCAATATCCCCATTTGTAAAATGCAGGCTCATTGGGCCAGAGAGATGGCGTAGTGGTTAAAACACTTGCCTGCAATGCCAAAGGACTCAGGTTCAAATCCCCAGGACCCATGTAGGCTAGATGCACAAGGTAGCAAATGGGTCTAGAGTTTGTTGGAAGTGGCTGAAGGCCCTGGTGTGCTCATTCTCTCTCTCTCAAGTAAATAAAAATAACAAAAATGTTTCTTTTTTTCAAAAATGCAGACTCAGGGCTGGAGAGATGGCTTAGCTGTTAAGGTGCTTGCCTTACCCAGATTTGATTCCCCAGTACCCATGTAAGCCACATGTACAAGGTGGCACATGTGTCTGAAGTTCATTTGCAGTGGCTGGAGGCCCTGGCGTGCCAATTCTCATTCTCTCATTTCTGTTTCTATCTGCTTACTAACAAACAAATAAATACTTTTTAAAAATACAGGCTTGGGCCTGGAGAGATGGCTTAGTGGTTAAACACTTGCTGTGAAGCCTAAGGACCCAGGTTCGAGGCTCAATTCCCCAAGACCCACATAAGCCAGATACACAAGGTGGCACATGCATCTGGAGTTCGTTTGCAATGGCTGGAAGCCCTGGCGTACCCATTCTTTCTCTATCTATCTGCCTCTTTCTCTCTCTGCTTGTCATAAATAAATAAATAAATAAATAAATAAATAAATAAATAAATAAATAACAAAAAAATGCAGGCTCAGCCGGGCATGCTGGTGTACACTTTTAATCCCAGCACTTGTGAGGAGGCAGAAGTAGGTGGATTGCCGAGAGTTCGAGGCCACTCTGAGACTACATAGTGAATTCTAGAGTGAGACCCTAATACAAAAAAAGCAGGCTCATGCTAGGTCTTGAACATTACCAATGCCTTCCTTGGGCCTAATTTAATTTCTACATTTCCATCTTCATATGATAGAGCCACTTAAGCACTCTGGCTTGTAGACCTCTCCCTGTTGTCCTTCACGGGGGTGGGTGGCTGTGTGTGATTCTCCTCCCTCCTGTCTTGTGCTCCTTCCTCATCTCTTCCCCAGCTCCTTGCAGAGCCCATTCACTTCTCACGATCCATACTCTCCCTGCAGTGGTGACCAGCTCCCCACTTCCCTACTGCTTGTGATGATCACTAGCACCAAGTCCATTTTTAACTACCTGCTGGGCAAACCTCTACATGGATTGCCCACAAACACTACACCCTCCTCAAGGTCCATCTCGGGACTCACACCTTCATCCCTAAGCCTGGTCTTCCTCCTGTGGTGCCTCTTCCTCCCACCTTGACTCAGGTCAAGTACCTGCGCATCACTGTGAGCTATTCTCCTGCAATCAGCTAGAGATCGCCAGGTTCTGCGAGTTCTCCCCCGCCACCCCCCAAATACCTTCCTCATCCACTTTCTCCTCCATCCCATGCCATAACCCAGCCTAAAGATCTGGCAGAATAAAAGTCAAATTCAGGGCTATTCAGTCTGGGTTGACAGCTGTCCCAGCCCCAACTCGGACGCCGCCCCTTCCTTCCCTCTTCCCAGCATTCACATCCATTTCCACAAGGCTTACTCAACTACTTTCAGTTTCCTGGTCTCACTCACTCGGCCCTTTCTTTACCAGCGCTTCCAGACTTGTGCTCCTTTTGTCTAGAATGACTTCCTTCCTTCCTCCTTCCTTCCTTCCTTCCTTCCTTCCTTCCTTCCTTCCTTCCTTCCTTCTTCTCTCTCTCTCTCTCTCTCTTTGAGGTAGGGTCTCACTCTAGCTCAGGCTGACATGGATTCACTATGTAGTTTCAGGGTGATCTCGACCTCATGGTGATCCTCCTACCTCTGCCTCCGAGTGCTGGGATCAAAGGTGTGAGCCACTATGCCCAACAAATGAATTTGGTTGTTTTTTTTTTTTTTTTTTTGAGGTAGGGTCTCACTCCAGCCCAGGCTGACCTAGAATTCACTATGTAGTCTCAGGGTGGCCTCAAACTCACAGCAATCTTCCTACCTGGATCTTACAAATGCTGGGATTAAAGGCATGCACTACCACACCCGGCTTGGAATGACCTTTTTTTTTTTAAATATTTTATTATGGGCTGGAGAGATGGCTTAGCGGTTAAAGCATTTGCCTGCAAAGCCAAGGATCCCGGTTCTATTCCCCAGAATCCACATAAGCCAGATGCACAAGGGCACACATGCATCTGGACTTTGTTTGCAATGGCTAGAGGCCCTGGCACACCCATTCTCTCTCTCTCTCCCTCCCTCTTTCTCTCTCTCAAATAAATAAGTAAATAAATATATTTTAAAAACACCTTTAAAAATAAAATAAAATAATTTATTTGATAGAAAAAGTGGGGGTAGAGAGAGAATGGGTGCTCCAGGGCTTCCAACTACTGCAATGAACTCCAGACACATGCGCCCCTTGAGCATCTGGCTAACATGGGTCCTGGGGAATTGAACCTGGGTCCTTTGGCTTTGCAGGCAAATGCCTTAACCACTAAACAATCCCTCCAGCCCTGGAATGACCTTCGTGTAGCAGGCTGATTTCCCTTTTGTCCATGATGTCCTTTCTTCCTTGACTCAAATACTTTCAGACCACTCAAGAGTGGCATTGACCAGATACAATGAGGGCCCTGCTGTGCCAATATCCCTCCTGCACTGTTCAATTCTCTGCATGCTTCTCTGTCTCCCTCTCTCACACTCTGGTGTCTCCCTGAGGGTAGAGGCTGAATAGAATCATCTCAAGTTCTCTGTGTCCCACACGGCGAATGAATGGAGAATGGTATGGGCACAGATTCACATCTCACAAGCGGCCAGGGTAAGAGAGGACTGGGAAGCCCAGCATAAGGAGGAAACTGAGGCCCAGAGAAGGCAAGGTGTCTACCCAAGTCCAGAGTTGTGCATTCTGCTCCCTTTCCACTTGCATGTTCAAGTGCAAAGGATTTGGATTTTGATGGATTGGGATAAATATATGCTCTTGCTAATAGCCCCTGATCACCCTGAGTCCTGGTTGCCTCCATTTCAGTCCTGGAGAGGCGGTAGGACCTTCCCCACTGGATTGCCATGCCAATACGAAGCCCTTGTGCAGCATTACCTCGTTGGCATCGATGCCACTGTTGACGGCCCAAGTGGTCTGGAAGTATTCGAGCATACGCTGCTTGAGAGGCCGGGGCAGGCGGTGCACACGGATGAAGTCCTTGAGGTCCTTCATGCGGCTGTGGTAGAGTGAGCGGCGCGAGTACATGCGCTGGATGATGGCTGTCACATTCCCAAACACCACGGCGTGCATCAGAGCTGCAGAGATGGCCGCCAACGGGCATGTTACCCAAAGAGGCCACCTCTCTGCTGCCTCACTATGCTCCCATAGACACCCTGACCTGGATGAGTCTGAGAGCTTGTGGGGAGGCACAGGAGAGGCAGGTGGTTCTGCGTGACCACCTGGCATTGGGAGTGGGGAAAGTCGGATAGTCCATCGAGGGAGAAGGCCCAGGCTCTTCCTTTCTTCAAAAAAAAAAAACAAAACAAAACAAAACTTTTTGCCAGGTGTGGTGGCGCAAGCCTTTAATTCCAGCACTGGGGAGGCAGATGTAGGTGGATTGCCCTAAATTTGAGGCCACCCTGAGACTACATTGCGAATTCCAGGTCAGCCTGAGCTAGATCAAGATCCTACCTCAAAAAACCAAAAAAACAAAAAACAAAACAAAACAAAACCCCAAACCCTTTTTATTGACAGCTTTCATACTTGTAGACAATAAATCACGATAATTCCCTCCCTTCCTGACTATCTCCCTCTCAATTAGTCTCTTTAATTTTGTTTTTGTTTTTCAATGTAGGATTTCACTCTGGCCCAGGCTGACCTGGAATTCACTATGTAGTCTCAGGGTGGCCTCGAACTCACAGCGTTCCTCCTACCTCTGCCCCCCGAGTGCTGGGATTAAAGGCGAGCGCCACCACGCCCAGCTAGTCTCTAATTTTGATGTCATCATCTTTTCCTACTATTATGAGGGTCTTGTGTGGGTAATGCCAGGCACTGTGAGGTCATGGATATCCAGGCCATTTTGTGTCTGGAGAGTGCAGTGTGAGCAGTCCTACACTTCCTTTGGCTCTTACATTCTTTCCACCACCTCTTCTGCAATGGACCCTGCCAGGCTCCTTCTTCTCCCCTCATTAGATCATGAACTTGGGTTTCCCACCCGCCTTTCTCAAGAGGCCACACCTATTTGTGGGTACAGTGGTGGGCAATGAAGAAATGTCTGTGAATAAATGCACAACTGTCTGGACTTGGGTGGATGTTTTGCCCTCTCTGGGCCTCCGTTTCCCTGTGCACACACACACTGGGCTTAGTAGGGCCCCCTGAGCGCAGTGGGTCTGATCTCACCGCCTATGAGCATGGTGCAGATGGAGAAGATCTTCTCGGCGTCGGTGTTGGCGCACACGTTGCCAAAGCCCACACTGGTGAGGCTGCTGAGCGTGAAGTAGAGAGCAGCGATGTAGGCGCTGCGCCGAGACGGGCCTCCGGCCGAGCCGTTGACGTAGGGTACCTCCAGGCGCTTGCCTAGCTCATGCAACCAGCCTACGGAGTGGAGGGATGGGAAGAGTCTGGGCTAAGTGAGCAGCGGAGAACAGTTTCCCTGCGCTGCCTGTGTTTGACCTTGGAACAAGTATTTACAGAGGATTGGCGCAAGAAGTGTATGGAGCAGCCTGTGCCTGGGCCTGGGCCTGGCCACAGTGAATTGGCTACAGTTGCAACCTCAGGCTACCCAGACTGCTGATGGTACAAGGGCACCTTTGATGGCTTAGTTGTGTGTGTGTGTGTGTGTGTGTGTGTAGGTGGGAATCTGACCCAGCCAAGTCTCCCTACCTTGCCATGATAGAGCTTACAATGTGAAGGGGAAAGAAAAGAAATAAAATCGGGCAAGAGAGATGACTCAGTGGTTAAGGTGCTTGCCTGCCCAAGTTTGATTCCCCAGTACCCATGTAAAGCCAGATGCACAAAGTGGCCCATGCATCTGGAGTTCCATTGCAGTGGCTAGAAGCCCTGGCATGCCCCCATTCTCTCTCTCTCTCTATACCCCCTCTCTGCTTGCAAATAAATAAGTATTTAAAAAAATAAACAAGTCATTACAGATGAGAGGCAAATTACTGGAGCCGACGTTAAGAATCCTAACAGGCTAGGAGAGCCCACCCAGGTGAAGCCTAAGTGGGGGTACCTGGAAAGTTCCCTTAGGGAGGGCATTTTGGCTTCAGTCTGAGGGCAGTGGGGAGCCAGAGAAAAGGTCCAGGGCTGGGATGATTCTTGGAGCCAATTTGGCTGCAGCAAGGACAATGGTTAGATTGGGGCTGAGAAGGGAACCCCAGGGAATCAGGAGAGAGAGAGAACGAGAACATGCAAGGTGAGGTAGACTGGAGAGGGGCAGAGGAAATGGAGCAAAGAGGCCAGATACAAGGGATTTTTTTTTTTTCGAGGTATGTAGTGTCAGGATAGCCTTGAACTCACACGATCTTCATACCTCTGCCTCCCAAGTGCTGGGATTAAAGGTGTATGCCACCACACCCAGCTCAAGATGCAAGGGACTTTTGAGAGGTGTAATTGATGTGGTGGGTCAGGTAGAGGGTGAAGGAGAGGGAGGAGTCAAGCACAGTGCCCATGAGGGCTGGGAAGATGGCTCAGTGTGTAAAGGGCTTGTCATGCAAATGCAAGGAACTGAGCTTGGGTCCCCAGAACCCACATAAAGATGGACATGGTAGTACATGTCTATAATCTCAGCACTCCTATGCAGGTTGGAACTGGAGACAGGAGAATCTCCGGAGGTTTGCAGGCCAGCTAGCTGGGCCTAAGCAGCATCAAATGACAGAAAACTGTTTCAAATACAGTGGAAAGGGACAACTCAGAGGTTGTCCTCTGATTGCCACAGGAGTTGTGATGTGCTGACACCTACACACACATATACACAAAGATTTAAAAAGAAAAAAGACGAGCTGGGCCTGGTGGCACAAACCTTTAATCCTAGCACTCTGGAGGCAGAGGTAGGAGGATGTCTGAGTTGGAGGCCAGCCTGAGACTACATAGTGAATTCCAGGCCAGCCTGGGCTAGAGTGAGACCCTACCTCAAAAAACAAAACAAAATAAATAAATAAATTTTAAAAAGGGGAGGCTGGAGATATGGCTCAGTGGTTAAAGGTACTTGCTTTCAAAGCCTACCAGCCCAGATTTGAGACCTCAGTACCAACGTACAGGCAGATGTAAAAGTGGTGCATGCATCTAGAGTTACAGGAGGCCCTAGTGTGCCCATATTCTCTTTCTCTCTCTCTCTCTCTCTCTTCCCTTTCTCCCCACAAAGAAATAAAAATATTTAAAAGAGAAGAACAGTGTCAAGAATCTGACCTGCTTTTGACAGGGACACTGAGGGCCTGGGGCTGCCTCCTGGACAGTGGCCCCATTCCTCCTGGGTAAGGAAGGAGTGATGGGAGCTGAGAGAGCACAGGTCAAGCTCTTTCTGAGCCGTTGTGCTGCTTCCTCTCCCACCTCCAGTCTGCTTCCCAGTGTGTTGACCCCATCACGTGTCATATTCCTTTGGTAGGCGGAGAGGTTCCCTCAGAGCCCTTGTCTTCAGCCCACCTGACCCAGGAGGACATTTTGTCGGATGATTGGAGGAATATGGGATCGGGAATGTGAATTCTGGTGGCGGCATCAGTTTGGGGATAGGACGGATGGCTAGATAATGACGAACGTCTAGAACTAGTGACTCACCAATGTCCCAGAGCAGCGGATCATGAGCCTCCATCTCTCGGCGCCCGATGACATACCAGATGCAGGCCATCCAGTGAGCCAGGAGTGCAAAGACAGACATGAGCAGTGTGAGCACCACCGCGCTGCACTGCGAATACCGCTCCAGCTTCTGCAGCAGCCGCAGCAACCGCAGCAGCCGCACGGTCTTCAGCAGGTGCACCAGTGAGGTCTGCAAGAGGGCAGCAGAGGAGGCAGTGGGCAGGTACACCTCCATGGAGCCTTCACAGAGCCCAGTCCCCTCCTAGATCCTTCCTCCCCCAGACACCCTGGAACCAGAAGAAGCCAAAAGAAGAAAACCCTCCCCGCTGTCCTGAGAAAGCGGCCAGGAAATGCATCAGGAGAAAAATTATAAAGCTAATAGCCACCATGTAAGGGCTTCATCAACACTGTGCCAGCCACTATGCTGAGCATTTATAGTCCTATTAAAGGGGAATGGGGGGAGGGGAGGGAAATACTATGCACCTTTTGTATGTAAGTATATTTTGTTGTCAATAAAAAAAAAAAAAGCCAGGCGTGGTGGCGCACGCCTTTAATCCCAGCACTCGGGAGGCAGAGGTAGGAGGATCGCCGAGAGTTCGAGGCCACCCTGAGACTACATAGTGAATTCCAGGTCAGCCTGGACCAGAGTGAGACCCTACCTCGCAAAACCAAAAAAAAAAAAAAAAAAAACAAAGCAAAACTGCAAAGCCTGCTGGCCCAGGTTTGAGTCCCAAATGCCTACATCAAGCCAGATGCAGAAAGCAGCCCATGCATCTGGAGCTCATGTGCAGTGGCAAGAAGTCCTGGCACACCTATATTCTCTCGCTCTCTTTTTGGTTTTCAAGGTAGGGTCTCGCTCTAGCCCAGGCTGACCTGGAACTATGTGGTCTCAGGGTGGCCTTGAACTCACGGCAATCCTCCTACCTCTGCCTCCTGAGTGCTGGGATTAAAGGTGTGTGCCACCATGCCCGGCTCTCACTCTCTCATTTAAAAAATATTTTATTTATTCATTTGAGAGAGAGAAAGAGAGTGAGAAAGAGGCAAAGAAAGAGAGAAAATGGGTGTCGCAGGGCCTCTAGTCACTGCAATTGAACTCCAGACGCATGTATCACCTTGTACATCTGGTGTTATGTGGGTACTGGGGAGTTGAACTCAGGTCATTAGGCTTTGCAGGCAAGCAACATAAGTCATTATCATCATCATTCCACTTTGCTGATGAATAAACTGGGACCCTCAGAGGTTAGTGACTTGCTCAAGGTCACAAACCAAAGAATGATGAAGTTGTGACTCAAGTCTGAGGATGATTTACACTAAAGTCTATTTGGGGCTAAATTGCTTCTTATTGCCAATAGGATAGTGTGGGAACAGGTCCTAGACAGAGCAGGGGGAATAGACTGATCTGTTGAAGGAGCCCATTCAAAGCTCCATTGTCCTCTGCACCTTCGAGTGGTGACAGCAGTTGACATGGAGAAGCATAACACAGTGGGTACAGGCAAGGGACTTGAAGACTAGAGAAGGTTGAGACTCTACTTGTGGGTCAGCTAGCTAACAGAGAGGAAGGGCTAGCAGGGGTTGTGGGATGTGAAATTGGGCTTGGAAACGTTCCGGCTGGGCAGAGGTCTGGGAAGAAAGGGTTCCCAAGGGAGGTGGTAGCTGAGCTACACCTCAGGCGACGAGCGGGACATGGGACATGACTAACAAGAGATGAGTGTCCAGAGCACTTGAAGGAGCAGTTGGAGGAGTTGGAATCAAGCTGAGGAGATCATGAACTAGGCTGAACCAGGAGGGTTGATGGAGACAGTGGTGTCTAGCAAGAAACCTGTAAATATTTGCTAATATTCCTGCTCTGGGAGGGTGCTGTGATCAAACCTAGAGCCTCATACTTGCTAGATACATTTTTTTTTTTTTTTTGGTTTTGCAAGGTAGGGTCTCACTCTGGTCCAGGCTGACCTGGAATTAACTATGTAGTCTCAGGGTGGCCTCGAACTCTCGGCGATCCTCCTACCTCTGCCTCCCGAGTGCTGGGATTAAAGGCGTGCACCACCACGCCCGGCTCGCTAGATACATTTTTTAAAATTATTTTTATTGACTTTTAGTCTTACATACCAAAAAAAACCCACCTGATATTTCCCTCCCCTCCCCCATTCCACTTTAGAACTCCGGTCTCATCATATGCTAGATACATTTTTGTTTGTTTGTTTTTAATTTATTTATTTGAGAGAGAGAGAGAGCAAGAGCAAGGAGAGAGAGAGAGAACGGGCACACCAGGGTCTCCAGCCACTGTAACCAAACTCCAGACACATGTGTCACCTTGTACATGTGGCTTACGTAGGCCCTGGGGAATCGAACCTGGGTCCTTAGGCTTTGCAGGTAAGTGCCTTAACCACTGAGCCATCTTTCCAGCCCCTATTTGTTTGTTTTCAAGGCAGGGTCTCACGCTAGCCCAGGCTGACATGGAACTCCACTGTGTTGCCCCTGGCTGGCATCAAATTCATGGCAATCATCCTACCTCCAAATGAGTCCTTTGGGGTTCCCCCATGTCACCTGCTTCTGGGCTTCATACCCTTGGGGACCCTCCTGTCATGGTCCTTGGGTCAGAATATCTCTGGCCCACCTCCTTCAAGCCTATAGCTCTATTTCTGTTCTGCCTGTCTTGGACTCCAGCATTGGTCCCTCATCTCCCCTAAGCCATACACTCAGAGACCCAGGTTACCTTGGAGGCAGGTATATGGTTGAGAACACTAGCCTGGGGACTGGCATTACAGGTGTGTATCACAGCTTCTTGCTCTCTGAATAAGATGCTTAGTTGTTTTATGCTTCAGTTTCCTCGTTACTAAACAGAAACCTTGTTCAATAAATGTTGGAGTTGATAGCTGTGACTTCAATGGGCTGGAGAGATGGCTCAGCGGTTAACGTGCTTGCCTGAAAAGCCTAATGACCTGGGTTCAATTCTCCAGTAGCCCACATAAAGCCAGATGCACAAAGGGGTACATGCACCTGGTGTTTGTTTACGGTGGCTAGAGGCCCTGGCGCCCACTGCCCATCCTCTCTGCAAACGGACTCCAGACGCAGGTGCCACCTCGTGCATCTGGCACCGGGGAAGCTGAACCTGGGTGCTTAGGCGTCATAGGCAAGCTCCTTAACCGCTGAGTCATCATTCCAGATCCTAGTTAAATTTTCTACCACTGCCACTGAGATGTGCCCAAGTCTGCTGTTTTCATACTGCTGTATTAATACTTCAGTGGGGTCTCCAATCTGTGAGATGAGGAGTAGGTAGAAGGGGCTGCAGGCTTTGGGGAAACTTGGTGTGAAGGTTCCTATTGTCCTTGCAGGGGCTTCCAGAAGCATGCCCCAGAGCCTTAGTCCTGCACTGCTCCAGAACTACTTTGGGAATTTTCTCTAATATTACATGAAGAAGTTGGAAAGGAAGCGGTCCTGGTTTTCCCATGTGGGCCCTTTCCAAGACTCAAGAATCTACTTCCAGCCCCAGAGCTCTGGGCTGCAAATGAGTCCTTCGGGGTTCCCCCAGGTCACCTGCTTCTGGGTTTCACACCCTTGGGGACCCTCCTATCACGATCCGTGGGTCAGAATGTCTCTGGCCCACCTCCTTCAAGCCTATAGCTCTATTTCTGTTCTGCCTCTCTTGGACCCCAGCATTGCTCCTCATCTCCCCTAAGCCATACACTCAGAGACCCAGGTTACCTTGGAGGCAGGTATATGGATAAGAACACTAGCCTGCTGTGAGTTCAAGGCCACCCTGAGACCTCATAGTGAATTCCAGGTCAGCCTGGGCTAGAGTGAGATCCTACCTCGAAACACAAAACAAACAAACAAAGAACACTAGCCTGGAGGCTGGAGAGATGGCTTAGCAGTTAAGGCACTTGCCTGCAAAGCCTAAGGATGCGAGTTCAATTCTCCAGTATGTAAGCCAGATGCATAAGGTGGCACATGCATCTGGAGTTTGCAGTGGTTAAAGGCCCTGGTGTGTCCATTCTCTCTCTTAAATAAATAAATAAATAAATAAATAAATAAATAAACAAATGAAAAACAGTTTATTTAAAAGAATGTTAGACCAGGAGTCTGGAGACCTGATTCTAAGTTCTTTTGTGCCCCTGCTAACTGTGTGACCTTCAGCAAATTCCTTAACCTCTCTGAGCATCTGATGAAGAAAGCTAAGGGAATCCTCTCTGAAGGATTCCATGTGACAGTGGGTGTGAAAGTGCAGCACTGAACTACAAAGTGCTCCCAACAGAAGACTGTCTGAGAGGAGGGGCCTTTGGTTGCCTGCAGCTTTCTCTCTCCCGTAAGGACATTTGTGTGCCAGGCAGATACTGGCTGGTGGCCACAGAGGTATGGTGGCAGGTCTGGGGAGGGGTAGGGAACCCTGTTCTGAATGGCCAGGGGCCCAGGGCTGGCTTACACACATGCACGTGTGTAAGAGCATGCACACACGTGTGCACAGCCAGGAGAAGAGGCCCACAGCCCGTTGGCGGCTAGTTAAATCCGGCTGCGTGTAGGTGGTTTCCTGCTATAGCTGAGTGCAGCAGGAGAGCACACAGGGAAACTGCTCTCCACCCTCCCCCACCCCCCATGGCAAGGGGGCCTGGGGACACAAGGTGGGACTGCTTCATCCTGGGCTGAAGAAGACCTACAATCTGGACATCTCCAGGCAGACCCAGGTGAGACACAGGCCCTGACATGCTCCACGTCCAAATCTACTGCCCGTCCGCTACCTCTTTGGCTTCACTTACTATGGGCTTTCCGAGTGCTCTCGCCTCTCCCTCCTCCCCGTCTCTGGCTAGCCACGTCCTTCATTCTGTCTGAGGTCTAGTGCTCCTCCCTCCTCCCTCAGGAACACTTCCTTCCCAGACCACACCAGCCTCTGCCCAACTGGGATGCTTCCGCCCTCAGGTGCTGGCCCCATTTCAGATCCCTTTGGTACATATGTTCCAGCCCAGATCTCCAAGGCCAGCCCAGACCCCGTGCAGCAACACCTGGTGGCTTCATCTTCCACTCCCATTCAGCAATTCTGTCTTTGATGTCCCCACTCCAGTATTCCTGCCCCTCTCACTAAGCTGAGGGGACTCTGAGGGGCGATTCCTTGGCTCTTTTCCCCACAGTGACCAGGCCCCACATTTGCTTTGCAGACAGCTAAATGCTCATCAGTTGTTTGTTAAATAAAAATGTGAAAAGTACCACTCATCTGGCACCAGCCCAATTCCGCCTTGGTAGCCATAGTTAGCTTTTCATTTGTCTCAGCTTCCCTCAAAGACTGGAGCTGAGCTCTGCAAGAGCATAGACCCTGTGGGTTTCTTCCCGGCGCCTGGCCCAAGGCTGTGCCTATAGCAAGGGCCAGATAAACTTCTATCTGTATGTGGGTTGATGAGAATGGTGGTGGCTGGGCTTGGGGTCGCTGTTCTAATGAGACACAACTGTGTTGAAGTTTAGAGGCTAGGGTACACAGTTGGATGGCGGTCCCGGTCACTCACCACAGTGATGTTGAAGACATAAAGCAGGTCAAAGGGCAGAGCAGCAATAAGATCCACGAAGAACCAGGTGGCCAGGTAGTGGAGGCCAATGGAACGAGGAGCAGAGACCACCTGGCCGGACTGAGACACATAGGTGGTACGGAAGTTCAGGATGATATCTGAGGAGGCAAGAGGCTGTTAGTAGGTGTCTTGGCCTGCACACTCAGGCAAAAGGGGTCAACAAATGAGGTGAGCCTTGGAGACCCCAAATAGAGGAGGAGGCAGGATTGAAAAAAGCCAGGATGGGCTGGAGAGATGGCTTAGCAGTTAAGGCGCCTGCCTCCTAAGCCTAAGAACACCGACAGTGGTTCCAATCTCCAGGTCCCACGTTTAGCCAGATGCAAAGTGATGCAAGGGGGCGCACGCATCTGGATTTCGTTTGCAGCAGCTGAGAGGCTGCTGGCGCGCCCATCTCTATCTGTCTTCTTCTCCCTCTCTCTCTGTCTCTCTCAAAAAAAAAAAGAAAGAAAGAAAGAAAGAAAGAAAGAAAGAAAGAAAGAAAAGAAAAGAAAAGAATAGGGACATTCTAAAAAAAAATAATAAATTAAATTAAAAAAAAAGAAAAAACCCAGGACTTCCAGCTGGCCTTTAAGGAGAAGAGGTCACAAAGCTGAAGGCTGCAGGAGGCAGGGCAAAATGGAACTTAAAGACCCACAAGGGGCTGGGTGTGGTGGCACATGCCTTTAATCCAAACACTTGGGAGGCCAAGGTAAGAGGATCACCATGAGTTCAAGGCCAGTCTGAGAGCACATAGCCAATTCCAGGTCACTTTGGGCTAGAGCAAAACCCTACCTCAAAAACAAAACAAAACAAAAGCCTGGCATGGTGGTGCACACCTTTAATCCCAGCACTTGGGAGGCAGAGGTAGGAGGATTGTTATGAGTTCAAGGCCACCCTGAGACTACATAGTGAATTCCAGGTCAGCCTGAGCTACAGTAAGATCCAACCTCAAAAAACCAAAACAACAACAACAAAAAAAGAATGTTGGGCTTGGTGGCGCACACTTTTGATCACTCAGGAGGCTGAGATAAGAGAATCACTGTGAGTTCAAGGCCAGCCTGAGACTACAGAGTGAATTCCAAGTGAACATGGGCTAGAGCAAGACCCTACTTCAAAATAAAAATAGGGGGGAAGTCAGGCGTGGTGGCACATGCCTTTAAATCCCAGCACTCAGGAGGCAGAGGTAGGAAGATTGCTGTGAGTTTGAGGCCACCCTGAGACTGCATAGACTAGAGTGAAACCCTACCCTGAAACCCTCCCCAAAATAAAAAAAAAATAAAATAAAGGGGGGGGGCAGCGGGAGAGATGGCTTAGTGGTTAAGGCACTTGCCCGCAAAGCCAAAGGACCCAGGTTTGATTCCCCAGGACCCACGTAAGCCAGATGCACAAGGGGGCACAGGCATCTGGAGTTCCTTTGCAGTGGCTGGAGGCCCTGGAGAGCCCATTCTCTCCTCTCTCTCTCTCCCCTGCCTATTTTTGTATCTCTCTCGCAAATAAATAAATAAAAATAAAATATTAAATAAAAAAGGGGAGGGATGGGTCTGGGTCCTTCAGAGCCAGGCTGAAGGGAGGCTTGCCTGAATGGCTTCCCGCAGCCCACCCGCCCGGGATTGGTGGCGCAGAGTCTGACCCAGGATGAAGAGCATCTCCACAGCAATGTCACTGACAAGGGTGTTCCGCGAAGTGATGGGATTGTCGTCATCATCGGCGAAGCAGACGTTGTAAGGTACGGTGACAGCGACATAAAAGGTGGCAAGGAGGATGAGGCCATCCCAGACAGCCTTGGGGACGCTGTAGTGAAGGAGGAGGCAGCGGGACCCCCCCACGGAGGCCACCTTGTACTCAGGCACTGATGGCTTTGGCTCAAACACGTTCTAAAGGGAGAGGGGTGGTGGTTGGGGACACTTGGGGGAAGGAAGAGCTGAGACGCTGCGGGGCGGGCGGGGGTGGTGGGGAGGTAGAGGCAGGAACAGGGAAAAGGAGAAAGGTGGGCACTGTGGGAGCAGTGCTGACAGGAGATGGAAGGTGTGTGTGTGGGGGTGCTCAGGTTAAAACGGGACATTTCCTTCCCTCTGCCCAGCTCTTGCCCAGGTCCCCCTTTGAACAAACGATGCTATATAGGGACCATTTATGAGGACTGACCCTTGCTGACCTTGAGAGTGTGACAAATAACCCTAGCCTGAGGTGTCGTAACTTCTTCATATAGTTCTTCCTGGTTCTAGGTGCCTAGTGAAGGGTGACTGTGCCCCAAGGGGAGAGGAGGCTAGCACTGCTCACCCGAGTCCCTGTGCTTCTAACTCACTACACAAGAGGGTTGACAACTCTATCCTCTGGCTTTGTCAGAATCCTCGGAGGTGGCACCCAGGGTGGGATGCCCACAATGGGGGCTTTCTTCCTAAGACCACAGTAGCTTGTGATTTCACCCCTCGTGATGTAACTGTCACGCTCAGGGGGAGGAGGTGATGTGACTGCTCTCAGAGCCCCACCCTCATAGTCTCACCGGAGCAATGTCCACCACCTACGAACAAAGGGTATAGAAGAAGGATATGGCGGGGAGCACGGACTGCTGTGTGGAATGTAGGAGGACAGAGGAATAGACCAATAGGAGACGGGGCAGATAGGGAGACCAGTAGCAGGGAAATAGGGTTGGAGAACTTGGGAGATGTTGGATGGGGATGGAACTCACATTACTGGTCTTTATGCTTCCCTGGCGCCGGTGACCAAAGTGACTGGTCAGTCGGTGCAGCACAGTACGGCTATGCTTCTTGGTGGACCGAAGTTTTGAGCTGGCTCCCCTCCTACCGAGGGAGTTTTCTATTGGGAAGAAAGGGACGGAGGTAAGTCGGGATCCATCCCATGGGGCTGGGTTGGGGAGCGGCCTTGTGTCACTCAGTCTTAGAGTTACCGTGATGACTGTCCCCATGGAGTCCTGATGGGCCAGCTCCTGGGCCTCCACTCTGAGTGATATCCTTGAAGGAGAAGAGGAAGAGCACGACCTCCCCCGTCTCGTTCTTAATGGGCATCATGTCCAGGAGGCACCAAAAGGCTGAGCCTGCGAGCATGGGGAGGGGCCGGGAGGTGGGTGAGAAACCCCCATGGCGTGCCTTTCCTCCGTCCCTCCCCCCTTAATAATAGGGTACAGTCAAAGGCTTTGGTAAATGTTTACAGCTGGAAATAACAACAGAGATTTTTTTTTTTGTCAGCTGTCTCCTTCATTTTCCAATTGAAGAAACCGAAGCCCAGGGAGAGTCAAGGATTCATTTAATCCCCCAGTCAGCTTGTGGCAGTATGAGGATAAGTTAGTCCCCAAGCTTCTATCCTGCCCAGCAGACTCTGGATGAGCCCTGGGGTTTGAGCGGGTCATAGGGGCTGGTTGGGGTCCTCACCATCCTTGCGGTAGAAGCAGATTTCAGCCCGGTGCTCTTGGTGGCCCTCCAGGGCTTTGTGTAGCCGCTGCAAGGCTGGCTCACTGGTCTCTGGGCCATAGAGGAACCGGCAGCTGCAAGTTTTCTGCATGACCTCAGTGCGGCCGTAGCCTGTGAGCTCGCAAAAGCCGTCAGAGCAGTAGACGATGGGAAAGCCCCGTGGGCCCTGTGCATTGGCCAGAAGGAAGTTGCTGTCTATAGGAGGGAGAGGTCAAGGTCAGGTCCAGGCCACAAGGGGAGTTAACTTCCAGATAAGCAGTAGTTCCCCCCCAAAAAAAAAACTGTAGTCCGAAATCAAAGAGCTAAAAGCTTTCCAGGCTTCTGGGTGGTTCTAGTCCCCTTTCGGAATATTCTGAAATTAGCCAAGGGACAAGGATTCAAGAGTACCTTAGAATGGAGACAGGGCCCATTGGAGGATTGGAGGGAAAAAATCCAGAGCACTGCATGGTCCATGCCCCTGCCTTCAGTCTGGTGAGCTGTTACTCAGAAGGCAGCATCGGATGGTAAGAGGATGGACTCTATTATCTGTCCCTGCCACTTACTGCCTGCGATCTTGGGCAAATTAATTACTATTCCTGTGCCTCAACTTCCTTATCTGCAAAGTGAGGCACAATGTATCTTCCCCACACAGCTGTGGAAATCGCATCAGAAACTTGGGGGAAACAAGCCCTGATACGTAGTAAGTACTGCTCTGAGAAGGTAAAGGACCCCTCAGCTTTGGAAGGTACCCATGGACACCCTCATGTCATTCTAGTATAACGAGCAGGGCCAAGATTCTGAGGGCATCACACCCTTTCATTATTAAGAAACCAAAAGGCAGAGAAAATTTCCAAACTCGCACATTTCCTTAGTGCGAGGGGAAGAAAATGGAGAGAAGCGTCCTCATATCTGCCTTCCAGGAAATGTCCCCCAACTACGGCATTTCTTTAGCTCTTTTCAAGGGAATCTGTCCCTAGTGCTGAGTCAAACTGGAGAGGGCATTGAGGTGGGAGCATCAGCCACCTTCAGCACCAGAACCTGAGCTGGCTCCCTCCAGCTTCCAGTGGGTAGGAGGATGAGGTCATCCTGGGACAGTCTCAATTGATGGGTCCTGACACACAACCAGTCCTGGGGGACCCTAGGAGAGGTGACTGTCAGGGGGTAAGGTGGCTGATGGGGACATTGAGGGTTCCTGGGAGGACTGGGCCCTGGGCGCAGCCTACTTCTTCCATCCCAGGGCCCGTTGCCTCGGTGATTGGCGCTATGGAAACAAGCGAGGTGGGGGGGGGAGGCGGGTAGGGCCCTGGCGGCTCGGTTTCCGCCCTCGGCTACTGCTTTCCCATCCCCCTGATCCCCACCGGGGGGTTCCCCAGGGGAACAAGGATGAGAGATCTCTAGGCACCAGAGTTGAGACAGGGAAAGGCGGGAGAAGAGGCCAGGAAGGAGCAATGCGGCTGTCCAAGGTGCTGAACTTGGGAGGCGTGCTCAGGTGGGCGCGCAGGGAGTTAGTTCCCTTGCTCTCAAAGATGCTTCGCCCACCTCACACACAAGACACCGAACGACTTGGGGGATGCGTGACCTCAATCCAAGCTGGGTCCTTCTCAAGTCTGATCTTTTTTTTTTTTTTTTTTTTTCTGGGAGAGAAGCAGCTGGAGTGATGAGGACACTTCGTCGCACCTCGGTGTGTCAGATACCTCCATACACTCCCCCAGCACAGCTCTGCACTGGAGTGGGTGGCTCCCCGAGGCCCATCCTCCGTCTTTGGGTCACACAGAGCCCCTCTTTCCTCGAGTCACACTCCTTGACCTTGCTTCCCACCCCTCCATCCCATCCTCTTGGTCCTTTGCCCTCTCCCACTCTCAGGGACTCTGCACCTTGTTTCTTTACCGCAGCTCTGGGAGTTCTCGCACCTTCCACTCCATTCTTTCCTCTGATCCTCACCCCATCCAGGAGACCGCGCCCCCCACCCCGAGGAGATTTGTTGTGTCCCCCCCCCCCCCGCCGCCCAAACACACACTCCATTCCTCCAGCTCCTGCCCTTACTCACGCGTGCCGTCAAAGCGGGTGGCGATGGTGTCCAGAAAGGTGTTTTGCGGGGCCAGCAACCCCTTCATGACCGGCATGGCCCCGGGTGCTCAGGGGAGGCGTTGAGCTGGGTGCGTTCAGCGCGGCGGGGCAGGAAGGGGCGCGCTGCCGGCGGGGCCGGGGCGCCCCATGCGCCCGCCTGCCACCTCCCCTCCCGGTCGCTGCTGCCGCCTCTCTGCTCTGGAGCCCCGGGGCTCTGAGCTCTGTTCGGCACCGCCTCTCCAACCACCTCCACCCCTTCCCCCCTTGTCTCTGCACCTCACACCTCCCCACGGGTCAGGTTCTTCCCAGAGGGCTCGGCCCGCGCCCACCACGTGGCTGCGCACCAGGAGGGGCCCCCAAAGACATTCTCAACCCCTCATCTCCCAGAGGAGAGCAACCCACGCGTGTCTCTGGAGGGGGAAAAGACTCAGAGACACGCCCACCGGAGGAAAGGGAGGCTGGAAAGTGGTGGGGGTGGGGACTCGGATGGCAGACACGCCCTCCTGCCAGGCTAGCCACGCCTCCACGCGTGGTTCCCTGGCTTGCTCTCTGGTGGCTCCGCCCCACGGGTTTCCCCGCTCGCGGCGCCCACGCAGCTGTTCGCGTCTGGTTGACAGTGCCGCCTGCTGGCGTTGGGGATATTGGAAGGCATCCCCAGTCCTCAGCCATCTAGCCGGGAGATAGATAGCAAGAGGCTAGCTGGTTTTGTGGCTGGATGGAGAGTTGGACCATGGTAAAGATTTGGAAGCCCTACCCTTGGAAAGCGCCACTAACTGGTCTTTTGCCTCGGCTTACCGGGGAACCCTGTCGAACTCTGTTTCTTTTTGCTTTGTTTTGTTTTAATATATTTTGTTTATTTATGAGAGACAGAGAGAGGTAAATAGAACGAGAATGGGTGCGCCAGGGCCTTTAGCACTGCAAAAGAACTCTAGGTGCATGCGCCACCTTGTGCATATGGCTTATATGGGTGGTGGGGAATCAAACCCGTGTCCTTAGGCTCTGCAGGCAAGTGCCTTAACCACTAAACCATTTCCCCAGCCTGAACTGTGTTTCTAGACACGAGGCTGAATGAAAAGAGCCTTAGGGTGGACCAGGGAGAACCTCTGTTCTGGACACTTACTGTGTGACAGCCTTCCCCAGCCTCATTGTTCTCATCTGTAAAATGGAACTAATGATTCTCACCTCATGCGATTATTGTGAGAATTTAATGGAGTAATGGGTCACTGGCACAAAACATATGTTTTGGAGAGTGGTTTGCATCCCCTGTTCCCCCTTGCCCTGTGCTGACCTTCCCTCTGCTGCCCTTCAGGTGGAAGAGGGGCTGGAGACAAGTTTGGGAATAGGGCCTGGCTTGGTGGTGCTCGCCTTTAATCCCAGCACTCAAGGGTCAGAGGTAGAAGGATTGCTGTGAATTCGAGGCCAACCTGGGACTATAGAGTGAGTTCCAAAGTGAGACCCTACCTTGAAAAAACAAACAAAAAATTGGGGACTAGGAAAGATAGTTTTGGGGTGGATAGTGTGATGGTTTGCAAATCTCCCTGGGTCACAAATGAATTGTTTTGTGTTTTTCCAAGATAGGGTTTCACTCTGTAGCCCCAGGCTGGACTCAAACTCACAGTAATTCACAGCAATCCTCCTACCTCTGTCTCCTCAGTGCTGGTATTAAAGGTGTGTGCCACCATACCTTGTTCATAAATGAACACATTTTTATTTTATTTTTTAAAGTTTTTTTTCAAGGTAGGGTCTTGCTCTGGCCAGGCTGACCTGGAGTTCACTATGTACTCTCAGGCTGGCCTCAAACTCACAGCAATCCTCCTACCTCAGTCTCCTGAGTGCTGAGATTAAAGGTGTGCACCACCAAACCTAGCTACAAATGAAATTTTTAATATTTTATTGATTTGCAAGGAGAGAGAGAGAGAATGAGAATGGGTATGGCAGGGCCTCTTGCTGTTGTAAACATATGCATCACTTTGTGCATCTGGCTTTATGTGTGTACTGGGGAATTAAATCTTGGCTGGCAAGCTTTTCAAGTAAGTGCCTTTAACAACTGAGCCATTTCCCTAGACCCACAAGTGAAGCTTGAGCTCTATCTTCACACGTAGGGCAGGCTAACTTCCTTACTTCAACCTCTGCCTCCCAGGATCTAACTTCCTCACTTCAACCCCTGCCTCCCAGGATCTAAGCCAGGAGTCTTCTGGGATGCCAGACTACTAAAGGGGGAACACATCCTTTTGTTTTTTTCCATGTTTTTAAATGATATTTATTTTTATTTATTTATTTGCAAGCAGAGAGAGAGAGAGAGAGAGAGAGCGAGCTTGGGCACACCAGGGCCTCCAACCACTGCAAATGAACTCCAGATGCACGTGCCACTTTGTGCATCTGGTTATGTGGGTG
This sequence comes from Orientallactaga sibirica, assembly GCA_036365145.1. Taxonomy (NCBI): domain Eukaryota; kingdom Metazoa; phylum Chordata; class Mammalia; order Rodentia; family Dipodidae; genus Orientallactaga; species Orientallactaga sibirica. The sequence continues at coordinate 26,659,157 of JAEOAD010000013.1, read as the reverse complement.
CTGGGGACTTGAACCTGGACCCATAGGCTTTGCAGGCAAGCACCTTAACTGCTTAGCCATTTCTATAGCCCCTCCTTTTTTTTTTTTTTTTTTTTTTTTTTTTTTTGGACTCAGGGTTTCAAATAGCTCAGTCTGGCCTTGAACTTGCTATGTAGCTGAGGATGACCTTGAACTTCTTATCCTCCTGCCTCCACCTCCCCAGTGTAGAGATTACAGGTGTGAACCACTACACCTAGCTTTATATTGTGCTGGGGATCAAACCCCTGGCTTTGTGCATGTTACACAAGCATGCTTCTGACTCATTTGCACTCTCAACCCTTGATTTTGTTACTTGAGATGGGACATGGATGGAAAAATGGCTCAGTGGTTAAGGTACTTGCCTAAAAACCCTAACAATCTGAATTTGATTCTGAATTCCCCAGTACCCATGTAAAGCCCTATGCACAAAGTGGCACATGCATCTGGAGTTTGAAGTGGCCGGAGGCCCTGGGGGCACCCATACTTCCCTCACTCTTTCTTTGCTTGCAAATAAATAAATACACACACACACACACTCACACACACACATATTTTGTTTGTTTGTTTTTTTGAGGTAGGGTCTCACTTGGAATTCACTCTAGTCTCAGGATCACCTCAAACTCATGGCAATCCTCCTACCTCTGCCTCCCAAGTGCTGTGATTAAAGGATGTGCCACCATGCCTGGCTAGTAAAAGTTTTTATATTTTTTTAAATTTCTATTTATTTATCTGAGAGAGAGAGAGAGAGAGAGAGAGAGAGAGAGAGAGAGAGGGAGAGAGAATGGACACACCAAGGCCTCCAGCCACTGCAAATGAACTCCAGATGCACTCGCCACCTTGTGCATCTGGCTTACATAGGTCCTGGAGAATCGAACTGGGTTCCTTTGGCTTTGCAGGCAAATGCCTTAACTGCTAAGTCATGTCTCCAGCTCTAGTAAAAATATTAAAAAGAAAACAACTTCAACCCACCTACCTTTGCTTCTTACATGCTGGGAATACAGATGTGTGCCACCATGTCTGCTTTGTATCTCCACTTTTGTATGTACCATTAATTTCCTAAGGCTACTGTAATAAAGTATCATGGTGTAGATGGTTTAAACAGCAGAAATCTATTGCCTTACAGTTCTAGAGGGCAGAAGTCCAGCCAAGATGAAGGTGAGCTAGTTCCCTCTGAAGGCTGTGAGGAGGAATCTGATCTGTGCCTCTTCCCCAGCTTCTGGCCTCTGGCTGTCACTGGCTGGTGGGTCCATTGCCTTAGTCTTTTCTTTCATCCTCATGTGGGTTCGCCTGTGTGCTTCTGTGTTCAAGTACCCCGTTTTTGTGTGTATGGTGTATATGCATGTGTTTTGCATGCACACGCGCATGTATACAGAGGCACTCGCCTGCACCTGTGTGTAGAGGTAAAAGGTTGGCATTGAGTATCTTCCTTGCTTAGTCTCCACCTTATTTATTGAGACAAGTTCTCTCCCTTGAACCCAGAGCCTGCTGAGCCAGCTAGTCTAGCTAGCCAGTTTGCTCTGGGGATTCCCTGTATCTGCCACACCCACCTGGCATTTCTGTGGGTGCTGGGTTCCAAACTCAAGTCCTCACTTTAAAAAAAAAAATTTTTATTAGCCAGGCGTGGTGGCACACGCCTTTAATTCCAGCACTCGGGAAGCAGAGGTAGGAAGATTGCCGAGAGTTCAAGGCCACCCTGAGAATAAATAGTGAAGTCCAGGTCAGCCTGGACTAGAGCGAGACCCTACTTTGAGAAAAGAAAAAAAATAATTTTATTTATTTGAGAAAGAGAGACAGAGATTCAGAGAATGGGCATGTCAGGGCAAATGAACTCCAGATGCATGTGCCACCTTGAGCATCTGGCTTGTGTGAATACTAGGGAAATGAACCTGGGTCCTTTGGCTTTTCAAGAAAGCACCTTAACCGCTAAGGTATCTTTCCAGTCCAGGTCTTCACTCTTCTACAGTCAGCACTTTATCCACTGAGCCATCTCCCAAACCCAATTTTTGTGTATATTTTTTAGATTTGTCTCCAGCGGTACTAGGGATCCCACTAGGGATTGACCCAAGGCTTAGTGCATGCTAGACAAGTGCTCTTCCACTGAGTCACATCCCCTTCCCCACCTTTAAAAATAAGAACACTACTCATAGTGGATTAGCAGTCCACCTGTCTCAAGTAGTACCTCATCTTAGCTGACCACACTTGCAAAGGACCCTCTTTCAAAATGACATTTTCTGGATGCTGGCCAGGCATAGGACTTCAATATATGAATTTGGGAAGAGGACACAATTTAACCTGTAACAGGCATCTTTGGCTCAATCTGTAGAAAAGTCTTGCCTTATGTCTGCTTAAGGACTTCCTGTGGTTTTCATTAGACAGAATAAAGTGCAAAGCCCGGTCATATGCGAGGGCCTTCACAATCCAGGCTGCAAAGACTTACCCACCTCTTTTCCGGTGTGCCACCGCTCCACACCTTGTACCTCACACTGCAGCCATTCTTGGAGATTTCATTGTGGAAACTCATATGTCTTGTCTTTTTTGGCAGCCTGGACTCCCAGCCCTTCCCAGCTGGATTCCCCACCCCCATGCAGCCTTCCTTGCTTTACCTCTTCTCTGGGTTTTTTGTTTGTTTGTTTCAGGCTTTGCAAGCAAGTGCCCTTGAGCCCTCAGGGGCTCCCTTAAAAAAATCTTTTAGGGCTGGAGAGATGGTTTAGTGGTTAAGGCATATGCCTGCAAAGCCTAAGAACCCCAGTTGGATTCTCCGGTCCCATGTAAGCCAGATGCACATGGTGGCACATGCATCTGGAGTTCGTTTGCAATGGATAGAGGCCCTGGAGCGCCCATTCCTACTCTGTCTCTCTTTCTCCCTCTCTGTCTCTAATAAATAAATACATAAATAAACAAATAAAATATTTAAAAACTACTTTATAAAAATCTTTTATTGTCCATTTGTTTATTTGCAAGGAGAAAGAAAGAATATGAGAATGAGCACACCAGAGCCTCTTGCCACTGCAAGCAAACTCTAAATGCATGTGCCACTTTGTGCATCTGCCTTTACGTGGGCACTGGAGGAGAGAACCCAGGCCATATCTCTCCAGCCCCCCCCGCCACCCCCGTTCTTTGTAAAGGTCCAATTATGACTGGCAGAGCAACCTGGGATGTGGGACATATCTGTCCCTTCGTCCGCCCTCGTTCCCCCAACATACATCCTAGGACTTTGCAAGCTCACTGGGAGCTCCGCGACCAAATACTTCCCAAGTGGACTCACAAACTGACAGTGCGGAAGATGCTTTCTAGCTCCCTTGGAGGGCTGACCTTGACACACAGGGAACACAGATGAGCCACGCGAACAGACACTCGACTTTATTGCCATTTTTCCCCCCTAGGGAATGACAGTGGAGAGAATCGGGGACAGGACAGATCTGGGACAAGGGCTGAAGAAGGGGTTCAGACCGTCCCCCTGGGCGCTAAGGCTGCCATCGCTGTGGTCTAAGACACCCGCGACCCGGGCAGGGATGCGGCGGCTCTGGTTCTGCGCCTGCGCGGCGGCCCATGGTCAGGATGCCCGCCGCGTGGTTGCCGCTGGCCTGTAGGAGGCGCTGCAGGCGGCCCTGAAGAAGGCCTGGGGGCCCTGGCCGCCGCTTGCCCAGGGTGAGGATGCCCGCGGCGTGATTGCCCGAGCCGTGCAGCAGTTCGTAGAGGCGGCAGGAGCAAGTCTTCTGACGACAGCAGTCGGGCAGGGGCTGTGCGGCGACCCCAGGCGACAGTAGCGCCGGCGGTAGCAGTAGCAGCAACAGTAATGTCACGGCAGCCCAGGGGACCTTTAGGAAAAGCAGAAACAGGGCACTGATGCATGGTCTGCCCTCCCCGCCCGGGGCCCTGCCCTGCTGGGCTCTGCATCCTCTCCTCGCTAGGCTCATGCCCTGTCGTTGAGTTTCCTGCCACTGTGCCCTTGCTGTCCCAAGGGCTCAGGTCTGGCTCCTTTTGTCAGCGCATCCTTCCAGACCCAGCAGAGGATCTCCTCTTGGAAGCCCTTGTAGACTGCCTGGGTGGAATAGAATAAGTCCCTCACCCCTCGGTATGTCTTTTGCCCTGTAAGTATATTAAATACCACAGCAACCTGGAGACGGGAGTGTCTGCACGAGACTTATAAAACTTGGAGAAAACACAGGCCCTTATTATTGTGCTCCCCTCCCCCTACCTACTTGGCCAGTTCCCGTTTAGAGGAAAACTGAACGCCATGGCTTTGCATCAGTTTCCAAAGCCTTCTGGGACAGAGTCTCCTCGCTGCATGTGTAATAATGTTACTATGCAGGGCTGCTGGCCAGGTGACATGAAAGGACAGGGACAAATGTAGCCTGTGACACACAGTAAACATGAGCTCTTAGAGAACAGGGCGTTCCCAGTGTTAACCAAGACAGGTTTGCTGCCAAGAATCCATTCAATCTCCTATTTCCGCATCCACATGGGGAAAGACCAAGAGTGGATTGTCTTTCTCCCAGGCCCTGGGCAAGTACTCTGGTAGTAGTTTCCTTGATGGGGGGGCTCCCCTCTGTCGCTAGCTCTCTCTCACTCTTTTAATTTTTTTCTTTTTATATTTTTTTGAGACATGTATCCCAGGCTGGCCTTGAACTTGCTGTGTAGCTGAAAATGACCTTGAACTTGTTTTGTTGTTGTTGTTTTTGCAAGGTAGGGTCTCTCTCTAGCCCAGGCCGACCTGGAATTCACTATGGAGTCTCAGAGTGGCCTCAAACTTACAGCGATCCTCCTACCTCAGCCTCCTGAGTGCTGGGATTAAAGGTGTGCGCCACCCACCATGCCCGCCTGACCTTGTACTTCTGATCCTGCTGCCTCCATCTCCCGAGTGCTGGCATAATGGGCATGTGCCACCACATCTGGCTTATGCACGCCAGGCAAGTATTTTCCCAAGTGAACTACATCCCAAGCCCCCGTCCCTGATTCTTTACCTTTGTGGAGGGAAGGCCCATGATGTCGGAGCTCAGGGTGAGGTCGTCCAGAAAGGAAGTGTCTGCAGTGCAGTGGTTCAAACAGCCAGTATCCTTGAGACCGCGTTCTGTGGCCTGCTACCAAGGGCCTGGGGTTTATAGTGCTCTGAGGTGGCGGGGAAGGGATGAGTACTTACGTCCACCTCAGAGTCAGACAAAAGCCTGTCTAAGATTAGTGTCCCACAGAGGGGCCCGTCTCCAGGTTGGGACCAAGGAATGGGTGCTGTGTCCCTGGTCCCCCCTTGTCTGTCTGCCTGCTCCCTGGAGATAGGGCGGTCTCCTGGTACTAATGAGGTTACCTGGCATCTAGGAATCTGAGAGCACAAAAGAGGCTTTGGCCAGGGAGCTGGCCATGGATAATGGGGGAAGGAGAAGTTGCTAATTAGGAGCACAAGAAAAGACAGTGTGAGACCCACTGTCCATGGCGTGTCAAGAGGAGGATAGCCACACAGCAGCCCCCACGCCGTCACCCACTCCTTGTCACTCCCGCTGGGGTCCATCAGGTTCCAGGGCCTTCTTCTTCCTTGGAAACAGTTCCTGAGCTGCCCTCCCCTCCCCTCAGCTCTCCTTCTCTTCTGCCCTTCCATTAACCTCCTGGATGGAGAACCTTGGAGACCCACTGTAGACACGGGCAAACAGGCAGCCAAACTTGGTTTCTAGAAGCTGGTGGAAGGTGTCCAGCTGTCTTCTTGGCCAGGCCGCCTGGCGAGGAGGACATCATAGTCCCATTGTGTCATCTCCTGAACCGTCACGGGATGAAGAAGTGGTACCATCTCCTTCAGGACCTGTTTCCAGAGCTCTTGAGGTGGAACAGCTGTGGATGGCTCAGTCCCACATGTCTAGGATGTGGTCCTCTTTTCAAGGACACAAGTATGGGTGGGATGGCATCTGGGCCCAAGGCTAGTCAGTAGAGGGAAGGACTACTCAGGCATCAGCAAAGATCACCCAGTCACTTCTCCCATCCCGCTTAGCTTCCGAGATCAGATGGGCTGTGTTCAAGGTGGTCTGGCCATAGACCAACCAGTCACTGGGCAGATGTTCCCCAAAGGCTTTGCTTGAAAAGTAGATTTCTAAGCCGGCGTGGTGGTGCACGCCTTTAATCCCAGCACTCGGGAGGCAGAGGTGGGAGGATCGCTGAGAGTTCGAGGCCACCCTGAGACTACATGGTTAATTCCAGGTCAGCCTGGACCAGAGTGAAACCCTACCTCGCAAAACCAAAAAAAAAAAAAAAAAAAAGTAGATTTCTATTAGGTAGCTAACCGGGAAAAGCTTCTCTCAGAAGCTCATCTGGGAGAAGAGTGGGCGGAATAGTCTTTATAGTCTATATGGTGTCTGGCCAAGCGAGGGCTGGGGTGTTTCAAGGTTTAATGGCTCAGGCTGATAGGGCTTCATCCTGTGGGCTATAGGGAGCTGATGTGGGGGTGTGAGGGAGGGGCCTACCGATGAGGACACAGGAGGGGCAGAGAAGAAATTCAGAGGAGGAAGAAGCAGCTGGACAGCTGACCCGGAATGACGTAGCCTTGACCTAGGAGGAGCTGCTGGCTTGGCAAGCTTCACAGCCTTAGCTCCCCACTGCCATGAACACTGTCACCAGGTGGCTTGGAAGTTCCTTTCTGAGTTGATGTTTGTTTTTAAGTTGATTTTTTGTTTTGAGGCAAGGTCTCACTCTAGCTCAGGCTGACCTGGAACTCACTCTATAGCCCCCAGCTGGCTTCAAACTCATAGCTGTTCTTTTATCTTAAATTCCCTAGTGCTGGGACTAAAGGTATGTGCCACTATGCTCAGCTTTTAATACTTAAAAAAAACAACATTTTATTTATTTATTTGTTTGAGAGTGAGAAGCAGATAGAAAGAGAATGGGCATGCCAGGTCCTCCAGCCACTGCAAACAAACTCCAGATGCATGTGCCACCTTGTGCATCTGGTTTACATGGGTCCTGGGGATTCAAACCGGGGTCCTTTGGCTTTGCAGGTAAGTGCCTTAACAGCTAAGCAATCTTTCTAGCCCTTGATACTTTTTTTTTTTTTTTTTTTTAGTTTTTCCAGGTAGGGTCTCACTTTGGTCCAGGCTGACCTGTAATTAACTATGTAGTCTCAGGGTAGCCTCAAACTCTTGGCAATCCTCCTACCTCTGCCTCCCAAGTGCTGGGATTAAAGGCATGCACCGCCACGCCTGGCTCCCTTGATACTTTTTAAAAAATTATTTTTATTTTTATTTATTTGTTTGAGAGAGAGAGAGAGAGAAAGAGAGAGAGAGAGAATATGGGCATGCCAGGGCCTCTAGCCACTGCAAGGGAACTCCAGACACATCTTGTGCATCTGGTTTTATGTGGGTCCTGGGGAATCAAACCTGGGTCCTTTGGCTTTGCAGACAAGCGCCTTCACTGCTAAGCCATCCCTCCAGCCCCCTTGATACTTTTTTAATATGAATACTAGCTTCCCCCATGCTCACCATGGAAGTGATTTTGGGGTGCTAAGGCATGGTTGGAGAAGTTGGCAATAGCTCCTCCATCTTTAAGCTGTGCTTGGGATGGGGTGCTGGGAAGCATCTGTTCAGTTGTGCCAGGCCATGGTGGGAGTCTTCGAGGGATCCTGTGTGCATATAATCTTGGGAGCTGACACAGCCAGAACGAAGGGTGGAAGAATGGAGGGACCAGGGAAGACAGCCCAGGCTATAAGAGGTGCGGCATGCATGGGACTCCACATGGCTTCCCCAAAGCAGACCAAGTCCAGAATCTGGGTACGAGAGAGGTTTATTTGGGAGTTGATCCCAGAGACAGAATCAAGGAGTGGGCAAGAGAGGGAAGGGAAGGGAAGAGGGGAGGAGAGCTAAAAAGAACATCGGAGAGTGGCTTACAGCTACTTGGAACCCTCAGGAGGTCACTGATAATGCCTATTGGAACTGTCCCACACGGGGACAATGACACTGAGGTCTTTCCGCACTTATTCCTGCTCATTACGGATTGAGACGACCCTCCTGGGGTGTGAACTCACACTACTTTCAGCTCATGCGGTACCCTGGCCGGGCACATGAATGGGGCCAGGGAATACCATCGGCTGAGATGCAGGAAGCATTGGGGGTATGTCTGAACTTCCCAGTGGTGTTCTCCAAGGTGGGCCAGGCGGATATAGGTAGGGCATTGTTGGGCTCTGATACACCTCCAAAGCCTGCACCTCACAACTGGTCAACGAGTCCGTGTTTCTTCAAGGCTAAGTGGCTCTGATTGGACCCATGTCAGGTGACCTCTGTTCCTAGGCCTCACCATCCAGAGATGCTCCAGAGGAAAGAGTAAAGTGGCCTCAGAAGGGAGGGGGCACAGTAGCAGCCTTGGCTAGGATGCCACTCTTCTTTGCAGGAGCTGGGCCAGGTGCTTATGCCTGAGGACCCGGGGCATCTCAGGAGGAAAGGAGGATGAAGGGCTGGCTGCCAGGGCTTGCCGGAGCACTCTGAAAGCCCCTGGCCCTACCAGGTGGACTCTAGCAGGACCCACGCTGCCTCGGAACCGCAGGGACTTGTAGTGAGGAGAAAGTTCCTGAAGGCAGTGGTCAAGCTGGGGACAGAAAAGCGAGATGAGGCCGGACCAGGGCCACACGTATATGAGGTCTGCACGAGTGTGCATTTAGGACTTAGTGTGTTGTAGGACACACGCCTCCCTTCCCAGGGCTCCAGAAAGCGGCTTTCTTTTCCCAGCACCCTTTCCCATCACTCTCCAGGCTCCACTGGCAGCTGGGAACATGCGGAGCAAAAGAGGTATGGAGGGCTGGAGAGATGGCTTAGTGGTTAAGGTGTTTGCCTGCAAAGCCAAAGGATCCTGGTTTGATTCTCCAGGACCCACGTAAACCAGATGCACAAGGGGGCGCATGCATCTGGAGTTTGTTTACAGTGGCTGGAGGCCCTGGCATGCCCATTCTCTCTCTGTCTGCCTCTCTTCTATTTCTCTGTCTGCTTGCAAATAAATAAATAAAATTAAAAAAAAAAAAAAAAAGAGGTATGGAGGTCACATTCTGCCCTCGCCCTCATCTCTTTTTTACCTTGTCTCGATTTTCCTCCGACAGATTCCTCAGGCCTCTCAGGTCCACGAACACCTCATAGTGCGGGGCAGCGCCTTCACAGGAGTCTGGAGAGGAACCCCCCCACCCCAACCCACACAGACTTCCTGAGGTCAGCCTGGCTTCCATAGTCAACACCCTCAGCCCTTCCACGTCGCCCCCATTCTGTGGTTCTGGTGGAGAGTGGAACAAACCCAGGGGAGCTTTGAGCCAACTCCTGAATAGGAGACAGGACAGGAGCAAAGTGGAGGGAGACTGTGGGAGGAGGGAGGGGTGTAGGTATGGAGAAGGACTTCTGCTAGGAGCAGTTCAGGAGGCTGTTTAATCTCCTTCTGAGACGTGGAAGCAAGAGCTGATGGGGAATACTTACCCAGAACGTGGCTTTCCACACAGCTATGGTCCAACAGCTTGGCCCCTGGCCACTGCCCCACTGCCTGGACCAGGGCCTCAGAGAACACGCTCTCGCTAGTAACTTCTCCCCGAACACTCAAGGCCTGGCCCAGCCTGAAGGAAGGAGGAGGAGGAGGAGGGGGGAGTAGAGCCCAGGGCATAAGGACAGCCCCTTAGCATCTCTGGGATCACCTACCTGTAGATGAACCTGACAACGGGGCACTGATTGTAGGAGCCAACCACTTGTACCACATCACCTAGTCTGCACCTGATGGGTGGGGTCGAGAGGGAGAGTGAACTCATGGCCTCCACCCGCCTCCCCACAACACACACACACACACACACACACACACACACACACACACACACACGTGCATCCGAGGGCCTGAGGTGGCAGGAGCTGGGCAGGTTATCACCTGGTCAGGCTTGTGTGGTCAGTCAGCACCAGCTCATACTCCTTGTCTGTTTGCGCCTCAACCAGAAGGAGAGCAGAGGCTGCTTCTTCTTGAATTCCTTCCCTGACTGGGAGCAGCTCAATAAAGGGGGCTCCAGGAGGCAGAAGGTAGAGTCCCTGAGGCTTCTCTGGCCACAGGTTCAAGCCCACCACTCCTGTGAGGAACAAAGCGCTTCCTTGTTGACAACCTGGTGTTGGTGCATTGCTTTCTGCTGGACAATAGCAGGAAGCAATGAGTCACCCCGAATCCCAAACCTGACTCTTTTTTTTTCCCCCCCAAGGTAGGGTCTCACTCTAGCCCAGGCTGACCTGGAATTCACTATGTATTCTCAGGGTGGCCTCGAACTCATGTCGATCCTCCTACCTCTGCCTTCTGAGTGCTGGGATTAAAGGCGTGTGCCACCACGCCCGGCTTAAACCAAGCCTGACTCTTCTGAGCATCTGATCCTACTGCTGTATCCTCCCAGCATCCCCCAAGTTCAGCTTGCTCCCTCTTAGCCCTGTCTGGGAAGACGTGGACAGAGTGCAGTGGTTCTGCAGGGACCAGCGCAGAAAGTCAATCTTGGTACCATGGGGGTCTGTGTAAGACGCTTCCCCTCTGTGAGCCTTGGCTTGCTCACTTGTGAATCAGAGCTGGTGACCTATACAAACCAGGGCGCTGGGGAGGATTAGAGAAGATGAGTGTGTGGGACTCAATGTATGACAGCTGGCTGGACGTCCTCTGCCTCCTGGCCCTGCCCCACCAACCCCGCATCCAGCTGACCTCCAGAGGCAATGTAAGCAGGAGAGAAGAAGGCTAGTCCTTGGCACCACAAGGCTTCAAGGGCAGCCACAGCCTCAGCCTGGCCTCCTGCATCCAGAGTCACCACCACTTGCAGCTTTGGCCAGAGCCGAAGGGCCAGTCCTCGGGGTCCCTGGTCTAGGGCCTCCTGTATCTCAGCTGCCCGTCTTGGGAGAGGCACTCCTGGGTTCCCCGCAGCTATGGCCTCAGCCAGCTCTTTTCCGTCAGCCTCCAGGCCTGCGAAGATGTCCAGGAGTTCCACGGCAGTCCTCGCCTCCAGTGCCCTCAGCCCTGAGGACCTCAATGCCTTCAGTAGTAGGGTCCGAGGGTCCTTGGCTCCAGAAGGGCTTACCCAGCCCAGGGCATGCCTGAGCCAGGGGAGGGGATAGGGCCATGGGGATGTAAGAGTCACACAGGCAGTACCTCCTGGAGCCAGTGCTTCAGGGTAGGCCTTGTTTAAGGCTACCAGACCCAGCAGGGTGGCCTGAAGAGAAGTCAGAGAGGCTGGCGGTCAAATCTCAGAGCCAAATCGAATGCAACAGTGTGGGCATTCTTTGCCCATCCTAGTGAGAGGGTTTGGCTGTTAGCAAGAAGCTATGTTTACCTGTAGAGAAGCCTCCCCATGGTACTGAGGTGAGGCAGGGGGCAGGAATTGCCCCTCACTTTCTTCTTCCTGGTCTGGATTAGCCTTAGTCAGTGGGAGATGATTCTGGAAGGTATTCACATCTGTAGTCCCAAAGATACCCAGAAACATCTCAGGAAGCCACACTTTGTCATTTCAACCAAGACTGGTGAGATTCTTGAGGGAGGAGCCCAGAACAAGCCTGTGTGTGTGTATGTATGTGTGTGTGTGTTTTGGGAGGAAGGCTGTACCAGGGCCCCAGCATGGACAAATTCATTGTGATCAGGACAGCCAGATCAGGCCTGGATAGGGCTCTGGGCCAGGCCATACTGTGTTGGTGGCAGGTGAGGGACATTCAGATTCTAGAATCTGACTATCCCGTGGGGTTTCCATCTACTTGGTCCACTTCCCAGACACTAGGAAACACACCTGTGATCCCCCCAGGAGGACAGCGGAGACCCTGGCCTTGCAGACACCACATGAGGGCCCGCTGCTGGCTCTGACCAGCATGTATGGTGCTCTGTTCTAGTCTTCTCTGCTGCCAAGCTGCTGCCCAGCCCAGCCCCACCCAGGCTATCTGGTGCCAGAGGTTGGTCAACCAGGACAGCTGGGAATCCTCCGACCTTCGCTGCCGCTGCCGGAGCATGGCCAGTGGGGACAGCAGGAGCAGTAGCAGCAGCAGCAGCAGCAGACACAGCAGCATGTCCGTGCAGCTCCTGGAGGAGAAAGGAAGATTGAGTGTTTCACGCCCCACCCCTCTCCCGCCCCACACCCCACAGCACACAGACAACCAGGGGAAGAGACATTTGGGAAGAAGTTAGGGCCCTGGTGGGCTGGTGGTATGGACAGGATAAGACTTAGGTGTCCCACTAGATGGGAATTCAGATCCTGCCTGGGCCGCTTGCAAGTTTGTAGCCTCAAGCACTTCAGCTAGCATTTAGCTCACTTCCTTATCTGCTCAGTGGGAAAAATAATATCCTCCCCCACCCCCATGGAAAGGCTGAGCAAGGGACCTGGCACATCGTGATTGCTTAACAGATGACATCTTTTTCCCACTGCTGGAGTGGTTTGCTTTCTCTCAGACTCTTCCCTGTCCCAGTACCCCATTTCTCTCCAGCCCTGGGCAATGGCTCTATGTCCGCAGACACCTGTTATAGCCCACTTCTTCCTACTTCCAGCACTTCGGGACCCTCAGTATCCTTCAGTGCCTCTGGTGTCTGTATATATCCGGTTAGAAAGATGGTAAGATGGCTTTAAAGGGCTGGGCCCAGATGGGGAAATCCGGCCACACAGGGGAGGAACTGGGGGGTGCTCTTAAAGGGACAGGTCCTCTAAGGGAATGACAAATTGGATGCTGTCAGATGAGGGTGTTAGGGTCAAGGTAGCATGATCCAAACTGATGCAGGTGAAGGAAGACAACTGCAGGTGTGGAAAAGAAAGCAGCAGGAGCTGGGTGTGGTGGCACACACCTTTAATCCCAGAGCGAAGCAGACTCTATTTAGGAGCCTCTTTCTACACCTGTGCTCTTGACTTAAACCCTCAAAATGCCAAACCTTTCCTTCAACACTTAGCTTCCAGAACTTGTTGAAAATACTTGTTTCTCTTCTCAGTTGAGCTTTTTTTTTTTTTTTTTTTTTTTTTTTTTGATTTTCGAGGCAGGGTCTCACTGTAGCCCAGGCTGACCTGGAATTCACTATATAGTCTCAGGATGGCCTTGAACTCACAGTGATCCTCCTACCTCTGCCTCCTGAGTGCTGAGATTAAGGGCATGTGCCACGACACCTGGTTTAAATTTTTTTTTTTTTTTTTGCAAGGTAGGGTTTCACTCTGGTCCAGGCTGACCTGGAATTGACTATGTAGTCTCAGGGTGGCCTTGAACTCTCGGCAATCCTCCTACCTCTGCCTCCCAAGTGCTGGGATTAAAGGCGTGCGCCACCACACCCGGCTTGGCTTAAATTTTTTTAAGTTTAGAGCTGGAGAGATGGCTTAGGAGTTACGGTGCTTGCCTGAGAAGCCTAAGGACCCAAGTTCAATTTCCCAGTACCCATGTAAGCCAGATGCATAAGAGGGCGCATGTGACTAGAGTGTGTTGGCAGTGGCTAGAGACCCTGACATACCCATTCTCTCTATTTCTCTCTCTCAAATAAATAAATAAATAAATAAATAAATAAATAAATAAAAAAATACTGTTGAAAAACATTTAGGGCTGGAAAGATGGCTTAGCAGTTAAGGTGCTTGCTTGTGAAGCCTAAGCACCCATGTTCCACTCTCCAGATCCCATGTAAGCCAGACACACAGCGTGATGTAAGCTTGCAAGGTCACACTTGTGCACAATGTGGCACACACTTTTGGAGTTCGATTACAGTGGCTGGAGGGCCAGTTGTCAATCTCTCTCTTTCTTTCTTTTTTTTTCAAGGTAGGGTTTCACTCTAGTTCAGGCTGACCTGGAATTCACTATGTAGTCTCAGGGTGGCCTCGAACTCATAGCGATCCTCCTACCTCTGCCTCCTGAGTGCTGGGATTAAAGGCGTGCGCCACCACACCAGCCTCTCTCTCTTTTTCTCTTTATCTCTTGCATTGAAAAAAAAAAGGCCAGTCTGTTGGGCTTGCCTCAAAAGAAAATTTAAATTTATATTCACAAGGAGAGAGAGAGAGAGAGAGAGAGAGAGAAAGAATGAGCATGCCAGGCATCTAACCACTGCAAATGAAGTCCAGATGCATGTGCCACTTTATGCATCTGGTTTTATGTAATTACTAGGGAATCAAACTTGGGTCCTTGGGTTTTATAGGCAAGTGCCATAACTGTTGAGCCATCTCTCCAGGCCACCTTTAACCCCTGGGCCATCTCCCAGCTCTCAGGTGAGCTGCTTCTTTTTTTTTTTAAATTTTTTAATTATTTTATTTATTTTTAGAGAGAGACACAGAGAGAGACAGACAGAGAGGGAGGGGGAGACAGATAGAGATGGGCACGCCAGCAGTCTCTCAGCTGCTGTGAACGAAATCCAGATGTGTGCGCCCCCTGGTGGTCAAGTGTGGCATTGCGCCCTTGCGTCACTTTGCATCTGGCTAAACGTGGGACCTGGAGATTGGAACTGGGTTCTTAGGTTTAGCAGGCAGGCGCCTTAACCGCTAAGCCATCTTCTGCAGCCTGAGCTGCTTCTTTTAATTAAATTAATTAATTAATAAAAAAACTTTTTGAGGTAGTCTTCCTCTAGCCAAGGCTGACCTGGAATTCATTGTGTAGTCTCAGGGTGGTCTCAAACTCACAGTGTTCCTCCTGCCTCCCGAGTGCTGGGATTAAAGGCATGGGCCGCCACACCCAGCTAAAAATATTCTTTTTTTAAAAAAAGGAATGAGTGCCGAGCGTGGTGGCGCACGCCTTTAATCCCAGCACTCGGGAGGCAGAGTTTGGAGGATCACTGTCAGTTCAAGGCCACCCTGAAACTACATAGTGAATTCCAGGTCAGTCTGGGCTAGAGTAAGACCCTACCTTGAAAAACAAATCAAAAACAAAAAAAGAATGAGAACACAATAGATAAGGTGTGGTAATATGGGCCTATAATCCTAGCACTTGGGAGATGGAAGTAGAAGATCAGGAGTTCAAGGCTCACCTCTGCTACATAGTGAGTTCGAGGGCATTCTGAGATATATGAGACTCTGTTTTCATGAAAGAAAAGAACAACAACCCCAGTAGTAGTCCTCACAGGGCTGTTGTGGGTAAGATGAGGCTTGATAGCTTCAGGCTGTACCTGTAAACCACACATCAAGAAATGAACCCAAAATGCCATCCGTGGTGGTGCACGCCTTTAATCCCAGCACTCGGGAGGCAGAGGTGGGAGGATCACCAAGAGTTCGAGGCCACTCTAAGACTACATAGTGAACTCCTGTTCAGCCGGGGCTAGAGTGAGACCCTACGTCAAAAGTCCAAAAAAAGAAAGAAAAAAAAAAAAAGAAAAAGAAATGAACCCAAGAGCTCTGAGAACAGCAGCAAGCACAGGGGCTTTTGCAGCTCATGGTCTAAGGCAGCCATAAGCAGGAAGTGGCCATGGGCGTCTGGCCCAACAGGTACCTCATACCCTAAGTGAGGCCTAAGTGAGATCAGGGGAAGAGATTGAGTAAAGGAAAGGTGGATGGAGGGCTAATCAAAATCTAAGAGGATATAAAAAAGTCATATGGAAACCTACTTTTCTGGACAATGGAACACTCAGAAGCCATAGATCATTACTAGAAAATTTTCAGGGGCTGGAGAAATGGCTTAGTGGTTAAGGCGTTTGCCTGAGACCAAAGGATCCCGGTTCCATTCTCCAGGTCCCATGTAAGCCAGATGCACAAGGGGCACATGCGTCTGGAGTTCGTTTGCAGTGGCTAGAGGCCCTGGTGTGCCCATTGCCTCTCTGTCTGCCTCTCTTCTATCTCTCTCTGCTTGCAAATAAATACAATTAAAAAATATTTTTAAAAAATTTTCAGTTTCAGGGATGGGATACCTTCCAGTAAGTTGTTGGCCACGGATACCCCCAAAACATTGTAGGCCATTGCTGAGGCTCTTAGTTTCCCACCAGGAATAGATGGTAAGACCCTATTACTGAAGACTCCACATACTTGGGTGGCAAGTTCACTGAGAAATCCTGCTGGAGCTGAGCTGAAAGCCTCCTCCATGTGGACTAGCTGACAGAAAGTTGGAAAAAGCTACACTGCATACAGTTTAATGGGAGAGAGAGAAATCACCAGTGAAGGTACTCAACAGTGAACATTGCAAGCTTTAAATTTGGCCAGCCAGGCCAAATGAGCCAATGGGTGCAATAGTGGCATGTCTGTTATGGGGGAAACCAACTGCTCTCTAATTGGTCTGGAGGCCCGCTCCATGGGAGGAAATACATCCTGATACTGAAAACCTATGACAGGAGTAGTCATGAGCCTAAGGGTGTAATGTCTGCTGGAGTCTTGATAAATGTATATACTATGCTCACCAAACTGTCCAGTAAGCACTTCTCTTAATGTCCACACCCATATATTAATGCTACTCTCACTTTTGGCTAGAGAAACTACTATTTTCAGATTGTGGCAAACTTGGGATAACTCAGAAGGCACCATGGTGCTGAGAAGTGACAGAGGAGTGTTCAGCACTGAAACATCTCAAACCTACCTTCCAAGGCTCAGGGTCCATTGTGGAAGAGGGGGCGGAAAGAATGTAAGAGCCAAAGGAAGAGTAGGACTCCTTACAACATGCTCCTCCAGACACAAAATGGCCTGGATATCCATGACCTCACAGTGCCTGACACTACCTACATAAGACCATCATAACAGGAGGAAAAGATCATGACATCAAACTGAAAAGAGAGACTGACTGAGAGGGGGAGGGGATATGATGGAGAGTGGAGTTTCAATGGGGAAAGTGGGGGGGAGGGAGGGAAGTACTATGGGATATTGTCTACAATTAAAGAAGTTATCAATTAAAAAATAAATAAATAAATAAAAAGAAAGAAAAAGAAAGAAAGAAAGAAATGAACCCAAGAGCCCTGAGAATAGCAGCGGGGACAGGAGCTTCTGCAGCTCATGGTCTGAGGCAGCCACAAGCAGGAAGTGGCCATGGGAGTCTGGCCCAACAGGTAGCTCATACCCCAGTATCCTACCTGCATCATGGCCCCCTCCCTCCCTCCAAACTTTCTGTGACATCTGAGGGAGGAGGTAGGAAGGGGCACAGACACCCAGAAAAGCCCAGCCAGGGGCTGCTGCTTCCAGCCTCCCTGTGGTCTCCCACCTCTGGCCCTCCATCTGTGCTTCCCAGCCTCACTGTTGTCCCCACCTTGTTTTCCAGGACCGATGATGTCAGTGTGCCCAGGTTGTGTCTCAGGAGACCAGGACAGACATATTTTCTGGCTCCATCCTAGACTTACTGATTGGGCAACTCTGGGGGATGTATGGGCCACAGCCTACAGTTCACCATGGCTTTCAGGAGATACCACCCCACAAGGAGGTTTCAGAACCTCACACAGAATTGCTTGGTCCCAACTCCCATTTGTACTTTCCTATTTTAACACTTGTCCTGCAACCTCTGGCCAAATGTTTTCTCCTACCTTCACTCCTGCTTGTCCTTAAAGTTGGTTCATGCTGGGCCTGGTGGCACAAGCCTGATATTTGGAAGGCTAAGATAGGAGGGTAGTGAGTTCAAGGCCAGCTTGGGCAACTTAGTGAGCCTGTGAAAAAGAGGATTGGGCATCCAGGGATATAGCTTCGTGGTACAGTGCTAGCCTAGCATGCTTGAAGCCCTAAATTCAAGCCCTTAGTACTACAGTCCTTCTTCCATGTTCTTTTTGTTTTTGTTTTTCTGAGGTAGGGTCTCACTCTAGCTAAGGCTGACCTGGAATTTACTGTGTAGTCTCAGGGTGGCCTTGAACTCATGGTATCCTCCTACCTCTGCCTCCCCGAGTTCTGGGATTAAAGGTGTGCGCCACCATGCCCGGACCTTTTGTATTATTATTATTATTATTATTTTTTTTTTCTGAGGTTGGGTCTCACTCTGGCCCAAGCTCACCTGGAATTTACTATGTAATCTTAGGGTGCTTGAACTCATGGTGATCCTCCCACCTTTGCCTCCCGAGTGCTGGTTCTTTTGTATTCTTAATGACTTTGGGGTGGCAGGAACCAACATCCCATCACCACTGATCCTTCTGGCAGGAGCTCTGGCACTGAATTAGAAGGATGGCTTTCTACCAGGAAGAGTGTGAGGAGGCTCTGAGATGGTTACTGGTCAATTTCCAAACATCTCGGGCTGCCTACTCCCAACCAGTTCTCTTTTTCAGGGTCACACTGATGGCTAGCTGTATAAGTGTTTCCTACGAAAGCCATCCTTGGCTGTGGAGATGTCGCCTGGGTAAAGTGCTTGGCCAGAAGCACGAGGACCTAAGTTCATCTCCTCAGAGGCAGGTAAAGTGCTGGGTGTGCTGACATGCCTGCAATACCAGAGCCGGAGACAGAAGGACCCTCAGCATTCTGTCTCCTCAGGGCTTCCTGGCCAGTGAGTTCTGGGTTCCGTGATAAGGTGGAAAGCAACAAGGAAGGTATCTGATATCCACCTCTTATCTCCACATGCATGTACACTCATGTGTGCACACACAGTACCCAGACACAGATGAACACACACATACACACATATATCCACACATACCAAAAGAAACAAATAAACAAATAAAGCCACTCTCCTTTGTCATGTGATTGTAAGTAAAACAAGACTCAATATTGCCCTTCAGAAGACGCCTTTATTGTAACATAAAATACACAATTTTGTGACTGCCCCAAATTGTACACAATACCTTTTTTTTTTTTTTTTTGGGTGGCTATTACTAATCTGCCTTGACACTAAATATGTATCTGAAATAAAGTTTTAAAAAGAAAAATTATAAAAAGTATACTTTCATTGTAAGAGATAACCACTTTGAGCCTCCCTCCAGCTTTACAGAGCTCCACACATGCCACAGCACAAGCTGAGACTCTCGAAGACTTGTGCATGAGTGCATGCCTGCGTGCGTGTGCATGTGTGTGTGTTGGGAGCGGAAGCGGGGCTGGGGTAGAGATTTGCCCTCGCTTCTTCCTCTGGGTGCAGGAGCAGGGCAAAGAGAGACCAGAGTGTCGAGAGCAAGCAGACCTTCCAGTCAAAACCCTCTCCCATCTCTAGACACAGCCTGGGTAAAACCCTGGGGCAGCTTAGCAAGGGTGCTGAAGCCTTACTTTTTTTTTTTTTTTTAACTCTTTTGACATCTTCCTCTCCAACCTGATGTCAATGGCAGAGTAAGACTGGAGCTGCCTGAGGTGCCAGGATACTCTGCCCTCTGCAGGCCAGTGTGAAAGTGTGTCAAGTCCACACCCCTGCCAGGGTTGCTGGGACAAACAGGTCACCTGAGTGACAGGCAGGGAAAGGTTCTGTAAGCCAGGGTCCCTAAGTGGTTTCAACTTTCTCCCAACCTCATTTGGATCTAATCCTGAGGGGGAAGGGAGGGACTTAGCACCTCCCCTCCATCCACATTGGTGTCCAGGGTTGCCCCTGAGGCAGAGAAGCTATCGCCAGGCATAGAAAAATCAGTGTACGAAACCAAGCCAAGGCGAACAGCAGCTTTTAAAGTCATCTTCCAATAAATAATTTACTACAGAGGAGTATTTCCTTTAACAGCAAAACACTGATAAAATTCAGAAGTTATTTTTGTAAAAAAAATAGGTATATTTACTTGCACGTATAAAAATAAGGTTTTCGGGCCTTCCTCTTTCTGGGTGTGGTTCTGTCCTTGTTTTGGAGAGGGGGCTGAGGTGGCTTTGCAGGCCTGAGCGTAAGCTCTCTCTTACCCCCCCTCTTCCCACCTGCTTGCCGTAGCCCCTTCCTTCCTTCCTTCCTGTGTGATGCTAGGAAGGAAATCGTGGAACAAAATCCCACTGAGGCTAGTTTTGTTTTTACAGTTTACCAGACTTCCCAGCAAACCTGCTGACCGCATTTCCCCCAACTACCAGCACCCAACATCCAGTACACCCTTTAGCGGGTGGCTGCCTGGTTGGCAGGCTGGCCCAGGCACAGGTCACGTTCATTCCTGCCGGTATGTGACAGTGAAGGAAAAAGGGGTGACCTGGGGACAGATGGCCCAGGACCTGATGCAGGAAGAGAGAAATTTGATGTCAAATTAGGATATGAAGGGGGGAAACATAAAAAGGCTCAATTTAGAAACAAAAACATCATTCTACGTTTGCAAAAAGCCATTATCAGAAAGCCTGGAGGAGGGCAGGGAGGCACCAGGGGCCAAGCCCAGAGCTTAGAGCCACCACTGGGCACGCCATGCCACTCTGGCAGAGCAGAGACAGCATGAACTGTAAGCTCTCTCTCTGGTCGGTGGCCCTCCTCCCTTTCTTCTGTTTGCCGAGCAGGTCTGTGCTGGTATACACACTGAGAACTGAGTGGCAATTCCAGAAACAGAGACAACAAGCAAAGGTGGTGGTGGGGGGGCACAGAACAGAGGTGTCAGGATGGGTTCAGTGGGATGGACAAAACCATCACCCATCCACAAAACCTGTGACTTCACTCGTCTCCAACCACCTTCAGACCCCTATGCGGGCAGGGAAGAGGGGGGCATGGGAGGACTGGCTTTCTTTGTCAAAAGGCAGTCAGTAGGCATAGACAATGGCCATCTGTACGGACTGCTTGGCAGAGGAGATGAAGACTCCCCAGAGAGAAGGTGTCTTTTCCTCCCTTTGTCCTTCTTTGCTTGAACAGTCACATGTCGAAGTTCAGCCACCTTTACGACACATGGCCGGGTTCCAGGGTTCACAGAACTCACTGCCTTTTGAAGCACAAGGTAAAAACAAGACCAGCCTCTGGTGCCCAGATGCCACACTAGACTCTGGACAGCAAGGGGCAGAAACACACACGCACGCACACACACACACACAAAAAAAAAGCACAACAAAACAAAACCACAAGGTGCAAACTCGCACGCTCACACTCACACACATACTCACTCCCTTCACTGGTGCCACTATGCACAGAAACACTAAAGTCACAACTAGTATTGACACTTCACATTATGAATATTGTTTCCAAAGAGAAGCGATTCATGGAATTAAAACATCCACAAGAGGAGTTCCTCTGGCAGGGATGGAGAAGCTGCAGGTGGCGAGGCCGGGTCATGACTGCGCGTGTGGGATCCACTGACTGTCCATGGGCCGGCCCAAGAGCTCCTCCACACGCCGCGCCACGTCCATTGTATCTTCCAGGTCGAAGTCCCCGTCGGTGTCAAGGACGGAGTCAGGGCTTCACAGGGAAAGACAAGGGATGAAGGGGATGGAGGAAAGGTCAGAGGTCACCTCAAGTCCCATAACCCCCCCAGGAGAAGAGACCTAAACTGTGTACCCTCTCAGCCTAAGCTCTCACTAAAATGACCTCTTGATGTGAACATGGGGAAGAGAGGTCTTTGCTGGGTGGTTCTACAGAGACTCAGACCCCAACACTTACCCAAGCTGCCCAACATTGGCTCATCCAATGTAGACTCATCCAAACCCCACCGAGTCCTTACACAAAGCATGGGGGGGGGAATCTCCATTTTCAGAGAGGACAGCAGATGTCATTTTCCCAAGGCCATATGAAGCGATCTTCTCTCCCTCCCATAGGGTCAGAGCCCTAGCCTATGATGGACAGGGTCCGACCCACAAGAGTGCCTTGTCCCCGAGCTTTCAGCAGTCTAGCCTAAGGCCAGGGCTGTAAGTAGGTATCGGGGACAAACACGAGACACCAGGAGCCCCCTTAAGAACATGACTTACTTCTGTGGGTACATGTTGTAGTGAGCCTGGGCGCACACTGCTGGGGAGGGGGCCTGGTCCATGTAGGTGGGGCCGGCCCCGGGGTCTGCAGACGCACTTGCGAACCTGGAGAAGGGAAACACAGCTTCAGCGGCCAAAGGTCAGCAGTACAGCCTGGGACAGAGACTTAGGGCATCTGTTTTTAAAAAATATTTTAATTAATGCCAGGTGTGGTGGAGCACGCCTTTAATCCCAGCACTCGGGAGGTAGAGGTAGGAGACTCACCATGAGTTCGAGGCCACCATGAGACTACATATATAGTGAATTCCAGGTCAGTCTGAGTTAAAGGGAGACCCTAGCTCAAAAAACCAAAAAAAAAAAAAAAAAAAAAAAAAAAAAAAGCCAGGCATAGAGGCTCACGCCTTTAATCCCAGCACTCAGGAGGCAGAGGTAGAAGGATTGCCATGAGTTCAAGGCCACCCTGAGACTATGTAGTGAATTCCAGGTCAGCCTGAGATAGAGTGAGTCCCTACCACAAAAAACCAAAAAAAAAAAAAAAAAAAAACAAACCCAAATTTTAATTAATTAATTAATTTGCAAGCAGAGAGAGATAGAGAAAAGAGAGACAGGAGAGAATGGGCACACCAGGGCCTTTAGCCACTGCAAATGAACTCCAGATGCATAAGCCACTTTTGTGCATCTGGCTTTGCATGGGAACTGGGGAATTGAACCCAGATCCTTAGGCTTTGCAGGCAAGCACCTTAACCATTGAGCCATCTCTCCAGCCTCCATCTTTATCTTTTCTAGGAGGTTAAAGACTCCAAGGGACCCTGCTGAAAGCATGGGCCCTGAGTATTGTATTGGCCAACACAACCAACAACACAGCACAACCAAGCTCAGATCCTTGTCAAGGTCTAAGCCAGGGTTCCTGGGGGTTTGGGGATTCTGGGTTTAGCAGGGTGGGGTGTTAGGTGTTGGGAGCAGAATATATAGCATTGGGAGCCCAATGGGCTCTGGACACTTACTCAGGGACCACTTGCTTGATCTGAGGCTTCACATATCCATCAACTGCTTTAGCTGCCGAGGAGAGAATGGTGGTGAGAACCAAAATTTTCAAATGAAATAAAAATGCCAATTCTGGGCTGGAGAGATGGCTTAGTGGTTAAGGTGTTTCCCTGCAAAGCCAAAGGAGCTCAGTTCAATTCCCCAGGACCCACGTACGCCAGATGCACAAGGTGGCACATGCATCTGGAGTTCGTTTGCAGTGACTGGAAGCCCTAGTGTGCCCATTCTTTCTCTCTCTCTCAGCCTCTTTCTCTGTCTCAAGTAAATAAATAATAAAATGTTTTTTTAAAATGCCAGTTCCCTTAAGAACCCTATCTTGGGCTGCAGAGATGGCTTAGCTGTGAAGGCACTTGCCTGAGAAGCCTAAGGAGCCATGTTCAACTCTCCAGGTCTAACGTAAGTCAGATGCACAAAGTGATGGAAATAAACAAGGTCGCACATGCACCAAGGTGGCACATGCATCTGGAGTTCGAGTACAAGTGGCTGGAGGCCTTAGTGTGCCAGTTCGCTCTATCTCTCACTCTTGCATTAAAAAAAAAAAAAAAAAAAAAAAAAAAAGCCAGTCCATTGGGCTCAAAAAAAAAAAAAAAAAAAAAAAAAAAAGAACCACATTTTTTTTTTTTTTGGATAAGACACAGTCATCTTGGGACAGGACATAGTACTTCACCTTTTCATCTCCTGGGAGACCCAAGTGCTGGGATTAAAAGCGTGCACCACCACGCCCAGCTCAACTTTGAACTTTTAAATATTTTATTTATTTGAAAAGCTGGGCGTGGTGGCATTTGCCACCTTGTGCATCTGGCTTATGTGGGTCCTGGGGAATCAAACCTAGGTTCTTGGGCTTCACAGGCAAGTGCCTTAAACGTTAAGCCATTTCTTGTCCCTGGATGATTTCAAGCAATAGGGGCACAGGCAGAAGCCTCTCAGCTCTGACTTGCAGAGCCCAGAGGTTACCCTACGCTGGGCACCTTCTATTCTCTCAGTGGACCTGTGTGTTTCTGCTTGGTCACCCATGCTTTGTGTGCTTAGAGGGTAATATGAGGGAGAGCTGCCAGTGCCCGTGCTGGCCGAGAAGCACACCCTGATGCTGGGTGCCTTACTCTGCAGAATCCCCACACTGACATGACAGGCTGGGGACTAACTTGACAGTGACCTGGTCAGCCATAGTTGTTACCCTGTTAAGAGGCCTGGCTTTACATGGGTGGCTGGGGAACTGAAACTGGGACAGCAGGCTTTGCAAGCAACATTTAACTGCTGAGCCATCTCCCCAGGCTCTAGAAGGTGCAACACAAAACACAGACTCTAGGCTGGGGTCACAGCTCAGTGGTAAGGCACATACTGTGCGTGCGGAGTCATTAGGTGGATGACTAGCTCCAAAATACACAAATGGAGAGAGGGAAAAGGCTTATATATTGGGCCTCTACAGAAAGTACAAGCCCTTGCAATTTAGAAAATAAAATTTAAATGTTAAAAGCACAATAACACAGAAAATAAGTGTTACATATGTAAAAGGTTAAGAATCTTTCTAGATAAAAATATAATTTCAAGGGCTGGACAGATGGTTAGTGGTTAAGGCGCCTGCTTGCGAAGCCTAAGGACCCTGGTTTGCTTCTCCAGGTCCCACGTAAGCCAGATGTATATGGTGGCACATGCATCTGGAGTCGGTTTACACTGGCTACAGGCCCTGGCGAGCCCATTCTCACTCTCTCGCTCTCTTTCCCTCTCTCTGTCTCCAATAAATAAATAAATAAAAATCTTTATATATATATATAATTTCAAGCTGGGCATGGTGGCGCATACTTTTAATCCCAGCCCTTGGGAGGCAGAGATAGGAGGATCAGTGTGAGTTTGAGGCCATCCTGAGACTACCGAGTGAATTCCAGGTCAGCCTGGACTGCCGTGAGACCCTACCTCAAAAAAACCAAAAAAAAAAAAAAAAAAGAAGAAGAAGAAAGAAAACAAGCAAGCAAAGGGATGGAGAAATGATAGGGAGGAGGGTAAGGACTTCATTTCATTAGAGTGGTCCGAGGAGGTTTCTGAGGAAATGACATTTTGAATAGACCTGAACAAAGTCAGGAAGCTGGCCTTGAAAAGAGATGGCAAAAAAACATCCCAGGCTGATGTGCAGTACAGGTACAAACAAGTACAGCGGGTATAGCTGAAAGCCCCCCAGAGCCAGAAGGCCCATGCCAGCTAAGCTGGAAGCCCAGTGGTAGGGGCTGAGGTCAGAGCGCTTTGGCATGGAGGTAGGTCAGAGTGAATGGTCTGTACTTGGGTCAAGCCATCATCTGTCACTTTTTGTACCCTGATCACACACACACACACACACACACACACACACACACAGTAGATCTTCTAGGCACAGTCGCAGTCAGTAATGCAATCTAGCAACATCTAGCAGAGGTAGGGGGATTGCCATGAGTTCAAGGCCATCCTGAGACTACATAGTGAATTCCAGGTCAGCCTGGGCTAGATAGAGCAAGACCCTATCTCAAAAAATCAAAAACAACAACAACAACAACAACAAAAAAAAAAACAAGGCAATTTGTGG
Source organism: Orientallactaga sibirica (assembly GCA_036365145.1). NCBI lineage: Eukaryota > Metazoa > Chordata > Mammalia > Rodentia > Dipodidae > Orientallactaga > Orientallactaga sibirica. The sequence continues at coordinate 26,633,952 of JAEOAD010000013.1, read as the reverse complement.
GAAGTTAAAGCAGAAGGATTGTGAACTCAAGACCAGCCTGGGCTCCATAATGAGACCCTGTCTGGAAGAAAGAACGGACGGAGGGAGGGAGGGATAAGAGAGAAAAGAAAAGTGAAGAAACCTGCCACCCCTTATTTGGTATTTGGGGTCAATGGCAAATGTGCTTTCAGTGATGAACATGGCTCAGGGCTGACATCTGCCTGGAGATGGCCAGAGCAGCAGTGGCTGAGTGTTAATCGATGTGCACTGCACGCAAGAAAGAGACGTGCATACGTGCATACAAAGGCACCAACCAAACCACCCCAAACCAAACCCAAACCACAACAAATCCCAACGAAAATGTGAACATGGTTACCGGTGGCAGGCTCGCATGGAACTGGTGTGTAATATTTGGAGTATACTTCATCTTTTGGCCGATCAGGAAACACGTAGATAAGGTAATGCAAGTCCCCCAAGCGGTCAGCCAGGGACCGGATAGAGAAGTCTCTGGTGGTAAAAGGCATCAGATTCCAAAACATTCTTTCCTCTGGATCAATAAACAGAACAGTCACATTCTAACCATGATTTCTGAACAAACAGGATCGTGAAGCCCTAATACATTACACATTCAAGCTCTTCAACCGAAACCCCTTAGAAAGAAACATTCATTTCAAAATAACCACAGGTTGTAAATAAAGTACTTTTTTTTTTTTTTTTTCGAGGTAGGGTCTCAGTCTAGCCCAGGTTGACCTGGAACTCACTACATAGTCCCAGGCTGGCCTTGAACTCACAGCAATCCTCCTACCTTGGCCTCCAGAGTGCTGGGATTAAAGGCATGTGTCACCATGCCTGGCTATAAAGTACTTTAAAAAAGTCACGGGATGGGCTGAAGAGATGGCTTAGTGGTTTAGGCATTTGACTGTGAATCCTAAGGACCCAGGTTCGATTCCCCAGGATTCACGTAGGCCAGATGCACAGGCTGGGGCATGCATCTGGAGTTTGTTCGTGGTGGCTGGAGGCCCTGGTGCACCCATTCTCTCTCCTTATCTGCCTCTTCCTCTCAATCTCTCTGTATCCCTCTCTCTAAAATAAATAAATAAATAAATAAATAAATAAATAAATAAATAAATAAATAAATAAATAAGAAGTGCAGCCAGGCATGGTGTCTTATTTTTAAAAAAATCAAAAAACCAAAGCCAACAAAAAATGTTAAAAAAACAAACAAACAAACAAAAAAGTCACAGGGAGATAAGCTAGAGTCTCAATCTCAGGATGGTTCATGTTCAAACAGCATTCCATCCATCTTTTAAAGAAACAGTGTTTAATGATCTCAACCCTTGACTATCTATACAAAGGTATTTAAGAGAGCCAGTAAGTATGCCCATGGGGCATGCATGCGCTCTCTCTCTCTTCTCTCTCTCTCTCTCTCTCTCTCTCTCTCACACACACACACACACACACACACACACACACACCAAACTAGCAAGCTACTCTCTTTTACTGTGAGGGTTATGGGGAGAGCTGACATTCTTTGGTGGAAGTGGGCAGTGGCATTGTCTTGTGTTAATTAGGACAAGGGGTGATTAGACTCGGTGTATTATCACTGCTTTGAAGTCTCCACAAAGTGCTTCTTCACTGAAACAGGCTCCAGGCTTACATTTCAAAAGGGAAGTGGCCGAGATTCTGCAGGCTGCACTCTTGCATGGCTACCTCTGTGCTTCCCCAAATAGAAACTGTGTTTCCTTACAATAAGCTTGTTCAGAGGCTGCCGGGTCATGAGCAGCTGTGTCACGGCTACGTTTGCAATTCCTGTCATGAAGGTCGGCCTCAACAACAACAAAAATATGTACTCAGTAAGTTTGTTAAAGTAATTTTGCCGCAAAAGCAGCTAACTTTGGACACAAAGCCAAGATGTGTGTTAAGAAGGGAGGGGCACTCACGAGAATCAAACTTCCAGGCAATGGTGATGCCTCCGATTTCCGAGTCGCTGAATCTCAGCAGGAAGGTCCCATCCGGCTTGTTGATGAGCAGGTCATGGGCCTGTTGCTTGTTCACGAAACCCAAGATAGCCCTGATGAGTGACATGAATGTCAGAAAGAAAACTGATGTATTTTTTTTTCTAGGTAGGGTCTCACTCTAGTTCAGGCTGACCTAGGATTCACTCTGTAGTCTTAGGCTGGCCTCAAACTCATGGCGATCCTCCTACCTCTGCCTCCCAAGTGCTGGGATTAAAGGTCTGCGCCACTATGCCCGGCCTGATGTATTTTATTACTGACTTAAAAATTGATGATGGCTAGAAAGATGGTTTAGTGGTTAAAGCATTTGCTACAAGCCAAAGGACCCAGGTTTGATTCCCCAGTACCCACGTAAAGCCAGATGCACAAGGTGGCACATGTGTTTGGAATTTGTTTGCAGTGGCTAGAGGCTGTGGAGTGCCATTTCTCTCTATCTGGCTCTTTCTCTCTTAAATAATTAAATCAATGATTCTTGTCAGGCGTGGTGGCGCACGCCTTTGATCCCAGCACTCGGGAGGCAGAAGAAGGAGGATACCATGAGTTGGAGGCCACCCTGAAACTACACAGTGAATTCCAGGTCAGCCTGGGCTACAGCGAGATCCTACTTTAAAAAAAAATAAGCCGGGCGTGGTGGCGCACACCTTTAATCCCAGCACTCGGGAGGCAGAGGTAGGAGGATCGCTGTGAGTTCAAGGCCACCCTGAGACTACATAGTTAATTCCAGGTCAGCCTGGGCCAGAGTGAGACCCTACCTCGAAAAAAAAAAAAAAAAAATTATATATGTGTGTGTATATATATATCGATGATTCTAGCTGGGTGTGTTGGCTCATGCTTATAGTCCCAGCTACTTGGGAGACTGAGGTGGGAGGATCATTGGAGCCCAGAGTTCAAGATAAACCATTAAAAAAAAAAAAAAAGTCTCACCCATCATTCCAATGAGGCTTAAGATGTTTTTTTAACACCTCCATCACGCCGTCAAACCATTGCCAGAAAGTGTAGTTCCGTCCTGGCAGGTTCTCCTGGTAGGAGAGGCAACAATGACTGCAACAGTTGGAGGGTTGCTTGCATCTACTTAGCTGGACAGGTTACACAGAGAACAAGCCTCTTCACTGTTAGAAGCATACTAGTAGCCCTTCCTCCCTGAGTTCTACCAAATCGTCTTTCAACTCAAAAGACAAAGCTCAGGAAAGACAGAGAGAGGGCGAGAGAAAAGGCCACAGTGCAGAGACAACCCCTCCACCTGGAGCTGGCAGATGGTCGCTGGCTATTTGTGGTATGTGGCCCGAGAAGACCAGTAGCCTGGGAGATTCTTAGAAATGCACTGTTTTTTGGGTGGGGGTAGTACTCATCTCAAACCGGCTATGAATCACACATTTTTAACAAGGTGCCCAGTTGGCTGACAAATTTGACTTGAATTAGATCACACTGTAAGGCCGCAATGATGGCAACATCACACAGACGTTCCCAATAATTACCGGCCAAACACAGTTACTGGGTCCACTACATTTAGAGGAGGGAGGCAGGAGCTTTACCAAAATGGCAAAGATATATCATTGAGATCTCGGTTTGCCTTATCCAAGCTAGTCTGCCTAGCCAGAACCCTGCTGTTCAAACTTGTGAGCACAAAACCATTCAGAAAGCTTAGCGATTAGGGGTTCTCTGAATTAAGGGCATTTAAAATATTGGGGTTGAGGGGCTCAGTGGTTAAATGCACTTGATTACAAAGCCTACTGGCCCAGGATCAATTCCCCAACCACCCATGTGAAGCTAGATGGGCATGTGTTTGCTGTGGCAAGAGACCCTGATACACACACACACACACATGCAAAACAAAAAACAAACAAACAAACAAAAAACCCAAAAAACACTTGGGTTGAAGACATAAAGAAAAAAATGTAACTGAAAAGCAAAGATCTGAGCTGGAGAGATGGCTCAGTGGTTAAAGGTGCTTGTTTGCAAAGCCTGATGGCCAGGGTTCAGTTTCCCCAGAACCCATGTAAAGCCAGATGCACAAAGTGACACATGTATATAGAGTTTGTTTGCAGTGGCAGGAGGTCCTGACACACACACACACACACACACACACACACACACACACACACACACATTCTCTCTCTCTCCCCCCCCCCCCGCTCCATTCTCTGTCTCTCTCAAATAAATAAATAAAAACATATATATTAAGAAAAACCACATCTGAGCCAGGCATGGTGGTGCACACCTTTGATCCCAGCACTTGGGAGGCAGAGGTAGGAGGATCACTGTGAGTGAGGCCAGCCTAGGACTATAGAGTGAGTCCCAGGTCAGCTTGGGCTAGAGAGAGACTTTATCATGAAAAACCAAAAACAAAGAAAGAAAGGAAATCAGAGATCTGTCACAATGCAAGGTACACCAGATGCCAGAGGAAATGTTTCCTTCACAGCATCTCCCTCCGCGGGTTGAGGGGCTTGTGGCAGCTGGAGCCAGAGCTGGCAGGTCACAGCAGAGCGGATGGGAGAGAGCCCTGGAATCATGATCGTCCCAGAGCTCCAGAGCTTAACTTGGGAGCCAGGCTCGCGTTTGCTTTCGCTTTGCTCCCCTTCCTTGAGAAAGAAGGAAAGTGCATTAAGGAGAAAGTGCACTAATTGCACTCAAAGCCCAGCTTACTTAAAATAGGAAAATCTGCGATTTTCTCTATGAGGCCAGAATGACTCAGCTGTCCATCTACTCGGAATCTTCTATCACTTTGGATGCATTTTATTGGAACTATCAAGAACAGGGGCCCAGGGCAGGAAGCCTCCAGAAGGCAAATGATTTGGAAGGACAGGACTGATGGCAGCGGGTGACCAGCCAGTTGCTCACCCTGTTGAACTGGGACCAGGACACGGACATGCTGTTGTAGTCTTCGAGGTGGGTGCTGCTGCTGTTGAACAGCTTCTGTGCCAGGAACACGAGGTTCTCCTTGGTCAGGCCCCGGTTGCTCTGTACTTCGGCCTTGAATTTCATGTTGAGCGCTTCACACAGCTGCGGCCACAGCACTTTGTCAGGCACGGCAAATGGCACCCTGCCCTGAGAGGGAGAGAAGCCAGGATCTTAGGAGAAAACAGTTGCATGACTGATTCCGTCGGGCCGCAGGAGAGAAACGACGGTGGCTGGAAGCAGTTATCAACATTCGTCTTGCCAAACCTGAGCACAGCCAGGCTTTCTTGGGGGGTGGGTAAGTTCTGAGACAGGCACAAGGCTCTATTTGGCCTTCTTCACACACAAGTGGAAGGCCACCTCGTACCAGATAAGCTGATTTACAAGTGAGCTGTTGACCTACAATTCGAGCACCAAAACAAAGCATCACCAAGCTTTCGTCCTTAGGGTCTAAACTCCCTGGAAGCTTAGAAATGGCAAAGACCGCTGGATATGGTGACACACTCCTGTGATCCCAGCACTTGGGAGGAAGAGGCAAGATCAGGAGTTCAAGGCCATCCATCTTCAGCCTGGTCTATTGGTTGTCTAAGTACACACATAGAGAATGGGCATCCACGGGTACTCAGGCACACACATACGTGAGTGCACACAATAGTAATATCTGCCCTTGACATCTTCTGCCAAGAATTCTAGGTCAAAGTGAAGTAATTTGGCATGGAAGAGTGGAAATTTCTAGTTGGCAATTTTATTGAGAAACAGGTTAGAATATGAACTTTTAATAAGTTGCTTTTCAACCCCATTCAGTCAGTTAGTCAATGGGTACAAAGGTACAATTAGGCAGGAGGAATAGGTTTTGATGTTCTGTCTCACAGTGGAATGACAATAGTTGGTAATATTGAGAAGAAACGAGAAAGAGACCGAGAGAGAGAGATGGGGGCATTCCAGGATCTCTTGCCATCACTTTGTGTATCTAGCTTTACATAGGCCCTGGGGAATCACAGACCCAGGCTAGCAGACTTTGCACGTGAACACCTTTAACTATGGAGCCATCTCCCCAGGCCTCTTTTTTTTTTTTTTTTTTTTTTTTATTAGTTTTTCAAGTTTTTTGCTCTAGCCCAGGCTGACCTGGAACTCACTATGCAGTCTCCGAGTGGCCTCAAACTCACAGCAATCCTCCTACCTCTGCCTTCCAAGTGCTGGGATTAAAGGCATGAGCCACCATGTCTGGCTTTCAAATCTTTTAAAAATATTTAATTAATTTATTTGTTTGAGAGAAAGAGGCAGATGAGAGAGAGAGAGAGAGAGAGAGAATGGGCACAGGAGGGCCTCTAGCCACTGCAAATGAATTCCAGATGCATGTGTCACCTTGTGCACCTGGCTTACATGGGTACTAGGGAATTGAACCTGGGTCCTTGGGCTTTGTAGGCAAACACCTTAACTGCTGAGCCATTTCTCCAGCCTTGCTTCAAATATTTTTATTTATTATTTATTTATTTAAGAGAGAGAAAGAGCGGGGGAGAGAGACAGAGAGAGAGAGTGGGCATGCCAGGACCTCTAGCTGCTGGAAACAAACTCCAGACATATGCACCACCTTGTGCATTTTGCATTACATGGGTACTAGGGAATCAAACCCAAGTCCTTAGGCTTTGCAAGCAAGTGCCTTAATTGCTGAGCCATCTCTCCAGCCCTGAGACTTTTTTTAAAAAAAGAGTATAAATTCAGGGTTTGTGGCACACAAATGGAATAATCTCACTAAAACACTGCCTTTGAGCCAGGCGTGGTGGCACATGCCTTTAATCCCAGCACTTGGGAAGCAGAGGTAGGAGGATCACTGTGAGTTCGAGGCCACCCTGAGACTGCATAGTGAATTCCAGGTCAACCAGAGTGAAACCCTACCTTGAAAAACTGAAGAGAGAAAAAAAAAGAACTACCTTTGCAATAAAATACTGTCCTCTAAAGAGGATGGTTGGACCACTAAGGATCTCATGTTAGCCATGAGAGAAGGCCTTGTCTTCTTGTTTTTGTTTTGTTTTTGGTGCTGAGGACCGAGCCCAGGGCCTTGTGCTTGCTAGGCAAGCTCCTTGTCTCCCCCCCGCTCCAAGGGAAGGTCTCACTCTAGCCTAGGCTGGCCTCAAACTCACAGTGATCCTCCTACCTCTGCCTCCCCAAGTGCTGGGATTAAAGGTGTGTGCCACCATGCCCGGCTGACAGCCGACAGGCACGTTTTGATATGCCAAATAGCAATCCTTTGGTTGTGCTTGTATGGAATAACTTCTACTGGAAGTATATAGCACAGACTGTGCTAGGGAAATGTGTTGAAAGATTCTTGTGGGCTGCCAGTGTAGCTAGGTGGGCAGAGTACTCACCTAGCACACACAAAGCCCTGGGTTTGATCCCCAGCACTGCATAAACCAGGCGGTGCACGCCTATAACCCTAGCACTTAGGGGGTGGAGACAGGAGGATCAGGTGCTCTAAACTGGCCTGGGCTACATGAGAGACTACCTTGAAAACAAGAAGAAAATGCCTGTTGTGTAGTATACTCCTAGCCTTCAGGTTTTATTTTGGTGCATAAGCCCACACCATGATACCTATTGTTTCCGGCAAAGTATCTCATTCATCAGGAGAGACCTGGGATGAAGCATGGGGATATGAAACCTGGAATGAGCACTGAATGTCACCTTTGTTTCCAGGGGGGAGTTAAAGTAACCTATAGAAAGACCGACGGGCTCCCCAACCTTTTAGGACGCTCAGACCGTGTTTACAAACTCTCTTCTGCATGGCAAGCATGTTTTATGACTGAGTATAGCTTCAGGACGATGCCTCGGAGTGTCCTTCTGCCTGTGCTGTGGGTGCTGATGGGAAACTTCAGCTCAGAGAGCTAAAGTGAACTTCCCCTGGCCACCGTGAAGAGATGATAATTTTTTTTAAATTTTATTTTGAGAGAGACAGAGAGAAAGAGAGAGAGCAAATGGTGGCACCAATCTCTCCAGACACTGCAAATAAACTTCTGACACATGTGCCACCTTGTGCATATGGCTTACGAGGATACTGGGGAATCGAACCTGGTTCCTTAAGCTCTGCAGTTAAGTCACTTAACTGCTAAGCCATTTTTCCAACCCAAGACCTAGCTCTTTCCATAGTTTCTATTCTGCCTCCCAGTAAGGAAAACAATACTTTATGTACTTTTTTGTTTGTTTGTTTGGAGTGGGGAAGAAGAGATTAAAACACGAGAATCATTCAGTACATCACTATCAAGATCTGGAGACCCACAGGTCGAAGAATCCACTCACAGGCTCTGCAAAAGCATTGTCCCAGAGGACAGTGGCGGTCGCGTTGTTGTCCTGGCTGCCGTGAACAATCACCACCACGGGGAGCGACAGGGTCTGAAAGAGACAAGAGTGCTGAGTGCCTGCTGCCTCAAGTCCCTCCCCTTCCTCCTTTCCCCCTGATGATCATAAGGGTTTTGTTCAAGTTTCAGCAAATGACACTCTCAGATATAGAATGTGAATGGTTCCAGGAGGAATATGCTATTCCACACTGCACAATCTTAGAAGATTCAGATGTTCAATCAGTCTGATTTTCTTTCTGAGAAAAGCTCTCATTTTGTATCCTAGGCTGATTTTGAAATCACTATGTAGCCCAGGCTGGCCTTGAACTCTTGATCTTCCTGTCTCAGCCTCCTAAGTGCTGCGATTACAAGTGTGTACCATAATACCCAGCTAGATTTTTAGATTTAAAAAAAATATTTTATTTATTTGAGAGAGGGAGAGAAAGAATGAATGGGCATGCCAGGGCCTCTAGCCACTGCAAACAAACTCTAGACGCATGCAGCACCTTGTGCATCTGACTTACGGGGGTACTGGGGAACTGAACCTGGGTCCTTAGGATTCACAGGCAAGTGCCTAATTGCTAAACTATCGCTCCAGTCTGACTTTTAGATATTTTAAGGTGATGTTGCTGCGACTGTCTCAGGGATGGAGCAAGTTTCTCCAAGTGACATGACGAACAAGAGGGAGCAGAGAAAAGGTAGCCGGGCGTGGTGGCGCGCGCCTTTAATCCCAGCACTCAGGAGGCAGAGGTAGGAGGATCGCTGAGAGTTTGAGGCCACCCTGAGTCTACATAGTTAATTCCAGGTCAGCCTGGACCAGAGTGAGACCCTACCTTGCAAAACCAAAAAAAAAAAAAAAAAGAAAGAAAAGGTGACAAGGAAGAATGTTGAAACATTCTGCAGCCAGGTGAGGGAGCACACGCCTGTAATTCCAGCACCAGGGAGGGAGTCTGGGGCTGGAGGACTTCAAGTTTAAGGTTAACCTGGAGAGTTCTAGACCAGCTTGTGCTACATAGTGAGACCCAGTCAACAACTAACCAAACAAATGTCCAAGGAGACAAATAAAATCCTATCACAAAGCCTAAGTACCATCTTTTCTCAGACTCACACCGAGTAAGACCCACACCTATGCTTGACTTTTACCTGTCTCTGCAGCTATTTCAGTTTGCTTGTCTCTCAAGAGAATCCAAGAGACATCTACAGTTCTGAGGGTGAGGTGGCCCCACTTTTTAGTTATCAACAAACAACATACCATGAGATTTCACAGAGACACACTGCACATATACACGCCGCAGATGAGCATATTGCACACACACTGTGGGCACACTGTACACACACTAAATGTATAACACACACACATACTGCACACCCACAAACATGTAGGCAGCAGAAGGAATTTATCAACAACAACAACAAAAGGACCGCACCTTGACCTGAAAGACCAGCTCATTTCCACCAACACTGAACTGTGAGTCAAACAGGATGGTGAATTTTTCTTCTGTCACCGACTCTGCCCCACGGCGGTCAGACCTCTTAATTCGTTTCAGGGACTGCAAAGGAGGAGGAGGAGGAGGAGGAGAAGAAGATGATGATGAAGCCCCGAGGTACTGAGGGGGAATTTACTCTGCCTCTTCTCCCATCCTCACCATGTTTCTGAAGTGGGCGCTGAGGGTGCCAGTAGCCTGGTGATACTCCATGACGCAGCAGTTGTTCAGGATCTCCCCACTGTAATCGCTGCAAAGCAGAGAGGCCAGCTGTGCATCCAGCACACAAGGAGAGCAGAGTTGGGGTGAGGGGAAATAAAGAGGGCAGCTAATAACACCTGTCATTTAGAGGAAATGTGAGTGAAATAAAGCGTGGTGGAGGTGATTTTCTCGAATAAATCCCCACCAAAAGACAGGACTGTATCTTTGGATGAGAACATCCATATTCACTCTAGAGTCCAGACGAGGCCAGAGGGAGAGGAGGCACAGACACGATCTCCCACCTCAGGGACCAGGAAAGGACCAAGGAGGGGGGCGGGCGGGCGGGCACACTCACTTGCGGGTGTTCTCGTTCTTGAGCAGGGACTTGGCCTGCTGCTCACTGATGATGGTGGCCTTCACCTGCGGGGGGTTCATGTGCACGTTCAGCTTCCCGCCCACCAGCAGGCGCACGGTGGCGGCGAACTTGGTCTGCGTCTTCAGGACCTGAGGGGGCTGCTTCTCGATGATGAATGTGCTGTGGGGGACACAAGTGACCAGACGGATGACCGGATGATACTGGCACGGGGAAGGGCTGCGGGACACCCCGGGAGGAGACGTTCCCATGGGGAAGACCTAGTGGGGGTGAAGAGGCCCCAGGCTGTGTTCCTGGGGAGGCCGCTGACATTGGAGGGAGGCCGGGCAGAGACACCAGGCAGAGGAGCCCCTCTAGCCAGGGCAACTGCAGCTGTGGTGGGCCTGGGCGGGGACAGAGGGGCGGGACAGGGGCGGGACTCTGGGTCTAGACAGCACCAGGGCCTCAAAGGACCCACCCCCGGGGGCCACCCGCCCCTCTGAGCATGGCCAGGAGCAGCAGTTACCTGGTGACCAGGGCTGAGATGATGTCTGTGATGGTGGCATTGACCTCGGCCAGCATCTCCTCCACGGGGCCGGGGATGGGCAGCTGCTGGCAGAGGTGCTCAGCCCGGCGGATCTGCTGCCGGTTCTGCCAGATGATCTCGGCCAACTTCTCACACCTGCAAGCAGCCCAGGGCCCTCAGGGGACAGTGGCTTCTGTGCCAGCCCAGGCAGGAGGCCTCACAGTACAGTCCTCCCCCTCCCCTCGGCAAGGCCACTCAGCAAGGTGCTGGCATTCACCCCCACACCCCCGTCCAGTCCAGTTACAGAATGGAGCTCCTGCCTTCCAGAAACGCAGGACGCTGGGCAGCCTTGGTTTGGAACCACCCAGGCAAGGGGACACTGAACATCTAAATCCTGACCCATTCGCTAAGACACCACTCCCTCCCTGGGGAAGGTGGCATGGGACGGAGGGCCCAAGTCCTATCATGAATGGGGACACTGGAGAAGTGAGAGCTCTCATAGATCACAGGACCCTACTGCTCAGACCAATGCAGTGACAAAAGAGGAAGGTGGCACTACCATCAAAGCCCCTGCCTGCCCACCCCGTACCAGGACTGCAGCACGTCCAGGCTGCCCTCAGGGGGTCCCCCGTTCCCCGCCAGCTGCTGCCGCCTCTTCCACTGGATCAGCTCGTCGTCCAGGATGATGGTCTGTTGCTTGCGCAGCAGCTGCAGGGTCTTCTGGTGCTTCTCGGCCAGCTCCTGCGGAGCACACAGCAGCTGGCTGGCTCCCAGAGAACAGCCCTGCACAGCCCCAGGGCCCTGCTCTGTCCCACCTGCTCTGCCTCCAGGGAGAGAGGGCTCTTGCACTCATCCTGCCTCTGTCCCTCCACCTGGGTCCCGGTCTCAGGTCGCCATGCTCCCTCCTGGGAGCAGAGGGACTCGGGCCACTCACCACGCGGTACTGCTGCAGGGTCTGGGCCTCACGCTGCAGCCAGGCCTCCAGGGACACCTGCTTCTGCTGGAGGGCCGTCTCCCTGCTCAGGCGCTCTTGGGGGTTCAGCTGGGCCAGCTGGGCAAACTGAGCTGGAGGAGGGGACAGGCCACCCACCACCATCATCTCCTGTATCCAGCAGGAAGCCCAGAGGACCTGCACTCATCTGCTCGGGGGCGAGACCCTCGGGGTCTGACGCCCCATCAATAGCAAGTAAGGATTCCTACGGGCCATGGGGAGCCCAAAGATGAAGAGACTCCTTGGAGGCAGCCTTGGGCTCTGTTCACCAGCCTCCTGCCCTAGCCTTCCTTGGGCAGTGTGAGGGCAGCTGAGGAGATCCTGCCCAGCTGCCCCAACTCACTCCATACCACACAGCCAACCCCCTTACAGGGCGTCAGGCTTGGAGATAAGACTGTGGAGACAAGTGACCCCACCATTTACTAGCTCAGTGACGTTGGGCAAATCATTTTCTTTCCTGTGCCTCAGCTTCCTGATCCAGTCAGGGAGAACCCCGACACCAGATTAAATAAACCATGATGCAGAAAATGCCTGGCGCGTGTAACTTCTATATGGATTCATCCTTGTTGGTTGACAGATGAAAGGACAGGAATGAAGGGTGACAGAGACAAGTGCTACTCAGGCCCTGATGTGGGGAGCCTCGTCCAGAGGCCCCTGTTCTCAGACTTTGTCTCATTGTCTGAGCTCAGTGGTGTTACCTCAGGCTGGGGCTGCAAGCTGCCCAGGACTCCTGGCTGGGAACTCAACCAAGAGAGGATAGAGAGAGGGATAGGAATAGAAGAAGGAGCATGTCCAGGACCTCCTGGTGGCACCATCTCATGAGCTTCCCTTAGAGGAGGGAAGTTGGATGGGACAGCGTCTCCCCACTAGCCTTCAGGAATCCATGGATGGCAGGAACAGAGCTGAGTGAGTCTTTTATTTCTGTTCTCACGGCCAGTGTCATGACTGACACATTGGGGTGTTGGAGTAAATGCTGGTAGGATGATTCCAGCATGTTCCTCCTATCCGATACTATTCCAGACGGACCCAGAAAAAGACAGCTCCTTCCTGCGGTGGGAACAGAGTTCAAGCTCTGATTTTCAACATGTGCGAAGAAATCCCGAGACACAGGCAAGACAGCCGTGTTCGGAGCAGCTGTCCTCAGTGACCCAGCTCAGCCATCAGCTATGTCCACAGCTGGCACCATCTGTCCATCCCCCCTAGCTTGCAACCCTCCCTGGCCCCAGGAGACAGACCCCTGAGTGCTGGCACCTTTATACCTTCTAGTAACCCTTGAGCAGCCTAGCATCCTTATTCGCACTGAGTCAAGCAAGTGAGCATGCTGGCATGTCTGGTTTGAGTTCCTGGTTAGGCTCTGAGCATTGTGTCACACTGACCGTATCCTTACCCCAGGGACATACAGACCAGGACAGACAAAAGCAACGCTAGATAGCCAGGAATAGCTCAGAAATTGAACTGAGACATACAGCCCCCATCTCACGGAAATGTTCTGAGCAGAGGAGCACTGTGCAGTTCAGAGCCCAGCAGAGCACCTTAATGGTGGCTCCTTCACAATCCTGCCGGCCCACAGGAGGGCAGTGGTGACCCCAACACCTGAGCCCAGACTTCCCTGCCAATACCCATTTAGGTCTTTCGTAGGTATTTACATAGTTATTTACTCTGGAAAGCAGGCCAGGTAGACCCAAGATGACTGCCTGTTCCAATGGAGAAGCCGGGTCTTCTGTTCCAAAAACAGATCAGTGGGCTGTATTTGATTTGGTTTTGTTGTGCCAGAGATGGGATCCAGGTCTCTGTGCATGCTAGGTGAGCACTGGGCCTCTGAGCGACATCCACAGCTCTGCAAGGGTGAGCCGTGTGCATGGTATGGGACGGACACCGCAAAGGTGGTGGCTGCAAACCCCACCAGGATCCACACCTAAAGGCTCACACAGACTTGAGCAACAGAGACCCGTGTCCAGGGTCACAAAACCTGGCAAGAGCCTAAGGATTCACGGGGAAGTCAGAGCTGACATCTTCGGTTTTCGCTGCAGGAAGGGGCTGCTTTTTCTGGGTCAGTCTAGGATGGAGTCAGATGGCGAAAGACGTGCTAGGATTATCCTGCCAGCATTTACTCAACACCCCAATATGTCAGTCATTATGCTGGCTTTGGGGTACAGAAATAAAAGCCCCAATTCTTTCTTGGAGATTACAATCTTAGAATCCTGGGAGTCAATAAATAATGCCAACATAGTTATGTGGTGGAGCCTATATACACTCTTAGAGGAGAGAAGCTGTGGGCATGGGAGGGGCAAGGGTGGGCAAAGCTCCTGTGAGATTCTGAGCCAGGCAGGCAGGCAGGAAAAGGAACCAACCATCTCCTTATATGGCCGAAAGGGGGCGCCAGTGAGGTTCCCCAAACTCAGGAGGGATTCTTAACTTTTCTGTGCCTCCCCCCACCCCCCTGAAGCAAGCAGCTGCATTCCAGCCTGGGAAGCTTTGTCTGTAAGGACCCACTGAGGTACACGGGTGCACAGGGTCACAGGATGTGCCCTCTGAATATATATATTGCACAGAATATAAAACTGTGGTCATCACAAACACAGACCCGTGGCCCTTTATTCAGTTCCTGCTTAGAAAGTTTTTTTTTTCCTTTTAAAACACTTTTTGTTGTTTAAAAAAAATATTTTTGCTGGGTATGGTTGCGCATGTCTTTAGTCCCAGCACTTGGGAGGCAGAGGTAGGAGGATTGCTGTGAGTTTGAGGCCATCCTGAGACTACATAGTGAATTCAGATCTGCCTGGGCTAGATCAAGACACTACCTTGAAAAACCAAATATACATGCATATATATATATATATATATATATAGGAGGTATATATATAATATGGACATGGACACACCAGGCCTCTTGCCACTTCAGCTGAGCTCCACAGACACATGGGTACTGGCTTTACATGGGTTCTGGGGAATGGAACCCGGGCTGGCAGGTTTTGCAAGCAGTACCTTTAACTGCTGAGTCATCCCCCCAGCCCTTGTTGCTGTTTTGTTCTTTGTATGTTTTTTTCTTTCCTGAAGTGCTGAAGATGGAAGCCAGGGCCTTGCACATGCTAGGATAACTCTGAGCTACAATCCATGTCCTTAAATGTGATTTTGAATTTCCTGTCACTTCTGCAAGGCTGCACTTACAAAATAAAATGATCATGCCAGGTGCTGCTTACTTAAACTGTGAGCTCATTTTTTTTTTCCCTTTTTTTTTTTTGAGGTAGATAGGGTTTTACTCTAGCCCAAGCTGACCTGGAATTCACTATGTAGTCTCAGGGTGGCCTCAAACTCACAGTGATCCACCTACCTCTGCCTCCTGAGTGCTGGGATTAAAGGTGTGCACTACCACACCTGGATGAGCTCCTTTCTTTCTTTCTTTTAATTTTTTTTCTTTTTCTTTTTTCTTTTTTTGAGGTAAGGTCTTGCTCTAGCCCAGGTTGATCTGGAATTCACTATGTAATCTCAGGATGACCTTGAACTCACTGCGATCCTCCTACCTCCCGAGTGCTGGGATTAAAGGCGTGCGCCACCACACCTAGCTCATTTTTAATTTTTTAAAAATTTTGTTGTTGTTTATTTGTTTGTTTATTTGAGAGTGACAGAGCGAGAGAAAGAGGCAGACAGACAAAGAATGGGCACCCCAGGGCCTCCAGCTACTGCAAACGAACTCCAGATGCATGTACCCCCTTGTGCATCTGTCTTATGTGGGTCCTGGTGAATTGAGCCTCAAACTGGGGTCCTTTGGCTTCACAGGCAAGTGCTTAACCGCTAAGCCATCTCTCCAGGCCCCCATTTTTTAATTTTTTAAAAAATATTTATTTATTTGAGAGAGACAGGAGGGAGGGAGGGAGAGGGAAAAGGAAGCAGGTAGACAGAAAGAATAGGTACACCAGGGCCTCCAGCCACTACAAACAAACTCCAGATGCATGTGCCACCTTGTACATCTGGCTTACATGGGTGGGTCCTGAGGAATCAAACATGGGTCTTTTGATTTTCCAGGCAAGCACCTTACCCACTAAGCCATCTCCCCAGCTCTGAGTTTCTTTCTGACTGGGGAAATGTCTTCGCACCCACCCCACACTCTGCGAGTGAGGAAACCTGAAGAAGACCCTCAGCTCCCTCCCTCCACCTCACCCCCCCAGTTCTTTCTCAATGTGAAAGGTGGTGGCCCACTCAAGCAAAGGTAAGGCTCAGAATAGAACCTGGGTTCTCTTCCAAGCCCCATCACTTGGCTCTGCGCTGGCCCCGCAGCGCGGCCTCACCTTGGATGCGCAGGCTCTCCTGGTACTGGATGATGAAGTACTCCTGGGTCTGCTGCAGCTTCTTCAGCTCGTTCTCTGTGTCCTGGGTGACCAGGCGCAGCTCCTCAAACGTCTGGTTGATCTGAACGTGCTTCTGGGACATGGCATCAGCAAGACTTCCGGCTGGAGAGTTGCCCTGTGGGCGGATAGGGGAGGAAGCCTTCCTTAATCCCCGAAAGAGCCAATGTCAGGTCTGACTTTGGGGTAAGACCCCCCCCCCCACACACAAAAAGTTAGATTTCAGGTCAGAGGGAATCAAATTCAGATGTGAGATGTGGAGTGGAATGGAAATGTGGGGAACAGGTGACCTGACAGAATAAGGCACCTTCCTTCTTTTATTTAAAAAAAAATTATTTATTTATTTATTTGAGGGGGGACAGATAGACAGTGAGAGAATGGGCCTCCAGTCGCTTCAAACAAACTCCAGACGCATGCACCGCCTTGTGCATCTGGCCTATGTGGGTCTTGGGGAATCAAACCCGGGTCGGTTGTCTTCACAGGCAAGCGCCTTTACTGCTAAGCCATCTCTCCAGCCCAAGGCACCTTCCTTCTGAGTAGAAACTACCTCAGACCTTACCACCCAGTTCCTTGTGGGCAGACTACGACTCAACGTGTTCTACTTGTCACCTGGGTCTTTCTAGTCAAGACATGACCCTCATTCTACAGGCATTTGCTGTCCCAATGCCACGGACTGCATGCGCTGAAGACATACTGGGACATATGGCCCCACTCGAGGCCATCTGTGATGGAGTAATTTGCTTCCACCATGGAAGGCGTCCTGAAGCCCTCGAATGAAACGATGGGGGAGACACACAAAAGGCCTCTGCCGCTCTAACTCTTCCACTGACCAGGTATGCACCACTCCTTCAACAGCAGGCCCAGAGGGCATAAGAAATGTGGTTTTGGGTTGTAATCTCATCAAGGGGATAAATCCATGAGGATCAACTCTCGAAAGAGATGCCAATAGGTATGTACTGGGTGTCGCTGACAAGGTAGGGTCCAGAGAGGTGGGTGGAAACATTTCCCAGCTGCTCTCCCCATGCCTAGGGACACTTACATTGTTGGCTTCCCGGACCAGCCTCTGTTCATTGTACAGAATGTGCCGGATGCAGCGGACCAGCTCCATGGGGCAGCGGTCATACGTGCTCTGAAAGAAGGCAAGCCAGTAGATGTCACTTTGTTGTATTCTGTTGGGGTCCCCTCTAGGGCCAGCCCAGGAGGGATGGCAGGGTCTCTGCCGAGTAGGGGGTGAGAGGCGCGGAGTCATGACACAGACTCCAGGAGTTGGGTGGAAGCAGCAGAGGGTGAGCTGCCGCAAACTCGTTTATTGAGGAAGTGCACGTGGGTTTTAAGGGGTTTGGCTGCCCAATCATTGTATGGGGTGGTCCCCTTTTTGTGACCAATGACAGCCTGTCTCCAGACAGATCATCTCGTAGCAGGTTTCTCATGAGCATGGGACTGTTGTCATGTAGCTGTTGTCACGCCAGGCCTGCGCAGAACGCCATCTTCACAGAAGCCACTTCTTGGTCTCTCTGCCATGCGGTCTGGCTAGGGCCAGGCCTGCATTGTGCTATACAGTATTCTATGCTATGAGTGTAACCTTGCCTCAGGACAGGATGTGCTCATGACTGAGGGAAGAAGATGATGTTGACGACGATGATGATGATGATATCATGGGCAGGGCTTCTTCTCCAATACCAATGGGAATAACAAAGTACATTACGAAAAACTCAATTACAGTAAAAAAGAAAGGTTCTTTTATTTTACTTCTTGAATCTTAATGTGCCTAAAGTACTAGAGCGACATTCTTGGAAATGGATACATTTCTTAAAGACCACACAAGTTGAGAAGCAGGACACCAACATTTCTTGCCTGGGCCATCGAAATTATTATCACTAGTGAAGGAAAGATGGGCACTTTATGTCTTTGGTTGGAACACCTAGAAGGACAGAGCATCACATATTTATAATTCTGACCAGGGGCAGGTATGGTAGCACACACCTATAATCCCAGCGCTTGGGAGGCAAGGCAGGAGAATTAGGAGTTGAAGGTCAGTCTTGGTTACATATAAAGTTCAAGGGAAGCCTGGGCTACATGAGACCTAGTTTCTAAAAAGAATCCTGGGGCTGGAGAGATGGCTTAGCAGCTAAGGCGCTTGACTACAAAGCCTGAGGACCCAGGTTCTATTCCCCAGAACCCACATAAGCCAGATGCACAAGGTAGTGATGTGTCTGGAGTTCATTTGCAGTGGCTAGAGGCCCTGGTGTGTTCTTTCTTTCTTTCTTTCTTTCTTCCTTCCTTCCTTTCCCTCCCTCCCTCCCTTCCTTCCTTCCTTCCTTCCTTTCTTTCTTCCTCTCTCTCTCTCTGCTTGCAAATAAATAAATAAAAATGTTTAAAAATAAAAAGAATCCTGATCTGGGATAGGCAATATTAATCTAATTATAAGCTATCATTAGACAAGCCCAAAATGGGAAACACTTTCTTTAATTTTAATTTTTAAAATTTATTTTTATTTATTTAACAGAGAAAGGGGGAGGGAGAGAGATACAGAGAAAGAGAGAGAGAGAGAGAGAGAGAGAAATGGATGCACCAGGGCCTCCAGCCACTGCAAACAAACTCCAGACACGTGCGCCCACTTGTGCATCTGGCTAATGTGGGTCCTGGGGAATCGAACCTGGTCCTTTGGCTTTGCAGGCAAATGCCTTAACAGCTAAGCCATCTCTCCAGCCCAGAAACACTTTCTTTAAAAGGTAAAAGACTTAGGTTGAGCATGGGGGTACACATGTATGGCCCCAGCTATTCAGGAGATAAGAGGAAGGAGACCACTTGAGCACAGGAATTTAAGATCAGACTGGGCAACATAATGAGACCCCATCACAAGTAAGGGGAGAGTACTCATTTTAAAATGTTACTGTAGGGGGCTGGAGAGATGGCTCAGCAGTTAAAGGCGCTTGCTTGCAAAAGCCTGACAGCCTGGTTTTGATTCCCCAGTACCCATGTAAAGCCAGATGCACAAAGTGGTGCATACATCTGGAATTCATTTGCAGTGGCATGAGGACCTAGTGTGCCCATTCTCATTCTCTCTCTCCTTGCAAATACATGAATAAAATATTTAAAAAGAATTATCTAAAATTTCAATGTAAAATACCCTGTAAAAGGTTGCAAAATGGTTCCAGAGTGAAGACCACTAAGAGTTGGATGCAGTGGAACACTAATTGTAGTACAGGAGGCTGAGGCCAGGAGGATTGCTTCAAAGTCAAGGCCAGCCTGGGATACATAGGGAGTTCCAAGTTTACCCTGGGCTACCCTGTGCCACTTTGTTTCAAATAAACCAAAGAAAACATTACTCAACAGTGGACACTGCAAGCCTTAAATTTGGCCAGCCAGGCCAAATGAGCCAATGGGTGCAATAGTGGCATGTCTGTTATGGGGGAAACCAACCACTCTCTACTTGGGACTGGAGGTCGGCTTCATGGGAGGGAATACATCCCTGACACTGAAAACCTACACAGGGGTAGTCATGAGCCCTAGGGGCATAATGTCTGCTGGTGTCTGGCTAAATGTACATACTATGCTCACCAAACTGCCCGGTAAGCATTTCTCTTAATGTTCACACCCATATATTAATGCTAATCTCACTTTTGGCTAAAGAAGCTTCTCTTTTCAGATGGCAGTGACCTTGGGATGACTCAGAAGGCACCATGGGGCTTGGTTCTTCCGCGGATGGATGTACACATGCAGTGGCAGTGGGGGCCGCAGGGGATCTTGGGCTGTGCATGCTGTCCCTGGGCGCTCCGGCCTGGGTTTGGCAGCCCAGCGTGCAAGAGTGACCCACTGATACCAGCTACGATAAGTCTACTAAACTGTGAAAACAGCTGTAGGTCTGGCCTGTTTGAAAACGACTGCTGTGCTGACAGCTCCTACAGTGCCGCAGTGAAAGATGACAGTATGAGTGGGACGACCAGCACAGGGAACCTCTCCAGTTCCTTTATGGAAAAGATCCAGGGGTAGGATGTAGAGTTTGACCCACCCTTGGAAAGCAAGTATGAATGCCCCATCTGCTTGATGGCATTGCCGGAAGCAGTGCCCACTCCATGCGGCCACAGGTTCTGCAAAGCCTGCATCATTAAGTCTATACGGGATGCAGGTCACAAGTGTCCAGTTGGACAATGAAATACTGCTGGAAAATCAACTGTTCCCAGACAATTTCGCAAAGCGGGAGATTCTTTCTCTATGGTGAAGTGTTCGAATGAAGGTTGTTTGCACAAGATAGAACTAAGGCATCTTGAGGATCATCAAGCACATTGTGAATTTGCACTTATGAATTGTCCCCAATGCCAACGTGCCCTCCAAAAGTGCCAGGTTAATATTCACATTCTGGAGGATTGTCCAAGAAGACAGGTTTCTTGTGTGGACTGTGTTGTAGCCATGGCGTTTGAAGAGAAAGAGGCATGGACTGATTTGGATTTCCTCATTCCATTTTTCAAATGTGTATTTGAGGGTTAGCAGTAGATAAAAAATATGAGCACAGAAAAGAGTGTACAGCATTAACTTTTAGAAAATTGTTTTTTACTTGTTTAGGTTTCTCATGCATATAATTCTTTTTTAAAAAGTTTTTTTTTTTAATTTTAGAGTTTATTTTTATTTTTTTATTTATTAGAGACAGGGAGAGAGAGAAAGAGTGAGAATGGGCATGCCAGGGCCTTTAGCCACTGCAAAAAGAACTCCAGACGCATGCACCATCATGTGCATCTGGCTTACGTGGGACCTGGAGAATCGAACCAAGATCCTTAGGCTTCACAGGCATGCACTTTAACCGCTAAGCCATCTCTCCAGCCCCCATTTCTTAATTCTTATAAAATTTAAATCCATGGGCTGGAAAGATGGCTTAGTGGATAAGCACTTACCTGTGAAGCCCAAGGACCCTGGTTAGAGGCTCAATTCCCCAGTATCCATGTAAACCAGATGCAAAAGGTGGTGCATGCATCTGGAGTTCGTTTGCAGTGGCTGGAGACCATGGTGACCCATTCTCTCTCTCTCACTCTGCCTCTTTCTCTGTCTGTCTGTTACTCTCAAGTAGATAAATAAAAATAAACAGAAAATTAAACCTTTAAAAAAAACTTAGATCCATGACCAGAACTGTCCTTTGGCCAATGTCATCTGTGAATACTGCAACACCATACTCATCAGAGAACAGGTGTACTGATTTCTTTGCCAATTAGTATTTCTTTTTTTTAATGGCCAAATCTATTTTTATTTTTCATACACAGGAAACAGGGCCCTATCAAAAGAGAACAAAAGCCGTGCGTGGTAGCACACACCTTAAATCCCAGCACTTGGGAGGCAGAGGTAGGAGGATCACCATGAGTTTGAGGCCACTCTGAGACTACATAGTGAATTCCAGGTCAGCCTGGGCTAGAGTGAAACCCTACCTTGAAAAAACAAACAAAAAGAAGAAAGAAAGAGAGAGAGAGAGAGAGAGTAGATAGGTACAAAGATAGATGATAGATAGATAGATAGATAAATAGATAGATAGAGAAACAGACAGACAGATATGCCAAGTGTTGCCAGGGAAAAGCATGCACAGGTCTGTTTCAGGTTTGTTCCTAAGCACCAGCTCTACATGACGTCACGTCAGCACACAGGAGAGGAATCGTGTGATGTGGGCACAACCCACTGCTGCACAAGGAAATGACAAGGCCTGAGAAATGTCCCCTGGAAATTCCATGGGCACTGCCAGTATTCACTGCTGCAGGATTCTAAACTAGTCTCAATGGGAAACAAAAGAAGTCATTCACAGACATGGGAGTAGAAAATTACTGAGCCTTGTCAGTCAATTTCTTGAGATTGTCTGCGATCAAAATGGGAAAACTTAGTCATCGCCTCCATGGGCCCTGGATTTAGTGCTTCCCTGAGCCTGTCCCAGGGAGAGCTCTGAGTGTGCTTCTGTGTTTCAGAAAAGGAGGAAACTGAAGTTCCAAACACAACCGACTGAGAGAGAGGAACTACTCAGACCCACGTAATTGTCTTGGTTGTAAACAGCAGACATTGTGCTTTGTCATCTTATTTCAAACAAAGACATGATCATGGGGAGGTACTGCAGCCAGGGACAGGAGGCCAGGGGTTACCTGAGAGTGGTCAATGACTTGGACACCAGCATCCATGCTCACAAGGGTGTTTATTCCTATCCTGGCATTTTCTGTGGTACTGCCTACAGAACCCCCTTATGCTCTGTTCTTAAAGCAAGTCCATGCAGCTACCATCCTGATTGCTGGCTCCTCACCTCAACCAAGCATGGGCATCAAGCCTCTTGGTATAGTAGTGGTGAAAAATGCCTCATAGCCACTCCAGTGGAGATGTCCGGATGCTCAGATTCAATGAGCGACAACTTATCCAAAAGCTTTCATTAGCTCATTTCAAATGCAAGTGCTCCCCACCCCCAGCCCCACTCCTCAGGACACTACACGTAAGAGTCATCTACGTATGGTGACTGTGTTGCTTTGCTCTCAGTACGTGAGACACAGTCAGGTCCCAGCCTGAACCAAATATGCATCAACACGACTAACTACGCAAGGGCACAGACTCTTCATGGTCCAACTACACGTAAAACTGCGCTAATTATGATTCTCCCACCTGGGGAATTGCATTTCCATCTACATCTTCTTTGTTCTAATCTTGATTTTATGATCCGTGCAACTAAGTCAGTGCTTTCTCATCTTTCTCTCAGTAAGCTTCCCCTCTTTGGATCCTAACACATGCTAGCTGGGTTCAGACACCAAGTCCACCAGCTCTTGCTCACCAAAGCTGGTCCTGCCCTTGGGGCAGCCTTGGCCACTTCCTTTGAAGGTCAAGGTGACTACCAGTCAGATGTGTCTCTCTTATTTCCAAAGTGGCTAAAACACCCAACACCAGTACCCTGGGGAAGGAGAAGGGAGCCCTTTGAGCAGTGACATCCAGAGAGAACACACTTCCCATCAGATCCCAAAGGACAGGAACACACACTTCCAAACTGCACAAAAGAAGAAGGAACCATTTCCCCTTGCCCCCAAGTCAGACCAAGTGTTCATCCAATGCAATGTCTCTGTTTGGAGCAGGGAGTGATTTTCCATGACTTTAGAAGACTTTCCTTAGTGGTCTTCACTTGACGGCAGATGTCCAGCGTGCGCCTGATCCCGACCCTCATCATGTACGACGTTTCCTGGTCTCTGCAGATGACAGCCTGTCTTCAGGCCAATTAGTATTTCTTCCAAAGTTTAAACCAGTGACAGGAAAAAAAAAATCCATGCTGAAGAAATAGAACTGTGCAATGCAAAAGTGTTTTTGTATAACTACTCAACAAAATGACCAGTACTGGCCTGGAGAGATGGCTGAGTGGTTAAGACACTTGCCTGCAAAGCCTAACAACCTGGGTTTGATTCCCCAGTACCCATGTAAAGCCAGATGCACAAAGGAATGTATGCATCTGCAGTTTGTTTACAGTGGCCCTGACACCTGAACTAAATACACATCAACACGACTAACTATGCAAGGGCACAGAACTCTTCTCATATTCTCTCTCTCTCTCTACTTGCAAATAAATATATATTTTTTAAAAAGGCACCATGATGCTGAGAAGTGACAGAGGAGTGCTCAACATTGAAATATCTCTGTCCATTGCGGAAGAGGTGGCAGAAAGAATGTAAGAGCCAAAGGAAGGGTAGGACTCCTTACAACGTGCTCCTCCAGACACAAAATGGCCTGGATATCCATGACCTCACCGTGCCTGACACTACCTACACAAGACCATCATAACAGGAGGAAAAGATCATGACATCGAAATAAAAGAGAGACTGATTGAGAGGGGAGGGGTATGATGGAGAGTGGACTTGTGAAGGGGAAAGTGGTGGGGGGAGGGAGGGAAGTACCATGGGATATTGTCTACAATTATGGAAGCTGTCAATAAAAAAAACAAAAAACAAAACAAAAAAACACCCAAAAAGAGAGCAATGGCAGGTAAGAACATTATGTGATCTTGGACTACATCCTGGACTATAGAGGAAAATGCCCTAAAGGACATTTGTGAATCAGCTGACAAAATGGAAGCAGAGACAGAATATTAAATAAAAGTAGGTATCAGCTGGGTGTGGCTAATTCCAGCACTTGGGAGGCAGAGGTAGGAGGATCATCATGAGTTCAAGGTCACCCTGAGATGACTTAGTGAATTCCAGTTCAGCCTGGGCTACAGCAAGACTCTACCTCAAAAAAAAAAAAAAAAAAAAAAAAAAAAAAAGGTGGGATCAATGTTAAACATATCAAAGTTGATCTCTAGTACAACCATGTCAAGAGAAAATTTATATATTCTTAGAAAATGCACACAGGATAGAGGGATATAATGGATATAACTTACTCTTGTTACTAAACAATATTTGGGGAGAGAGAGGAGGGGGTGAGAGAGAATATGATAAAGTAAATGTCAGCAATAGGTGAATTCGAGCATATGTAGGGGTTCTTTGAATCACTGCAACTTTTTGTAAGTTAAGAAAAGGGAAAAAGGGCTGGAGAAAAGGCTTAGTGGTTAAGGTGCTTGCCTGAAAAGCCAAAGGACCAAGGTTCAATTCCCTAGGACCCATGTAAGCCAGATGCACAAGAGGGTGCATGCATCTGGAGTTTGTTTTGCAGTGACTAGAGGCCCTGGTGTGCCCATTCTCTCTCTCTCCCAGCCTATTTCTATATGTATCTCTCAAATAAATAAATAAAAATAAAATATTTTTAAAAAGCAAGAAAGGGGGCAAAGTCATGGCTGGCTGTGTGTGGTGTCCACCTATCATTGTAGTACTTGAGAGGCTGAGACAGAAGGACTGTTGAGTTTGAGGCTGTTCTGGGCTATGTAGTGAGATCCTGTCTCAAACAAACAAAAAACCATGACCACAATACGGAACAGCAATCAGAGCCCGAGGCATGGAACACATGGTTCCACAATGCTGGACTGGAGAATGGAACAAATGTTTTTCTATAGGAGTCATAAATGTAAGACAAAGCCCTTTAGGGATATGGATTAAGCGTGGCCTGCCTTCAGGCGTTCTCACCCACCTGGAGCTGCGTGGCATAGTGCCCCAGCTTGATCTTCAGCAGAAAGCCATCTTCCCCCACCTGGTGCTCCGCCTTCTTCTGCAGCTCCTGCACCAGGCCCTCCAGGAGCTGAGTGGCCTTAATGTTCTCCTGTGGATTATCAAGATCTATTGAGTCCCTAGGGGAAAAAAATTACACAATCTGTATACATACGTGCACATGAGCCTGTACACATGCAGCCTCTACACAGTGCATTCTGCTTTGTTCCTTTCCAGTTATTTTATTTTATTTTTGGGAGTGTGAGAGAGAGAATGGGCAGGCCAGGGCCTTTTGGCCACTGTGAATGAAGTCCAGACGCATGTGTCCCCTTGTACGCATGTGCGATTTCACATGCCTTAACTGCTAAGTCATCTCTCCAGCCTCCTTTCTAGTTTTGAGGCAGGGCCTCACTGTATAGCCCAGGCTGGCCTGGAACTTGCAATAATGCTCCTGCTTCAGCCTCCAAAGTGTTTGGATTACAGATATGAGCCACTGTGCTGGCTCATGATTTCTTTCCTTTTCTTCCTTTTTTCCTACTTGAAGCAGGGTCTCACTCTATAGCCCAGGCTGGCCTTGAACTCAGAAATTGTCCTAGCTCAGCCCCCTGAGTGATGGGATTAAAGGTGTGCACCACTATGCCTGGCATGATTTGATACTCATTATATTAAGTGGATATGGTATTAAGAAACATCTCAGGTGTGCCGGGCGTGGTGGCTCATGCCTTTAATCCCAGCACTCGGGAGGCAGAGGTAGGAGGATCGCCATGAGTTCGAGGCCACCCTGAGAATACAGAATGAATTCCAGGTCAGCCTGGGCTAGAGTGAGACCCTACCTCGAAAAACCAAAAAAAAAAAAAAAAAAAAAAAAAAAAAAAAAAAGAAAATAAAAGAAAAGAAACATCTCAGAAGTAGGAGGATCGCTGTGAGTTTGAGGCCAGACTGGAACTACACAATGAGTTCCAGGTCAGCCAGGGCTACAATGAAACCCTGGAAGAAATATCCCAATATAATCTGACTAAATGTCTACATTGCTTTATTCTAATTTCCCTAGCTGGTATTCGTATTTCTTCCTTTTCTGTTTTTTTAGTATTTATTTACTTTATTTATTTGAAAGAGGCAGGGAGAGGGAAAGAGAGAGATAAAGAGAGAGAATGGGTGCACCAGGGCCTTCAGCTGCTGTAAACGAACTCCAGATGCTTGTGCCACCTTGTGCATTTGGCTTACATGGGTCCTGGGGAATTGAACCTGGGTCCTTTGGCTTCACAGGCAAATGCCTTAAACACTAAACAATCTCTCTAGTGCCCCTCCACCTTTGGGGGGGGGTTCGAGGTAGGGTCTCACTCTAGCATAGGTAGACCTGGAATCACTCTGTAGTCTCAGAGTGGCCTGGAACTCACGGTGATCCTCCTACCTCTGACTCCCAAGTGCTGGGATTAAAGGCGTGTGCCAACACGCCCAGCTTTTTTTTTTTAAATAACATACTCCCTTTCTCTTCCTTCTAATGCTATCTGCTCCTAGAAATGAAGGGGAAATGACATGCTTTATGTACTCTGAAGGAAACAAGGATCATGATAACTTCCTATTTATATTCACTTCTCCAGGATGGAAAGGGGGCACAAGGTCGAGACTGTTCTACATGTCCTTTCTAGTCCCAACTAGTTCCATGCCCTTGTGGTTAACTTCACATGGAGACCATTGAAGCAACAGTTACTTCTCTTTCCCTCTCTCCTCCTCCTTTTCTTTCTAATTTTTTTTTTTTTTTTTTTTTTTGGTTTTTCTAGGTAGGGTCTCACTATGTCCAGGCTGACCTGGAATTCACTATGTGGTCTCAGAGTGGTCTCGAACTCATGGCGATCCTCCTATCTGTGCCTCCTGAGTGCTGTGATTAAAGGCGTGTGCCACCAAGCTCAGCTTCTTTTTGGTTTTTTGAGGTACGATTTTGCTGTAGTCCAGGCTGACCTGGGATTCACTATGTAGTTCCAGGCTGACCTCGAACTCAAGACGATCCTCCTTCCTCTGCCCCCTGAGTGCTGGGATTAAAGGTGTGAACCCTCACGCCGGCACTTACTGCTCTTTCTAAGGAGCCCTGGAAAGAAGGCATCAAAGCAGGCAATGCCTAACAAGCATTCCCACTCGAGAAACATTTCTATCATCACTGCTGAAGGGGGATGTAGAGCAACGTTAACTGTCCCCATGAAGAAGGGAAACCTGTCTGTGGAATTTGTACTCATTCACAGCCATCTAACTGGTGACAAGGTTTGGATCACCTTCCTCTCTGTTTTCTTTCTTTCCTCCTTCCCCTCACAACTCAGACAACAATTGCTACTGGGTAATACTAAATTACTTAGAGCTCGAAATAAACCAAACAGCTGTCAGGCTGAAATAATATCCAATGACTGCCGAACCAGGTCTGGAGCCAAAAGAGATCTACCAGTCTCCAAAAGACCGTCATCTGCAGACCCCTGGGGTGAGCTGACACTCATTTCAAAGAGAGGCACACACACGAGTGTAACAGTGCTGAGTGTGTACCTCAGCACAGTCCACCCAATCTGCGCTTGGAGAAGGCAGTGAAGAAAGCCAACTTAAAAAATATATATATTATTTATTTATTTGTTTGCGCAAGAGAGAGACAGTGAGAGAAAGAATGGGCACGCCAGGGCCTCCAGCCACTGCAAATAATCTCCAGACCCATGCACCATCTTGTGCATCTGGCTTATGGGGGTACTGGGGAACAGAACCTGGGTCCTTAGGCTTTGCAGGCAAGTGCCTTAACTGCTAAGCCCTCTCTCTAGCCTGAAAGCCCACTTTTAAATGTGCCAGTTCTCTGTATCCCAAGGTACACATATTAAGTAAAAGCCTGAAGGACTAAGAGGCAGCCTGAAATAATGGTTCTTATCTGGAGAACCTACGTTGAGAGGACCTGATCTCTGAGAGGAATACACAGAAACTGGGTCCTCCATTTTAGAATTTAAATACGGACTATGAAAAGAGACTAATACAGAGAGTTTTACATGGGGTAGGGTCTTGCTCTGGCCCAGGCTGACCTGGAATTCACTATGTAGTCTTAAGGTGGCCTTGAACTCATGGTGATTCTCCTACCTCTGCCTCCCCAGTGCTCACCACCATGCTCAGCCTTTTAAAATATTTTTATTTTATTTAATTTCTTTGCAAAGAGAGAGACAGAGGGTGGGGAAGGAATGGGCATGCCAGGGCCTCTACTGTGCCATTTTGTGCATCTGGCTTTATATGGACACTGGGCAATCAAACACAGTTCCATAGGCTTTGCAAGCAAGCACCTTAACATCTAAGCCATCTCTCCAGCCCCTTTATCTTTTAAAAAAATTATTTATTTGCACTGTGTGTGTGTGTGTGTGTGTGTGTGTGTGTGTGTGTGTGTGTAGGCACACCAGAGTCCCTTCCCAGTACAAATGAATGGCTGCCTGGCTTCTGAGTCATTTCTCCAGCACAATGGTTTTTGCCTTTCTCTAGCCCAGGCTGACCTGAATCACTATGTAGTCTTTCTGCCAGCTGGGATTAAATTTTTTTTTCCAGCACAAATCTTTTTTTTTTTTTTTTTTTTTTTTAGTTTTTGAGGTAGGGTCTCACTCTAACCCAGGCTGACCTGGAATTCACTATGTAGTCTCAGGGTGGCCTCAAACTCTCGGCAATCCTCCTATCTCTGCCTCTCAAGTGTTGGGATTAAAGGTGTGCGCCACCACGCCCGGCCCCCAGCATAAATCTTTTAACATTCAGAACAAAGACTCCATGGGAAGTCTGCTGAGTCTATTTGTAGAGGTGGGGTGTCACTTTGTTGTCTAGGATGGTCTTGAGTTACTGGACTCAAGTGATCCTTCTGCCTGAGCTTCCTGAATAGCTGGGACAATCACATGCACCATCATGCTAGAAAGAACAAATGTTTTGTTTGGGATGCTAGAGACCAAACCAGGGCCTTGTGCACGCTGGGCAAAGGCCCTGCCATTGACCTACATATATCACATCCCTAGCACCTAAATGAAGTTTTTAATCCACAGAAACTTCCTACTAATGTTTTTCTAGATCTTCCAAATCATTAAAACAGAAAATGAAAGGGGATGGAAAAGCACTAAGCAAGGGACACTTGATGGTCTCACATTTAGTTGTTTTTTTTTTTTTTTTTTCTCACTTAATTACATGAAGCTGGGATTTTTTAATTGCCTAGAAAATTACCTTCCTTTGGCACTCTGGTTGCTGAACAGAAGCCTGCTAATGAGCAACCGCGATTACTCCCAGACAACATCAGCGATGGGTAGACAGCCCCCTTCAAACAGCAGCAAAAGGCTGGTTTCTGGGGGTTGGGGGTATGCAAAGAAGACTCTGGCCACCCTGGTGGAAGCCTGGCTTAGCTCATGGATGGACATGTGAGGCTGACTGACAGACGGGGACCAACCAGCAGGTTCCCTGCCCTGAGCAGAGCAGGGCAGAGCAAAGCACAACCTGCTGCTGGTGTCTAACAATGTTGTGATTGACAGTTTAGCTCAGTGGTAGTGAGCTTGCCTAGCATGCTTTGGGTTTGATTCCCCAATACTGAGGGGAGAAAAAAGAAATCTATGAAGAAAGCCAAGTTTTAAACATGCATGTCAATCCCAGCACTCAGGAGGCAGAGGTAGGAGGATCACAGTGAATTCAAGGCCGGTCTGAGACTACAGAGTGAATTACAGGTCAGCATGGGCTAGAGTTAGATGCTACCTGGGAAAAACTAAAACAACACCACCACCACCATCACATGCATGTCCCTTGTCTGTTATGCCAGTTCTAAAAGTCTTTAAAAACCATACCTCTAGGTTGGGCGTGGTGGCGTACGCCTTTAATCCCAGCACTTGGGAGGCAGAGGTGGGAGGATTGCCGAGAGTTCAAGGCCAGCCTGAGACTACATAGTGAATTCCAAGTCAGCCTGGACTAGAGTGAAACCCTACCTCGAAAAATCAAAAAAAAAAAAAAAAAAAAAAAAACAACAAAAAAACAAAACAAAAAACAAACACCATACCTCCAAACCCCAAGGATTGTAATCATTAATTTGGAAAATAAAGAAATGTAATCATTGTAATCAAGATATAAATTTCAGGGCTGGAGAGATAGCTTAGCGGCTAAGGCACTTGCCCGGCCTAAGATGTGTATTTATTAATTTAAGAAATATAAAATAGGCTGGGTGTCGTGGAGCACGCCTTTAATCCCAGTAGTCGGGAGTCAGAGGTAGGAGGATCGCCGTGAGTTCGAGGCCACCCTGAGATACAGAGTGAATTCCAGGTCAGCCTGAGCTAGAGTGAGACCCTACCTTGGAAAACCAACAAAAAGGAAAAAGAAAAAAAAAAAGAAATATAAAATAGCTGGGTGTGGTGCCACACGCCTTTAATACCAGCATTTGGGGAGGCAGAGGTAGGAGGACAGCCATGAGTTCAAGGCCACCCTGAGAATACAGAGTGAATTCCAGGTCAGCCTGGGGTAGAGTGAGACCCTACCTTGAAAAACAAAACAAAACAAAACAAAACAAACAAACAAACAAATATATATATATATGATCTTTTACATAAATGTCTTAATTTAATAAATGTCAAATATTTTACACAATAGATCATTACAAAGCATAATTAAATTATATGCAGTCACGCCTTATGGTGGTTTGATTCAGATGTCCCCTATAAACTTAAGTGTTCTGAATGCTAGGTTCCCAGCTGATGGCAATTTGGGAATTAACACCTCCTGGAGGCAGAGTATTGTTGGGGGACAGGCTTATGGGTATTATAGCCAGCTTCCCCTTTCCAGTGTTTGGCACACCCTCCTGTTGCTGTTGTCCACCTTACGTTGACCAGAGAGTGATGTCCACCCTCTGTTTATGCCATCGTTTTTCCTGCCATCATGGAGCTTCCCCCTCGAGCCTGTAAGCCAAAATAAACCTCTTTTTTCCCACAAGCTGCTTTTAGTCTGGTGATTGCTGTCAGAAATGCGAACCTGACTGCAACACGCCTTATCTGTCCCTTTGCCTACTGAATTCTGTGGGGACAAGGGCTTTCACTTCTTCAAACAACATTGTTTCCCGAAATGCTCAGCACCCTCCTGGGCATTCTGCCCAGCTCTGCTGATTGCTGCTCACTAGAAACAAGGCGCTAATGCCTTAGCTGATGTTTACAGCATTTACTATGAAAGGAAACCATTCCAGACAGCTGGGGGTTCATGCCTTGAATCCCAGGCCGAGGTAGGAGGATCTTCCTGAGTTTGAGGCCAGCCTGGGCTACATAGTGGGTTCCAGGTTAGCCTGAGTTAGAGATCCTGTCTCAAAAAGCCAGAACAGCCGGGCATGGTGGCGCACGCCTTTAATCCCAGCACTCAGGAGGCAGAGGTAGGAGGATCGCCATGAGTTAGAGGCCACCCTGAGACTACATAGTTAATTCCAGGTCAGCCTGAAGCCGGGCGTGGTGGCGCACGCCTTTAATCCCAGCACTCGGGAGGCAGAGGTAGGAGGATCGTCATGAGTTCGAGGCCACCCTGAGACTACATAGTGAATTCCAGGTCAGCCTGAAGCCGGGCGTGGCCACCCCAGCACTGAGAGGTAGGAGGATCATGAGTTCGAGGCCACCCTGAGACTACATAGTGAATTCCAGGTCAGCCTGGGCCAGAGTGAGACCCTACCTCGAAAAACCAAAAAAAAAAAAAAAAAAAAAAAGCCAGAACAAAAGGCTGGGGAGATGGCTCTGATTAAAAGCATTTGCTTGCAAAGCCTGCCAACTTGGGTTTGATTCTCCAGTATCCACATGAAGTCAGACACACAAAGTGGTGCATGAGTCTGGAGCTCCTTTGCAGCAGTGGTAACAGGCTCTGGTGAGCTATACTTTCTAAATAAATAAGTATATTAAAAAAAACACAAAAGGTCTGGCCGGGCGTGGTGGCGCACGCCTTTAATCCCAGCACTCGGGAGGCAGAGGTAGGAGGATCGCCAAGAGTTCCAGGCCACCCTGAGACTACATAGTTAATTCCAGGTCAGCCTGGTCCAGAGTGAGACCCTACCTTGCAAAACCAAAAACAAACAAACAAACAAACAAACAAACAAACAAAAACAAAAAGGAATTTTTTTTTTTTTTTTGGTTTTTCAAGGTAGGGTCTTGCTCTGGTCCAGGCTGACCTGGAATTCACTATGTTATCTCAGGGTGGCCTTGAACTCACAGAAATCCTCCTACCTCTGCCTCCCGAGTGCTGGGACTAAAGGCGTGCACCACTGCACTCGGTGAACAATTCAGTTTTAAAAATTCCAAGGCGTGGTGGCACATGCCTTTAGTCCCAGCACTCGGGAGGCAGAGGTAGGAGGACTGCCATGAGTTCAAGGCCACCCTGAGACTACATAGTTAATTCCAGGTCAGCCTGGGCCAGAGTGAGACCCTACCTCAAACCCTCCCCCCCAAAAAAAAATTCCAAGAGTAATTCCATCTCTCTAAATGTAAGATAGGATTCCATGGATGAAATAATTTTTGAAAATCAATTAATTAATTAATTTGAGAGAGAGATAGAGAGAATGGATGCACCAGGGCTTCCAGCTCCTACAAACAAACTCTAGACACTTGCACTACCATGTGCATCTGGCATATGCAGGCACTGGGGAATTGAACATGGGTCTTAAGGCTTTGCAGGTAAGTGCCTTAAAGGCTAAGCCATCTCTCCAGTCCTAAAAAATTTTAAAAATATGGGCTGGAGAGATGGCTTAGCCGTTAAGGCGCCTGCCTGCTAAGCCTAAGAACCTGGTTCCAATCTCCAGATCCCACGTTTAGCCAGATGCAGTGACACAAGGGCGCAGTGCTGCACTTGACCACAAGGGGGCGCACGCATCTGGATTTCGTTCACAGCAGCTGAGAGACTGCTGGTGCGCCCATCTCTGTCTCCTTCTCCCTCTCTGTCTGTCTCTCTCTGTGTCTCTCTCCAAAAATAAATAAAATAAAAAAATTAAAAAAAATTTTAAATACGAGAGTAAGACCCTACCTCAAAAAAAAAAAAAAACTAACTAACTAAATAAATAAATAAATAAATAAAAATAAAAATACTTTCTTGGGGGTGGATGTGCTAGGGTTGGAACTTAGGGCCTTGCACATGCAAGGCAAGTATTTTACATCCAAGTGAAACACTCAGACCAATGTGTACTTTTAATATTTTATTTATTTATTTGGCAGAGAAAGAGGGAGAGAGAGAGAAAGAGAGAGAGAGAGTATGGGTGCGCCAGGGTCTTCAGCAAATGAACTCTAGACACATGCGCCACCTTGTGCATCTGGCTAACATGGGTCCTGGGGAATTGAACCTGGGTCATTAGGCTTTGCAGGCAAATGCCTTAACTGCTAAGCCATCTCTCCAGCCCTACTTTTTTGTTTTTGAAATAAGGTCTTACCATGTAAGCCCAGGGTGGCCTCCAACTCATAATCCTCCTGCCTCAACTTTCTTCATACTGGGATTACAGGCTTTATATTTATTTATTTATTTATTTATTTATTTATTTATTTATTTATTTTTGGTTTTGCGAGGTAGGGTCTCACTCTGGTCCAGGCTAACATTGGAATTAGTCTCAGGGTGGCTTCAAACTCTCAGCAATCCTCCTACCTCTGCCTCCCAAGTGCTGGAATTAAAGGCGTGCGCCACCATGCCCAGCACAGGCTTTATTTTTTGAAACAGGTTCTCTCTATGTAGTCCAGGCTAGCCTTAAGCTCAACCATCCTCATTGGTTGGGCTTATAGGATTATAGGCATGCACCACCACACCCAGTTTACAAATAATTAAACTCTCCCTATTATAACATTTTTCTAATCAAAACTTTTAAAATCCTTGCGCTTCACAAAATATGATACAAACAAACAAACAAAAAAACTGTTCACCTACCAGGCTTGGCTTTCGATCCACTGGGATAAGTAATGGCGCACCTCGATGGGGAAATGCTGACCATATAAGGCTTGCATCTGATGAAGGGCATCTCCTTGGAGCTGCTGAGCTTGTATCCACATAGCCATGGCTCACAATCTGTTAAACAAACCATCTGTGGTTTGAGTGGTTTCGTGTTCTAGTAGCACCCCCCCCTTCAAGCCCACTAGAGTCAACATTCACACAGTTTCAAAGTAAATTCTGTGACTCCTTTTTAATACCGCTGAACTGACTCTGAGCTTGAATGTTTTCAAAATGTCGACACTCAATGTGGCCATGGGGAGGTCCCCCGTTGGGTCTGTGCAGCACTGACGATGCACTGAGGTCCAATAAACAACAGCACAAAACCAGTTTCATGGAAAGAACTCTCAGATATCCTAGAACTGGCCTTTCCTTTTGCTCAAAAATGTCCACAGTGCCGAGCGGTATTTCAACAGTAGTGATAAAAACGTTGCACAGGGATTTCTAAAAATAATTATTTTAGATCTGGTATTTTGGCGTTAAGAAATGTAAGAAATACGCTTGCCGGCTTGAAAGAATCCAGTAAAAGAAAAGTGCAAATATCTAAAGCACAGACTAGCCCTATGCATTATCACTACTTAGCTTAGCAGTAATGCTTTCACACAAAGCACAGGCTTATCTGGAAAATTCCCCAGTTATTCACCTTTGGAATTACTGCTAAGAAATTTATGAAGTTGTGTTCTGTTAAGCTATAGCATGTACAAAGTTTTCAGACATAAAAACAATACATTTCAACGAAGAGAAATAAGTATGAACCATTGCATTTCAATAGCGAGAAGCTGGTAGGTTTGTTTCTATAGGGGACGGATTTTAGGGCCATGTACCTGAGAGACACTCAGTGAACTATATCCCCAGTCCTCTTTGTCCTCATTTTTTTTCTTTTCAAGATAGGGTCTTACTATAGCTCAAGGTGACCTTGAATTCACTCTGCAATCTCAGGCTGGCCTCGAACTCACAACACCCCTCCTAACTCAGTTTCCTGAGTGCCTGGATTAAAGGCATGCACTATCATGCTCTGCCCTCTTTTTGCTTTTTATTTGGAGACAGGGTCTCACTCAGTTGTCCAGGCTGGGCTTGAACTTGCCAACCCTCTCAGCCTCAGGGACTACAATCCTGCACCACCAGTCTCAGCAACAGTGTGAAGTTTTCAAAACCATGCTCTTGTGGTGGCACATGCCTGTCATCTTAGCACATGAGAGATACGGGCAGGAGGATCAAGAGTTCAAGACCAGAGCTGAGTGTGGTAGTGCACACCTTTAATCCCAGCACTTGGGAAGCAAAGGTAGGAGGATCACTGTGAGTTCGAGACCACCCTGTGACTACACAGTGCATTCCAGGTCAGCCTGGGCTAGAGTGAGACCCTACCTCGGGGGGGGGTTCAAGACCAGCTTTGGCTACACCAATGAATTTGAGGACAGCCTGGAATACATAAGACCTGCCCCCTGCACACCCCCACAAAAAACAAACAAACAGGGCTGGAGAGATGGCTTAGCGGTTAAGGCGCCTGCCTGCTAAGCCTAAGAACCCGGTTCCAATCTCCAGGTCCCACGTTTAGCCAGATACAAAGTAATGCAAGGGCGCAATGCCACACTTGCCCACAAGGGGGTGCAAGCATCTGGATTTCGTTCACAGCAGCTGAGAGACTGCTGGTGCACCCATTCTCTATCTGTCTCCCTCTCCCTCTCTGTCTGTCTGTCTCTCTCTGTGTCTCTCTCCAAAAATAAAAAATTTTTTAAAAATTAAAAAAAAAAATCCCTCAGGAGGCTGAGGTAAGAGGATTGCAAATTACCATGCCTTTTCAGACTGACCTGAGAATTTTAATACATTTGGTAGAGACTTTCTGAGATTTACCAGACTGGGGCAGCAACATTATATAATGAAGGCATTAAAATCAGATCTTATTCTAACACAGTATCCTGTACTGTGGAACTAGGGACAAGACAGGATCATCTTGAATCTCATCCGAAATGGGATCTTCACAATTCTCTAAGAACTAGGCTATAGCCATGGCCCGATGTCCTCGCTGCACTAGGTTTTGTTGACTGCCAGGGAAGGCACATGTATGTCAGGAAACAAGAGTCCCTCCTCTGCTATGGTGGCTGTGTGATGGTGTAACACTGAGCTATTTATAAGACAAGTCAGTTAGCCAACAATGAGGTGTGGGGTGGACACCAGTTACCTATTTTAGACTTCTGCGTAGCTACAGAACACTTGAAAGGCATATGATTTTATTTAGGGCTGGGATCACTGTAAGATCATCCGA
This sequence comes from Orientallactaga sibirica, assembly GCA_036365145.1. Classification (NCBI taxonomy): domain Eukaryota; kingdom Metazoa; phylum Chordata; class Mammalia; order Rodentia; family Dipodidae; genus Orientallactaga; species Orientallactaga sibirica. The sequence goes on along the minus strand of JAEOAD010000013.1, from coordinate 26,597,563 downwards.
GACGTCAAATTTCAAAGGCTCCAAGTTCACTAGAAGAAAACCAGGACCCAAGAGCTCTCCAGAAGCAATTCCTCTCTTTAGTCAAACATCTGGAAGACAATTATATAGCAAACATTTTAAAATACATCTTTTTAAAATATTTAATTTATTTATTAGAGAGAAAGAGAGAGAGAGAAATGTATGGGTGCACTAGGACCTCCAGCCACTGCAAACAAACTCCAGATACATGTGCCACCTTGTGCATCTGGCTTACATGGGTGCTAGGAATCGAACGTAGGTCCTTAGGCTTCACAGGTAAGCACCTTAACCACTAAGCCATCCTGTAATAAACATTTTAATCAACTCCTGCAATCCTAACAGATACCAACTTGTGATTTTTGGAGGAAGATAAATGGGGAATTAAGGTGCTTAGACTTAAAGCGTGCGGAGCACAGTGGAGGATAAGGAATAGAGTCCTGGTGGCCATCTTTCTTAGTAAGGACCCCAGAAGATGCGGGGCCTCACTGCAGCTCCCCCAGTGAATGTGTAAATGAATCCAACAGATACAAACTTCCCTTCTGTCTGCACTCATCAGCGGACTTGACCCGAGACAAAAGAAGAAAAATGGTGGAAAAACTCAGAAACCCCTTCCCAGTCTACCCAAATAAAACAGCATTAACAGTTACTCTTTGTTACTCTTTACTCTTTTCTTGTCGTTTATCACTTTCTGACACATGTCACACATTTGTTTACTGATTAGGGCGAAATCACCACGAACACTACAACTTTATGTTGGTCACTGCTCTCTGTTTCTTGAGCCTAGATCAATGCCTGACATACAAGTGTCATTTAAAAAAATATTTATTTTTATTTATTAGAGACAGAGAGGGAGAGAGAGAAAGAGGAATATAGAGAAAGAATTGGTGCGCCAGGACCTCTAGCCACTGCAAACGAACTCCAGAAGCATGCATCACCCTGTGCATCTGGCTTACGTGGGACCTGGAGAATTGAACCTGGGTCCTTAGGCTTCACAGGCTAAGCCATCTCTCCAGCCCACAAGTATCATTTAAAATTTTTTTGTTTAGTTTTTATTTATATATTTGAGAGCGACAGACACAGAGAGAAAGAGGCAGAGAGAGAGAGAAAGAGAGAGAGGGAGAGAGAATGGGCACATTAGGGCCTCCAGCGAACTCCAGATGCATGCGCCACCTTGTGCATCTGGCTTACGTGGATACTAGGGAATTGAGGCTTGAACTGAGGTCCTTAGGTTTCATAGGCAAGCACTTAACTGCTAAGCCATCTCTCCAGCCCCATTTTTAAATATTTATTTTTATTTATTTATTTCAGAAAGCAAGAGACAGAAAAAATGGGTGCACCAGGGCCTCCAGTCACAGCAAACAAACTCCAGATGCATGCGCCACCCTGTGCATCTGGCTTACATGAGTCCTGGGGAATCAAACCTGGGTCCTTTGACTTTGCAGGCAAGTTCCTTAACTGCTAAGCCATCCCTCTAGCCCCAGTATCCTTTTTTTATTACATAAATAAACATCTACATATAAAGTTCTAGAAATGATCAGCTTTTCCCAAAGTTATAACAAAATGTAACATCAGTATGAAAATTTTTTTTTTTTTACAAGAGCACAAATCCTTTTTTTGTTTGTTTGTTTTTTTGAAGTGGGCTCTTGCTCTTTCCCACACTGACCTGGAATTAGTCTCAGGCTGGCCTAGAACTCACAGAGATCTTTCTACCTCAGCCATCCAAGTACTGGGATTAAAGGCGTGTATGTGATCAACATAAAATCATTGTGTTTGCAGTGATTTTGCCCTAATCAGTAAACAAATGTATGACACATGTCAGAAAGTGATAAATGACAAGAAAAATAAGGAAGAGAAGAAAAGAGAAAAGAGTAACTGTTAATGCTGTTTTATTTGGGTAGACTGGGAAGGGATTTCTGAGTTTTTCCACCATTTTTCTTCTTCTGTCTTGGGTCAAATCAGCTGATGAGGGCAGACAGAAGGGGCGGGAGAGGGAGAGAGGGAGAATGGGCACATCAGGGCCTCTAGCCACTGTAAATGAACTCCAGATGCATGCACCACTGTGCATCTGGTTTTACATGGGTTTTGGGGAATCAAACTCAGATACTTAGGCTTTATGGGCAAATGTCTTAGCTGCTGAACCATCTCTCCAGCCCATCCATTTTTATTTATTCACTATTAATAAATTTAAATCCTTGAAGGGTGCCACACCACATGGGATCAGTGTCCAGTGGCCTTGGTTGGAAAGTTGCTTAGGAATTTGACATGAACCAGGCCACTGTTTCCATGGGCACAAGTTACCTTTCCCCAGATTACTCTGGTTTTATTAGGTTTGCCACCAGGAGTCACGGGGAGACGCCCCCCTGTCCTCAGTGCACTCTCTTCTGCTATCAACAGGCAGCTCCATCTCAGTGCAGGAGTCTGACAAGGGAAGTGGTTTTTGGCTCTGCTAAATCAACGGGCTGGTTCACTAGACTCACTAGACTAGAGATGGGTTCACTAGGCTGGAAGATGGATTCACTTTTACTGGAAGATGGGTTCACTAGACTGGGAAATAGATTCACTAGAATGAATTGGGATGCCAGGGCCTCTAGCCACTGCAAATGAACTCCAAATGCACGTACCACTTTGTACATCTGGCTTTACATGGGTACTGGGGAATTGAACCCAGGTGGTTAGGCTTTGCAGGCAGATGCCTTAACTGCTGAGCCATCTCTCCAGCCCTTGCCTAACTACTCTTGTGGGGGAAAATACAGTTGGATGTTAGAAGGCTTCCACATATTGAAATGAATTCTAGATTGAGTTGTACTTAGAAAGATTTAGTCTGGGGCCAGGGAGATAGCTCAGTTGGTAAAAGCACTTTCCATGCAAAGGTGAGAGACCCTGTCTCGAACAAGATGAAGAACGTTTGAGGAAGAAAATATCAATGCCTGACACAAGCATACGCATATACACCCACACACACCACACATGCATGTGAACAATTAGTTTGCTGGATTCATGTTGAGAATTTAAAGCATTTTAAATTTCCAGACTTTCATTTTTGTGTGGTGTGGGATAAACCCAAAGCCTCATGCATGCTAGGTAGTATTCTGCCACTAAGCTATATCTCTGGCACATTTTATTATTTCTATTCTCCATCTTAATCCCATCCCATTGCATGGTTAAAAATCTTGAAAATAGGCTGGGCATGGTAATGCGTGCCTTTAATCCCAGCACACAGGAGGCAGAGGTAGGAAGATGGCTGTGAGTTCTAGGCCAGCTTGGGACTTAAGTGAGCTCTAGGTCAGCCTTGACTAAAGTGAGACCCTCCTTCATAAAAAAACCAAATAAACAAAACATCTCAAAAATGGGATAAAAGTTCTGGACACAATGCTGAACTCAATTATTTATACTTCTGCAAAAGATTCAACGTAAGCTTCTCTGTACTTCAGCTTTCTTATTAAGTAGGAATAAAAATATTCAGGTACGGGCTGGAGAGATGGCTGAGAGATTAAGGAGCCTGCCTCCCAAGCCTAAGAATGCTGGTTCCAATCTCCAGGTCCCACGTTTAGCCAGATGCAGTGACACAAGGCCGCAATGCCGCACTTGACCACAAGGGGGCACATGCATCTGGATTTCGTTTGCAGCAGCTGAGAGGCTACTGGCGTGCCCATCTCTATCTGTCTTCCTCTCCCTCTCTCTCTGTCTTTCTCTGTGTCTCTCAAAAAAAAATTCAGGTACTTTGTGTGTGTGTAGGAGGGTTGCAATAAGAATGAATTAATGGGCTGGAGAGATGGTTTAGTGATTAAGGCGCTTGCCTGCAAAGCCCAAGGACCTCAGTTTGATTCCCAGGACCTACATAAGCCAGATGCACAAGGTGGTGTATGCATCTGGAGTTCGTTTGCAGTGACTGGAAGCCCTGGTGCACCCATTCTCTCTCACTCTGCCTCTTTCCCTCCAACAAATAAATTTTTAAAAATTAAGAATGAATTAATATGGGACTGGGAAGATGGATCCATGGTTAAAGGTGCTTGCCTGCAAAGCCTGCTGGGCCTGGGTTCAATTTCCCAGCACCCAAGTAAGCTGGATGCAAAAAAAAAAAAAAAAAAAAAAAAGCTCAATTGTCTGGTGTTTGTTTGCAGTGGCAAGAGCTTCTGGTGCACCCCACATACAAATAAATAAATAAAATTGAAAAGAATGAGCTAGGGCTGGAGAGATGGCTTAGCAGTTAAGGTGCTTGCTTGCAAAGCCAAAGGACCAATTTCAATTCCCCAGGATCCTCATAAGGCAGATACACAAAGTGGCGCATGTGCCTGGAGTTCATCTGCAGTGGCTTGATGTCCTGGCGTGTCCATTCTCTCTCCCTCTCTCTCCCTCTCTTTCTCTTTCTCTATCTCAAATAAAAATAAATAAATGTTAAAAAAAAAAAAAAGAATTAGGGGCTGGAAAGATGGCTTAGCAGTTAAGGCAATTCTCCAGGACCCACATAAGCCTGATGCACAAGGGGGCACATGCTTCTGGACTTCATTTGCAGTGGCTGGAGGCCTTGCATGCCCATTCTCTCTCTCTCTTTCTGCCCCTTTCCAAATAAAGAAAGAATTAGTGTGTACATACTTAAAACATAGCAAGTGCCATAGACAGGCGTGCTCACTATTATTCTTGGACTTGACACTTGCACATGTGGTTTCTTTCATCCACCTCCAATCCAATAATAAGCTTCTTCTCCAAAGTCAAGCTGACAAACAGCTCCTGAAACAGCTATTCTGCTCCACCAGTTTCATGCTGGCTCAATTTTACCTTCCTTTTAAAGGAAGGGATTCTGGGTTGGGGACGTGGCTCACTGAGTTTAGTGCTTGCCTCACATACACAAAGCTCTGGGTTGGAATCCCAGTACCACATAAACTGTAATTCCAGCACCGGGAAGGTGGAGGCAGGAGGATCAGAAGAGTTTGGGGCCAGCCTGGCCTACATGAGACTCTGTCTCCAAAGATAGATAAATGTAAACAATTAGACAGGGATTTGTGTGTGTGTGTGTGTGTGTGCATGTGGTGTGTGCACGGATGTGTGCAGATGCACGCAGCCCATGTGCATGTGCGTTTACTGCTCTATTTCCTTGAGACAAGCTCTCTCACTGAAACTGGAGCTCCAGTGATCCTCCTACCTCAATCCCCGCCCCCTTACAAGCATGCACTGCCACACCTGGCTCTTTTATTTTTAATTTTAATTTTTATTTATAAGCAGAGACAGAGAAGAGAGACAGAGAATGGGCACGCCAGGGCCTGTAGCCACTGCAAATGAACTCTAGATGTATGTGCCCCTTGTGCATCTGGCTTATGTGGGTCCTGGGGATCTGAACCTTGGTCCTTTGGCTTCACAGGCAAACACCTTAACCACTAAGCCATCTCTCCAGCCCTTTAAAAAAAGATTTAATTAATTTATTTAAGAGACAAAGAGAAAGGACGGATGGGCACGCCAGGGCCTCCTGCTGCTACAAATCCTCTCTAAACACATGTGCCACTTTGTGCACCTGGCTTTATGTGGGTACTGGGGAATCAAACCCAGGCCATTAGGCTTTGCTAGCAAGTGCCTTTAACCACTGAGCCATCCCTCCAGCCCCACACCTGGCTTTAAAAAATATTTTATTTATTTATTTGAGAGAAAAGAGAGATAAACAGGCAGATAGAGAGAGAAAATGGGCCCACCAGGACCTCTATCCACTGCAAATGAACTCCAGATGCATGAGCCACTTTGTGCAACCATTGGGCTTTATGTGGGTCCTGGGGTATTGAACTTGGGTCCTTTGGCTTTACTGGCAGACGCCTTAACTGCTAAGCCATCTCTCCAGCCCCATACCTGGCTTTTTATGTGGGTGCTAGGGCTAGGCTCAGGCTCTGCATGTTTGAACAACAAGCAGTTACCCACTGATCCATCTCCCTAGCCTAAAAAGTATTCTTATTTATTTTCTTTTTTCTTTTTTTAAATTTTTATCTATTTATTTATTTGCAACCATAGAGAGAGAGAGAGGGAGAGAGAAGAGAGGCAGACAGGGAGAGAGAATAGGCACGCCAGGGCCTCTAGCCACTGCAAACGAACTCCAGATACATGTGCCCCTTGTGCATCTGGTTTACATGGGTCCTGGAGAACCGAACCGGGATCCTTTGGCTTCGCAGGCAAATGCCTTAACTGCTAAGCCATTTCTCCAGCCCTCTTATTTCTTTTTTAAAGACTTTTAAAATTTATTCATTTGAGAGAGAGAAGGAGGGAGGGAGGGAGGCAGAGAGAAAGAGACAGAATAAGTGCACCAGGGCCTCCAGCCACTGCAAACAAATTCCAGAGGCATGTGCCACCATGTACATCTGGTTTACTTGGGTGCTGGGGAATTGAACCTGGGTCCTTAGGCTTTGCAGGCAAATGTCTTAACTGCTGAACCATCTCTCCAGCCCCCCTATTCGTCTTTCTTTTTTTTTTTTAATGTTTATTTATTTGAGAGAGAGAGAAAAGAGAGAGAGAGAGAATGGGTGCACCAGGGCTTCCCACTCTGCTAATGAACTCCAGAGCTATGCACCACCTTGTCCATCTGGTTTATGTGGGTCCTGGGGAATCAAACCAAGGTCCTTTGGCTTTGCAGGCAAGTGCCTTAACCGCTAAGCTATCTCTCCAATCCCACCCCCATTCTTATTTCTTAATCAATTTTACCAGCATAAGAACTTCTACAGACAAGAACCTCTGTGAGGGTGGGGGTGAAGCGCCCATCTGTGAGCAAGAACTGTGTTAACTATGAAGAAAGAGTCAAGGGGGTGTAATGGAAGAAAGGCCCAAAGTCATGCCTGAAACCCTAAGAGAACAAGAATGCCCATTCAGACGTGTTCCACCGAGCAGACAGAGTAGACGGCCAAACATTACCCAGAATGAAAGAGGTCAGGCACAAAAGGCCGTAAGTTGTGATTCCGTTTATGAAACAGGCATAACCACTGGGTCAGAAAATAGAGTGATACTTGAGCTTTGGGGGGAGTGATGAAAATGTTTTGAAATTAGACAGTGGTGATGGTTGTACAACTCCGAGAACATCTATAAACCACTCAACTGTTTATACTTTTAACAGGGTGATATTTATGATAATGATTCTCTCTCCACAAAGCTTATGAGAGAGAGATGGAATAGTTACCCACCACGTCCCACAGTGCCAAGGGCCCCATGCAGGCTGTGCCCGCTGACTACCACACAATTAACTGTATCCTGAGGATTTGTGGTGAGCTGTCATATATTCTTAGTATTTTTCTATGTATTTTTAACTTTTTATTTATTTTTTAACTTTTTAATGACAACTTCCATAAATATAGATAATATACCATGATCATAATCCCCTCCTTCTCCCTCTCCCAAGTCTCTCCTCCACTGACTCCCTTCTTCTTCCAACTAGTGTCTCTTCTATTTTGATGTCATCTTCCCTCCCCCTTCTTCTTATGAAAGTCTTGGATAGGTAGTGTTAGCCACTGCGAGGTCATGAATATCAAGGCTGGGAGATTGCATTTAAAGCAGTCCTATCCTTCCTTTGGCTCTTACATTCTTTCCATAATGGTCCCTCAGCCTTGGAGAGTTTTCCTATATTTTTGTAACATCTCGTACGGTAAAGAGAAAGAAACGGGAACGAGAAACCCAATAGTGAGAGGCTCTGACCTCAGCACAGGCCAGGGCTAGCTGGCTGGAGCCAGATTCCAATCTGAAAAGCACTTGGCAAGGAGCCAGCATTCACAGCTGCAGAACGTATCAGCACCGGTTTAGCCTCTGAAGGACTGTGGATGGGAAAGAAAGAGCCAGGGTCCCGCTCACGTGGACCGCTTCACTGTCAATACCAACATTATTAATGTATTAAGCGGTGGTGGTTTCCTAATAGGAAGGACTCTGAGGGACAGAAAAATATTAAGCAGTAGTACTAAAGGATCAAGACCACGTTCATATTAAACTTGGCCTGACATCAAGTCAGAAGGCTAGAGTAAAATGACCACAGCTAGAAGTAGGTCAACACCAGAGCCATCTGCTCATTTTAAAAAAAAAAAAACTATTTTTAAATTTTTTTTTCAATTTAAGAGAACATGTATGGGCACGCCAGGGCCTCTAGCCATTGCAAATGAACTCCAGATGCACATGCCACCATGTACATCTGGCTTACGTGGGATCTGGGGAGTTGAACCTGGGGTCCTTAGGCTTCACCAGCAAGCACCTTAACCACTAAGCAATCTTTCCAGCCCTCATCTGCTCTTTAAAAAAAATGCTGGAAAGCCAGGCGTGGTGGTGCTCGCCTTTAATCCCAGCACTAGGGAGGCAGAAGTAGGAGGATTACTATGAGTTCGAGGGCACCCTGAGACTCCATAGTGAATTCCAGGTCAGCCTGGGCCAGAGTGGTGAGACCCTACCTCGAAAAACCAAAAAAATAAATAACTAAAAAAAATGCTGGGCCTGGACAGATGGCTTAGCAGTTAGGCGTTTGCCTGGGAAGCCTAAGGACCCCAGTTCGAGGCTCGATTCCCCAGGACCCACGTAAGCCAGATGCACAAGATGGCGCATGCATCTGGAGTTCGTTTGCAGTGACTGGAGGTCCTGGAACACCCATTCTCTCTCTCTGCCTCTTTCTCTGTCTGCCTGTTGCTCTCAAATAAAATAAAATTTAAAAAATAAACAAAAAGCCAGGTGTGGTGGCTCACGCCTTTAATCCCAGCACTCGGAAGGCAGAGGTAGGAGGATTGTCGTGAGTTCAAGGCCACCCTGAGACTACATAGTGAATTCCAGGTCAGCCTGAACTAAAGTGAGACCCTACCTAGAAAAACCAAAAATAAAAAAATAAAAATAAAAATAAACAAAATAAAATTTTAAAAAAATGCTACCTTATATACAACCAAGAAGACAATTTTCTTTTGGTTTAAAAAAAAACTATTATTTAACAAATGGGAAGGGAACAGAAAGAATAAAAGCATTTGGTCCACAAAGAAACAAACAAGGAAAAATTTGCCCAGGCAACACAGATACGATAATATTCTGGGAAGACAATCAGTCATAAGTCTTCACGTCATAGCCAAGTCACTACATATTACCTTGGGAAGAAGAGGGAAAAAGGAGGGAAGGGGCAGGAGGAGAAAAGAGGGGAGCTACTTGCTAAATGCAAAAGCCAAGCCTTCAGCAGTCGGGTACTATATACTTAAAACTCTCATCTAAATATAACATATGAAAGGCCTTGGCTGAAGATGTGCGATGTGAAGCAGTGGACCCAGGCAAGGAGCCTCAAGCTGCTACAGTTGTTGGAAACAGGATGTTTCTTACTATTCTCAAAGGGAAAAGGAGGCTCAGTGGTAGGACTCAGGCCTAAAACATGCAAGGCCCTGGGTTCAATTCCCTACACCACCAAAAACCAAAACCAAATAGCAACAACAAAAAGTTATTAGCCAGTGTGGTGGCGCACGCCTTTAATACCAGAGGCAGAGATAGAAGGATCGCCATGAGTTCAAGGTCATCCTGAGACTATATACTGAATTCCAGGTCAGCCTGAGCTAGAGTGAGACCCTACCTCGAAAAACCAAAAACAAACAACAACAACAAAACCCATGTACTTGAGTGTGGTGGTGCACACCTTTAATCCCAGCAGTGGGGAGGCAGATGTAGGAGGACTGCTACCAGTACGAGGCCAGGCTCAGACTACAGAGTGAATTCCAGGTCAGCCTGGGCTAGAGCAACACCCTACCTTGAAAAAAAATAGATGGATGAACGGATGAATGGATAATGGATGGATGATAGATAGATTAAAAACTACAGCTTTAGGGGCGGTTAAGGCATTTGCCTGCAAAGCCAAAAGGACCCAGGTTCGATTCCCCAGTACCCATGTAAGCCAGATGCACAAGGGGGCGCAAGTGTCTGGAGTTCGTGTGCAGTGGCTGGGGGCCCTGGCATGCCCATTCTCCTTCTGTCTGTCTCCTCTCTCTCTCTCTCTCTCTCTGTGCTTGCAAGTAAAAAAATAAAATAAAAGACAGCTTTAAAAGGCATTATTGAGGGCTGGGAGATGACTCAATGGGTTAGAGTATTTGCTGCATAAGCAAGAGAACCTAACTTCAATGTAAGGTACCCATGTTAACAAATAAATAAAAACTGAGTGTGGCTATCCATGCCTGTAACCTCAGCCCTGAGGGGACAGAAACAAGAGGATCCCTGGGGCTCACTGGTCAGCCAGTCTAATCAAAACACAGCAGCTCCAGCCGGGCGTGGTGGCGCACACCTTTAACCCCAGCACTGGAAAGACAGAGGAAGAAGGGTCGCCATGAGTTTGAGGCCAGCCTGAGACTACATAGTGAATTCCAAGTCAGCCTGGGCTAAGTGAGACCCTACCTTGAAAAACCAAAACCAAAACAAACAACCAAAAAAACACAGCAGCTCCAGGTTCCGGGAGAGCTCCTGTCTCAAAGAAATGAGGCCTAGCAGTGATAGAGGACACCCAATGTCCTTCTCTGGCCTCCACACACATCAACATCCATACACGCACATCTGCACACAGTGCACATACATGACACACATTACACATATTATACCACATGCCTCCAAAGGGCATAATCAGGCTAATCAAGAAAAGTTAATGGGGGGCTGGGGAAATGGCTTAGCAGTTAAGTATTTACCTGCAAAGCCTAAGGACCCCGGTTCGATTCCCCATGACCCACGTAAGCCAGATGCACAAGGGGCGCATGCGTCTGGAGTTCATTTGCAGTGGCTGGAGGCCCTGGTACACCCATTCTCTCTCTCTTTCTCTCTATCTGCCTCTTCCCCTCTCTCTCTCAAATAAATTATATATATATGAATGAATGAAAAGGAGTTGGGGAGATGGCTCAGTGGTTAAAGGTGCTTGCCTTCTGGCCCAGGGTTCAATTCCTCATTCACCTTCATAAAACCTGATGGACATTCATTAACAGAAGCAATAGACCCTGGTGTGAACAGCACACGTGTACACACACACCCAAACACACACACACATTCACATGCCCACACATACCCAAACACACACACATGCTGATAAATAGAATTTTAAAAAAAAAGAAAGAAAGAAAGAAAGAAAGAAAGAAAGAAAGAAAGAAAGAAAGAAAGAAAGAAAGATTTACATCTGGCCTGTATATTGGATATTCTTGTGTAAACTTTGAGAATGACATGGTACTGAGGGTGTGCTGGATGGCGGGATGCCTGTCTCTCAGCAACACTCCAGCATCTTAGCCCTCATTAACCTTTAAATAAGGAGGGAGGAGCGGCATGTGGGGGGAATGGCATAGGTTGCCCAGGCTAGCCCATCTAGGTGACGTCTATCTCGGCACTTATTTTGTTCTTTCAATAGTAATTTCATTACAGGCAAAAATTCCAGGGCTGGAGAGATGGCTTAGCAGTTGCATTTGCCTGCGAAGCCTAAGGATCCAGGTTCGACTCCCTAGTACCCATGTAAAGCCAGATGCACAAGGTGGTGCGTGTGTCTGGAGTTCATTTATAAAAGAAAAAAAAAAATCCGAAAGAGGAAACCAAAGCAGGGGCTGGAGAGATGGCTCAGAGGTTAAGGCGCTTGCCTGCAAAGCCTAACAACCCAGGGTTCCATTCCTCAGTGCTCATGTAAAGCCAGATGTGTAAAGTGCATCTGGAGTTCATTTACAGTGGCTGGAGGCCCTGGCACACCCATTCTCTATGTCTGGCTCCCTTCTCTCTATCTCTCTCTGCTTGCAAATAAAAAAATATATATTTAAAAGAAAAACAAAGCAGTGAGACTGGAGACCTGTCCCTGGCATCATGTGACAATCTGGACTCTGTAGATTCTGACACCAACATTGACGCCCTTGCCTGCACACTATCATCTTCATGTCCAAACCTAACAAGGAGCTTGAGTATCCCATTAGGGGAGAAGTTACAGCAATACCACTATCCAGCTCGCCGCAAGCATCTGCTGGAGCCCACAAACAATGACCATCTGCGTTGTGGAAAATAAGAAACCTGCTCCCCATATTTTCCCCATTAAAACCCACAGCCTCCCTCTTCCCATTGGGAATTATAGTACTGTCTCCACTTAGCAAAATTTGCTTTGAAGAGTGTCTCGCTCTAGGTCAATTCTCCAGGATCGCTGGTTCAACAGTACAGTATATAACGGGAGAAACTGGAAGTAACTTACAATAGGGTCATGGCAAAACTATAACTATTAACCTGATGGAATAACAGGTAATGATCTAAATTCAATACAGAAGCTATGTTGAAATATAAATGCCATGTAGATACATCCAAAAGAACTGTTAAGAATGTGCAGTGAAAAGTATGTACGATAGTCATGTTGAAGACAAATATCACAGAGAGCTGGGTGTGGGGGTTCACACCTGTAATCCCAGCACTTGGGAGGCTGAAATAAAAGGACCACTGTGAGTTTGAAGCCAGCCTGGTGCTACAGAGTGAGTTTCAGGTCAGCCTGGGCTAGAGAGTGAGACCCTGTCTCAAAAAGACAAAAAGAGGGCTGGAGAGAAGGTTCCGCAGTTAAAGGTAGTTGCTTGCATGTTTGAAAAGCCTGCCAGCCTGAGTTTGATTCCCCAGTACACACGTAAAGCCAGATTCACAAAATGGCATATATGTCTGGAGTTCATTTGCAGCTGTAAGAAGTCCTAGCCCACCCATTCTCTCTCTTTCAATCTCTCTCTCCCAAATAAATAAATAAATAAAAATAATAAGGGGAGAAAGAATGAAAGGAAGGAAGGAAGAAAAGAAGGAAGAAAAGAGAGAGAGAAAGAGAGATGGGTGGGTAGAGAGATCAGTTAAAGGTGCTTGCTTGCAAAGCCTGATGGCCTGGGTTAGATTCTTTTGTACCCATGTAAAGCCAGATGCACAAAATGGAGCATGTGTTGGTGTACTGTTCTCTATCAAAATATTTTAGAGAGAGAAAGAGAGAGGCTGGGGAGATGGCTCAGCAGTTAAAGATGCTTGCTTGCAAAGCCAATTCCCCAGCCTGCACATAAGGTGGGATGGACATTCATTTGCAGCGGCAAGAGACCCTGGCACAGGCACATAGAAATACACATATACACACACATACACATATAAATACATACATAATTGTTTAAAAGGAAAAATAAAGGGGGCTGGAGAGATGGTTTAGTGGTTAAGGCGCCTGCCTGCTAAGCCTAAGAACATCAGTTCCAATCTCCAGGTCCCACGTTTAGCCAGATGCAAAGTGACACAAGGGCGCAATGCCGCACTTGCCCACAAGGGGGCACACATCTGGATTTCATTCTCAGCGGCTGAGAGGCTGCTGGCGCGCCTATCTCTGTCTGTCTTCCTCTCCCTCTCTCTCTCTCTCAAAAAAAAAAAAAGGAAAGAAAAAAGATAAATATCAGAGAAAGGTCCAAAAAAGGGTAAACATCTGTCACATTTTGGTGATAGTGTATGGAACTTTTTTTTTTTTTGTAAAGTTCTTTGATTTATTGAACTTTGTTTAAGATGTAAAATTTAGCTGAGCATGGTGGCACACACCTTTAATCCCTGCACTCAGGAGGCAGAGGTAGGAGGATTGCTGAGAGTTCAAGACCACCCTGAGACTACATAGTGAATTCCAGGTCAGCCTGGGCTAGAGCAAGACCCTACCTCGAAAAAAAAAAGACAAAAACAAAAACAAAAACGAAAAAAAAAAAAAGTAAAACTTGAGGGCTAGGGACACATCTCAGTGGGACAGCAGATTCTTAGCATATGTGAAGTTCTAGGTTTTATTCCTAGCATCATATCAAAAACTAAATAAAAATTTTTAATTGCAAAACTTGAAATATAAAATTAATAATTGTGGGCAACTGGTTCTGATGAGTGTCCTATGGAAACCAAGTTTAAAATGACATAAGAAGAGCAAGGCATGGTAGTGAAAGACTATCCCCAGTTCACGGGAGGCTGAGGTGGTAGGACTGCAAGGTCAAGGCCACACAGTGAGACTCAGTAACAAACAAGAAGACACAGGAAGGAGTACTTCCCAACATGACAGTATCCAGGCTATGACACTCATTTATAAACTAAATAGCCTTGCTGGGCATGGTGGTACACGCCTTTAATCCCAGCACTCGGGAGGCAGAGGTAGGAGGATCGTCATGAGTTCGAGGCCACCCTGAGACGACAGAGTGAATTCCAGGTCAGCCTGGGCTAGAGTAAGACCCGACCTTGAAAAACCAAAAAAAAAAAAAAAAAAACAAACAAACAAAAAAACCCAACTAAATAGCCTTGGTTTCAGCAGAACATGAAATAATACAACTTCAGTCTAAAATCGTTTTTTAAAAGAAATGCGTCTATCACTTCCAAATACATAGAAACTCAGTGCGTTTTCAGGTAGTGGGTCAAGATGATGACTACTACTACTTCATGTGAATTCCAACATCTATTGACATATATATGGTATATACATATGGCTCTCTTTTCTTTAGTTTCTTTCTTTTTTTTTCGAAGTAGGGTCTCACTGGCTGACCTGGAATTCACTATGTAGTCTCAGGGTGGTCTTGAACTCATGGTGATCATCCTACCTCTGCCTCCTGAGTGCTGGGATTGAAGGCGTGCAACACAATGCCCAGCTTTTCTTAGTCTTTTATTTGCAAGGAGAGAGAGAATGGGCACACCAAGGCCTCTAGCTGTTGCAAACAAACTCCAGATGCAATGTACCACTTTGTGCATCTGGCTTTATGTGGGTACTGGGGAAACCAAACCTGGGCCTTCAGCCACTGTAAACGAATTCCAGACACATGTGCCACCTTGTGCATCTGGCTTACGTGGGTCCTGGGGAATCAAACCTGGGTCCTTAGGCTTCACAGGCAAGCATCTTACTAAGCCATCTCTCCAGCCTATCTCTTTTCATCATTAATATGACTAAACAATTTGTATCAACTGGAGCTGGGTGGTGGCGCACGCCTTTAATCCCAGCACTAGGAGGATCACTAACCCTGAGACTACATAGTTAATTCCAGGTCAGCCTGAGCCAGAGTGAGACCTTACCTCGAAAAAAAAAAAAAAAAATTTGTATCAACTATAAATAGAATGAAACATACAGAAAACAACTCACAAACAGTAAAAGCTTTCCTTTAAATTTCGCTTCCTGAACCTGAATCACACACTGTACATAGCTAGCTTCCAGGATGGCTCCTGACAGCACAAGAGTGACAACCCAAGGCCTCTAGAAGCTGCAAGGACAAGAAGAGATCACAGAACAGCTCGGCTGTTAGCGCCTCCTCAAAGATCAACACCTGGAGGACATCTGCCTGCTTTATTGGTATCAACTTACCTTGTGCTGAGAACCTTTCCCTAACGCCAAAGCAGGGCTTGTTTTCCCTGGAGTCTGTCTTCACTCTCTCAGGAGGTTGGTCAGGGCACACCAGATCCCACAGGCACTGCAGGGCAGTCTTGCTAAGGAAGCCCTGAGATTATTCTCTCTGCATGGTCTCTGCCTGCCCTTCCCCCTCCCTCCCTCTTCCCTTCTTTTTCTTCTTGGACACAGTGTCCAGCTGGAATTCACCAAGCACCCAGCCAGGCTTTAACCTTTCTATCTTTGCAACTGTTTTCTAACAATATATTTTTTAAAGATTTTTATTTTTTATTTGAGACAGAGAAAGGGAGAGAGAGAGAGAGAGAATGGGCGCACCAGGGCCTCTAGCCACTGCAAATGAACTCCAGACGCATGCGCCACCATGTGCATCTGGCTTACATGGGACCTGGAGAATTGAACCGGGGTCCTTAGGCTTCACAGCCATGTGCCTTAACTGCTAAGCCATCTCTCCAGCCCTCTAACAATATTTTTAAAAATAGTTTTATTTATTTGAGAGAAAGAGAGAAAGAGGGAGAAAGAGAGAGAGAGAGAGAGAGAGAGAGAGAGAAAATGTTATGCCAGGGCCTCTAGCCACTGCAAACGAACTCCAGATGCATGCACCACATCTTACGTGAGTCCTGGGGAATCAAACCTGGGTCCTTTGGCTTTGCAGGCAAGAACCTTAACAGCTAAGCCATCCCTCCAGCCCTCTATCAATATTTTAAAAAATATTTTATTTAGTTAGTTATTTGAGAGAAAGAGGAAAGTAGAGAGAAAGAATGGGCATGCCTGGACCTCTAGCCACTGCAAACGAGACGCATGTGCCCATTGTGCATCTGGCTTACGTGGGTCCTAGGGAATCAAACCAGGGTCTTTAGGCCTCCCAGGCAAACACCTTAACCACTCAGCAATTTCCCCAGCCCTAACAATATATATATTTTTTTATTTATTTGAGAGAGAGAGAGTGTGTGGGTGTGCCAGGGCCTCTTGCCACTGCAAACAAATTTAAGTTGCACACAGTAATTGGTGTATGTGACTTTGTGTGGTACATGGGGAATTGAACCTGGGCCAGCAGACTTTGCAAGTAAATGCCTTTAACCACTGAGCCATCTCCTCAGCCCAATCCTTACAATCTTTGCAAGCCTCCCAAGTGCTGGGATTATAGGTGTACACTACTACACCCATCTCCCTACATCTTTTATGGATGTTAACATTATATATAATCTAATTTTGAGAAGCAATGGCATTTGAGTAAAAGGTCCCATCTTAGAAAAATCTGTGTTTAGGCTGGAGAGATGGTTTAGTGGTTAAGACACTTGCCTGTGAAGCCCAAGGTTTGAGGCCACCCTGAGTTTGAGGCAACCCTGAAACTACATAGTGAATTCCAGTTCAGCCTGGCCTAGAGTAAGACCCTACCTCAAAAAACCAAAAAAGAAAAAAAAAAAAGTTCTGGGGCTAGGGAACTTGCTCAGTGGTTAAAGGAGCTTGCTTGTAAAGGCTGATGGTCTGGAGCTCAATTTCCTGGTACCCACGCAAAGCCAGATGCACAAAGTAGCCCATGTGTCTAGAATTCATTTGCTGTAGTGAGAGGCCCTGGCACACCCATATTCTCCCTCCCCCATCCACTCTCTCTGATTACAAATAAATAGGTAAAAATATTAGAGCCACTGATAATCAAATGTTGCTCTCTAAAGTCTCCAGGAGCGGGAAAAAAATATTAGAAAAAGAATACTCTTCTGAGCCGGGCATGGTGGTGCACGCCTTTAATCCAAGCACTTGGGAGGCAAAGGTAGGAGGATCGCTGTGAGTTCTAGGCCAGCCTGGGACTGCGGAGTGAATTCTATGTCAGCCTGAGTTAAAGTGAGACCTTACCTTGAAAAAAGCCATAACCAAAAATAAATAAATAACAAACAAATAAACAAAAACTAAAGAAATGCTTTTGGAAACAGTTCTCCCCTCACTCTGCAACTACTAACCTATCCAAACACAACTCCACACCGTGAACTTGAGCATGTGCTAGCACCACAAGCAACAAGATGCGCAACAGGGCATCCAGCTCCTGTCTAGCAGCTTGTGCCCCGTTGACAGCCAGGCTGGCAGCACAGCCCTTCTGTCTGCACTCCTTCACAGGCTGCACTGTTACAGGAAGAAGCAAAGAGCAGCCATTTCCTTCCAAAAGGTCAGCTGCCTCAGACAGACCAAACAGAAAGCAGTAAATTCTCGCCAAGTTCCCCTCCTGTCTCTGCAGCTAGTGTGCAATACCATTTGGTTTCCAGTAAAGTGCCAAAGAATAACAAAGCGAACGTGAACCCCAAGGTCTCCCCACAACTGTCTCGCTTTCCTAAGTAAAAAGAGCGAGGCTTTTCAACAGTGCTGGAACTGTTCCCCAACTGCCACCTTCCATGTGAGATTAAACACTGTATAAGGGCAGAACTGGAACCATCCTATATTATATATAAATGTTCCAGAAGTTTCCATTTTAAATAAAATGGTTTGGGCTGGGGAGATAGCTCAGTGGTTAAAGGTGCTTTAACCTTTAAAGGTGCAAAGCCTGGTGGCCTGGGTTCAACTCCCCAGTACTCACGTAAAGCCCAATGTCTGGAATTCATGTGCAGTGGCAGGAAGCTCTGGTGTGCCCATACTCCCTTCTCTGTCTCTCACCCCCAAAGAAACAAGCATCATATTCTTTCTTTTTATTCAAGGTAGGGTCTCGCTCTAGCCCAAGCTGACCTGGAATTCACTATGTAGTCTCAGGCTGGCCTCACAGTAATCCTCCTACCTCTGCCTCCCGAGTGCTGGGATTAAACCACAGCCAGTTAAAGCATAGTATTCTCACAGTGACTTTTTTTTGTGTGTGTGTGTGTGTGTGTTCATGTGTGTAAGTGCAGGCATGTGCATGTCACAGAGCATGTGAGGAAATCACAGGCCAACTTTCAGGTGTTGGTCCTGTCTCCCACCTAGTTTGAGAGAGACCCTCATCTTCAGTGCTGCGTTCCCCACTGCGAGCTTCCAGCGGATCCTGCTTCCCTTCCCACCACCTCCCTTCCCACCAACAGGTGCACTGGGATCACAGGTGCCCACGATAGCACCCAGTATCCAGGATTCTGAGGATCTGAACTCAGGCACCAACACTTGCAAGTCTGCTTTATCCACTGAGCCATCTCCCCGGCCCTGAGCTGACAGGAAAAGACTGCCGTCAACCTTCCTAAGCAGCAACTTGAGATGCTTTGCAGTACAAAAACAAAACCAAAGGGGGGTGCCGGGGGGGATGAAGATTTGAAAGGTTTTCTCAATCAGACAGTTTCTGGCTTAGCTATCTACATACGGCCCTGGTGAGAAAGTGTGATGGTCCTGGCAACGGGCTCCCACAGCGTGCCATCAGGGTAGGTGTGTGTTTGTGGTGGCAAAATGGGAGACACACCAGGCCTTCTGTGGGTGGAGTTCTTCTTGTAAAGGGCCTGGGCTTTGATGAAGGCTAGGGCTGAACCCCAGGCTGAGGACACTCCGGACGACATGAAGACAGTTAGTGTTGAGAGAGAGAGAAAAAAAAAAAAACCTGTTACATAGGCTAAACTGAGCTACACAGTGGAAACTGTTTCAAGCTGGACACAAAGTAAATTACTTAATTTCCAGTCCTCTCTGCGCTCAGCAGCAGCAAAGGGGTTGTTAGCAGGCGGAGGAGAAGAAAGTGTTGGGATGAAGGTAACAGTCGCCAGGGGAGTGGTAGAAATAACAATATTCAAGGAGTTGTGACAGGTTGTGTGTGTGTGTGTGTGTGTGTGTGTTGCGCCTCACAAGGTCCCTGATTAGTCTGTGCAATAGTCTCTCTATGGTACAGATGAGGCAACAGGCTTAAAAGTCAAAAGCCCCCCAGCAAATGTGGAGAGGGGGGAGATGGATGAGTGAAGGGTGCTGAAGTCAAACATCACAAAAGCTACAAAGTAAATTATCACGGAGTGTAACTCTCAAACATATGAAAAGCTTACTCCAAGACAATCCAAAGGAAAGCGTGTGTGAGTGCACGTGAGCACAGGTGTGTGTGTGTGTGCATGCATGCACGTAGGCACGGTCGTGTGTGAGGGGGTGCACCTGAGCGTGTGGGTGTGCATGCAATGCATGTGCATGCGGAGGTCAGAGGTCAGTATCAGGTCTTTTCCTCTATTGCACTCTAATTGGTTTGTGACAGCGTCTCTTACTGAACCCAGAGCTCATCATTTGACTAGACTAGCTGATCAGCAAGTTCTGGTATCCACCTGCCTCCATGCCCCCAGCTCTGGGGTTACAGGCACATGCCACCACTTCTAGCATTTTACATGGGTGCTGGAGACTAGAACTCAGGTCCTCATGCTTGTGTGGAAAGTGCTTTACCCACCATGCCATCTTCCCCAGCCTCCTCAAAGAAATCTTTACATAAAACCTGAAGCTCGGGCTGGAGAGATGGCTTAGCGCTTAAGGCGCCTGCCTCCTAAGCCTAAGAACGCTGGTTCCAATCCCCAGCGGTTCCAATCTCCACGTCCCACGTTTAGCCAGATGCAAAGTGACGCAAGGGCGCAATGCTGCACTTGACCACAAGGGGCGCACACATCTGGATTTCGTTCACAGCCTCTGAGAGACTGCTGGCGCACCCATCTCTATCTGTCTCCCTCTCACTCTCTGTCTGTCTCTCTTTGTGTCTCTCTCCAAAAATAAATAAAATTTAAAAAATTAAAAAAAAAAACCTGAAGCTCTGAGAACAGCAAGATGAGCAGCCTTCAACACAAGCAAAAGAAGCCACAGCAGGGCTTGGGGTTCACCCTCAGTCCTCTAACGCAGTCAGAAGGTAGCTGCAACCTTGAGACTGCAAAGGAGAGTGAGAGGAGAGTGCCGAGAACGGTCCTGGGGGTGAGGACTTCCAATACGGCCAAACCTAGGTCCTGACCACTTGTAGCAGAATGAGCAACGGGACGTGTCCTGTAAGAAGCAGAGTTGTAGTTGGGCGTGGTGGCGCATGCCTTTAATCCCAGCACTCGGGAGGCAGAGGTAGGAGGATCACCATGAGGTCAAGGCCACTCTGACACTACACAGTGAATTCCAAGTCAGCCTGAACTAGAGTGAGACCCTACCTTGAAAAACCAAAAAAATAAAAAAAAGAAGAAAAAGAAGAAAAGAGAAGCAGCAGAAGCAGAGTTGTGATATCAGCTATATTTGCCCCCATGTTCGTTCGTTCTTTCTTTCTATCTATCTCTATCTATCTATCTATCATCTATCTTATTTTATTTTTGGTTTTTCAAGGTAGGGTCTCTCTCTAGCCCAGGTTGACCTGGAATTCACTATGTAGTCTCAGGTTGGCCTCAAACTCACAGCGATCCTCCTACCTCTGCCTCCCGAGTGCTGGGATTAAAGACATGTGCCACAATGCCTGGCTTGTTCCATATTTTTTTTTAAATTTTATTTGACAGAGGCAGAGAGAGAGAGGAAGAGGCAGAGAGAAAATGGGTGCACCAGGGCCTTTTCAGCCGCTGTGAATTAACTCCAGACATGTGGGCCCCTTGTGTGCATGTGAGACATTGCATGTTTGCGTCACTTTTGCATCTGGCTAAATGTGGGACCTGGAGATTTGAACAAGCATTCTTAGGCTTCACAGGTAGGTGCCTTAACCACTAAGCCATCTCTCCAGCCCCTTGTTCCCATATTCTTTATTGGTCACATTATCATCATTACTTAACATATATCATCCTAAGCTCTGGTTTTCTACAGGCAGAAAACATTTTCCATAATGACACATTACAGCCAGGTATGGTAGCTCATGGCTATAATCCCAGCACTTGGCAGAATGAAGTGTGAGGATCATGATGAGTCTGAGTCCAGCCTGGGCTAAAGAGTGAGTTCTAGGTTAGCCTTGACTAGAGTGAGACACTGCCTTTAAAAAAGTGGGTTGGTTATGCCGGGCGTGGTGGCGCACGCCTTTAATCCCAGCACTCGGGAGGCAGAGGTAGGAGGATTGCGGTGAGTTCGAGGCCACCCTGAGACTACATAGCTAATTCCAGGTCAGCCTGGACCAGAGTGAGACCCTACCTCGAAAAACCAAAAAAAAAAAAAAAAAAAAAAAGTGGGTTGGGTGTGGTGGTGCACACTTTTAATCCCAGCACTAGGGAGGCAGAGATAGGAGAATCACCATGAGTTCAAGGCCATCTGAGACTACACAGTGAATTCCAGGTTATCCTGGGCTACAGCAAGACTCTACCTTGAAAAAAAGGGAGGGTGCTAGAGAGATGGCTCAGCAGCTAAGTCACTTGTGTGTAAAGCCTGATGGACTGGGTTCAAGTCCCTAGTAGCCACGTAAAGCCAGATGCACAAAGTGATGCATACGTCTGGAGTTCATTTGCAGTGGCAAGAGGCCCTAGTGTACCCATTCTCTCTCTTTGCAAATAAATAAATAGAAATATTTGTGAAAGAAAAAGTGCTGGAGAGATGACCCAGTGGTTAAGGTGCTTGTCTGTAAAGCCTAATAACCCAGGTTTGATTTCCCAGCACCCATGTAAAGCCAAATGCACAAAGTGGCACATGCATCTGGCATTTGTCTGCAGAGGCTGGAGGCCCTGCCCATTCTCTCTCTCTGCTTACAAATAAATAAAATATTTTGTTTAAAAAAAGAAAAAGAAAAAAAACGTCAAATAAATAAAAAATAGAGGGATATTATCACTCATATGAATAAGTCACACATTCCAGGGGTACAGTAGACTAGTAAAGGGTGCTGAGGTCAGGTGTCACCTGGAATTCTGTTCATATTTTATTCCAGTAAGTTAACATCTACTTCCTGATTCAGATGCACATAGCTATCCATGAGGCATACGTAACCCAGTCCTGTGATAGTAAACACTAGTACAGAATATGCCGATAGAACTAAGTTATCTCAGCGTGTGCTATGTTACATATCAGCTGAGTGCTAGGAATCTTGAGTTTACAAAGTCATATTATAAAGAAGTAGAGCCAGAGCCGGGCGTGGTGGCGCATACTTTAACCCCAGCAGAGGCAGAGGGAGGAGGATTGCTGTGAGTTCTGGGCCAGCTTTGGGCTACAGTGTCAGTTCCAGGTCAGCCTGGATGCCAGTGAGACCCTACCGCCCCCCACCCCTGAAAAAAAGAAGAAAATGTGGGAGACAACTTCTAAATTTTATTTATTTATTTATTTATTTCAGTTTTTCGAGGTAAGGTCTCACTCTAGTCCAGGCTGACTTGGAATTCACTATGTAGCCTTAGGGTGGCCTCAAACTCATGGCGATCCTCCTACCTCTGCCTCCCGAATGCTGGGATTAAAGGTGTGCGCCACCACACCTGGCTTAATTAAAGTTTTTGCAAAGGTAAAATATTAAACTTAAAATAAGTTTTTCTTAGCCAGGCGTGGTGGCGCACGCCTTTAATCCCAGCACTTGGGAGGCAGAGGTAGGAGAATCGCCATGAGTTCAAGGCCACCCTGAGAATACAGAGTGAATTCCAGGTCAGCCTGAGCTGGAGTGAGACCCTACCATGAAAAACCAAAATTAAATAAGTTTTTCTTTAAATTTTTTTATATTTATTTATTTGAGAGACAGAGAGAGAGAGAGAGTTAATGGGCACACCATGGCCTCCAACCATTGCAAATGAACTCCAGATGCATGCACCACCTGTGCATCTGGCTTACGTGGGTACTGGGGAATTGAATCTGGGTCCTTTGGCTTTTTAGGCAAGCACCTTAACCGCTAAGCCATCCCTCTAGCCCTAAAATACGTCTTAGTATATCAAAATATTAAGCTCTCTAAATGCATTCCAAGATGATCTTTAAAACATAACTTTTTGTTTTGTTTTGTTTTTCAAGGTAGGGTTTCACTCTAGCCCAGGCTGACCTGGAACCCACTATGTAATCTCAGAGTGTCCTCAAACTCACAGCAACCCTCCTACTCCCAAGTGCTGGGACTAAAGGCGTGTGCCACCACTCCTGACTCCAAAATAATTTTTGATGATCTGTTCACTAATTGACCATAAAGCTATCCCAGGGTGAGACCCATGTTCATTTTTATTTCCATAACACAGTCCTTGGTACATGGTGTGTATTTAGTCATTGTGTTTTAAAAGATAGTTTGTTTATTTATTTATTTTTTATTTTTGGAGAGAGACACAGAGAGACACAGACAGAGAGAGGGAGAGGGAGACAGAGAATGGGAGCGCCAGCAGTCTCTCAGCTGCTGTGAACGAAATCCAGATGCGTGCACCCCCCCTGTGGTCAAGTGCGGCATTGCGCCCTTGCCTGGACCTGGAGATTGGAACAGGGTTCTTAGGTTTAGCAGGCAGGTACCTTAACGCTAAGCCATCTCTCCAGCCCTAGTTTGTTTATTGATTTATTTATTTTGAGAGAGAGACAGAGAGAGGGAGAGGAAGAGGCAGAGAGAGAATGGGCCCTCCAAGGCCTTTCAGCCTTGAATGAACTCCAGATGTGGGCATCCTCTTATGTGCATGTGCAACATTGTGCACTTGCATCACTTCTGCATCTGGCTAAATGTGGGACCTGGAGATTTGAAGAAGCATTCTTAGGATTCGCAGGTAGGTGCCTTAACCACTAAGCCATCTCTCCAGCCCCTAGTTTTTTTTTTAAATGTTTTATTTTTATTTATTTACTTGAGAGAGGAAGAGGCAGAGAGAGAGAGAGATTGGGTGCACCAGGGCTTCTAGCCACTGCAAACGAACTCCAGACATATGTGCCACCATGTGCATCTGGCTTACACAGGTACTGGAGAATTAAACTTAGGTCTGTAGACTTTGCAAGCAAGTGCCTTAACCATTAAGCCATCTCTCTAGTCCCTAAAAAGTATTATTTTTCGAGAAAGCAAGCATAGACATGCCAGGGGCCTCTTGCCACTGCAAGTGAACTCCAGACACGTGCTATGTCGTGCATCTGGCTTTACATGAACACTGGGGAACTGAACCCTGGGCCAGTAGGCTTTGTAAGCAAGTGCCTTTAACCACTGAGCCATTTCCCCAGCCCAGGCATTGTGTTTTAAGTACAACTTTAGTAGAAGTTGCAAAAAGAACCTAAATTAGGGGAAATGGGTGGTAGATCAGTTATTTTTAACACTGTGGAGGTCATTAACTTGAATCCTTATTACAGGAATAACGGGAGTGAATCACACTTTGTAGAAATTATGACGGAGGTTTTGACTCATCATCAGTGCTAATCAAGGTAACTATACCGGCAAGTTGTACCAGCCGTAAACATCGTGACAAGTGGAGCGGACACCCCACTGCGGGGATCTCAGGACAGTCACATGCACCACGATGATGCAGACCTGAGCTGAAATTCCAGTGGAAGCTGGGTCTCTCTGCAAACTACACTGCTTCTTTTAATTACATCTCAAAAAAGAAGTGACTCAACAGCAACACACTCCTTCAGTTGCCATGCATGCTACTAAATGCCATCCAGAGAGATTTAGTATTGTGCCAAACGAGAGGATGCAGAACGACATTCTTGATATGCCGACGAAAATTAGCAGGACGACTCAGGGCTCGTGGCACTGATCTGGTACACACTGGACCTAGCGCATTTTATTGGTTATCTCCTGAGACCTCTTCAACTGTAGGACTCAAGATGATGTTTCAGTAAAAACAGCCACCTTTGACTGCACACTAGACTTTCCCCGAGATGCACTGCCATGGAGCAAAATAAATTTAGCGAATGAAAATACCATCTTGCTTTGCTAGGATGTCCCCTATCCCTGCCAAAAATGACAAGCTGTTTGTTCAAAAGCTGTCACTAATTAGCTGCTGCTGTAAAGAAAACCAAAGTCGGTGCCAATGACAACATATTGAACTGTGACAAGGCATGGGAAGTGTAAGACATCTACTCATGATGGGTGAACTTCGTACAATGGGCAACCTCAATGTGGGAGGCATGGGGACACGGCACTAATGGCTGTAGATGCTGGTCCCTGTTGAGACAGGATGGATGAGAAGATGTTCCAGGCATTCAGAAGCCTTGAAAGGACCAAGGCACCATGTTACTGACTTTCCATCACTGTCATCCCAGCTTTCCAAGACAGTCCAATCTTGGCTTTGGATAAATTTGTATTGTCAAGACCTCTTTCTGGCACACGAACACCTGTATTTGTAGACTTCATAAAAATGAAATTTAAAAAATACTTTTCGGGCTGGACAGATGGCTTAGTGGTTAAGCTTGCTTGTGAAGCCTAAGGGACCCAGGTTCGATTCTCCAGGACCCACATAAGCCAGACGCACAAGGGAACACATGCATCTGGAGTTTGTTTACACTGGCTGGAGGCCCTGGTGTGCCCATTCTCTCTCTCCCTCTCTCTGCCTCTTTCTCTCTCATAAATAAATTTTTAAAATACATTAAAAAAAGAAACTAAAATAAAACAAAATATTTTTAAAAAAATAGGTCTGGAGAGATGGTTCAGCAGTGAAGGTGCTTCTCTGTGAAGCCTAAGAACCCAAGTTCAACTCCCCAGAACCCATGTAAGCCAGATGCACAAGGTGACATATGCACACAAGGTGATGCATGTGTACAAGGTGGTGCACACATCTGGAGTTCAATTGCATTGCTAGAGTCCCTGGAATGCCAAGTCCCTCCCCCCCCTTCTCTCTCTCTCTCTCATAAAAAAATACTTTTCATGGAGCCGGCTGTGGTGGCTCAGGCTTTTAATCCCAGCACTTGGGAGGCAGAGGGAGGATCGCCAAGAGTTTGAGGCCACCCTGAGGCTACATAGTGAATTCCAGGTCAGCCTGGGCTACAGCGAGATCCTACCTCAGGAAAAGGAAAAATACTGCTCATGGGACTGGAGAGATGGTACAGCAGTTAAACGCTCTGGATTGCAAAGCCTGCCAGTCCTGGTTACATTCACCAGTACCCACGTAAAGCCAGATGCACAAAGTGGCATATGTCCAGAGTTTGTCTGCAGTGGCAAGAGGTCCTGGTGCACCCATTCTCTCTCTCTTACAAATACATATGGACATATATACATACATACTTACTTACTTACTTTTCAGATTCTACTAGCTCCAGCCAGTACAGCAAGTGAGCAGAGAAGACCAGCAGAAAAGTACACACCGTAGGTCTACTTAGGAGTCCATAGTCAGGTGTGGTGGCGCACACCTTTAACCCAGCACTTGGGAGGCAGAGGTAGGAGAATCGCCATGAGTTCAAGGCCACCCTAAGACTACATAGTGAATTCCAGGTCAGCCTGGGCTAGAGCGAGACCCTACCTTGAAAAACCAAAAAGAGTCCAGAGCCTGGAGCTGGAGCATAGCATAGCCTGGTGGTCGAGAGTGTACCTGGCACGCACAAGTACTGAGCTTCCATCACCTGCCAGCACTGAACAATATAAAGATTCTGTTGGGAACCTAAATTCCACAGAGGTTTCTGGTTTTGCGTGTGTGTGTGTGTGTGTGTGTTTTCATGGGGGTCCATGTATGCCACAGCTTGTGTGTGGAGGTCAGAGGACAGTTTCCATGTCAGTCCTCACCTTCCTTAGTTTGAGGCAGAGTCTCTCATTCTTGTTTACTGCTCCACTCGCCAGACTGGCTGGTTCATGAGCTTCTGGGGAAATTCTACTTTCTCCACCTGTAATCTCGCCACAGGCCAAGTCCTCATGCTTATACGGCCAGGGCTTCATCCACTTACCCACTGAGCCATCTTCCTAGCTCCTCCTTCCTTCTTTCTTCCTTCCTTCCTTCCCTCCCTCCCTCCCTTCCTCCCTCCTTTCTTTCTTTCTTTCTTTCTTTCTTTCTTTCTTTCTTTCTTTCTTCTTTTTTTTTTTTTTTTCCATTTTTGCGCTTTCTAAGATAGGGTCTCTTATAGCCCAGGTTGGCTTAACTCTACATGTAGTCAAGGCTAGTCTTAAACTCCTGATCCTTCATCCTCCACCTTTCAAGTGCTGGGATTATAAGGCTTAAGCCACAGGCTCCACCCTTATTTTGGTTTTATGTTGAGACAGGGTCTCAAGTAGGCCAGGCTGGACTTGAACTCTCTCTCTTTCTTGTTTTTGTGGGTTTTGTTTTGTTTTGGTTTGATTTGGTTTGTTGTTTTTTTGTTTGTTTGTTTGTTTTTCAAAATAGGGTTTCTCTCTAGTCTAAGCTGACCTGGAATTCATTATGTAGTCTCAGGCTGGCCTCAAACTCATAGTGATCCTCCTACCTCTGCCTCCTGAGTGCTGGGATTAAAGGCTTTGAATTCTCTTTTTAAAAAGAATATATTGGCCGGGTGTGGTGGCGCACGCCTTTAATCCCAGCCGTGAGTTCAAGGCCACCCTGAGACTACATAGTGAATTCCAGGTCAGCCTGGGCCAGAGTGAGACCTTACCTCGCAAAACCAAAATATATGTGTGTGTGTGTGTGTGTGTGTGTGTGTGTGTGTGTGTATGTATGTATTTGCAAGGGGAGAGGAAGGGAGAGAAAGTTTGTGCCAGGGCCTCTTGTCACTACAAATGAACTCTAAATGCACACGCGATCTTTGTGCATCTGGCTTTACATGGGAACTGAGCAATCAAACCTGGGTCACCAGACTTTGCAAGCAAGCACCTTTAACTGTTGTGCCATCTCCTCAGACCTGGACCTGAACACTTTATGTAGCCAAGGTTAGTTTTGAACTCGTGATCCTCCTGCCTCAGCCTCCTGAGTTAAGGAATTACCATGACCAGCACCCAGATAGATATAATAATAATAATTATTATTATTATTGTTTTCTGTATTTTGAGGTAGGGTCTCACTCTAACCCAGGCTTAGCCCTAGGCTAACCTCAAATCCATGGCAATCCTCCTACCTAGTCTCCCCACTGCTGGGATTAAAGGCATGCTCCACCACATAGGGCTGTACAGATAATTTTTCAACTCATTCTCCAAGCACACAGTTCTTGTTTTTACCAGTCAGATCAATATGTTTATCTTTTTCTCAACAAGTGGTTTCTGTCCTTTAAAAACATTCTGGATATTTCTACCTTAGTTTTAGTGCTCAGGACTCTTCTTTTTCTCTTTCCTTTAAGGTATGCTGCTACAGAACTATAAAAAGTTTACTTCTTTTTTAAAAAATATATTTTATTGCCAGGCGTGGTGGTGCACGCCTTTAATCCCAGCACTCAGGAGGCAGAGGTAGGAGGATCACTGTGAGTTCAAGGCCACCCTGAGACTACAGAGTGAATTCCAGGTCAGCCTGGACTAGAGTGAAACCCTACCTCGGAAAACCAAAAAATGTATTATTAATTTATTTATTTGAGAGAGAGGAAAGGGCAGATAGAGAGAGAGAGAATGGGTACGCCAGGGCCACCAGCCACTGCAAACGAACTCCAGATGCATGCATACCCCTTGTGCATCTGGCTTACGTGGGTCCAGGAGAGTTGAACTGGGATCCTTTGGCTTTGCAGGCAAACACCTTAACCGCTAAGCCATCTCTCCAGCCCTACTTCTTTTTTTTATACTTGAATTCAGTTTATTTGCATGTGGGGAGTTGGGGGAGAGAAGTATGGACATGCCAAGACCTCTTGCCACTGCAAACTTAACTCCAAATGCACCCACCACTTTGTACATCTGGCTTTTTATGGGTACTGGGGGATCAAACCCAGGCCTTCAGCAACTGCAAGCAAATGCCTTTAACTGTTGGACCATCTCTCCAGCCCAAAACAGTTATTTCTCTTGGACCAGTGGGGTCAGGTTGTCTCTGTACCAACTATTCAGAAAAATCAGAATGCAAAATAGGAGGAAGGGAGGAAAGGGCAGGAAAGAGGAGAGAGGGAAGGACATATGATGAGAGTAAGAGGGGGGAAGAAGCAAGTGCACGCATATAATTTTGCAGTGGAACTGCCACCAAAGCCTGCTTTGCAGCTGAGGTCTCCTGTGTGGCGAATGTCTAAATATCTGTATAAACAATTACATTGGTGTACCAGTAATTTTCCTGTGCCTAATCAGGCTATAAAGAGGAACAATTTGTTTTATGAAACATGGAGAAAGATTAATCTCAGATATTACTGTCACTGTGTGCTTATCAGCAAGACTCCAGCAGATAAGCCCACAGACATACTGATTAGGAATCACATTTTCAAAGTTTTAATATCCCCTAGTGGCATGCCACCAGCTGTTAACATGAACTTGTCTTTGGATCCTTACTATGTGGGCATCACTGGCTGGGGCTAAGTACAATGC
Source organism: Orientallactaga sibirica (assembly GCA_036365145.1). NCBI lineage: Eukaryota > Metazoa > Chordata > Mammalia > Rodentia > Dipodidae > Orientallactaga > Orientallactaga sibirica. The sequence continues at coordinate 26,568,095 of JAEOAD010000013.1, read as the reverse complement.
AAGAACTCCACAACCGGGGTGGGGGATGGAGAGGGGTAAAATGATGATGTGTCAGGTCTCTATGGTGGTGGTGCACGCCTTTAATCCCAGCACTCAAGAGGCTGACGTAGGAGGATTGCCGTGAGTTCAAGGCCAGCTTGGGGCTAGAAAGTGAGTTCCGGGCTGGAGAGATGGCTTAGAGGTTAAGGCGCCTGCCTGCCTGCTAAGCCTAAGAACCCGGTTCCAATCTCCAGGTCCCACGTTTAGCCAGATGCAAAGTGACGCAAGGGCGCAATGCCGCACTTGACCACAAGGGGGCGCACACATCTGGATTTTGTTCACAGCAGCTGAGAGACTGCTGGCATACCCATCTCTATCTGTCTCTCTCTCCCTGTCTGTCAGTCTCTGTGTCTCTCTCCAAAAATAAATAAAATAATAAAACAAAATTAAAAAGAAAGTGAGTTCCAGGTCAGCCTGGGCTGGAGTGAGACCCTACCTTGAAACAAACAAAACAAACAAACAAACAAACAAACAAACAAACCAGCCAAGGAAGAAGCTGCCAGTCATAGACACAAAGGGTTAGATCCTGCACGAAGCCTCTTCTGCCAGGTAGTCAAAGTCATGGAGATGGGGTGGGGGGCAATGGAGAGTTATCATTTTATGTGGGGCTTTAGTTTGGGATGATGAAAGCGTTCTGGAGCTGGAGGCTGCTTGTGCAATGTGAGTACTTAATGCCGTCAAACCATACACATAAATGTGGTTAAAGTGGGGTGGGCATGTAGCTCAGTGGTAGACAGATTACTAGCATGTGTTGTAGCTCTGTGTTCCATGCAAGCACAGCGCCTAAACAGTTAAAATGGCACACTCAAAATATTTTATTTATTTAAGAAAGAGAGAGAGAGAGAGAGCACAAGAGCCTCTTGCCCCTGCAAATAAACTCTAGATGCATGTGTCACTTTGTATATCTGGCTTTACATGGGAGCTGGGGAATCGAACCCAACCTACTAGGCTTTGCAAGCACGTGGAAATGGCACATTTTATCATATATTTCCACCATTTGTTTATTTACTTACTTACTTATTTATTTTCAGTGCTGAGGACTGGACAGAGAACCTTCCCAAGCACTCTTCTGCTAAGCTAAATTCTCAACCCCAGGGATTGTTTGTTTGTTTGTTGTTTATCTTTTGTGATGTTGGAGGTTAAACCTAGGGCTCACACATGCTAGGCAAGTGCTCTTCTACTGAGCTGTGGCCCCAGCTCAATTTCTACAGATTTAAAAAAGAGGGGGAAGATGGGTATGGTGGTTGCATGCCTTTAATCCCAGCACTTGGGTGGCAGAGGAAGGATAATTGCCATGAGCCTGAGGCCACCCTGACACTACATAGTGAATTCCAGCCTGGGCTAGAGCAAGACCCTACCTCAAAAAAAAAAACAAAAATAAATAAATAATAAAAATAAAATGAGGGGGCAAGATAATCTATTACACTCACATTTCTGCCCTCTTTAGCTCTGAAATCCAAAGGACATGAAAAGCAACTGACCTGTCTTTCTTGCACAGAAAAGGGCATGTTTTCTGAGAGCTGAAGCTCTCTGGATAGACCCTTTCTATTGAGAGTCAAGAAGGATAAATGGGGCTGGAGAGAATATGGCTCAGTGGTTAAAGACACTTGCTTACAAAGACTGCTGGCCTAGAGTTCAATTGCTCGGTACCTACGTAAAGCCAGACGCACAAAGTGGCACATGTGTCTGGAGTTCATTTGCAGTGGCAGGATGCCCTGGTGTGCCTATAAACATACATTCTCTCTCTCTCTCTCTCTCAAATGATCAAAAAAATTTTTTTCAAGGTAGGATGATCTCTTTCTAGCCCAGGCTGACCTGGAACTCACTATGTAGTCCCAGGCTGGCCTCAGACACACAGTGATCCTCCTACCTCTGCGTCCTGAGTGCTGGGATTAAAAGTGTGCACCACCAAACCTGGTATGAGCAAGTATTTTTTTTTATTTTATTTACTTTTATTTGAGAGAGACAGAGACAGAAACAGAGAGAATGGGCGTGCCAGGGCCCTTCAGCCACTGCAAACGAACTTCAGACGCATGTGCCCCCTTGTGCATCTGGTTTATGTGGGTCCTGGAGAATCAAACCTGGGTCCTTTGGCTTTGCTGGCAAGTGCCTTAACTGCTAAGCCATCTCTCCAGGCCCCCCCCCTTTTTTTTTAATTGAACAAGTATTTTTTTAAAGAAGGATAAGCCAGGCCTGGTGGTGCACACCCTTAGTCTCAGAAAATACAAAAATAAATAAATAAACAAACAAATAAATAAATAAATAAGATAAATGGAATTGGTGTGTCTCCTCCACCAATCAACATTGGTCCTTAAGAGATGAGCAGCTGCCTGCCATCACCAGATGGAGCTGAAACAGAAAGTATCTATTGAGCACCTGTCGCATGCTACACTCTATTGCAGGTACTAAGCACATAGCAGTGAGCAGAGCCGAAAGACATTTCCGGAACTTAAATTCTAGAATTTTATAGTAAATACGTGAAAGTGTTATGCATGCACACATATGTTTATGTGTATGTGGGTGCACACATGTGCACTTGTGTGTAGAGGCTAGAGGACAAGCTCAGACGTGACTCTTCAGGTGCTGTCCACCCCAGATCATCTGGGCAACAAGTCCCAAGAATCCACCTGACTCTGCCTCTCCAGTGCTAGGATTATACCCAGTTGGGTTTTTTTTTTTAAGTATGTTATTTATGCTGGACGTGGTGGCACATGCTTTTAATCCCAGAACTCAGGAGGCAGAGGTAGAATCATTGTGAATTCAAGGCCACCCTGAGACTACACAGTGAATTCCAGGTCAGCCTGGGCTAGAGTGAGACTCTACCTCAAAAAACCAAATATATATGTGTGTGTGTGTGTGTGTGTGTGTGTGTGTGTGTGTGTTTAATTTATTTAAGAGACAGAATGGACACATCAGAGGCTTCTGCCTCTGCAAATGAACTCCAGATACATGAGCAACTTTGTGCATCTGGTTTTATGTGGTGTGGGTACTGGGGAATCAAACCCAAGCCATCAGGCTTTGCAAACAAGCACCTTTAAATACTGAGCTACCTCTCCAGCCCCTAGCTTTCATTTTTAAAAATTTTTATTTACTCATTTGCAAGCACAGAGAGAAAGAGAGAGAGAGAGAGAGAGAGAGTGCGCACACCAGGACCTCTACGTAGTGCAATCTAACTCCAGATGCATGTGCCACTTTGTGCATCTGGCATTACATGGAGACTGGGGAATCATACCTGGGTTATTAGGCTTTGCAGGAAAGCACCTTAACCTCTGAGTCATCTCTCTGCGCTTTCCCCCACCACTTTTTAAAAACATGGGCTCTGGAAATCAAACTCAGGTCCTCATGCTTACAAGACAAGTACTTCACCAACTGAGCTATCAGTCTAGCCCTTAAAGTTTGAATACTTTGTTTGTTTGTTTTGGTTTTTCGAGGTAGGGTTTCACTGTAGCCCAGGCTGACCTAGAATTCATTATGTAGTCTCAGAGCAGCCTTGAACTCATGACGATCCACCTACCTCTGTCTCCCAAGTGCTGGGATTAAAGGCATGCACCACCATACCCAGCTGAATATATATTTTAATTGCACCTTTTTTTTTTCAAGGTAGAGTTTTACTCTAGCCCAGGCTGACCTGGATTTCACTATGTAGTCTCAGGGTGGCCTTGAACTCACAGCAATCCTCCTACCTCTACCTCTGGGATTAAAGGAGTGCTGGGATTAAAGGCGTGTGCCACTATGCCTGGCTTAATTGTACCTTTGTTATATTTCCTAGTTTTTGTTTTGTTTTGTTTTGTTTATTTGAGAGAGAGAGAGAAAGATGCACAGAGAGAGAGAGAATGGGCACACCAGGTCCTTTAGCTGCCACAAACTCCAGACACATGTGCCATCCTGTGTATATGGCTCAAGTGGGTCCTGGGGGAATCCAACCTGGGTCCTTTGGCTTTGTAGGCAAGTGCCTTAACCGCTAAGCCATCTCTCCAGCCCTGTAGCTTTGTTTTTCATTTTCTTTTTGTTTCTGTTAGGAAAAAGAGAATGCCACATGATTCTAACATCTTATAGGTAAGCAATGAAACCCCTGTATTCAAATCAGTATTTGTAAGAGTGTCTCAATAGCATCTGATGAAGAGGGAGGATTACTGGCTTTTGTGAAACCTTGGTGACCTGAAAGTAAATAAAATCAGGACATCTGTCTATCGCTGGTGAAAGCTGATCATCTTTATGGAGCTGAAGTATATGCCAAACCAATCAGTAGCATGTAGTTATTTAAAAGAGAACTTACCAGTCAAATCAAATCCTCTTTCCAAGAGGATCTGTAGATTCAGTCTCCACCAGACACTAAAAATACAAAGCATGAGCTGGGCATGGTGGCACATGCCTTTAATCCTAGCATGTGGGATGCAGAGGTAGGAGGATCACAGTGAGTTCAAGGCCACCCTGAGACTACATAGTGAATTCCAGGTCAGCCTGGGCTAGAGTGAGACCCTACCTGAAAACACCAAAAAAAATTTTTTTTAATTAAAAAAAAAAAAGCCGGGCGTGGTGGTGCACGCCTTTAATCCCAGCACTTGGGAGGCAGAGGTAGGAGAATTGCCGTGAGTTCAAGGCCACCCTGAGACTACATAGTTAATTCCAGGTCAGCCTGGGCTAGAGTGAGACCCTACCTTGAAAAACCAAAATAAAATAAAATAAAATAAAAAAATTTAAAAAATTAAAAAATAAATAAATAAAAATAAAAACAGAGCATGGAGTTAAAAAGTCACAATAGTACTGAAGTTCCTACCCACAAGCCAACAGCAGCAGGAGGTAGGCAGCCAACAAACACACTTAGTTTTTTTTTTCCCCCACAGAATGAAATGTAGGTCAAATGCTACTAACACAGTTATTGCCAGCACTGTGAAAAGCTAAGTGTAACAACAATACTTGAAATGTATTGTTGATGAAATGATGATGAAAATGACCACCTGTTTCTCAATTCATTACAATACACTTTTGTGGAATGCATACAATAGAATAAATTTTATTTATTTCTGATTATTATTCTTTATGTAGTCTCAGGGTGGCCTCAAACTCACAGTGATCCTCCTATCTCTGCCTTTGCTAGGATTAAAGGTGTGTGCCACCATGCCCAGCTAAATATTCCAGCTAAATATTTTTATTTTATTTATTTACAAGCAGAGAGAGTCAGAAAAAGAGAAAAGTGCACCAGGGCCTATTGCCACTGCAATCTAACTCCAGATAAATGTGCCACTTTGTGCATCTGGCTTTACATGGGAAGTGGGGAGTTGAACCCAGGAGATTAGGCTTTGTAGGGAAGCGTCTTAACCGTTAAGCCATCTCTTCAGCCCTCATTAGTTTTTACTACAAGGTGAACTTTAAGGACCACTTTATTTTAGTACAGTGCCACAAGTAGGTTCATTATAACACTGAAAGCATCTTGAGGAAATTTATTTATTTGTTTTTAAACATATCTTTTTATTTTATCTTACTTATTTATTTAAGAGATAGAGGCAGAGAGAGAGAGAGAGAGAGAGAGAGAGAGAGAGAGAATGGGTGCACAGGGTCTCTAGCCACTGCAAATAAACTCCAGATACAAACACCACCTTGTGTATGTGGTTACTGGGGAATTGAACCTGGGTCCTTAGGTTCCCAGGCAAGCACCTTATCTGCCAGAGGGAGTTTACTGAATGTAAGTTATCCCTAAGTAAATAAAATGAGGGATAAACTAGGTGTGGTGGTGCACAGAGTGAGTCTCAGGTTAGCCTGGGCTAGAGTGAAACCCTAACTTGAAAAAAACAAAACAAAAAAATGAGAGATAATTTCTATAAATGGAAAAAAAATCACCTCTTTCAAATATAATGACAGCCTATTTTAGAATATTTAAAATGGGCCGGGCATGGTGGCATACTCCATTAATCCCAGCACTTGGGAGGCAAAGGCAGGAGGATCATCATGAGTTCAAGGCCACCCTGAGACTACATACTGAATTCCAGGTCAGCCTGAGCTCGAGTGAGACCCTACCTCGGAAAAAAAAAAAAAATAAACCTTTCCTTAAAGATGAAGATTTAAGAGCATATGTAAACATTGTTAATAGTGTTAATAGTGCAAGGTAACTGATTTATTTTGCTTCAAAATGTATTATATTCACAGGGAGGGTTGGAGGGATGGCCCAGCGGTTCGGCTCCCTAGTACCCATATAAAGCCAGATGCACAAGGTGGTGCATGAGACTGAAGTTTGTTTGCAGTGGTTAGAGATCCTGGCATGCCCATTCTCTCTCTATCTGCCTCTTTCTCTCTCTCTCTCAAATAAATTAATTAATTAATTAAAAAAAAAACTATTGAGGGACTTCCAATCAAGATGGCACCCACCTAACCATGCCTCACCTCACAGGGAAGGAAAGATGGACACGGAACCTGAGGAGAGAATCAGCCCATCGTGCCTCACCAGCTGAAACCATTGAGTAATGGGGGAAATGAGCAAGCAGGCGGCTTTCTTGGTGAACCTGGTACCAACACAAGGGTGAAGGAGATAGACACAGAGAACACGCAACTCCTACCAAACCAGAGATCCAGAGACACAGAGGCTCCCTTAACCTCATCACTGAAGCAGACCTAAAACAATCCTAACAAGAGGGGGCGAAAAGATTGCTAGAGCCACAAGTTGGGACATTATGCACAGAGACATTGCCTCTTCCCCATAACTGATGACTACCCCACAATGCACGACCCACATTCCCCAAGTAGGAGGGTCCCTTCGGAGGGGGAGGACAGGGAGGAGGCTAATGATGGTATCAGCATGACTGTATACACACTATCTACATAACTAATAAAAAAAACTAGTAAGTATTTCATTTAACATTTTAAAGACCAACTAATTTGGCTTACAACATTCAAAGCAATGTAGAAATGCTATCCATTTGTCCAAATTTTCTTTGCAGAATCAGAGATCCACAAAGACCATTAGGATAAACTAAGTAGGTCCAGCTTGGTGGTATAGCCCTATAATCCCAGCACTTGGGAGGCAGAGGTAGGATGATCACAGAAGATCCCAAGCTCGAGGCCAGCCTGAACTGTAGAGTCAGCAAGATAGCTTGGGCCCTCTTGCTCTTTCCTGGCACGTGTCCTTTCTCTCTTGGATCCTGCCAGTTTCCACTGGCATTAAAATAAAGTCTTCAGGGGCTAGAGAGATGACTCAGTGGCTAAGGCACATGTTTGCAAAAATCTGATGGCTTGGGTTCAATTCCCTAGTACCACATTAAGCCAGATGCACAAGGTGAAACATGTGTCTGGAGTTTGTTTGCAGTATCCAGAGGCCCTGGTTATATCCATTCATGTTCTCTCTCTCGCTCTCTCTCTCTCTCTCTCTCTCTCCCTTTATCTCCTTGCAAATAAATAACTAAAGATTTTAGGGGGCTAGGAGATGACTCAGTGGTTAAGGCATTTTCTTGCAAAGCCTAACGACCTGGGTCGTATTCCCCAGTACCCACATAAAGCCAGATACACAAAGTGGCATATGCATCTGTAGTTCATTTGCAGCAGCTAGAGGCCCTGGTGTGTCCATTCTCTACCCGCCCTCCCTCTGTGTCTCTCTCTTCTCTCTGCTTGCAAATAAATAAATAAATACTTTTTTATATTAAAAATATATAAATAAAATGTAAAAAAGCAAACTAAGTAGGAATTCTGCCTGAAGAACAGAGGAAGGGTGTAGGACTCTGGGTATTTCCCAGATCTGAGCATTGCTCCACAGGGCCTGCCGAAAGCTCACTGGTCAGTCTCCGCATGCAGTTGGAGTTAGCCATCACGGAACCTTGCAGTTTAGGGAAGACACTGCCCATCACTCAATTTGTAGAGAACGGAAAATTATTCCCCTCCCTTTAATGGCTCCTAAAACTAAGGCAATACTGGGGGAAAGGCAAATTTCATCTGTCACTGGATCTCAAGTTTCCAGCAACAACTGTACACATCCCACCAAGATGAACAGTAGCTGAGCCCCAAAAAATGAACACCATTCTTCTTTAGACAAGCTCAGCTTCCAACAAAACAGCAAAGCAACAACAACAACAAAATACACATGCATCCCCCCCCTCCTGGAACAAAACAAAAATAACAAAAACCCCATCTGCCTAAAGAACGATTTGAAAGCGAGATACACCTGAAACAGGAAGAGTGTTTTAGTCCCAGAGTGTGACCCAGGAGTCGCAGGTGACCAGAGAGCGTTCAGGCTCAAGCAGCAAGTTCAACACTCAAGTGCTGCTTCTTTCTGTAATGAAAACACCAGCGACCCCTGCCTTCCCCCCAACCCTGCTCAGCCTCCTTACAGGCAGAGCTGTTTTCTAAAGCTCCTTTGCAGACATGCTACTTGCAACATAGAGCTTTTGTCCTTGGAGACATTATAAGGAGAGAGAAGAGCCGAGGGGAACACTAGGTGAACCTCACTTGCTCAAAGTCCGACACAACCTAATGAGCCCTTTCAGGTTTTGTGGGGGCGGGGGGGTGTGCAAAATTTCATTATGTAGCCCAGGCTGGCTTCAAACTCACTGCCTTTATACTTCAGTTTCCTAAGTGCTGGAATTACAGGCAGGCACCACCATGCCCTGCCCCTTGTTTTTTATTTTATTTTATTTTATTTACTCATTAGTTGTTTGGGTTTTTTTAGTTTTTTGGTGTTTTTTTTAGGGCGCATGTTTGCAAAAATCTGATGGCTTGGGTTCAATTCCTAGTACCACATTAAGCCAGATGCACAAGGTGAAACATGTGTCTGGAGTTTGTTTGCAGTATCCAGAGGCCCTGGTTATATCCATTCATGTTCTCTCTCTCGCTCTCTCTCTCTCTCTCTCTCTCTCTCCTTTATCTCCTTGCAAATAAATAACTAAAGATTTTAGGGGGCTAGGAGATGACTCAGTGGTTAAGGCATTTTCTTGCAAAGCCTAACGACCTGGGTCGTATTCCCCAGTACCCACATAAAGCCAGATACACAAAGTGGCATATGCATCTGTAGTTCATTTGCAGCAGCTAGAGGCCCTGATGTGTCCATTCTCCCTCTGTGTCTCTCTCTTCTCTCTGCTTGCAAATAAATAAATAAATACTTTTTTATATTAAAAATATATAAATAAAATGTAAAAAAGCAAACTAAGTAGGAATTCTGCCTGAAGAACAGAGGAAGGGTGTAGGACTCTGGGTATTTCCCAGATCTGAGCATTGCTCCACAGGGCCTGCCGAAAGCTCACTGGTCAGTCTCCGCATGCAGTTGGAGTTAGCCATCACGGAACCTTGCAGTTTAGGGAAGACACTGCCCATCACTCAATTTGTAGAGAACGGAAAATTATTCCCCTCCCTTTAATGGCTCCTAAAACTAAGGCAATACTGGGGGAAAGGCAAATTTCATCTGTCACTGGATCTCAAATTTCCAGCAACAACTGTACACATCCCACCAAGATGAACAGTAGCTGAGCCCAAAAAATGAACACCATTCTTCTTTAGACAAGCTCAGCTTCCAACAAAACAGCAAAGCAACAACAACAACAAAATACACATGCATCCCCACCCTCCTGGAACAAAACAAAAATAACAAAACCCCATCTGCCTAAAGAACGATTTGAAAGCGAGATACACTGAAACAGGAAGAGTGTTTTAGTCCCAGAGTGTGACCCAGGAGTCGCAGGTGACCAGAGAGCGTTCAGGCTCAAGCAGCAAGTTCAACACTCAAGTGCTGCTTCTTTCTGTAATGAAAACACCAGCGACCCCTGCCTTCCCCCCAACCCTGCTCAGCCTCCTTACAGGCAGAGCTGTTTTCTAAAGCTCCTTTGCAGACATGCTACTTGCAACATAGAGCTTTTGTCCTTGGAGACATTATAAGGAGAGAGAAGAGCCGAGGGGAACACTAGGTGAACCTCACTTGCTCAAAGTCCGACACAACCTAATGAGCCCTTTCAGGTTTTGTGGGGGCGGGGGGGTGTGCAAAATTTCATTATGTAGCCCAGGCTGGCTTCAAACTCACTGCCTTTATACTTCAGTTTCCTAAGTGCTGGAATTACAGGCAGGCACCACCATGCCCTGCCCCTTGTTTTTTATTTTATTTTATTTACTCATTAGTTGTTTGGGTTTTTCGTTTTTTGGTGTTTTTTTTTTTTTTTTTTGTTTGTTTTTTTTTTTTGTTTTGTTTTGTTTTGTTTTTGTTTTTCAAGGTAGGGTCTTGCTCTGCCCCTGACCTGGAATTCACTACGTAGTCTCAAGATGGCCTCAAACTCATGGCGATCCTCCTACCTCTGCCTCTCAAGTGCTGGGATTAAAGGCAGAGGTAGAAGGATCACAGCCTGAGACTACCTAGTGAATTCCAGGTCAGCCAGGGCTAGAGTGAGACCCCACCTTGTAAAACCAGTAGGGGTCTTAGCAGCAACCTGTCTGCCAAGCCTAAGAACGCCCGTTCCATCTCCCAGGTACCACGTTTAGCCAGATGCAAAAGTGACCCAAGCATGCAATGCTGCACTTGCCCCCAAGGGGGCGCACACATCTGGAGTTCGTTCACAGCAGCTGAGAGGCCACTGGCATGCCCATTCTCTCTCTCTCTCTCTCTCTCTCTCTCTCTCTCTCTCTCTCCTCTTCCTCTCTGTCTCTGTCTCTCTCAAATAATGAAAAAAAAATGAGAAAGAAAATACAGATCATCCTCTGCTTTGTGACAGCTAGCTCACAAACAGCAGGTACGCGTAAGTTCTAGCATTGCTCCTTATTAGTTTTTTGAAGGAAACAATACTAGAACTTCTAGCCACAGATACCAGAAATAAGAAAGGGATCTCCCCACCAGTGTACTCCCTACCCCGGCCCACCACACACGATGAGCTCTTCTGCCGCTAAGAAAGGAGAGGGGCAGACAGCTGGCACACGGAGGATGTGCACAGGGCTTCCATCATGCAATGGGGCAGCAGCTTCCAAACAAAAGGGTGCACCTGTGGGTGGATGTCTGTGTGTTTTGGAGTTGGGGGTCTGGTGGTGTCCTTCAGGTAAGAGTAGCTTTTGTTCCATTATAAGTAGTACCTTCAGACTAAGAGCTCTTACCTGTACCTGCTGTTTGGGAGCTAGCTGTCACAAAGCAGAGGATCATCAGTATTTTCCTTTTTTATTTTATTTTATTTATTTTATTTTATTTTATTTTTTGGTTTTCCGAGGTAGGGTCTCACTTTAGCTCAGGCTCACCTGGAATTCACTATGTAGTCTCAGGATGGCCTCAAACTCACGGAGATCCTCCTGCCTCTGCCTCCCAAGCGCTGGGATTAAAGGTGTGCATCACCATGCCTGGCTTTTTTAAAAAATATTTTTATTTGAGCTGGGCATGATGGTGCATGCCTTTAAACTCAGGAGGCAGAGGCAGGAGGATCGCCATTGAGTTCGAGGTCACCCTGAGATTACATACTGAATTCCAGATCAGCCTGAGCTAAAGTGAGACCCTACCTCGAAAAACCAAAAAAAATAAGAATAAGAATAAGAATAAGAATAAGAATAAGAATAAGAATATATATATAATTTATTTATTTGCAGAGATAAGAGAGAATGGACATACCAGGGCCTTTATCCACTACAAACTCCAAATGCATGTGCCACTGTGCATCTGGCTTTACGTGGGTACTGGGGACTCGAACCCTGGTCCTTAGGTGTTGCAGACAAGCGACTTAACTGCTGAGCCATCTCTCCAGCCTTGGCACTTTCTTTTACAGTAAACTGGAGGGATATTCAAGACCCCCAATTGTATGCTTGAAATCTTAGGTAGGACCAAAGCCTATAATATACATACTATGCTTTTTCCTATATATATATACATGCCTAGGATGATACGTGACTTCTAAATTCTAAATATAAAAAGGCACAATAAGAGAGTACCAACAATAACTGATAATAAATTAGAACAGTTATAACAATATAGTTATAAAAGGTATGTGAAGTCTCAATTTCTTTTTTTAAATTTTTTTATTTATTTATTTATTTTTGGCTTTTCAAGGTAGGGTCTCACGCTGGCCCAGGCTGACCTGGAATTCACTAGGTAGTCTTAGGGTGGCCTCAAACTCATGGCGATCCTCCTACCTCTGCCTCCTGAGTGCTGGGATTAAAGGTGTGCGAAGTCTCAATTTCTTATTGCCTAGTAGTCATTTTTCTCACGATGATGTGTGAAAGGATGAGATGAATTGAGAATGATGAAGCTGGGTGTGGTGGCACACACCTTTAATCCCAGCACTCAGGAGGCAGAGGTAGGAGGATCGCCATGAGTTTGAGGCCACCCTAAGACTACCTAGTGAATTCCAGGTCAGCCTGAGCCAGAGTGAGACCCTACCTTGAAAAAAATAAATAAATAAAATAAATAAATAAATAAATAAATAAATAAATAAATAAATAAATAAGGAAAGAAAGAAAGAAAGAAAGAAAGAAAGAAAGAAAGAAAGAAAGAAAGAAAGGAAAGAAAATACACTGGGCTACTATGAAAGATTAGCTGGACATAAGCACTGAAATATTGCAAGAGTTGAGGGGCTGGAGAGATGGCTCAGCATTTAAGGCGCTTGCCTACAAAGCCTAACAACCCGAGTTCAACTCCCAGATGCACAAAGTAGTGCATGCATATGGAGTTCATTTGCAGCAGCTGGAGGCCCTGGGGCGCCCATTCTTTCTGTCTGTCTCTCTTCTATCTCCCTGTGTTTATAAATAAATAATTAATGAATTAAAAAAGAAGCCAAGCATGGTGGCACACACCTTTAATCCCAGCACTTCGGATGCAGAAGTAAAAGCATCACCATGAGTTCGAGGCCACCCTGAGACGACATAGTGAATTCAGGTCAGACTGGGCCAGAGAGTGAGACCCTACCTAAAAAAAAGAAAAAGAAGAAGTTCTTGATTCCATTTTCTTGCTGCACATTCTGAGCATAATAAAATGCATCTGGCCCATCTGAAGTATTTACTATTGCTTCTTCTCCATGCTCCTGTTAAGACAGCTGCTTATGTTAGATCTTTTTTTTCCTTGTTTTATGCAAGAGTGAGAGAGTGAGAGAAAAAAACTGGTGTGTCACAGCCTTCAGCCACTGCAATCGAACACCAGATGCATGCTCCCCCTTGTGCATATGTGTGAACTCATATGCTTACATCACTGTGAATCTGGCTTACATGGGGCCTGGAGAGTCAAACATGAGTCCTTAGGCTTCATAGGCAAGCACCTTAAGCCATCTCTCCAGCCTGTATGTTAGATCTTTTTTAAATTTTTATTTTTATTTTTTTATTTTTGTGGTTTTTCGAGGTAGGGTCTCGCTCTAGCCCAGGCTGACCTGGAATTCACTATGTACTCTCAGGGTGGCCTTGAACTCACAGCAATCCTACCTCAGCCTCCGGAGTGCTGGTATTAAAGGCATGTGCCACCAAGCCCAGCTGATCTTTTTTTTTTTTAAAGAATATTTTCTTTTTTTTAAAGATTTTATTTTTATTTATTTGTCTATTAGAGACAGAGAAAGGGGAAGAGAGAGAGAGAGAGTGAGAATGGGTGCGCCAGGGCCTCTAGCCACTGCAGAAGAACTCCAGATACATGCGCCACCATGTGCATTTGGCTTCCGTGGGTACTGGAGAATCAAACCGGGGTCCTTAGGCTTCACAGGCATGTGCCTTAAACATTAAGCCATCTCTCCAGCCCTGTATGTCAGATCTTAATTTGAGTACATGAACCCCTTAAACTACATTTAAAATTTCTTTTATAATATATTTTTAATTTTAAAAATATTTATTTATTTGAAAGAAAGAGGCAGATAGAGAAAGAGAGAGAGAGAGAGAGAGAATAGGCACACCAAGGCCTCTAGCCATTACAAATGAACTCCAGATGCATGAGCAACCATGTGCATCTGGATTACCTGGGTACTGGGGAATAGAACCTGGACCCTTAGTTTTCACAGGGAAGTGCCTTAACCCTTAGCCATCTCTCCAGCCCAAAATTTTTTGAGTATGCATATTTTATTGGAACTAGAGAATTAATAATTTCATTAAAATCTTGAAAACTCCCCTGATCCTCAAATGGTTAAAACCATTGGGATATACAGTTTAATGGGTCAAGTTGTTGCCTAACTTGACCTTAAAAAGCAAATATGATTGTACAGTCCATTCATTCACAGGTCAGTAAATATCTACTTGGTACTTAGTATTATTTGCCTGGTAACTCAATTTTTTTAAATACAAATAAATTCTTTTTCTAATAAATATTTTATTTTTATTTATTTTATTTTTATTTGATAGAGAGAGGTAGAGAGAGAATGTGAACACCAGGGCCTCCAGCCACTGCAAACGAACTCCAGACGCGTGTCTCCCCTTGTGCATCTGGCTAATGTGGGTCCTGGGGAATTGAACCTTGGTCCTTTGGCTTTGCAGGCAAACGCCTTAACTGCTAAGTCATCTCTCCAGCCCTCAAATAAATTCTTTACTCACTTTGTAAGCATTTTAAAACACATATATAGAACCTCAAAAGATCTAACACAAAAAGCAGAATAAAGAGTTCTTAAAAATATTATGATTAACTTATCAAATACTTTTAAAAAAACGAATCTTTTGAATCTTACATACTTTTGGGGGGGGGAGTTCAGTTTTTCGAGGTAGGGTTTCACTCTAGTCCAGGCTGACCTGGAATTCACTCTGTACTCTCAGGGTGGCCTTGAACTCACGGTGATCCTCCTACCTTTGCCTCCCAAGTGCTGGGATTAAAGGAGTGCACCACCTTTGAATCTTACATACATTTGAGCACCCTTTCTGGAGATAACTTGAAAATCAACAAACTTGGAAGCTGGGGAGATGGCTCAGTGGTTAAAGGTGCTTTCCTGCAGAGCCTGACAGCCCAGGTCTGATTCCCCAGTACCCACATAAAGCCAGATGCACAAAGTGGTGCATGTGTGATGCAGCAGCAAGAGACCCTGGTGCACCCATATTTTATTCTCTCTTTCTTTGCAAATAAATAAATAAAACTTTAAAACAGACTTGGGAAAAAAAAAGTTTTTGTGCTGACATCAAAGTTAAAAAAAATCACATAAGGAGTAGGACACAATAAACCAATTAGTTCTAAATATAAGAAAGCAATGAATCATTTTATATGTTAATTTTAAATATATAATCTAGGGCCAGGGGAGATTGCTCAGTGGTTAAAGGCTCTTGCAAGCCTGATGACTTGAGTTCAATCCTCTTTAGCGCCCACATAAATTGGAATACACAGTGGCTCACACATCTGTAATCCCAACGCACCTATGGCAATGAAAGGTAAAGCCAGGAGAATCTGGAAGCTTACACACAGCAGCAGCAGCAGAGACCCTACCTCAAAAGAAGGTGGTGGCTAGGTGTGGTGGTGCACACCTTTAACCCCAGCACTCAGGAGGCAGAGATAGAAGGATCACCATGAGTTCAAGACCAACCTGGGTCTATGGGACTACATAGTGAATTTTAGGTCAGCCTTGAAAAACTAAAAAGAGAGAGAGAGAGAGAGGAGAAACACACTGATTGTCCTCTGACCTCCACGTACATCGCGTCACATGCTTGCTCATACATACATACATCAGACACATACACATGCAAAATGAAAAACAAAAACAGGTGTGGTGACACACGCCTTTAATCCCAGCACTTGGGAGGCAGAGGTAGGAGGATTGCTGTGAGTTCCAGGCCACCCTGAGACTACATAGTGACTTCCAGGTCAGCCTGAGCTAGAGTGAGACCCTACCTCGAAAAAAAAAGAAGGGGCCAGATGTGGTTGCTCATGTCTTTAATCCCAGCACTCGGGAGGCAGAGGTAGGAGGATCGCCATGAGTTCGAGGCCACCCTGAGACTACATAGTGAATTCCAGGTCAGCCTGAGCTAGAGTGAGACCCTACCTCGGAATAAAAAAAATAAAAAAAAAAAGAAGGGGCCAGGTGTGGTTGCTCATGTCTTTAGTCCCAGCACTCGGGAGGCAGAGGTAGGAGGATCACCGTGAGTTTGAGGACATCCTGGGACTACCTCAAAACAAAACAAAACAAAACAAAACAAAACAAAACAAAACAGAATAAAATAAAAATAGAAAAGAATTTTAGGAGCTGAGGAGATGGCTCAGCAGTTAAAGGCACTTGCTTGCAAAGCCTGTGACCTGGGTTAAATTCCCCAGTACCCATGTAAAGCCAGGTGCAAAAAGTGGCATAAACCAGGCGTGGTGGCTGGCACATATCTTTAATCCCAGCACTTGAGAAGCAAAGGTAGGAGGATTCCCATGAATTTAAGGCCACCCTAAGACTATATAGTAATCCCAGGTTAGCCTGTGCTACAGAGAGACCCTACTTCAAGAAAACAAGTAAACAAACACAAAAAATTAGTGCTAGAGAGATGGCTTAGCAGTTAAGGCATTTGCCTGCAAACCCTAAAAACACCAGTCTGATTACTCAATACCCATGTAAGCCAGATGCACAAGGTGGCACATGGGTCTGGAATTCATTTGCAGTGGCTAGAGGCCTGGCAGATTCATTCTCTTTCTCTCCCTCTCTGCCTCTTTCTCTCTCACTCACTCAAATAAATAAAATGAAATAAAGTCTGAAATAAAATAAAAATTTTAAAGTGGCATATGCAGGGCTGGATAGATGGCAGTTAAGGCACTTGCCTACAAAGCCAAAGGACCTGGACCTCAGTTCAATTCCCCAGGACTCATCTAAGCCAGATGTACAAGGTGGCGCATGCGTCTGGAGTTCATTTGCAATGGTGCACCCAATCTCTCTCTCTCTTTCTATCTCTCCTTGCCTCTTTCTCTCTCTCAATAAATAAAAAATAAAATATTTTAAAGTGGTATATGCACACACACAAGTGCATATAAATAAATAGGTGGTTTTTTTTTTTTTTTGGTAGGGTCTCACTTTAGCACAGGCTGACCTGGAATTCACTCTGTATTCTCAGGGTGGCCTTGAACTCATGGCAATCCTCCTACCTCTGCCTTCCGAGTCCTGGGATTAAAGGCATGTGCCATCATACCCGGTTTAAATAAATAGTTTTTAAAATTAAAAATATGGGGTCTGCCGGGTGTGGTGGCGCACACCTTTAATCCCAGCCCTCAGGAAGCAAAGGTAGGAGGATCGCTGTGAGTTCAAGGCCACCATAAGACTACACAGGTCAGCCTGGGCTACAGTGAGACCCTACTGCAAAAAAGGGGAGGGGCTTATGGTAGATAGCTCAGCAGTTAAGGTGTCTGCTTGCAAAGCCTGATGGCCCAATATAAAGCCAGATGTACAAAGAGGCACATGCATTTCAAGTTCATTTGTAGCAGGAAGAGGCCCTGGCGCATCTATACTTTTTTCTGTCTTTCTCTCTCAAAGAAACAAAAATATTTTAAAAATTAAAGATATATTCTATAATTTGCTGATGTCATAGTAGGTAATATATGATGTCAAGTGTGAGGCCTCAAATTTGCATGAATTTTAAAATGTCTCATGGTTAGGTGAAAATGATTCCCCAAATGCTGGAGAAAAGAAAGTGCTGGTTATTCTAACTAGTCATAACAGTATCCACGGGACAAATCATAAAAAATAATTATAAATTAGCACATGGTGGTACATGCTTTTAATCCCAGCACTTGGGAGGCAGAGGACGGAGGATCACTGTGAGTTTTACACTGTGAGAATTACAGGTCAGCCTGGGCTAGAGCGAGACCCTACCTCAAAAAAACAAAAAACAAAACAAAAAAATCCACAAAACCAATTTTTTTTTCTTTTTTTGGTTTTCAAGGTAGGGTTTTACTCTAGTCCAGGCTGACCTGGAATTCACTATGTAGTCTCAGGGTGGCCTCGAACTCACTGCGTTCCTCCTTCCTCTGCCTCCTGAGTGCTGGGATTAAAGGCATGTGCCACCACACCCGGCTACAAAACTAAATTTTGATTTAAGTGAGATGTCACATGTTTTAGGATGCCTGGGGCAGGGAGGTAAGAACAGTAACAAAGAGTCTACAAGTAGTATTTTTTTTTATGAGAGAGAGAGAGAATTGGCATGCCAGTGCCTCTAGCCACTAGAATCAAACTCCAGACACATGCACCACCTTGTGCGCATGTGTCACCTTGTGCTTCATTATGTGGGTTCTGGGGAGTTGAATCTGGGTCCTTAGGCTTTGCAGGCACCTTAATGCTAAGCCATCTCTCTAGCCCTCTTTTTTTTTTTTAATGTAGGCATGCTGGACTATGTTTAATACATAAAAAATATTTATTTGTTTTCATGCATCTTAATTAACTACCTATGCATTTAGGTTTAAAAAGCACCAAAATGTATTAAGGATTTCTTGTGTATTTTAATATTCCCCACATTGGCTTAAAACCACTAGCAGGGCGTGGTGGCACACGCCTTTAATCCCAGCACTCCAGAGTCAGAGGTAGGAGGACTGCCATGAGTTTGAGGCCACCCTAAGACTACATAGTGAATTCCAGGTCAGCCTGGGCTAGAGTGAGACCCTACCTCGAAAAACTTAATAATAATAATAGCAATAATAAAATAAATAAAATAAAATTCTAGTGTAGTAAATTCCATTAGGGTAAATTACAAGGCATAATCCAAGTGAAGGTAGATTTATAATGAGTTAAATAGATCTACTGGACTCAACAGCAGTTTTAGAAGGTTGCAATCTTATTTGCTCCACCATGATAAATCCTAAAGAGCTCTGCTCCAGAAGACTCCTGAAACATTAACTTGTAGTTTGTTTTCAGTTCTCGTCTTTAAATTCCTTAAAATGCTAAAATGCTTTTAGCTACAAAGAAACCATTTAATGTGGATTTAATTAAGGCAGAACACAAGTCTCCGGTATCACGATGACATATATCCAGGAGAAGGAACCCTTCAGGACAGGGTTCCTTTACCAGCTACTCCCAAGTGCCTAGCACCATAAACATTTAGAGAAGCCATTAGGAATAACCAATAAAATTACAAGAAGAAATCCCTAAGTTGGCCAGTTTCAGAGGTGCCATCAAAAAAGAAAAAGTGGGCTGGAGAGATGGCTTAGCGGTTAAGGCGCCTGCCTCCTAAGCCTAAGAACGCTGGTCCCAATCTCCAGCAGTTCCAATCTCCAGGTCCCACGTTTAGCCAGATGCAAAATGAGGCAAGGGCGCAATGCTGCGCTTGACCACAAGGGGGCGCACGGATCTGGATTTTGTTCGCAGCAGCTGAGAGACTGCTGTGCGCCCATCTCTATCTGTCTCCCTCTCCCTCTCTGTCTATCTCCAAAAAAAAGAAAAGAAAAGAAAAGAAAAGAAAAGAAAGGAAAAGAAAGGAAAAGAAAGGAAAGGAAAGGAAAGGAAAGGAAAGGAAAGGAAAGGAAAGGAAAGGAAAGGAAAGGAAAGGAAAGGAAAAGAAAGAAAAGAAAAGAAAAGAAAAGAAAAGAAAAGAAAAGAAAAGAAAAGAAAAGAAAAGAAAAGAGAAAAAAAGAAAAGAAAAGAGAAAAAGTAACCTACAGGTGAATGCAAAGAAGCCGGGCGTGGTGGCGCACGCCTTTAACCCCAGCACTCAGGAGGCAGAGGTAGGAGGATCGCTGTGAGTTCAAGGCCAGCCTGGGACTACAGAGTGAATTCCAGGTCAGCCTGGGCTAGACAGAGACCCTACCTCAAGAAAAAAAAAATGAAGAAGGAAGAAATAAATAAATAAATACCATATTCAGGGCTGTTTCAAGAAGCTAAAATACACCTAAGATCAATATTTTAAAGACTTTTTTAAGTTGAAATAACACAAATGCACATCTTCAATATGAAATGAATGAATGGATGGGGCTAGAGAGATAGCTCAGCACTTAAAGGCACTTGTTTGCAAAGCCTGATGGCCCAGGTTCAGTTCCCCCAGTACCCAGGTAAAGCCAGATGCATAAAGTGAGACCCATGTGTGGGAGTTTACTTGCAGTGGCAAACAATCCTGGTGCAGCCACACTCACTCTGTCTCTCTCAGGCAAGCGCCTTAACCACTAAGCCATCTCTCCAAGCCCATATCTCTCTCTTTCAAATATATAAGTAAAAGTACTTTTAAAAGAAATGAGTGGTAACTGAGCCGAACACATATGAGATAAAAACTAATAAATTCTTTATTATTGAGATTTATAAAACAGTATAATTTAGTAAAAATATAGAACATTCCATCAAGAATAGAAAATAACTCAGTCTTCAAGTACAAATTATTTTAATTCTGAAAACTCTGAATACAACTGAGATGAATTTAATAGTTTTGCATGAAAAGAGGACAGACAGCAACATACCATAAGATTGAATAAGTTGGGCATGGTGGCACATGCCTTTAATCCCAGCACTTGGGAGGCAGAGGTAGAGGGATCACTGTGAGTTTGAGGCCAGCCTGAGACTATATGGTGAGTTCCACGTCAGCCTGGGCTAGAACGAGACCCTACCTTGAAGAAAAAAAAAAAAAAAGATTGATCAGGAAAGCACTCTTTTTTCTGAACCTTGAAAGGAAACATTATCTGAAAATAAAAAAACGAGTCTTACATACTAAGATGAATTAATACATAAAAGTCATTTAAATTTTTTTCCAGGGTTGGAGAGATGGCTTAGCAGTTAAGGTGCTTGACTGCAAAGCCTAAGGACCCAGGTTTGATTCCACAGTACCCACGTAAGCCAGATATACAAGGTGGCACATGTGTCTGGAGTTCGTTTGCAATGGCTGTAGGCCCTGGTGCACTCATTGTCTCTCTCCCTCTCCCTCTTCCTCTCTCTCTCTTGCAAATAATAAATAAATTAAAATTTTATTATATTTTTTATTAACAACTTCTTTAATTGTAGACAATATCCCATGTTATTTCCCTCCCCCCACTTTCCCCTTTGAAACTCTCCATCATATCCCCTCCCCCTCTCAATCAGTCTCTCTTTTCAGTTTGACAAATATTTTTAACAAGCTTTTCCTGATTATGAAAATATTCCCTATTCATTATTATGTGTTTATTACAGGAAAAAATTGGGAAGATACTAGAAAATCCCCTGTCCAAACATCTAAAATCTCACAACTCAGAAATCTTTTTCAATACCTGGTTGTTGTCGTTTTTTCCCCCCCGGCAAAATTGTCTGGGGTTTCTTTTGATTTTTCACTTGGTAATACATTGTGAGCCTTACATAGACTATTAAATGCTATTTTGTAAAGTGACTTGAGACAGCAGAATAATATTCCATTGTATAGATGTATATACAGGTGTAAGGAACAATTTGGTTCATTAATCCTCTAATGCAGAACATCAAGGATATTTCTGTGCGTACTAGCATGCATGTGTGTGTGTGTGTCTGTGTGTGTGTGCACATGTCTGCATATGTGTGAGTGCAGGCGTGTATGCCATGGCACGCATGTACAGGTCAGAGAACTAACTCAGGCGTTGGTGGTCCTGGCCTCCCACCTTGTTTGAAGCAGGGTCTCTTGTTATTCATTGCTGTGTTTTCTGCCTCCCTTCTCCCCAGAGGAGTGCTGGGATTAGACAGCCACTGCTGTGTCAGCTTCACATGGGTCCTGAGGGTACAAACTCTGCTCCACGCGCTTGTGTGGCAAGGGCTTTATCCACTGGGCTGTCTCACCAGCTGTCCAAGGGCATTTCTGATTTGCTGCTATTGTATTTTCTTTATTTTGATTTTAAAAAGACATTAAAAAAATTTTTTTATTCATTTATTTGCAAGCAATGAGAATGAGAAAGGGAATAGGCATACCATGGCCTCTTGCCACTGCAAACGAACTCTAGACACATGTACCACTTTGTGCATTGGGCTTTATGTGGGTACTGGGGAATTAAACCCCAGCTGAGAGGCTTTGCAAGCAACCACTTTTAACCACTGAACCATCTCCCCAGCCCTGCTGCTCTTTTTTTGTTTGTTCATTTTCAAGGTAGGGTCTTGATCTAGCCCAGGCTGACCTGGAATTCACTATGTAGTCTCAGGGTGGCCTTGAACTCACAGTGGTCCTCTACCTCAGCCTCCCAAGTGCTGGGATTAAAGTTGTGCACCACCACGCCCAGCCAAAAAAAAAAAAATTAAAAAAATTTTAAACCATTTAAATGGCGCATATTCCTGACAAAGTTTAAAATACATGCTTAAGGTGGTAAGCTATTTTATTTAAGGTAGTAAGTTATCTTATTTAAGTGCCAGTCCCTTTAAGATTATGTGCTTCGCTCTGGTATTGCACAATCAGAGGAACATGCTTGATCACCAACTCAACATGTGAACTGTAGCCATGTCATTCAGGAAGCCAAATATTTTGTTTGTTTTGATACCTTTAACAGTGAGAAGGAAGGTCAATTACAAACATTAAAATAAACTTCGTGCTCTTGGCACTGAAACCCACCGCGAGACAAATTCATCTTTCAAATATAACTACATTCAGAATTTCCCAATACAGTTACATAACTGCAA
Source organism: Orientallactaga sibirica (assembly GCA_036365145.1). Lineage (NCBI taxonomy): Eukaryota > Metazoa > Chordata > Mammalia > Rodentia > Dipodidae > Orientallactaga > Orientallactaga sibirica. The sequence goes on along the minus strand of JAEOAD010000013.1, from coordinate 26,545,689 downwards.
CAATAACCACAGAAAAATTAAAACCAGGGGCTATCTGCCTCATCTCCCTACAGGTTGAGCCTTCCACAATGTCCAAATTTCATTGTAATTCTCACTTTCTACCAGAAACGCGGTTCTAAAACATTAATCCTCAGGGTGGGTTGTTTGGTTTTATAAAGAGCTGTATGTCCCTGTGGCTCTCTAGTTTGCTACTCTGCCCAAGTCTACAATAAGGACCAAAAGGTCTGGGGGTGCTAGTCAGTGGTAGCATGCTTGATTGCATGCAGAAGAACTTGGGTTCAGGCTGGAGGGATGACTCAGTGCTTATTGGCACTTGCTTGCAAACCCTGCTGGCCTGGGTTCGATTCCCCAGCACTCATATAAAGCCAGATGCAAAAAGTGGCAAAAGCATCTGGTGTTCATTTGTAGTAACAAGAGTACATCCAACATGTGTGCACGCGTGCACACGTACACGCACGCACACACATACACACTCACTCAAATTAATTTTTAAAAGTTTTTGAAAAAGAAGATTTTTTTTTTTTTTGGGGGTTTTGCAAGGTAGGGTCTCACTCTGGTCCAGGCTGACCTGAAATTAACTATGTAGTCTCAGGGTGGCCTTGAACTCTCAGCGATCCTCCTACCTCTGCCTCCCGAGTGCTGGGATTAAAGGCGTGCGCCACCACACCCGGCCAAAGAAGATTTTGAAGTTGGGCATGGTGGTGCACACCTTTAATCCCAACACTCGGGAGGCAGACATAGTAGAAGGAGAATCACCAAGAGTTCGAGGCCAACCCAAGACTACATAGTGAATTCCAGGTCAGCCTAGGTTAGAGCGAGACCCTACCTCAAAAAATAATAATAATAATAAATAATAAGAAGATTTTGAGGGCTGGAGATATGGCTTAGAAGTTAAGGTGCTTGCCTGCAAAGCCTAAGAATGTATGTTCAAATCTCCAGGTCCCATGTAACCAGAAGCACAGTGAGGCAAGCGGTGCAATACCACACGTGTGTACAAGGGAGCACACATGTCTGGAGTTTGTTCACGGAGGCTGAAAGGCCCTGGTGCACCCATTCTGTGCGTGCTTGTGTGTCTTGCTCTCAAAAATAAGAAAAAAAAATTAAAAAGACTTTGAGCCAGGTGTGGTAGTGCACGCCTTTAATCCCAGCACTCACGAGGCAGAGGTAGGAGGATCGCCATGAGTTTGAGGCCACCCTGAGACTACATAGTGAAATCCAGGTCAGCCTGGGCTAGAGTGAGACCTTACCTTGAAAAACAAAACAAACAAAAAAAAAAGTCTTTGGGGGCTGGAGAAAATGGCTTAGCAGTTAAGGTGTTTGTCTGCAAAGGACTCAGGTTCAATTCCCCAGGAACCACATAAGCCAGATGCAAAAAATGGTGCATGTGTCTAGAGTTCATTTGCAGTGGCTGAAAGCCCTGGCATGCCCATTCTCCCTCCTTCCCTCTTTCTCTCTCTCAAATAAAATAAAGAAGAGATCTTGCATTAAAAAAAAATGAAGGACTGGAGAGATGGCTTAGCAGTTAAGGCACTTGCTTGCAAAGCCAAAGGACCCAGATTTAATTCCCCAGTACCCACATAAGCCAGATGCATTAGGTGGTGCATGTGTCTGGAGTTCGTTTGCACTGACTGGGGGCCTGGGCATGCCCATTCTATTTCTGCCTCTTTCTCTCATTCTCTCTCTCTCTCAAATAAACAAAACTAAAATTATTATTATTATTATTATTTTTTTTTTGGTTTTCCAAGGTAGGGTCTCACTCTAGCTCTGGCTGACCTGGAATTCACTATGTAGTCTCAGGGTGGCCTCAAACTCTTGGTGATCCTCCTACCTCTGCCTCCCAAGTGCTGGGATTAAAGGCGTGTGCCACCACGCCCAGCTAAAATTATTTTTTTTAAAAGAAGACTCTGGGTTCAATCTTTAGCATCATCACCACAACAGAAAAAAAGATTTTTAGGAATATTAAACATAAACAAAATGTAAAACTGGGCTGGAGAGATGGCTTAGCAGCTAAGTGCTTGCCTGTGAAGCCTAAGGACCCTGGTTCGAGGTTTGATTCCCCAGGACCCACGTAAGCCAGATGCACAAAGTGGCGCATGTGTCTGGAGTTCATTTGCAGTGGCTGGAGGCCCTGGTGTGCCCATTCTCTATCTATCTGTCTCTTTCTGTGTCTGTTGCTCTCAAATAAATAAATAAAAATAAAAATAAATTTTTACAAAATGTAAAACTGGCATTACTTCTAAGCCAAACACAAGGCTCACATCTGTCATATCACCACTTGGGAAGCTGATACAGGAAGAGACACCCAGGAGCTCAAAGCCAGCCTGGGCTACATAGTGAGTTTGAGATCAGCCTGGGCTATCTAGTGAGACACTCTTTTAAACAAAAAAAGTGAAGGCTGGAGAGATGGCTTAGTGGTTAAGATGCTTGCCTGGGAAGCCTGAGGACCCAAGTTCAATTCCCCAGTACCCACATAAGCCAGATGCATAAGGTGGCACATGTGTCTGGAGTTCATTTGCAGTGGCTAGAGAACCTAGTGTGCCCATCCTCTCCTTCCCCCACAATGACTAATTTTAAAAACATGAAAAACAAAAATTAACACTACTTCTAAAAAATACCTATTTACTCATTTGCAAGCAGAGAGAGAATAAAGACAGACAGAAAGAGAATGGTTGGCTTTACATGGGTACTAGGGAATCGAACCTGGGTTGTTGGGTTTTGCAGGCAAGCATCTTAATTGCTGAACCTTCTCTCCAGCCCTAACGTTACTCTTTTTTTTTTTTTTTTTTTTTTTTGAGAGAGAGAGAGGAAGAGGCAGAGAGAGAGAGAGAGAGAATGGGTGTGCCAGTGGCCTCTCAGCCACTGTGAATGAACTCCAGACACGTGCGCCCCCTTGTGGGCAAGTGCAGCATTGATCCCTTGCATCACTTGTGTCTGGCTAAATGTGGGACCTGGAAAATCCAATGGGTGTTCTTAGGCTTGGCAAGCAGGCGCCTTAACTGCTAAGCCATCTCTCCAGCCCCCTAACATTACTTTTGAGAAAACATTTTTGTTTTGTTTTGTTTTAGTTTTGGTTTTTCGAGGCAGGGTCTCACTCTAGCCCTGGAACTCACTCTGTAGTCTGAGGCTGGCCTCAAACTCACAGTGATCCTCCTACCTCTGCCTTCCAAGTGCTGGGACTAAAGGTGTGCACCACCACACCCAGCTTTGAGAGACCATTTTACCTATTTAAAACTGCAGGGATTTTGCAGAATGCTGACAGACTCCCATGTCTAGTACTTGAACACATTATGTGTTCAACAGTCTTTTTTTTTTTCTTACAAGCATGTTGTTAATGCCACACTAATATGTGAATGTAGTTTTAAAAAAAAAAAAAAAAAAAAAGACAAATTTGGCCCAGGCTGGAGTTTTGAAATGCAACACTTTCCCAGTGATAAGGCAGCTCTGCATTTTAGAGAACATGAGTAATATTTCACAACCTTTCTACTTTCCTCTCACCTAGAAGGCTGGAAAACCCCACTGCAGGCTTTCAAAACTTCTCAGATATAAGGGGGGAAAAAAACCAGAAACCAGCTTTAGCTGTAGGATTTCACTGCCATGAGCATAAGGAAACTCTGAGTTATAGATACCTCGCATTATGCTTTTTCCACTGACAGTGTAACTTCTGTCAACATTTAAAGACAATTCAACCCTGTTCAAAGGTGACAGTGAGAATCCTGGAAGTGGACATTCTCTTGTTTGTTTGCATGAGGGTATGTTCTCTGCACAAGGAATTCAAGTTTTTCTCCACGGTGACTTGATGTCCCATTTTTATTTTTATTTGATAGTGAAAGAGGGAGAGAGAGAGAATGGGTGCGTCAGGGCCTCGAGCCACTGCAAATGAACTCCAGACACATGCGCCACCTTGTGCATCTGGCTTACATGGGTACAGGGGAACAGAACCTGAGTCCTTAGGCTTTGCAGGCAAGCATCTTAACTGCTAAGCCATCTCTCCAGCCCATTTAATTTAATTTAATTTTTATTTTTATTTTTTGGTTTTTCGAGGTAGGGTCTCACTCTAGCTCAGGCTGACCTGAAATTCACTATGTAGTCTCAGGGTGGCCTCGAACTCATGGTGATCCTTCTACCTCTGCCTCCCGAGTGCTGGTATTAAAGGAGTGCGCCACCACGCCCGGCTAAAATTTATTTTATTTTATTTATTTGAGAGAGAAAGAGGGAGAGGGAGGGAGAGAGAATGATCTCTCAAATTTAAATCATATCCTTTTAGAGCTTTGAATTCTGTGCTCAAGATTTGATTTCACAATCCACCACCACACCAAATAATCACCATATATGCAAAGAAATACATTTCTTATTTAAATTTTATTTATTTGTAAGCACGGACAGAAAGAGAGAGAATGTGTGTGTGAGTATGGGTGTGCAGGGCCTTTAGCCACTGCAAATGAACTTGGGACACATGTGCTATTTTGTGCATTCAGCTTTACATGGGTATTGGGGACTCGAACCTGAACTGTCAGATTTTGCAAGCAAGTGCCTTAACCACTGAGTAATCTCTTCAGTCCAAGAAATCCGCTTCTGAGACTGATTTCTAATAGGGCTTGCTGTGCTCCATTCACCTGCCTCAGAACTTACCCCAGATAAGTAACACACTTAAATCTCTATATTTCTGAAATCAAAATCAATAACTCAAAAAAAATTTCACTAAAACAAGATTAGAAGCCAGGTTGCACATGTCTCCAATCCTAGCACTTGGAAGGCTGAGTTAGGAGAATCTCGCTCTGAGTTCAAGGCCAGCCTGGAACTAGAGTGAGGCCCTACCTGAGAGTGAGAGAGAGAGGGAGAGGGAGAGGGAGAGGGAGAAGGAAGGAAGGAAGGAAGGAAGGAAGGAAGGAAGGAAGGAAGGAAGGAAGGAAGGAAGGAAGGAAGGAAGGAAGGAAAAGGAAAAGGAAAAGGAAAAGGAAAAGGAAAAGGAAAAGGAAAGGAAAAGGAAAAGGAAAGGAAAAGGAAAAGGAAGGAAGGAAAAGGAAAAGAAAGAAAGGAAAGGAGGGAGGAAAGGAGGAAAGGAGGGAAGGAAGGAAGGAAGGGAGGGAGGAGGAGGGAAGGGAGGAAGGGAGGGAGGGAAAAGGAAGGAAGGAAAGAAAAAATGAAAAAGAAAGAATGAAAGAGGGAGGGGAGGGAGGGAGGAGGGAGGAAGGGAAGAAAGGAGGAAGGAAAGAAGGAAGGAAGGAAGGAAGAAAGAAGGGAATGAGGGAGGGAGGGAGGAGGAAGGAAGGGAGGGAGGGAGGAAGGAAGGGAGGGAGGGAGGGGAAAAGAAGGAAGGAAAGAAAGAATGAAAGAAAGAGAGGGAATGAGGGAGGGAGGGAGGAAGGGAGGAAGGGAAGAAGGGAGGAAGGAAGGAAGGAAGGAAGGAAGGAAGAAAGGAAGGAAGGAAGGGAGGGAGGGAGGGAGGGAGGGAGGGAGGGAGGGAAAGAGAGAGAAAGAGAGAGAAAGAGAGGGAGGGAGGCCCACACAGCACAGTCAAGGTCACTCTGTTTGTACACGGAGTCCAAGAAAACGCTTACAGCTCTTCTCCTATGGAATACAACACAGAAACAGCAGCCTCCAGGAAACCACACGCCCCATTACCAAGCCGTCATTGCCTTGGCAGTGTGGTGGTTGAGGACGAAGCCTCTGGAATCAGTTCTGTCAGAGTTTGGCTCCAGCCCTGCCATGACCAGCAATGTGACCTTGGACAAGTTATTTAACTTCTCTGTGGTTATTTCTTCATTCTCATCTGGGGATAATAATATTCATTCCGCTGTGGACCATAAAATAAAGCCAGAGCTGGAAACTGCTTGGCACACTGAAAGTGAACAGTTAAGTATTAGGTATTATTTTCATTATCTTGATACTTTATTGGGAACATTTTCTCCAACTCTGGGTTTAGACATGATTTGCAGTAATTTTAATTTTCTGTTCATTTCTTGAAAGATGGCAAAACATCACAGAGATAATTAGTAAGCCTACTCAAGTGAGCCCATGTTATGCAGTGCTATAGCTCAGACTTATAAACAGAATGTTTATTTTATTACTTTTTTAGGCAGGACCTCACTCTAACCCATGCTGGCATGGAATTCACTCTGTAACCCAGGCTGGCCTTGAACTCACTGCAATCCTCAACCTTCCGAGAACTGGAATTACAGGCAAAAACTTTTTTGTTGTTGTTGTTGTTGTTTTCGAGGTAGGGTTTCACTCTGGCCCAGGCTGACCTGGAACTCACTATGTAGTCTCAGGGTGGCATCCAACTCACAGCGATCCTCCTACCTCTGCCTCCCAAGGGCTGGGATTAAAGGCTTAAGCCACCACGCCCGGCCCAAAAACAATGATTTTTAATACAAATCATGGATGTGGCTATCACTAGTAACTTTGACCCCATTCCCCATATGCAAAGAAATCCCCTCTGGGGAGGGGGAAACAAGCATTTTCAGAAAACCTGGGGTTTGTCCTGTTATCATTACAGAGTAAAGCCAAAGTCACACTTACGAGCCCACTGGGCACTGAGAATATTAGTCACGAAATTAATTCCAACAAATAACAATAATTGATAGGTTCATTGATGTATTTCCCCTTGTCTTCCCCAACCTTTCTCTAGTCAGAAAGGGAAGTTTTCATATTTTCTGAGAATCTCATGACTACTCTCAAACCAGGCTCTCTATCTTAGTATAATTTTTATAATGAGTCAGTCCAAGCACCTCAAAAAAAAAAAAAAAAAACTAGCAGTGCATACACTACGCAATGATTTCTCTTCAAAAAAAGATATGTCAAAAAAGACATTAAAAGGGCTGTTCAGAGCGCCAGAGTGATGGAAGAGTGCATGGAGAGTGAGTTGGCAGGAGATCTGACACACTAACTCCTGAAGGTGGCAGAGACAGATGCTCTTTCTCATCAAGAAGCTCTTGCAGACGAGATCGGGCGCGTTCAGGATGGTATGGCCGTAGACAATGAGTTCTTAATGTAAAAGTTTTTCTTAGTTAAGACCAATCTTTTAGTGCTACACCTATAAAGATTTGAATTGTTTCATGGCATTTAGCCTAATAAGAGGCAAGCTGAGAAAATATTTTGGGAAGAGGGAGACAGGACCTCATATTAAATTGATGTATCTTCTACCAATTGTATCATTAAGAAAGTGTTAACAAATTAAGAAACAAAACCTGAAAGTGTTAAAAAATATATATACATGTATATCTGTATATATGCATGTACACATATAGACATAGATGTTTTTAATGTACAAATTCAAATGCCTGCTTGATGTGAGAGTTAAACAGTCCTTATGAGATATTATGAAGGAAGTACTCTATTCAGTACATGTGATATTAAACATTACGAACTTTAAAAAAATAAAAATAAAAACAAACTAACTTAAAAAAAAAAGGAAGCTCTTGCAGTGCACATGGGGTATAATATGCAGGAAAATAGGCATCATTGCCATGAATCAACTCAAAGAAGAAAATATGCTATATGAGATAAATAAAAACCTCTTATTTCTTGAGTACTGGTGTGGAGAGAATTAGGTCAAAATCCTGCAAGTATTAAGTACACTTGCAAATATCACTACGCACAACAGTGCCCCATGCGAATGCAATATTTCTTTTAGGGTTGTGATCCAAAAGAAAACATGGGAGAGATAAACTGATCTGTAACTACAAACACCTCTGAATCTGTCAATTCAGGTAGGCGTCTATTTAATCATTACTCTATTTAAAAGAAAGTTAGTGAGGTCTGGAGAAATGGCTTAGTGGTTAAGGCACTTGCCTGCAAAGCCAAAGGACCCAGGTTTGATTCCCCAGGACCCACATAAACCAGATGCAAAAGGGGGGACACACGTATCTGGATTTCTTTTGCAGTGGCTGGAGGCCCTGGTGTGCCCATTCTCTCCCTCTCTCTTTCTTCCTGTCTATTTCTCTCTCTCTCTCCCCACCCCCCCCGTCAAGTAAATAAAGAAAAATTTTAAAATATATTTTAAAAAAAGAAAGTTAGTGAGAAGCCAGGAAAACATCTCTTGCTTTAATTATCAAAATAATACTATATGTGTCCTTCCCACTATTTCACATAACTATTCTCTGACATGTAGATTGAAAATAACCTGTTGGAGCCAGGCGTGGTGGTGCACTCCTTTAATCCCAGCACTCGGGAGGCAGAGGTAGGAGGATTGCTGAGAGTTCGAGGCCACCCTGAGACTACATAGTGAATTCCAGGTCAGCCTGGACCAGAGTGAGACCCTACCTCACAAAACCAAAAAAAAATAATAATAATAAATAAATAAAATAAAATAAAATAACTTGTTGGAGCCAGGCATGGTGGCACAAAGCCTTTAATCCCAGCACTGGGGAGGCACAGGTAGGAGGAATGCTGTGAGGTTGAGGCCACCCTGAGACTACATAGTGAAATACAGATCAGCCTGGGCTATAGCAAGACTCTATCTCAAAAAACAAAAAAACAAAAGAAAAGAAAAATCTGTCAGTGCTGGAGAGATGGCTTAGCAGCTGAGGCTCTTGCCTACAAAGCCAAAGGACTCAGGGTCAATTCCCCAGTACCCACGTAAGCCAGACCCACAAGGTGGTGCATGCATCTGGAGTTTGTTTGCCATGGCTGGAGGCCCTGGCGCACCCATTCTCTTTCTATCTGCCTCTTTCTTTCCCTCTCTCTCAAATAAATAAATAAAATATTTTTTAAAATAACCTGGGGCTGGACAGATGGCATAGTGGGTAAGGCATTTGCCTGCAAAACCAAAGGATCCTAGTTCAATTCTCCAGGACCCACATAAGCCAGACACACAGGGGGTGCATGTGTCTAGAATTCGTTTGCAGGGGCTGGAGGCCCTGGCATGTCCATTCTCTCTCTTTCTCTGCCTCCTTCTCTCTCTCAAATAAATAAATAAATGTTTATTTAAAAAACTGTCGGCCGGGCGTGGTGGCGCATGCCTTTAATCCCAGCACTCGGGAGGCAGAGGTAGGAGGATCGCCGTGAGTTCGAGGCCACCCTGAGACTACATAGTTAATTCCAGGTCAGCCTGGACCAGAGTGAGACCCTACCTCGAAAAACAAACAAACAAACAAACAAACAAACAAACAAACAAAAACTGTCATCCACCAAACAAAAAAAGAGTTAGCCGGGCGTGGTGGCTCATGCCTTTAATCCCAGCACTTGGGATGCAGAGGTAGGAGGATCGCCGTGAGTTTGAGGCCACCCTGAGACTACATAGTTAATTCCAGGTCAGCCTGGACCAGAGTGAGACCCTACCTCGAAAAACCAAAAACAAAACAAACAACAAAAAAAAAACCTGTCATTTAAAAACCATATGGGAGGGGGCTGGAGAGATGGTTCGGCAGTTAAGGTGTTAGCCTGCAAAGCTTAGGACACAGGTTTGATTTCCCAGAACCCACATAAGCCAGATGTACAAGGTGGAACATGTGCCTGAAGTTCATTTGCAATGACTGGAGGCCCTGGTGTACCCATTCTCTCTCTTTCTCTCTGCTTGCAAATAAATAAATAAAAGTATTTTAAAAAACTATACAAGGCTGGGCACTGTGGTGCACTCAGAAGGCAGAGGTAGAAGGATCACTGTGAGTTTCAGGCCAGCCTGGGACTACAGAGTGAATTCCAGGTCAGCCTGGGCTAGATTAAGAAAAAAAAATACTCCACAGGGGGCTAGTGATGTGGTTTGGTTAGCAGAGTGCTTGCCTAGTGTGCACAAAGTCCTGGGTTTGATCCCCAGCACCACATAAAGCCAGGCAATGGTGACCCGTGCCTGTAATCCCAGCAAGAGAATGAGAAGTTCAAAGTCATCCTCAGCTGCGTAGCACGTTTGAGACCAGCATGGGCTTCATGACATCCTGCCTCAAAAAACAAATAACCCCTCCCCACCCCACAAAACTACCCTCCAGGAGGGTCAAAGAGCTTTAAGACAAGGGTGATTCCTCCAGAGCCTGCTACTAGCACCAAATTTCCCCTGGTTCTTATTGAAGTCTTCTGTGACCTGTATGTGGCTTTTAGGGAAAGTCAGAAAACCTGCCACAGTCACTGTTCAATGCAGGAGTTTCTACAGCATAGGAACCCATGGCAACTCCTCTATAATGCCAGTATTCAAGACCCCACAGAACATGTCTCAGCTCTACCTTAGCACCTACCTGTTCCGGGTACCTGGAAGGAAATGGCTAGCAACAGCACCATTTTCCTGTTTATTGTACTTCACCTTGAAGAGAGATGGGAAAAGATTCAAGGATGCTTGCCTTCCCACCCGAGTACTCGAATACTCGGGCTCAGCTCAGGGAAGGTGTCATGAAACAGGACAATGGCTCAAAGAAAAAAAAACACGTGACACCTGATATTTGGCTTTATATGCTTAAAATGAAAACATGACCTGATAGAAGGTTAACATGCAGACCTATTTTTGAAAATATAAACAGGAAACACCCCCAACCCCAATATTACCATTTAAAAAAAAGGAAATCAAACCTCAAAGATACCTTCCAAGGAAGTCCTGGGTGTGACCAAAACTAACAAAAGTAATTAAACGTCATCTAAAACACCAAAACTAACAAAAGTGAGGGTCTCACTCAATCAACTAAAATTTTGACATCTCCTCTCTTTTGACTGGCAAAAAACAAAACAAAACAACAATGACAATGTAGATTTTGATAAGTAAAATCTTCAAGTACCATCAATATTTTACTTCCAAAAAGGCTACTAGAATTAAGAGTGAATACAATTTTTTTGGAAAAACTATTTTTATCGTGATGTTTACAATTTAAATGTTCAAAAAATATCTGTCTAATAAATGGAAACAAGGTTGTTGAATTTGACTTTCTCATTCTCAGAAACAAGCCCAAAACTGTTGAGTTTACAACACTGCAGGGGAAAAAAATACTTCTGATTTTACAATAGTTTTATTCACAACGCTCAGATTAAAAGACAAAAATAGCCAGGTGTGATGGTTCATGTCTATAGTGCCAGACTTGAGAGATTGATGCGGGAGGACTGTCATGAGTTCCAGGCCAGCCTGGGCTACCTAGTGTAAGTCCAGACTATCTTGGACTACTATGTCAAAAACAAAAACAGAGAGCTGGGCGTGGTGGCGCACTCCTTTAATCCCAGCCCTCAGGAGGCAGAGGTAGGAGGATTGCTGTGAGTTCAAGGCCGCCCTGAGACTACAGAGTGAATTCCAGGTCAGCCTGGGCTAGAGTGAGGCCCTACCTCAAAAAAAAAAAAAAAAAAAACACAAAACAACAACAACAACAACAAAAACGGGGATCAGATGTGGTGACAAACACCTTTAATTCCAGTACTTAAAAGGCTGAGGTAAGAGGATTGCTGTGAGTTCAAGGCCGCCCTGAGACTACAGAGTGAATTCCAGGTCAGCCTGGGCTAGAGTGAGGCCCTACCTCAAAAAAAAAAAAAAAAAAAAAAAAAAAAAAAAACAAAAACAACAACAACAAAAACGGGGATCAGATGTGGTGACAAACACCTTTAATTCCAGTACTTGAAAGGCTGAGGTAAGAGGATTGCTGTGAGTTCAAGGCCAGCCTGAGATTACATAGCAAATTTCAGGTCAGCCTAGTCTAAGGCAAGACCATCACCTTAAAAAAAAAAAAAAAGGCTGGAGAGATGGCTCAATGGTTAAAGGAACTTATCTGCAAAGCCTGCTGGCGCAGGTTCAACTCCCCAGTACCAGGTAAAGCCAGATACACAAAGTAAAACATACATCAGGAGTTCGTCTGCAGTGGCAACTCATGCTCTCTCTCCTCTTTCTCAAGTATATATATATTTGTGTGTGTGTGTGTGTGTGTGTGTGTGTGTGTGTGTGTGAGAGAGAGTAGGGGCTGGAGAGATGGCTTAGCAGTTAAGGTGCTTGCCCGTGAAGCCTAAGGACCCAAGACCCATGTAAGCCAAATGCACAAGGTGGCGCATGCATCTGGAGTTCATTTGCAAGGGCTGGAGGGCCTGGCACGCCCATTCTCTCTCATTTTTTCCTTGCCCTCTCTTTCAAATAAATAAATAAAATTATTATTATTTTTTTCTTTTTTTTGGTTTTTGCAAGGTAGGGTCTCACTCTGGTCCAGGTTGACCTGGAATTCACTATGTAGTCTCAGGGTGGCCTCGAACTCTCAGCGATCCTCCTACCTCTGCTTCCCGAGTGCTGGGATTAAAGGTGTGCGCCACCACGCCTGGCTTTAAAAAAATTTTTAAAGTAAATAAAGGCCAGGCATGGTGGCTCACGACTTTGATCCCAGCACTTGGGAAGCTGAGGTAGGAGGATTGCCATGAGTTAAAGAATTCCAGGTCAGCCTGGAGTACAGCGAGAACCTACCTCGAAAAACCAAAAAATAAATTAAAAAATAAAAACAAAACAAGGGCTGGAGAAATGGCTTAGTGGTTTAGGTGCTTGCCTGCGAAGCCTAAAAATCCAGGCTCAGGACCCACGTAAGCACAAGGTATAGCGCATGCGTCTGGAGTTCATTTGCATCAGCTACAGGCCCTGGTGCACCCATTCTCTTCCTCTCTTTCTCTGTCTAATAAATAAATACATAAAATTAAAATATTAAAAAAACAAAAAAAAGGAAACAAACTATTCCTTTAAACATGTATTTGGGGACCAGTGATACTGTGCGTATGCCTGTATTACTGGAGCGTGAATGCAGGGCCTCGTGCTTGCCCTGAGCTGCATTCACAGCCTTTTTTACTTATGTTGAAACAGACTCTTGCTATGTAGCTCAGGCCAGCCTCAAACTTTTCATTTCTCCTGCTGGATTCTCTTGCTTCAATATCCCCAGTAGCTGGGATTACAAGCAGGTATCGCCATACCCAGCTTTAGGGCTGACTTGCAAAACCCAAAAGAAGTTCCAGAGTCAAGACATTTTGTACTTTATTGCATTTAAAAAAAAAAAAAAAAAAAAAAATTATTTTGCTGAAGAACTTAGTTATTTGGAATAGTCAAGTTGGTTTTTTGTGTTTGGTGTTCGTGTGTGTGTGTGTGTGTGTGTGTGTGTGTGTGTGTGTGTTTTGGGTTTTTCGAGGTAGGGTCTCACTGTAGCCTAGGCTGACCTGGAATACACTAAGTAGTCTCAGGGTGGCCTTGAACTCATGGCGATCCTCCTACCTCTGCCTCCCACGTGCTGGGATTAAAGGCGTGTGCCACCATGCCCAGCTAGTCAGGTAGTTTTTAAAACGAGTTTCAAATGTTAAAAGGAAAAATAACCAAAACAAAACAAAACAAAAACCTCAGGATGGAGGGATGGCTCAGCAGTTAAGGAGCTTGCCAGCAAAACCAAAAAAAATCTAGGTTCAATTCCCCAGTACCCACGTAAAGCCAGATGCACAAGGTAGCACACGCATCTGGAAGATTGTTTGCAGTGGCTAGAGGCTCTGGTGCACCCATTCATGCTTGTGCTCTCTCCCTCTCCCTCTCTCTCTCTCTCTCTCTCTGGCACAAACACACACACAAATAGATAAATAGTTAAATAAATATTTTTTAAAACTCAGGACCGGGTGAGATAGGCCAGTAGTTAAAGGTGCTTGCTTGCAAAGTCTGCTGCCCTGGGTTTGATTCCCCAGCACCCACATAAAGCCAGATGCACAAAGGGGCTTGGAGTTCATTTGCAGGGTCAAGAGGCTCCAGCATGCCCACTTTCTCTCTCTCATGCAAATAAATATATCTTAAAAAAAAAAAACAAAAAACCCAAAGCCCAAAACAATGGTGTTCACTTTGTTTTTAGGTTTGTATGTCTTCTTTGTAGTTATTCTAGGGTAATCGACACTCCAACAGAAGGACAAAAAGCATTACTGATAGAATGTCCATGTATCGGTGAATTGTTTGATGATGCACACACATACGTGCCTCGTTGGGCACTAGGAGAGTAAGGGTTTCTTTAAGTCCTCTTTTAACTAGAGTCTAATTTGAACATATTATTAACGTCTCTCTACCATCTTCCTTTCACAAAAAAAGACCACATGTATCACCTGCCTACACAACAATATGCCAAAGAAAAGCACATTCATAAATACAAGCCTAATACAAATCACAAGTAATTTGACTAACAACAGCACACTTTGAAAAAAAACTTAAAATAAGTACCAAAAGGCAATCGATGACACTTTTAATCCTGATGTGGATTTACATATGGAAAAACAAATGAAAACAAAATCAATTGAGAGGAAGAAAATGGAGGTGAAACGAGAAGTCAGAACCCAATAGGAAGTGTTGGCCAAAATATTTATGTTGTAACACTCCAAACAATGATGGCACTTTTTTTTTTTCTTCCTACAACCACACATATCATGAAGTACACATCTGGGAAAACATGTCCATCTTAAACTCAACACAAGCCATATTAATATCCCCCTGATAACAACAGGAAAGCTGAAAAAGAACTCATTGAGAGGGTGGGAAAATTTATGTAGTTGTATATACGACAAAGATTTCTAATAGAGTTTAGCTCTGAGTTATGCAATCGCCAAACTTCTGGTTGATAAAAATCAACTCTTGTTTTTTTGATGGTGAAGACAGACAGACGACAGACAGAGAAAACATCTTGCCATTCCTTCCTTGCATCTCTACCTGTGCTTGAAATTTGCATTCCCTTGAGCCTATAGAAAGCATCTTCCAGGGGAAACCTGACCAAAGTTGTGGTGTTGTCTGAACTGAATGGGACAGATAACACAAAGTGTGGCAGAGTGAATATTTTCTTAGCATCAGCAGCCCCTTCTCCATTTAGCACGATCATTCCTCTCATCCATGAGACCAAAACAAACAAAAACAAAACCTTTATTAAAACAAAGTCCAAGCTGGGCATGATGGTGCACACCTTTAATCCCAGCACTCAGGAGGCAGAGGTAGGAGGATCACCATGAGTTCAAGGCCACCCTGAGACTACATAGCGAATTCCAGGTCAGCCTGGGCTACAACAAGACTCTACCTCGAAAAGAAAAGAAAAGAAAAGAAAAGAAAAGAAAAGAAAAGAAAAGAAAAGAAAAGAAAAGAAAAGAAAAGAAAAGAAAAGAAGAAGAGAGGAGAGGAGAGAACAAAGTCCATCAACAGGATTGCCTTCCCACCCCATCTGAAGGGACCAGAACCAGTCCAGTCAGACACAATGTCCATAGTGTCACAAAATCCTCTAGGCACTGGAGATGCAACATAACAAATGAGCAACAGCAGAATGTTAGGGAAAGAAGCAAAAGTTCTCCTATCTTACGTGAACGATAACAAAATTATTTGAGATAATGTAGATGCAACAATTAAAAGCTTATTATGGTCCAGGCAACTATCCAAACACTTTGGAAAGCTAAGATACGAACAGGTGATAAACATCACTACACACACACACACACAAAAAAAAAAGATATAAGCCCAGAGACACACTAGTCCTTTCAAGGAGCGCTCCCGGAGGACTCTCCTATAGAGACATGGTATAGAATGCTACTTAGGCAAAGACCTACTTCACCACCTTTTGGGAAAAGCATGGTGTGGGAGTCCTTCAACCAAAGTTTCAGTCCCTAAACTACGGAATAAACAACCCAGTGACCAAAGAGGGGGCCTTATTCCACCTATTTGGGCCTGTTTTCTCATTTGCACAGTAGAAGAATGTAGTGCAGTGGGGAAGGGGGGATTCCCAAGTTTAAGTTAGTATGACCCACTTTGCCTCTATTTATTTGATATGAGTGTGACAGGGGACAAGACCCCGGCATGCTCCTTGAGAAAGAGGATCGGTGTCTCCTTTTGCCTTTAAAATTCTTGTGGTTTTTTTTTAATCCCAGTTTCCTAAATGCTGGCATTTTTTAAAATTTCTTTTTCCTTTTTTGCCTTTTCCATCACTGCTGACTACAAGTGTTTGCAAACACCTCTTGCTCCATACAAGTTCTTTGATCACTCTGACCATCTTGCCAGATTCCTCTAGCCTCAGACCAGCTTTTGTGATAAGACGGTTCTCCTTCCGACTCTCCATATCTACCCCATACACCAGGAGCACTTTTTCACTCTTTATCCCCGACTAGGGAAAAAAAAAAAAAAAGAAAAGAACAGCTTGCATCCCACCGCCACACGTACAAACAAACCCAAGCCTGGCAGGTCCTGATGTAGGATCCCACAGCCCAGAGCCTTATCAAAACGTTCCTATTTGTTGTCTTGACTCCTTATAAGGTTCTATTTCTTGAAGCTTGGCTAATACCTTAACCTTACCGGAGACCCCCCGCCCTGGGTTCACGTCTTTCCTGGGAGTCGCAAGCACCTCTGGGGGAGAGAGAGGGAAGGGGGAGCGAGGAAGGGGGTTAATAAGAATACACGGAGCAAAAGAGCTAGGAGACGGCAAGGATTCTTCAGAATTGCAACAGGAAGGTGCAAGGTGGCCCACAGGCAGTCCCTAGACTCCTAAGGGCTCGGCGCGGGGGGTCTCTCACACACCCACCCAGCCACAGGCGCACTGACACTTTCCACTGCGCCCTCCCTGCGCCCCGCCGCGGCCTTCGCGCCACCCCCTCGCGCGCCCCTTCTGCAGCCGCCCGAGCTCCCTGGGCACCCAGCGCGGGGCCACGGCGGTCGCCCCACGGCCCCGCGAGCGATGGCGGCGGCGCGGCTCTGCCAGGCGCCTCGGTGGCCGGAGCGTGGGGCCCTGCCCGGCCAGACTCCCCGGCTCCGTTCCCCTCGGGCCCCCCGGGGCTCGTTTCGCAGCTCCTACCTCGCTCGGCGCCCCGGGCTCCAGCGGCAGCTGCGGCCCCGCTCTCTGCCTGTCTGTCTGTCTCTCTCTCTCCGTCTTTCTCTTTTTCGCTCACTCGCTCCCTCCCTCGGCCGGACCTCCAACGCGTCGTCGCCTGCGCTTGGTCCCCGCCCGGGGTGACGGCTCCGGCCGCCGCCGACTCTCCTCCCGCCGAGGCCCACGGGGGCGCGCGGAGGCGCGCGCCGTTCGCGCGCCCAAAGCCCGGGGGCGCGCGCCCGTCACCCGCAGCCCTGAGCGCGCCCCGCTTCCTGGTTCCGCCCGGAGCGCGTTGGCCAGTCCTGTCGGTCCCTTTGCGCGCCCTCCACGAACCGTCCAGCCCGGGACCCCTCGAAGCACCCTCTTTGGAGCACCCACCCCGGTGGGAGGAGGGGGAGCGGCGGAGCTCAGCGGGGCCTGCGTCGAGCGCTGCCGCTTCTCCGGGGTGTGGGGGACCCGGACGCCCTGCACATGCTTGCTTTGTTTGGGGAGGGTCGATCACCGCTCGCAGGGCCCCGGGCGGGCGGCAGTGATTGGCACCCCCACTCCGCGGCCCGCCCACCTCCCTCCCGCGGGACCGAAACCCGCGTGCCGGGTCCTCTTTCTCCCTCTCGTAAGCAGAGGTCAGAAGTCCACAGCAACCCGGATCAATAATTATCCCGGGCTTGCTCCTGGAGAGAGTAGCTCAGCCAGGGCTCCGGACAGACAGGCCTGGGCTGAAGAGAAACCTGGATCGGAGCCCTGCTGAAGGCTTACACTGTCCCTGGCCAACTGGATCGTTGCACTGAAGGGGACAGAAGACACAGTTTCCTCTTTGGGAAAATTAGCCAGCTCCCCACCAGTCAGGAGTGTCGGAGAGACAGCTTGACCCAGACCAGATAGAATAAGCAAGATCCAGGGGGCAGCGGAGATGGGGGGGGGGGTCTTCGCGAGCCACTTCCCCAGCCCCTCCCGCAGCGTGGTGAGGATGGGTTGCAGTGTATGAGAAAGCAGCCTGAGTCACCCACTTTCCTCCCTTGCACTCCATCTCTCCAGCTGGCCAGTGGTTTCCTTGGCAACCCTCCAAGGGCCAGCGGGAAGCAAAGCACATCTGAGCTCCCAGAAACCCATCTGCAGGGGCAAAAGAGGGAGAGGGATCCCTCCTCAGTCCCTCGCAGACACACAGTGCGTGCGCCCCCTTCCCTACTGTCTTCTACAGATGTCCAGCTGGAAAAAAAAAAAATGTAGTAGCCAGAGATAACCAAAGAGCTGCAAGCTCTCCCATGATCCTCTTCCCAGCAGCCTTCACTTTATCTCCAGAAAAACACCAGCCACAAAGGTCTTTGGGTCTGTAACTGATCACAAAGCTCTTCTACCCAGCCTTCTGCTCCTGTCCCACAGGCTGAGCAAACACCTGGCACAGTGTTTGGCTCATTGTATGGGCAGGGAGCTTACAGGCTGAAGCAAGAAAGTGGATAGAGGTAGCCGCGCCTCTCATCACCACCGCCCATGATGCGATGACACGAGTATGCACACATTTCTTCTTGTAAGCCTCCATCCTTGCCCTCATATTGCCCCCTCTGCCTGGAACACCCTCCTGTCTTCCCACTGCCTGTGATACTTGCTGTAAAGCGCTTTGACCTTCACTCTCCCTGTTCACTGTCACACTGCGCGTGCCTTTAGGACAACAACTCCGATGCTGAAGAACCATTTCTTGTTAACATGTGTCTACCCCACCCCAAAGAGCAGACACAATATCCTGTTCACCTTTAAAACCCCCCACCCACAACCAGCCCTGAGTAGACACCCAATAAATATGCTATGCTCTGGAGGAGAAAACTGCAAGGACTATGCAGGTATTAGGAACACAGGGTTGGGTGCTGAGCAGATGGCTACGTGGTTAAGGAGCTTGCCTGCAAAGCCTAAAAAGCCAAGCTCAATTCCCCAGTACCCATGTAAAGCCACATGCACAAAGTGGCACATACATCGGGAGTTCCTTTGCAGTGGCTAGAGGCCCTGGCACACCCATATTCTCCCTCCCTCTCTGTCTCTTTTTCTCTGTTTGAAAATAAATTTAAAAAGAAATTTAAAAAGAACATGGGTTGGGCTGGAGAGATGGCTTAGCGGTTAAGGTGTCTACCTGTGAAGCCTAAGAACGCTTGTCAAATCTCCAGATCCCACGTTTAGCCAGATGCAAAAGTGACACAAATGTACAATGTCACACATGTGCACAAGGGGGCGCACACTCGTTTACAGTAGCTAAAAAGCCCTTGGGGTGTCCATTCTCTGCCTCTTCCTCTCTCTCTCTCTAAAAAAAAAAAAAAAAAAAAAAAAAGAACACAGGGTTGGCGTTGTAGAGATGGCTCAGTGGTTAAGGCACTTGCCTGTAATGCCTAAAGGCCTCAGTACCCACGTAAAGCCGGATGCACAAAATACTGCATGTGTCCAGTTTGCAGTGGCTGGAGGCCTTGGCAAGCTCATTCTCTCTCTGTCTTCTCTCTATCTCTCTGCTTGCAAATAAATACGTTTTTCAAAAAAGAGAGCTGGAGGGCTGGAGAGATGGCTTAGCGGTTAAGGCGCCTGCCTCCTAAACCTAAGAACGCTGGTTCCAATCTCCAGCGGTTCCAATCTTCAGGTCCCACGTTTAGCCAGTTGCAAAGTGATGCAAGGGTGCAATGCCACACTTGACCACAAGGGGGCGCATGCATCTGGATTTCATTCGCAGCGGCTGAGAGGCTGCTGGCGTGCCCATCTCTATCTGTCTTCCTCTCCCTCTCTCTCTGTCTCTCTTTGTGTCTCTCTAAAAAAAAAAAAAAAAAAAAAAAAAAAGAGGGCTGGAGAGATGGCTTAGCCCTTTAAGGTGTTTGTCTGCCAAGCCAAACGACCCAAGTTTGATTCCCCAGGACCCACATAAGCCAGAGGCACAGGGTGGCACATGTGCCTGGAGTGCATTTGCAGTGGCTAGAGGCCCTGGCCCACCCATTCTCCCTCTCTCTCTCTCCCTCAAATAAATAAATAAATAAATAAATAAATAAATAAATAAATAAATAAATAAATGTATTATAAAAAAGAACACAGGGTCCAAAACCAGCCATGTGACCTTGAGCATTGTTCTCTGCCTTGATCTTTCATTCACTACATGACATATTCTTCACAGCATCTTAAGAATCAAGGGAGTTACTATGTGTGGAATACTGTAAAATACTATATTGCTGTTAACTATTTCTGTCAGAAGTTAGTAACAGCTAAGCTTTCTCGCCCTCTTCCTCCAATTAACCAAGGTCTAGGATTCAACTCAGCTACGATGGTTGCCTACCAGCAGCATCCACAAGGGTGCCAGCTTCAATACCCCCAGCAGGCATGCCACTCTACTCTTGCAAGTCACAGCGCATCTCTGACTGGTCACTTAGGTACCCAGCTTTGTGCACAGACAAAGGTGGAATGTTCAATGGTTACCTCAGCACAACAGAAAGCCGCCGTCCTGGGACAGGAAGGAAGGTCCAACAGCTACCTCTCTGTTTAACCATTCAGATAAGGAAAAATTCTCTGCTTTGGGTCTCAGGGCCATGCCTCTCTTAAGTTGTGAGGACACCAATATTAGGACACAGGAATGCTAAAAGGAACCTGAACTGGGATCCTGAAAGATCCAAGAGGGGTCGCTGAAGATGTACAGAGGACCACTGGGAGACACTCCCAGTCCACCCAGGCCTGGCCTAGAGAGAAACAAGCTTGCGGAAAGAACCTGGAAGCCAGGCTCCCAGCCCCAGCCTTACATTCCCCTGGCTCCCTGCAGTCTCCACACAAGTGATGTGAATGACCACATGGCTGCTATGGAGACTTCATTTCACATCCTCTCTCCTCTTGCCTGGCCACAGGGAGATCATGAGGCCATTTTCTTGAAACGTAATTAAAACCACAACCACCATCTCCTTTAGCTAGAGACCCACACACATGTGGCTTCCCTCTGCAGATCTCCCTGGATCCCAGGAATCAGGCTGCCCCTTGGGGAAACCACCTGCTACACATTAGCCAAGGAAGGGCACTCTTGGGAGTTTCCCTTTTTCTGTGTGGAGAGAAGTCAGCACAGGCCCCGGGAGCCATGTGGAGGGGGCCAGACAACCCAAGAAGGACAACAGAGAGTCCCCAATCTCTAGGGCCTCAGTATAGAGGTTGTCACAAGCCATACCTCCAAAGGGGTTCTAGTGGTGCCCCGGAGAGTTCCAGTTAGATCTTGAGCCAAATCTCAGCCAATTTACTAACTGAATGACCACAATCAAACTATTTAACTTCACAGAAAGCCTCAATTTCCCCTCATGTGTAAGTCATAGTTAGAAGGTATAGCAGAATGCACTCTTTCTGGGACACACAAGACAACGGTAACTGTGGGTGTCTTGGTAGGGACGTGGGAGACAGAAAAAGAAAGAAACCAACTTCATCATCTGTCCTTTTAGATTTTTGTGTGTGTGTGTTTTGTATCATATATATTTACTGCCTCCTAAAATGTTAACTTTTTTTCAAATATTTTATTTACTTATTTATTTGAGAGACAGAGAAAGAGACAGACAGAAAGAGAATAGGCAAGCCAGGGCCTCTAGCCACTGCAAACGAACTCCAGACACATGCATCACCGTGTGCATCTGGCTTTACATGGGTAGTGGTGAATTGAACTCGGGTTCTTGGGCTTCACAGGTAAGTGCCTTAACTGCAGAGCCATCTCTCCAGCATCCCCACCCCAAATTATTTTTATTTAAGAGGGAAAGAGAGTATGGGCATGCCAAGATCTCTTGCCACTACAAATCAACTCCAGTCACATATGCTACTTTGTGCATCTGGCTTTATCTAGGTACTGGGGAATTGAACCTGAGTCATTAGGCTTTACAAGCAAGCACCTTTAACTGCTGAGCCATCTCTCCAGCCCCAAATGGGCTTTTTTTTTTTTTTTTAAGGAAGAAATAGAGATTGCACTTGGGTACTGTGGCTCATCCCTTCAATGCTAGCACTCAGGAAGGGAGACTGAAGGGTTGCTGGAAGTTTAAGGCCAGCCTGGGTTGCATAGCAAAACCCTGTCTAAAAAACAAAAAGTAAAGAATGCTTGTGAAATCAACTAAGTATGTTGCCTGGCTTATGGAAGACATGCAATAAAAGCATGTTTTCTCACTTTCCTTCCCTCAACTCAGTCCCATCCAGCTTGCTTGGCCAGGAGGGAGCAGGTTTTTGCAGAGTGGAGAGGAGGGGAGAGCAGCAGAGGGGAAGGGAAGGAAGTTGAGCCAGCGAAGGGTGTACAGGTCCTTGCAGGACTGCCCACCTGGAGATTCTCACCCACTTCTATCTGGCTCCTGTGTCCTCACCTGTCTGGGCATCCTTCCAGTCACAGGTAAGGAGTGTCTCTGGAAAGCCCAGTGGGCCCCCTGTGTCTCCTAGGCCAGGGTCACCATGCCCTCTGCACCCAGAGACCTGGGGCGATGTTGCATTAACCAGGGAGGGCGTGGCTGAATCTGAGCAGAGAACAAGTGCCACCCCAGTGAGGATCATGCTGGCTTGCAGGGCAGGTTAAAACTCAAAAAGCCAGCCCAACACCAGGCAAAGATGACAGCGCTGCTGCTGCTGCGGCTGTTGCCATGGGCGGGCAGGAAAGCAGGTCAGTGGGATGAGAAGCAAGAGGACAGGGCGGTGGGAAGCAGAACCTTCTGGGTGTTGTGGGTTGGGTAGAGTGAACTTGGATCTGTCCTGAACTGTCGGGTTTTTCGAGGTAGGGTCTCACTCTAGCCCAGGCTGACCTGGAATTCACTCTGTAGTCTCAGGGTGGCCTGGAACTCACAGTGATCCTCTTACCTCTGCCTCCCAAGTGCTGGGATTAAAGGTGCACACCACCACGCCTGGCCCGAGCTGTGTTAAGGACCTTCCTCACCCAACAACCATTTGTGAAGTCTCTGTTATGAATAGGCAGTAGGACACAGGCCTTGAGGAAACTAGTTAGGGTTATAAGAAGGGGTCAAAATGTATACAGAACTGAAAGGCTGAGAAAATGCCTGGTCCTGTAATTGAATTAATTAATTTATTTATTTATTTATTTATTGGCATGTATGTGCATGTGTGTTGCATACGGAAAAGTACATGCCATGCACACACCTGTGGAGGTCACAAACCATCAGGTGTTCTCCTCTAACACTCTTCCACTTTTTGTTTGTTTGTTTGTTTGTTTGTTTGTTTGTTTGTTTGTTTTTTGCCCTTGAGACAAAGTCTCATGCTGAACCTGGGGCTCACACAGTTTATTTCTGGCAAGCCCCACAGAACCTCCCATCTCTGCTCCCCTCAGCACTGACATCACAGGAATGTGCAGCCACACCTGGCAGTGGCTGAGTCCTACCAGCAATCCTGCCAGGTGGGTCCTGCTGTCCTCCTTTAACAAATGAGGGTGCTCAGCTCCGAGAAGTAGACTCTGTTGCACAAGGTCACACAGCTGAGCCAAGGTTGGTCTCAGGTCCTTATGACTCCAAAGCTTTTGTATGCTCCACTAGACAACCATGACTCTGTGAGTGAGCGCTGAAGAGGATTTCCATGGCTAGGCCAAGGGAAGAACGGCATTCTGGGTGGGTGGATGAAGAGGGTAAAAGGCTTGGAGTTGAGAGGCCAGGGTAAAGGGAAGCTTGTGGCTGCAGCTCAGCGTGAAAGGAAGGCCTACGCTTGGGGCTGATCTTAGCAACACATGGAGACCAGGCCTAAAGACAGAACAGAAGGCCTGGAGCGCTGGCTTGGCCTTCCTTTTGACTTTATGTTCCCCGTTTGCTCTTGGGACTACACAGTCGTGCTTTGAGGCTTGGAGCCCAGGGAGCAGACAGGGACGATGTGGGTGGGTTTGGAGACTTAAGAAACCAGGGAACAATGAGAAACAGACAGTAAGAAAGCAATTCTCTGGAGTCAGAACAAAGGAAAGTGGCAGAGCAGTTGAAGATGGCAGGGAAGAAGCCTGCAGCCCTCTCCCACCCCCACCCCCTTCCCACCACCCCCGCCAGAGGGCTTGAGGTCAGGTACTGGGACTGGCCAAAGCACAAAAGAGTTCTTGTTGGGCTGGAAGGAGGAGAAACTAGCTCAGCGGGAAGAGGGGCCGATAGTCATCGAGGACGCGAAGCCAGGCTGGCCCGGGTTGCTCAGGCCAGTGGCCAGGCCCACTCAGCTGCATCCTCCCCTCTCTCCCACCATGTCCCAGGCCCGTTGCTCCTGCAGTAAGGGGTGTGTAAAGAACGGGCTCTTTCCTGACTACCTAGCCAGGGAGGAGATGGGCATCTTGACACGACCCCTGCGCCTACTTCTATCCCTGTGTCCAGAGCACCTGGCCTGCCAGTCTCTCCCCTAGACAGGTGGGCATGACAGCTGGACAAAGGAGACAAAATGCCCCACCCCCACTCCCTCAGTCCCACACCCCTCCCTCCCTTCCCTCCATTCCCAGAAACAGAGGACAGTCACCATGCCTCAGGCAGGATGGCCTTGTGTGTTCTCTTGGTGACTTCGCTGTAAACTGGCTTCTCTGAAGAGTGGTGGAGGACAGGGGATGGAGGGTAGATAGGACAGGGGCTTCACCCAATCCAGCAGCTCCTTCCCCTCCCTTGCATTCACCAAGAACCCACTCACCCTCAATCCACACCCTCCCAGCTTCTACTGCGCCTTCATGGACAAGAACGGGGCAGTGTTTCTGCAGGGAAGGCCCCATCTCAGAAGTAGGGCTCCAGCCTGTGGCCGCGGCTGGGAGCTAGAGTGCAGGTAGACAGTCCAAGCAGAGACAAGATGGAGTGAAGCCGGATGTTTAAGAGCCCCAGGGTGTCAGCTCTCCTCTCCCTGCCATAGGACATACAGATACTTCCTGGGACACCTCCAGCTTCCTTGGGAACACCCCTCTGGCTTCCAGGCAACAGGAACTCTTCTTGAAGAAGGTACTTGAAGCAGAAGAAACAAAAGCGGTTCCATACCGATTACCTGCGCCAAGGCCTTGAGGCCAAGGACATCTCCATCTGTTTTCCCCAGCATGGGTTTTGTAGGCCTTCCAGGCTACCCTGGGCTTTGAGCGCAGGGCAGAAAGGACACTTGGGGTTATCTTTCCTTTCCCTGTAAACTCAAAGCCATCTTCATACAATGTCATAGGTCACACTGGCTCATTTGGCACAGTAGAGCCCTGGTTGGGATGTAGATGATACCATCCACAACACAAAACTGTCCTGGTTAGCTGATCCAGTCTTCTTCACTCTTCAGATGTGGCCTGGGATTAGGGATAGGAGGACATGTCTAAAATGTGTGTATTGAGGCACTGCCCACAAGGCTGGGCAGCTAGGCTACCGCCGCCAACTGCACACTCACGGGCCACACACGGTTTGAGACAGGTTTCCTTCATAGAGGAATTGAAGAGGGTGCTTCTGGTCCTGCCAACTTGTAGGTTGTTGGCAGATTCAGTGGGGTTGAAGAGTCCTACCATGTTAGCCCACAATGTGCTGTGATTCTGTTCAGGATATGTGTGTAATGCCAACTCCAAACCAGGCCACATATTATCACTTTCATTCCTGATAAAACATAGTCATTCTTCTTTGGGAAAGTAGCTTTATGAGTGATTTTTAAAAAAATCCTGGGCTGGAGAGATGGCTTAGTGCAAAGCCTAAGAACCCAAGTTTAATTCTCCAGGACCACATAAACCAGGTTCACAAGGTGGCACATGCATCTGGAGTTCATTTGCAGTGGCTAGAGGCCTTGGTGCGCCCATTCTCTCTGGTAAATAAATAAATAAAAATAAAAATATTTTAAAAACATCCAGCCAGGTGTGGTGGCACACACCTTTAATCCCAGCACTCAAGAGGCAGAGGTAGGAGGATCGCCATGTGTTCGAGGCCACCCTGAAACTACATAGTGAATTCCAGGTCAGCCTAGGCCAGAGTGAGACCCTACCTCGAAAAACCAAACTCCCCTGGAGTCTGGCCCCCTAAAACCACCAAGGTGCTCTGTGGTGGGAAATAGCAGAGACCAAACCAAGGGACTGAAAGCAAAAAGAAACCCCAAATTTGACACTTCTGGGTAGTTGTGTTATCCGGAGCCATGACCACAGTCACCTCTGCTCCCCCAACCCAACTCTGATGCCTCCCCTCTCCTCCACTCCCATCCTGGGAAAGCTGTTGAGGTCCCTCCCTCTGCCCACCGCGTCTCAGTCGGAGAACAGAGGTACAGAGAAAGGATGAGAACCCTGGGCCGAACCTAGCGGAGAACCAGACCTAGAGACGGGAGAATCAAAGCCAGCAGAGGAAACAAGCAAGCAGTGAAGGATACAAGGATTCAGAGCCTCAGAAAGAGCCAATGAGGAGGGAGCCAGAGGGCAGCCAGGAGAACCACTTTTGGACACAGGTGGGGCATGGGGACACTTGGGTGTGTGTGGGGGGGGTGGGAGCTCTGCAACCTCTTCTGCTTCCTCTTGGACAAGCCCTTTTAGCTCCTTTCTCTGACACCTCGGTGCTTAGCTCTTTAGGACCCAGGCCTACCCACCCTCCAGGCAAGCCAAGCCCAACTCAGCCAGATGTTCGGTGGGTGTGGCTGCCAGCTGGAGCAGCAGGCCTCTGCAGGCCCTTGGGAGGAGTCTGGAGAGGCTAATGCCTGGAAGTGGGCAGGCAACCCTAAACCACACACAACCCCCTCCCAAGTGTTCAGATAGATGGCATGAATGGGGTGGTCCTCTGCCTTTAGACCTGGTTCAGAGAACTTGGTAATCTGCTTCCATCACTAACTTCCACACCTACCTGTGGGCACAGGTACCCCAAGTGGGTCCCACCTGTCATGGGGCAATGGGTTGGGGGCTGCCACTGCCCAGTGGCATGACACTATTCACGTCACTTCTCCCATCTAGCCTTGGTTTTCCTTTTTGTACAATCATCTTCATGGACACTTCTGGCTCTGTTCCTTGATTCTCACTCATGGCGACCCCCTAGCTGTGTGTCTGACCCTCTCCTGCCTAATCTGTTGCATGGAGTATGGGGGGGGGACAGTAGAGAAAAGAACTGATGCTTCCTCCTCCTGAGCCCCACCCCACCCTCACTTCCCTGCCCTGACCCTGTAGAACATCTGGCAAGCAAGGGTCCCTCCAGTCTTCTGTGCACCCCTACTGTTTTCAATTCCTTCCAGCTACGTTACTGTGACCACACATGGAAAGTAGGGAGAACCCAGACATTTTGACTTCTGCAGAAAAACTTCATGGTTTTTTTCCCCCCCCTCTGAAGTAAAAAGGAAGGAAACTGAGGAAGGTTGTGAGGGACAGGAAGAGGGAACAGAAGCGGAGAATGGAGAGAAAAGGGCAGACCCATAAAGGAATTGAGGAGAGAGGAAGCTACCGAAAATGAATCCCCTCAGGCCACAGGGGCTTGGCTCAGCTGGGTTGTGAGCAGGCATCCAGGCTGGCCACTCCTTTGGTACTGCCAATACCAGCTGCCAGGCAGAAAGGAGGCCCAGTGGAGAGGGAAGCTGGGCAAAGGGGATGGCAGCCTTCCAGGCTGGCCTTGGCCAACCCTTGAGCCTTGAGGGGAAGGCATAGGGATGGGGACTGTAACCCAGGCAAAGTTCCAGGGAGAGAGCTCCTACTACCTTCACAAGGCCTGCAGGCAGATGTGCAGAAGAGTTCAAAATGACCCTTTCGGGGGACTTTTTGGAAGGTAGGACTAGCCTTAGATGTGAGCGGCTGGATACCGGATCATAGCTGCTGAGCACAGTGTGGCCCTGGGCAGACCCCTTCCCCTCTCTGGACTAACATATCTTACCTGCAAAGGTCAGAAGTGGGGTGGAGGGTTGAAACATATGGTCACCAAGGTCTTTCTTGGTTCTGCTTGGAGGGGAAGTCCAGACGGTGGGAGTAACATAAGGAAGCAGCCAGGGTAGGCTAGGCTTCTTTGGAACCCCAGGTCCTTCTCAAAAGCTTTGAATCTAAGGTCACAAAAGCTGTGGTCCCTAACCCATCACACACACAAACATCATTTTGTTTGTTTGTTTCTTTCTTTCTTTCTTTCTTTTTTGGGGGGTGGTTTCAAGATAGGGTCTCACTCTGGCCGAGGCTGACCTGAAATTCACTATGTAGTCTCAGGGTGGCCTCAAACTCATGGTGATGCTCCTACTTCTGCCTCCCAAGTGCTGGGATTAAAGGCGTGCGCCACACACACACACACACACACACCTTCCCCCCGCTCTGTTTTGTTTTTTGAGGGAGCCCCGGCTGACCTGGAGTTCACTTGGTAGTCTCAGGGAGGCCTCGAACTCACAGCCATTCTCATACCTCTGCCTTCCCAGTGCTGGGATTAAAGGTGAGTGCCACCACGCCCAGACTTCACTATATATATATATATATATATGTGTGTGTGTGTGTGTATATTCAAATATATGTATATTCAAATCCAGAGATTCAAAAGATGACACCCTCCAGAGTTGGGAGACATCCGCAGCTATCCCACCTATTCCTCCTGTTTTTTGTTGTTTGTTTGTTTGTTTGTTTGTTTCCAATGACAAAACCGGAGCCCTAGTTTGGAATTTCCAGACCTGGGGACTTCCCAGCACCCTGTTGGCTACTCCCGGCACAACTATCCGGGGACGCTCCCCTTTTCCTCCACCCCACCCACCCCACCCCCAGAACCTCTGGGGAGGACAGACTGGGACTCCCGAGGGTGGGTGGGGAGGGGAACCCCGCTATTAGGGGCAGTCCCCCCCCCACCAGCCATCCCACTCTATCCCCATCCCCGTAGCCCAGAGCCACTCCGCCTGGCTGCCTGCGGAGGGCCTGGCTGCGGGCCTCGCCGGGGAGACAGCGAGCGAGCTAGCGAGCGAGGGCGGAGGCAGGAGGGAGTGACAGCGGCTGGGAGGGGTGCTGGCGCGGGCTCGCGCGCTGTGTATGGTCTACTGGAGGCAGCTGACCTTTGAGGAGGAAATCGCTGCTCTCTGCTCCTTCCTGTAGTAACAGCCGCTGCCGCCGCCGCTGCCGCCACCAGGAGTCCGGGGCCGGGAGCGAGAGCCTCGGGCGCACCGCAGCCAGACCGCTGCGCCGCAGCACCAGGTGGGTGACCCACGCGTCGCGTCGCCGGTGGCGCGGGCACAAGGGGCGCTCGGCTCTCCGCCGCGTCCCCGTGCACCACGTACCGGAGAGTCTCCCCCCCACCACCACACACACACCAAACCCCGTGGCCCTGCACGGGGTAGAGGATCCGTCCCCTGCTTCGAATAGGAGTTTCAGAGGGATCAGGGACGAGGGCAAGTGAAGGAGGCGACCGAGGGTGGGCGCCGTCCGCGCGCGCACTGGAGAGGGGCGCTGTCTCAGATCAACGCCACCCAGGGGGGACAGACACCTCCATCCCTGAGGGCACTCCAGGGGCGCACTCCCCCCCCCAAAAAGGGGGACAGCGGCCACCTCCTAGCCCCTTTTGACAGCCCCCAGCCATGTGCCCAAGGGGACCCTACCGTCGAGTGACTGTCACTATACATTGCCCTAACTTTTGGGGTGGAATATCATTCTATTCCAAACCTTGAAAGTTGGGAGATGGAGGTGAGAGAATTCTTGCAGCCTGTCCGGGGTAAGGGGGGTGTGTGTTGGGCGGCGGGGGGGTGCTGTGGGTCTCTGTAGCCAAGTTTCTCTTTCAGTTTCTAGCCCCTATCTATCCCTCCTCCGATCTGGTGAAGCCCCGATGGAGTGAGGAGAGAAAAGGAGGGGAGGGCACCTTCTTCTCCAGACTCCCCTCGCCACACACACACACACACACACACACACACACACACACACACACACACACACACACGCTGCCACCAGCCTCGCGGGTTCCTTATTGGAAGGGAAGGGCGGTCTGCCCCTCCTCACCATCTCTCTTCCCGCACAGGAAAGCATGCCTGGGGAAGGGGAGGGGCCTGGCCTCACCGCGGTCCTTGGGTGGCATGATAGGGCACCCGGGCAGGCCAGCCAGCTGGCGCTGCAGAGGGGGCGTCTCTTCAGCCGTCTGCTCCCCCTAGGTTAACAGCCATGGCGGGCTGGATTCAGGCCCAGCAGCTGCAGGGAGATGCGCTTCGCCAGATGCAAGTGCTCTATGGACAACACTTCCCCATCGAGGTCAGGCACTACCTGGCGCAGTGGATTGAAAGCCAGCCTTGGTAGGTACCCTGTGCCCAGCACCATCACCTTCATTTTGGAGGCCCTAGTCTCCAAGCCTCTTGGTCTCTAGGTCTCCCCTTTGTGGTTTGGCGTGATTCTGGTTCTATCCGTGCTCTGTGAGGAAGGGGCGGTGGCCCTGGGAAAGAGGAAGAGGGAAGTGGGAGCTTGGGGGGAGAGGATTTTAGTAGACTTTGATGCTGATAGGACTGCCCAGGCACAAGTCTTATGGGCCCTGGAGCACCCTGAATCCTGCGCCCTCAATCACTCTTAGTGCATGACATCTTTTCCCGAGGAGGTGCCACAGGTTTCTCTCCCCTTGTCCTGTCCCAAGGGATGCCATTGACCTAGAAAATCCTCAGGACCGAGGCCAGGCCACTCAGCTTCTGGAGGGCCTGGTGCAGGAGCTGCAGAAGAAGGCGGAGCACCAAGTAGGGGAAGATGGCTTTCTGCTGAAGATCAAGCTGGGGCACTATGCCAAGCAGCTCCAGGTGGGTGTGAATGCCCGCCATCTACAGGAAGACTGATTCTGACTTCTCTTTAAGCATCAGCACCACTGGGTTTTTGCTGGCCTGGCCACTGACTCACCATGTGACCAGAAGCTTACTGGCAATTTTTCTTCAATTTCCCCCACCCCCTCTTTCTAAGTCAGACCTGTCAGATTCCTTTAACATATTACAAAGCAAGAGGTGGGAGTGTGTGTGTGGGGGGGCTGTTTCCAGCAAACAGGGATGGGTGAACTATGGATAGATCAAGAGGAAGAAATGGAGGTAAACTGAGCCAGAAAGATTTCTTTGCTGGAGAAAGGAAATTTGGCACATTCTAGAAATGAGGGAATGAGGCAACCAGACTGCCCTCCTGGGGCTCTTTTAAAGGTGGACAGATGCTGAGGAGGAACTACAGTTGCTCTGGAGTAAGGGCTGGATACAAGGCTTTGAATCGAGCTGGAGCGATGGCTCAGCATTAAGGCACTTACCTTCAAAGCCTAATGACCTGGATTCGATTCTCCAGTACCCACCCACGTAAAGCCAGACACAGAGTGGTACATGTGTCTGGAGTTTGTTTGCAGGAGGTAGAAGTCCTGGTGTGCCCATTATCTATCTCTCTCTCCCTCCCTCTTTCTGTCTCTCCTTCTGTCTGCTTGCAAATAGAATAAAATTAATGATTTTTTAAAAAGACTTTGAATTAAGAGGTTAGAAATAAAATGTAGGTTCTCATTTATACGAAGGGGGAGGAAGCAGAGAAGGGGTGTGGATCGTATTCATGTATTTCTTAGAGAATCCTTCTTGGGCTGGAGAGATGGCTTAGCAGTTAAGGCATTTGCCTTAGGCACTTGCAAAGCCAAAGGACCTAGGTTCAATTCCCCAGGATCCACATAAGCCAGATGCACAAGGGGGCACATGCGTCTGGAGTTCATTTGCAGTGGCTGGAGGCCCTGGCGTGCCCATTCTTTCTCTCTCTCTCTCTCTCTCCCCCTCTCGCTCTCATACACAAAAAAATTAATTAAATTAAATTAATTTTTAAAAAGATTTTAAAAAAGAGAATCCTTCTTAAAACCCAAACAGCAGACTGCCAGAGAAATAAATGAAAGTCTGTCCTAGAAGGTAAGATCAGGAAATCCTGAAGGGAAGCAAAGTAGAAACCCAGGGGCAGGTGCCAAGTGGGAGGTACCTTGATCAGATGCCTCAAGTCCTCCCCCCCCCCATTTGCCTTATTCGAGCATCAATTTTCTTATCCTTGAAGTGGGAGGAATTTTGGCTTGTAGGATTTCTACGCTAAAAGAGTCAAAGTTGATGGGAAGGAGTTGTAAGTATTTTGTAAATGATAGCTTTCTAAGTCACTGCAAATCCAGCAAGAAGTTCAGGGAGGGAAGAGGAGCAATGGAGAGATAGATGGTTCTGATAAACGGCTCCCAGAGCTTCCTGGGGAAAGCTGGGGCCTGGGCTGGGGAAAGGGAGGAGTGGGCAGGGCTCCCTTCTGGGGAATGGGCATGATCCCTGTTGCCTTCTTTCAGAGCACGTATGACCGCTGCCCCATGGAGCTGGTCCGCTGCATCCGGCACATTCTGTACAATGAACAGAGGCTGGTCCGGGAAGCCAACAATGTAAGTGTCCCTAGGCATGGGGAGAGCAGCTGGGGACTCCTGCCCTATGACGTTCTTTCTGAACCCAACTACATTTATGTAACACTGGCACGAGGACACAACAGAAATAAAAAACAGGGCAGGTGTGAGAGGTGGTTGGTAGTACCTGGCTGTAGCTCTACTGCTGCATAACTTGAATAAGTTACTTAACCTCTCTGAGCCTCTAGTTCTTGTCTCTCTCTCTCTCTTTTTGTTTGTTTGTTTGATGTAGGGTCTTGCTCTAGCCTAGGCTGACCTGGAATTCACTGTGTAGTCTCAGGCTGGCCTCAAACTCGTAGAAATCCTCCTACCTCTGCTTCCTGAGTGCTGGGACTGAAGGTGTGTGCCACCATGCCCTGCCTTTTTCTCTTTCTTTCTTAATTTCTTTCTTCCTTTCTTTCTTCCTTTCTTTCTTTCTCTCTCTCTCTCTCTCTCTCTCACACACACACACACACACTTTCTTCTCCCCCTTCTCTCTCTTTCTGTTTTTTGTTTTGTTTTGTTTTGTTTTGTTTTTCGGTTTTTCGAGGTAGGGTCTCACTCTGGCCCAGGCTGACCTGGAATTCACTATGTAATCTCAGGGTGGCCTTGAACTCATGGTGATCCTCCTCCCTCTGCCTCCTGAGTGATGGGATTAAAGGCGTGCGCAACCACGCCTGGCTTTTTCTCTTTCTGTTTTGTTTGCTTGCTTCTGGCTATGGAACCAGGGCCTTGCACATGCTAGGCAAATACTCTGTTTCTTCTGTTATGAAATGGCTATAGTAATAGCTCTTATCTTATAGGGTTATCATGAGGAATAAATGAAATATTATATGAGCCAAAGATGGGCAAACTGGTCCATGGGACAGAAGAGGAAGTCCTAAACATGCACGTGTGTGCACGCGCACTCACACACGAAAACTCCATTTGTGTTAGAAATACATTATAATTCACCATAAGAAAAATCCAACATTCAATAAATGGAGCTGGGGAGCTGGGTGTCTGTGAGTAGAGCTGAGATCTGTGTGGGAAGAACAAAGGCAGGCAGGCTCAGAGAAGTGAGGCCCAAGGAGAGGGAGCAGGGACTTAGCTACAACTTCTGAAATCATAAGGGCATTGAGCATCTGCATAGATGCTGGTACAAGTTCTGTGCTCCATGCAGTGAGCTTTTTGGGGGGTGGGGTGGGGTGTGGTTTTGAGGTAGGGTTTCACTGCAGCTCTGGGTGACTTCGAATTCACTCTGTAGTCTCAGGGTAGCCTTGAAGTCATGGCGATCCTCCTACCTCTGCCTCCCAAGTGCTGGGATTAAAGGCATGCGCCACCACGCCCAGCCTCCCAAGAAGGTCTTGAATGAGAATCCAGAGGACATGTGTCCACAAGGCTTGGGTCCTGCTGCATCCCCAGCAGCCAGCACAGGTTGTGGCATTGGATTAAGTGTGGTATGCAGGGCTTCAGCATTATAAGACCTGGCATGTGTTCAGTTCTACTTTCTCCAGAGGAAATTCAGTGGGCCCTTTTTGAAATAACCAGATGGAGGCCAGATCTGAAATGGAAATTTCTTTTATTAAGATGCCATTATTGGGGTTGGAGAGATGGCTTAGTGGTTAAGACACTTGGCTGTGAAGCCTAAGGACCCAGGTTTGATTCTCCAGTACCCACATAAGCCAGATGCAAAAGAGTTCATTTGCAATGGTTAGAAGCCCTAGTGCACCCATTTTCTCTCTCTCTCTCAGAAAAATGAATAAAGAAAAAAATTATATCATAGCTGAGTGTGTTGATGCACACCTTTAATTCCAGCACCCAGGAGACAGAGGTAGGAGGATCGCCATGAGTTCGAGGCCACCCTGAGACTAGAGTGATCAACCTAGCCTAGAATGAGACCCTATCTCAGGAAAAAAAAAAAAAAAAAAGCCGGGCATGGCACATGTCTATAATCCCAGCACTTGGGAGGCACTGTGTAGGAGAAGCACTGTGAGTTTGAGGCCACCCTGAGACTACATAGTGAATTACAGGTCAGCCTGGACTAGAGTGAAACCCTACCTCGAAAAACAAACAAACAACCCCGCCCCCCGAAAAGAAGAAGATGCCATTATCTGCCAGGTCACGCTTCTCTTCTTTCTCCTCCTTTCTACTCTAATTCTGGCATTGATTTATCCATCTGACCCCTCCCTTCTTACCCACATTTGGAGTTTTCTGGGTGGAACATTGGTGCTCCCCAGAGCCTGAGGTCCGCCCCCCCACAACCACTTGACATGTGCATTGCTCCTCGCAGCTTCCACTCAATGTGCCCTTTGTTTGTGCATATGGGTGTGTGTGGTGTGCAAGTGTGTGTGCATAACATGTTCATAGGTGTGTGGGCATGGGTGCACCTATGTATGTACATACATGCTCCTGTGTGTGGAAACCAGAGAGGGACATTGGGTGTCTTCCTCTATTGCTCTCCATAGATTCTTATTTGAGAGAACGGGTGTACCAGGGCCTTAACTGCTGCAAACTCCAGACACATGTTCCACCTTGTGCATCTTGGCTTACGTGCAGTCTGGGGGTCGAACCTGAATCTTTTGGCTTCGCAGGCAGGTGCCTTAACTGCTAAGCCATCTCTCCAGCCCTCCACCTTATTCTTTTTTTTTTTGTTTTTGTTTTGTTTTTTGAGGTAGGGTTTCACTCTAGCTCAGGCTGACCTGGAATTCACTCTGTAGTTTCAGGGTGGCCTGAGACTCACGGCAATCCTCCTACCTCTGCCTCCCAAGTGCTGGGATTAAAGGCATGCACCACCACACCTGGCTCCAACTTATTCTTTTTTAAAAAATTATTTATTTATTTATTTATTTATTTGAGAGAGGGGCAGAGGCAGAGAGAGAAATAGAGGTGAGAGAATGGGCGCGCAGGGCTTCCAGCCACTGCAAACAAACTCCAGATGCATGTACCGCCTTGTGCATCTGGCTTACGTGGGTACTGGGGAATCAAACCGAGGTCCTTTGGCTTTGCAGGCAAGCACCTTAACCGCTAAGCCATCTCTCCAGCCCCTCCACCTTATTCTTTTCAGGCAGGGTCTCTTACTGGACCTAGAGCTCAATGGTTGTGTAGACTAGCCAGCCAGTGAGCCCTGGGGATGTCCTGTTTCTATCTCCGGAGTACTGGATTTACAGGCGCATACCACCATGCCTTAGCATTTACACAGGTGCTCATGTCTGAGTGGCAAGTGCTTTACCTACCAAACCATTTCCCCACACCCTCTTTAAATGCATGTGTGTGAGGGTGTGCATGCACATGGAGACCAGAGGACAACCTCGGGTGTTGGTCCTCAGGAATATATCCATCTTGGTTTTTTGGTTTTTCAAGGTAGGATCTTGCTCTGACCCAAGCTGACCTGGAATTCACTGTGTAGTCTCAGGCTGGCCTCAAACTCACAGTGATTCTCCTACCTCTGTTTCCTGAGTGCTGGGATTAAAATGTGAGCCCACCAAGCTAGCCTCCATCTTTTTTTTATTTTTTTATTTTTTGGTTTTTCGAGGTAGGGTTTCACTCTGGTCCAGGCTGACCTGGAATTCACTATGTCATCTCAGGGTGGCCTCAAACTTACGGCAATTCTCCTACCTCTGCCTCCCGAGTGCTGGGATTAAAGGCGTGTGCCACCACGCCCGGCTATCCTCCATCTTTTTTTGTGTGGGGGGAGGAGGGGAGACAAGGTCTCTCATTGGCCTACAGCTGGCCAATGATACCCAGTATCCTCCTGTCTGCCTCCTGTGCTGGGACACCAAGCCAGCATGTTTGCATGTGTGTTGGGGGTTGAAGTCAGGTCCTCACACTTACGAGGCAAGCCCTTTGCCTGCTGAGCCATCTCCTTAGGCCCTACTCAATCTGTTCTGTCTCCAGTGCAGCTCGCCTGCTGGTGTCCTGGTGGACGCCATGTCCCAGAAGCACATTCAGATCAACCAGACGTTTGAGGAGCTGCGCCTGGTCACGCAGGACACAGAGAACGAGCTGAAGAAGCTGCAGCAGACCCAGGAGTACTTCATCATCCAGTACCAGGAGAGCCTGCGCATCCAAGGTGAGGCTGCACCATGTGGTTGTGTGCATGAAAATCTGTCATCTCCAACAGACGAGGGAGCTGGGCCAGTGTCCATCCTCCATGTTGCCCAAAACCTAGTGGGAGTCATAGCTTCCGGGGACTTTGGGCCTCTGTGGTGGGCCAGACTCTGGGCTAAGCCTTTTGCATGCAATATTCAATGCAACCCTCACAAGATGCTTGTGGAGTGTGTAGTTGGCTGGCCCCAATTTTTTCAGATGTTAAGGGAGGTTCAAAGGGAGCATGAATGAACCTAGGTTGCCTGTAAGTTGCTGAATCATATCTCAACTAGATGAATCAGAAAGTCCCCATATTTTCCTAAGAGCCACCCCCTAGGTGTGAGTAGACAATGAAATAAGAGCAAATGAAAGGATGTGAGCGAGTGTTCCCTAGCCAGAGGGAGGACTCGGGATGGAGTCCCTTGGTTTGAACCAGGCTGGGAAGTACCCTTATTTGAGCCTCATCATAGAGGGAATGTGGACTTGAGGGTAGGGGTGAGAGTGGAAATGTTTCCTATCTATCTCCTAGGTCTGTAGTTTGCCAGTGACTGCCACAATAAAGGTGTGGGGAAAGAAAAGAATTGGCACCCCCTTTTTTCCCCAAGGATATAAATTTTCCTGTAAATACTGCTTGAACTGAGCCGGGTGCAGTGGTACATACCTTTAACCCCAGCACTTGGGAGGCAGAGGTAGGAGGATCGCTGTGAGTTCAAGGTCACCTTGAGATTACAATTCCAGGTCAGCCTGGGCTAGAGTGAGATCCTACCTCAAAAAAAAAAAAAAAAAAAAAAAAAAAAAAACAATGGGCTGGAGAAATGGCTTAACGGTTAAGGCGTTTGCCTGCGAAGCCAAAGGATCCCAGTTCAATTCTCCAGGACCCACGTAAGCCAGATGCACAAGGGGCACATGTATCTGGAGTTCATTTGCAGTGGCTAGAGGCCCTGGTGTGCCCATTTGCTCTCTATGTGCCTCTCTTCTATCTCTCTCTCTCTCTCTCTCTCTCTCTCTCTCTCTCTACTTGCAAATAAATAAAAAATAATAAAAATTAAAAAAAAAAAACGAAACAAAAATACTGCTTTAATTACACTCCATACTTCTGGATATGCTGTGTGTTCATACCATTCACTTTGAAATAGTTCTAATTTTGCCTGTGATTAATCCTTTTATTCATATATTGTTTAGAAGCACATAGTTTACTTTCCACCTATTTATTATTTTCTTTATCTTCTTCTTCTTCTTTTTTTTTTTTTTTTTTTTTTTTTCAAGGTAGGGTCTCACTCTAGCCCAGGCTAACCTGTAGTTCACTATGTAGTCTCAGGGTGTCCTTGAACTCCTACCTCTGCCACCGGAGTGCAGAGATGAAAGGAGTGTGCCACTACAACTGGCTGTTCATTACTTCCTAGACATTGTACTTTCATTGTTTTCAATGTTGTCTTTTTTTAATTGCTTATTATTTGTTTATCATTTTGCACATATCTGTGGGAGGGGAGGCACCATGGTTTCTTGCCACTGAAATAATGTTCAGACGCATGCACGCATCACTTTGCGTCCAGCTTGATGTGGGTGCTGAGGAACTGCACCCAGGCTGGTAGGCTGTGCAGAGCAAACGCTTTAACCACTGAGCCATTCTCCAGCCCGAGAATATGTTCTGTATGGTCTACATCTTATATGTTGGAGACTTTAAAAAATTTATTTTTCACTTTCATTTACTTATTTATTGGAGAGTAGGGGGGGCAGCTATATGTAGAGAGAATGGTTGTACCAGGGCCTCCAGCCACTACAAAGGAATTCCAGATGCATGCACTACCTTGTGCATCTGGCTTATGAGGGTCCTGGGGAATTGAACCTAGGTCCTTTGGCTTTCCAGGCAAGTGCCTTAAGAGCTAAGCCATCTCTCCAGCCCATGATGGAGACTTTTTTTTCAACTCAAGGGAGAAAGAGTTTCTTTTGGCTCACAGGTTAAGAGTCTAGTTCGTCATGGCGGGGGGAAGACATGATGGCAGGAGCTGGAGGCAGCTGCCGTCTGGACGCACAGTGATGAGTCCTGATGCTTACTCTTCTCTCTCCTGTTTACTCAGCCCCGGACCCTGACCATGGAATCACACTGCCCACTGTCAGAGTGGATCTTTCCACCTCAATTAGCCTAATCTAGAAACTCCCTCACAGACATGCCCAGGGATTTGTCTCCTAGGTTATTCCAGATGAGGAAAGTTTTTGATTACCCAGCATGACCTCTGTCTTGGTGGATACATCTTGTGTACTTGACAAGAATGTATCTTCCTGTGGCTGTTTCTTTCAAAAACAGCAACAGAAGCCAAAGGACCCACGTTCAATTCTCCAGTACCCATGTAAACCAGGTGCACAAGGTGGTGCATGCATCTGGAGTTCATTTGCAATGGCTGGAGGCCCCGGTGCACCCACTCTCTCACCCTCCCTCCCTCCCTCTCTCTCTCTCTCTCTCTCTCTCTCTCAACGAAATAAATAAACATTAAAAAAATAGTAACACTAGGGACTGGGGAGATGGCTCAGCCATTAAAGGCACTTGCATATAAAGCCTAACACCCACGGTTCAATTCCCCAGTGCCCACAGAAAGCCAGATACACAAAGTGGTACAAGCATCTGGAGTTCATTTGCAGAGGCAGGAGACCCCAGTGTTTTCATACATTCTTCCTCCCTCTTTCTCTGCTTGCAAATAAATAAAAATATTTTTAAATATTTTATTTATTTATTAGAGCTAGAGAGACGGGGAAAGAGGCAGATAGAGAGAAAGAGAAAGAATGGGTATGCCAGGGCATCCAGCCACTGCAAACGAACTCCAGATGCATGGGCCACCTTGTGCATATGGTTTACGTGGGTCCTGGGGAATTGAACCTGGGTCCTCGGCTTTGCTTGCAAGTGCTTTAATCTCTAAGCCATCTCTCCAGCCCATAAAAAAGTTTTTTTTTTGAGGTAGGGTCTCACTGTAGCTCAGGCTGACCTGGAACTCACTATGTAGTTTCAGGGTGTCCTCGAACTCACAGCGCTCCTCCTACCTCTGCCTCCCAAGTGCTGGGATTGAAGGCATGTGCCAGCATAAAAATATTTTTTAAACAATGACAATAGGCTTCGTAAGACCCTCATAATAGAAGAAAAAGATGATGACATCAAATTAAAAAGAGACTAATGGAGAGAGGGAAGGGATGTGATGGAGATTGGAGTTCTAAAGGGGAATGGGGGCAGGGGAGGGAAATATGCATTTTTCGTATGTAAGTATAGAAGTTGTCAATAAAAAATAATTTTAAAAAATGACAATAGAGCCGGGCGTGGTGGCGCACGCCTTTAATCCCAGCACTTGGGAGGCAGAGGTAGGAGGATCGCCGTGAGTTCAAGGCCACCCTGAGACTACATAGTTAATTCCAGGTCAGCCTGGGCCAGACCCTACCTCGAAAAACCAAAAAAAAAAAAAAAAAAAAAGACAATAGGGCTGGAGAGATAGCTCAGTGGTTAAGGCTCTTGCTACAAAGCCTAACAACCTGGGTTTGATTCCCCAGTACCCATGTAAAGCCAGATGCACAAAGTGGCACATGCATCTAGTGTTCATTTATAGTGACTAGAGGCCCTGGCACACCCATTTTCTGTCTCTCTCTTTCTCTCTCTCTGTCTCTCTCTCTTTTGCTCGCTCTTGCTCTTTCTCTAGCTTTCATTCTTGCTCTATACTTGCAAATAAATAAATAAAAATAAAATAAACAACAATAAATTCAGTCATGTCAACATAAAAGGTAAAAGTTTTATTAAAAATCTCTATATAGAAGCCGGGCATGGTGGTGCACACCTTTAATCCCAGCACTCAGGAGGCAGAGGTAGGAGGATCGCCGAGAGTTCGAGGCCACCCTGAGACTACATAGTTAATTCCAGGTCAGCCTGGACCAGAGTGAAACCCTACCTCGAAAAACCAAAAAAAAAAAAAAAAAATCTCTATATAGGGTGTGGTGGCACACACCTTTAATCCCAGCACTCAGGAGGCAGAGGTAGGAGAATCACTGTGAGTTCGAGGCCACCCTGAGACTATAAAGTGAATTCCAGGTCAGCCTGGGTTAGGGCGAGACCTTACCTCGAAAGAAAAAAAAAAAAAAAGCAGAAAGATGAAGAGTTTGAGGCCAGAGTAGACTACATAGTCAGACCTTGTCTTAAAACACATGCCGAGTGTGGTGGCACACGCCTTTAATCCCAGCACTTAGAAGGCAGAGGTAGGGGGATTGCTGGGAGTTCAAGGCCAGCCTCGCACTACATAGTGAATTCCAGGTCAGCCTGAGTTAGAGTAAGACCCTACCTCGAAAAACCAAAACCAAAATCAAAAAAAAACAAAAAAAAAAACTGCATGTGATGGCACACACCTTTAATCCCAACACTTTGGAGGCTGAGGTAGAAGGATTGCTGTGAGTTCCAGGCCAGCCTGGCACTAATTCCAGGTCAGCCTGGGCTAGAGCAAGATCCTACCTCGAAAAAAACAAAAACAAAAAAAAAAAAAAACACATACAGAGAGAACAGAGCCTCAGTCAGGACACCCCTCTCCCGCCTACCCTAGGGATTCCTAGATGATACTTTCAGAATCATCGATCTTGTCTTTATTGGTTTGTCTTTACGTTTTTAGCTCATTTTTAGAGCGTTTGCTGCACAAGCATGATGACCTGACTTTGACATTTAACACCCATATAAGACAAGCCAGGCATGGCCAACACGTTCCTGTCCCCCCAGCTGAGTGGGGCAGAGCCAGGGGAATTGCTGGGGCTCACTGGTCAAACCATCTAACTGAGAAACGGGGAGCTCCATGTTCAGTGAGAGACTCTGTCTCAGGGAAATAAGGCGGAAGAGCACCAGAGGAGGTCACCCAACGTTCGACTGTGTTCTCCCCGTGCATGGGGCATATGCTATACACACACCACACATACTACACGCCAAGAACTCCTCTATGATTATGAAGTTGTCTACCTTGAAATATATTTTATTTTTATGTATTTGCTTGAAACATAGAGAGAGAGAGAGAGAGAGAGAGAGAAGAGAAGAGTAGAGAAGAGAGAATGAGGCCCGCCAGGACCACCAACCACTGCAAACAAACTCCAAACGCATGCTCCACCTTGTGCATCTGGCTTACATGGGTCCTGGGGAATGAAACTGGGGTCCTTAGGCTTAGCAGGCAAATGCCTTATCCACTAAACTATTTCCCCAGCCCTCTGTTTTCTTTCTTTCTCTCTCCCTTCTTTCCTTCTTCCCTCCCTCCCTCCCTCCCTCCCTTCCCCTTCCTTCCTTCCTTTCTTTCTTTCTTTCTTTCTTTCTTTCTTTCTTTCTTTCTTTCTTTCTTTCTTTCTTAATGTTTTTTCGAGGTAGGGTCTTTCTCTAGCTCAGGCTGACCTGAAATTCACTATGTAGTCTCAGGGTGGCCTCGAACCCACAGCATGTGTGTACACCTTTATTCCCATCATTCAGGAGGGAGAGGTAGGAGGACTGCTGAGACTACATAGTGAATTCCAAGTCAGCTTAGACTAGAGCAAAATCCTACCTCAATTAAAAAAAAATGCATAGAGGCTGGAGATACAGCTCAGCAGTTAAAGGTACTTGCTTGCAAAGCCTGATGGCTTGTGTCTGGAGTTCATTTGCAGAGGCTCCAGTGTGCCTGTTCTCATTTTCTTTCTCTCAAATAAACAAATAAAATACTTAAAAAATTATTTTAGCTGGGTGGGGTAGCACACTCCTTTATCCCAGCACTTGGGAGGCAGAAATAGAAGATCATTGTGAATTCAAGGCCAGCCTGAACCTACATAATGAATTCCAGGTCAGCCTGGGCCAGTGTGAGACCCTACCTCAAAAAAAAAAAAAAAAAAAAAAAAAGCCGGGCGTGGTGGCGCACGCCTTTAATCTCAGCACTCGGGAGGCAGAGGTTTGGAGGATTGTCAAGAGTTCGAGGCCACCCTGAGACTACATAGTGAATCCCAGGTCAGCCTGAGCCAGAGCGAGACCCTACCTCAAAAAAAAAAAAAAAAAAATGTATAATATAGAGAGGTTGTTGCATTTTACTTTCTCTTTATTCTTGTAGTCCATTTTTAATTGAGATGGTTTGTCTCATAATACGTAATGTAATAGTATATTTCTATGGTGAGCTGACATCTTAATATTTATTTTCTGCTGCTTTTTTTGTAATATTTGTCACTCTGTTCCTCCATTTGGGCCTTTTTATTATTTACTGTTTTTCTAGAATTCCGTTTGAATTTAACCATATGCTCTTTCCAAACTTTAATCAGGGTTTTATGCACACCGAGGTGGAACAATGACATGTATCAAGGTGCTGAATGAATGCTTGCAGGACATCTTCCCACCTGTCTCCATCTCAGATTGACCTTTCTGCTGGAGGGAACAAAAACTTTATCTCTGATTTCTCCCTAAATACTCAATGTAGGTTTCTGTTGCCCACATCTGTGTATGGGCATAGGTTTGGATTCTTTTTAAAATTTATTTATTTATTTATTTATTTATTTATTTATTTATTTATTTGAAAGAAAGAGAGATGCAGAGAGAAGAGAAAATGGGCATGCCAGGGCCTCCAGCCACTGCAAACAAACTCTAGAAGCATGTGCCACCTTGTGCAGCTGGCTTACGTAGGTCCTGGGGAACTGAACCTGGGTCCTTTGGCTTTGCAGGCAAGTACCTTAACTGCTAAGCCATATCCTCTTCAGCCCCTGGATTCTTTATTTTTAAATGTTTTATTTTATATTTATTTATTTGGGGGAAAGAGAGAGAGAGAGAATGGGCGCACCAAGGCCTCTAGCTACTGCAAACAAACTCCAGACGCGTGTACCACCTGAGAATCTGTCTCTACATGTGTACTGGGGTATTGCACCTGGGATCCTTTGTCTTTGCAAGCCTTAACCTCTCAGCCTCTCATCTCTCCAGCCCTAGGTTTAGACTCTGTACATGAATTCCAGATGCATACACCATTCTTTATGCATCTGGCTTTACGTGGGTACTGGGGAATAGAACCTGGGCCAGCAGGCTTTTCAAGCAAACACTTTAACTGCTGAGCCATCTCCCCAGCCCTAGGTTTGGCTTCTGTTTGGGGTTTGCACCTATCAATATGTTTATCCTGCTCACCATTGTAAACACAGACTAGGGCTGGGGATATAGCTCAGTGCACAGGACCCTGAACTCCATCTCTAGCACAACAGAACCAAACAAAACACACAGAGTATGGATCTCCATATGGAAGGTAAGACTCAAGTCTGAATAAGCAATTGTCTTGGGTCCCCCTGATCTCCTCCCCAGAAACACTTGCAAATGGCCAGGAGAGACCTTAAAGTGGACCTTTGTAAGAACGCTAGGCTCAGTTGCTGGGGTCACCACTGCTCTTCTGCATGCCACCAGGATCACACAGGTGCCATCAGGGTACTCTGCTGGGTTCCAGACTGAACAGTACTCCTCCATTCTGAACACCACAGTGAGGTGGGAACTGCATTTCCAAGCGTGAGTTCTGAGCTTTTCCTAGCTGCCTAGCATTGCTTTTGTCTGTCCCAGCTTGTGTGTCCCTGGGACAAGGACAAGGTCAGTGTGACACGGTTCTCGGAGA
Source organism: Orientallactaga sibirica (assembly GCA_036365145.1). Taxonomy (NCBI): domain Eukaryota; kingdom Metazoa; phylum Chordata; class Mammalia; order Rodentia; family Dipodidae; genus Orientallactaga; species Orientallactaga sibirica. Next base: position 26,502,087 of record JAEOAD010000013.1, on the reverse strand, counting down.
CCAGCCAGGAATTTGAACGAGATATGCCACTGTGCTTATTTTCTTGATTCAGCGTGTGTGAGAATGGTGTGCTGTTCCAGGGTTATTGGAAGGAGTGATGGTGCCAGCACTCAGGGTGTTTAACCCAGGAACGAGAAAAGGAGGGAAGGGAGCAAGGGAGTGGAGTAGAAGGAAGTGGGAGGGGTAGACAGGGGTGTCAACTGTGGACATGTTGAATGACTGACAAGGGTTTCTGATGGCTACTCCTTGCATGACTCTACCCTGTCCGTGTCTCAGGATTTCTTTTTAAAAAATATTTCATTATGTATTTATTTATTAGAGAAAGAGAATGGGCACAGTAGGGCCTCTAGCCACTGCAAACAAACTCCAGATGCATGCACCATCATGTGCATCTGGCTTACGTGGGATCTGGGGAATTGAACCTGGATCCTTAGGCTTCTCAGGCAAGCGCCTTAACTGCTAAGCCATCCCTCCAGCCCTCAGGATTTCTTTTTTTTAATTTTATGAGAGAGAGAGACAGAGACAGAGAGGCAGACAGAGAGAACAGAGAGAATGGGCACACCAGGACCTCCAGCCACTGCAAATGAATTCCAGACACATGCACCACCTTGGGCATCAAGCTTACGAGGGTCCTAGGGAATCAAACCTGGGTCCTTTGGCTTTCCAGGCAAGCGCCTTAACTGCTAAGCCATCCCTCCAGCCCCTATCTCAGGATTTCTTCACACATGTTGGAAAGGTACTCAGGTCTCACATACATACACACACTGTTCTTTTTCATCCATGGAATTCCCAACAGCTGGTGGGAAAACCAAGGGAAGCTTGCCAGGTGGTGTCCCCAAGGAAGGGTAGGACATGCTCCTCTTCTGCCCATTTGCCCACCTCTTGGTTGGTGCACAGTTGAGCTCATGATAGCCCATCCTGGCTAGGAGTCCTAGCACCTGCAGACCCACCAGAGTCACTGCTCAACAAGGAGACACCACTGAGTTGAGGAAATGAGATGGGGCCTGAGCAGCAGGGGCCTCTGGAAGAAGATCCTCGTGTTAGGGATGGGCTCTAGTAGTACTTGTCTCACCCTTCATTCTTTTTTTCTTAATATATTTTATTTATCTTTATTTATTTGAGAGAGAGAGAGGGAGAGAAATATAGGCAGGCAGAGAGACAGAGAGAATGGGCATGCTAGGGCTTCCAGACACTGCAAATAAACTCCAGATGCGTGCACCCCCTTGTGCATCTGGCTTATGTGGGTCCTAGGGAATGGAACCTCGGTCCTTTAGCTTTGCAGGCAATCGCCTTAACTGCTAAGCCATTTCTCCAGCTCAACACCCTTCATTCTTGTCTTTTCAACTGTCAACCAATAAGGACAAATCTACATACATGAAAGGCTGGAAAGATTGCTCAGTGGTTAAGGTGTTTGCCTGCAAAGCCTAACAACATGAGTTCAATTCCCTAGTACCCACATAAAGCCAGATGCCCAAAGTGGCACATGCATCTGGAGTTCATTTGCAATGGCTAGAGGTCCTGGTGTGCCCATTCTCTCTGTGTCTCTCTCTTTCTGTTTCTCCATATCTCTCTGCTTGCAAATAAGTAAATAAAATTAAAAAGAAAAAGAAAGGGCTGGAGAGATGGCTTAGCAGTTAAGGCACTTGCCTGCGAAGCCTAAGGACCCATGTTCCACTCTCCAGATCCCACATAAGCAGATGCACAGGGTAAGGCAAGTGCAACATCACACATGCCCACAAGGTGGCCTAAGTGTCTGGAATTTGATTGTAGTGTCTAAGGCCCTAGTGTGCCAATTCTCTCTCTCTCTTTCTCTCTATCTCTTTATCTCTAAAAAATAAAAAGAAAGAAAGAAAAAGAAAAAGAACTTAGCCGGGCATGGTGGTGCATGCCTTTAATCCCAGCACTCAGGAGGCAGAGGTAGGATTGCTGTGAGTTCAAGGCCACCCTGAGACTACAGAGTGAATTCCAGGTCAGCCTGGACTAGAGTGAGACCCTATCTCGAAAAACTAAAAAAAAAGAAAGAAAAAATAACTTACATGAGCCAGACATTTTCTCTATCATTATTTACTTACTTATGTATGTATTTTCTTTTCTGAGTTAGGGACTCACTCTAGATCAGGCTGACCTGGAACTCACTCTGTAACCCAGGATGGCCTCAAACTCATGTGATCCTCCTACCCCAGCCTCCTGAATGCTGGGAATCAAGGCATGTGCCACCACCACACATGGCTTGGATCATCGTATATTTAATAACCACAGCAGCCCTATGACCTGGTATCAGGATTCTTCCCTTTTACGGATTCGGGAATTTAGGCGCAAGAAAGAAAATGATTTGCCCAACGTCACTGAGCTAGTAAATGGTGGGGTCACTTGTCTCCACAGTCTTATCTCCAAGCCTGACGCCCTGTAAGGGGGTTGGCTGTGTGGTATGGAGTGAGTTGGGGCAGCTGGGCAGGATCTCCTCAGCTGCCCTCACACTGCCCAAGGAAGGCTAGGGCAGGAGGCTGGTGAACAGAGCCCAAGGCTGCCTCCAAGGAGTCTCTTCATCTTTGGGCCCCCATGGCCCGTAGGAATCCTTACTTGCTATTGATGGGGCGTCAGACCCTGAGGGTCTCACCCCCGAGCAGATGAGTGCAGGTTCTCTGGGCTTCCTGCTCGACAAGGAGATGATGGTGGTGGGTGGCCTGTCCCCTCCTCCAGCTCAGTTTGCCCAGCTGGCCCAGCTGAACCCCCAAGAGCGCCTGAGCAGGGAGACGGCCCTCCAGCAGAAGCAGGTGTCCCTGGAGGCCTGGCTGCAGCGCGAGGCCCAGACCCTGCAGCAGTACCGCGTGGTGAGTGGCCCGAGTCCCTCTGCTCCCAGGAGGGAGCATGGCGACCTGAGACCGGGACCCAGGTGGAGGGACAGAGGCAGGATGAGTGCAGGAGCCCTCTCTCCCCGGAGGCAGAGCAGGTGGGACAGAGCAGGGCCCTGGGGCTGTGCAGGGCTGTTCTCTGGGAGCCAGCCAGCTGCTGTGTGCTCCGCAGGAGCTGGCCGAGAAGCACCAGAAGACCCTGCAGCTGCTGCGCAAGCAACAGACCATCATCCTGGACGACGAGCTGATCCAGTGGAAGAGGCGGCAGCAGCTGGCGGGGAACGGGGGACCCCCTGAGGGCAGCCTGGACGTGCTGCAGTCCTGGTACGGGGTGGGCAGGCCGGGCAGGGGCTTTGATGGTAGTGCCACCTTCCTCTTTTGTCACTGCATTGGTCTGAGCAGTAGGGCCCTGCGATCTGTGAGAGCTCTCACTTCTCCAGTGTCCCCGTTCGTGATAGGACTTGGGCCCTCTGTCCCATGCCACCTTCCCCAGGGAGGGAGTAGTGTCTTAGCGAATGGGTCAGGATTTAGATGTTCAGTGTCCCCTTGCCTGGGTGGTTCCAAACCAAGGCTGCCCCGCGTCCTGCGTTTCTGGAAGGCAGGAGCTCCATTCTGTAACTGGACTGGCCGGGGGTGTGGGGGTGAATGCCAGCACCTTGCTGAGTGGCCTTGCCGAGGGGAGGGGGAGGGGGAAGACTGTACTGTGAGGCCTCCTGCCTGGGCTGGCACAGAAGCCACTGTCCCCTGAGGGCCCTGGGCTGCTTGCAGGTGTGAGAAGTTGGCCGAGATCATCTGGCAGAACCGGCAGCAGATCCGCCGGGCTGAGCACCTCTGCCAGCAGCTGCCCATCCCCGGCCCCGTGGAGGAGATGCTGGCCGAGGTCAATGCCACCATCACAGACATCATCTCAGCCCTGGTCACCAGGTAACTGCTGCTCCTGGCCATGCTCAGAGGGGCGGGTGGCCCCCGGGGGTGGGTCCTTTGAGGCCCTGGTGCTGTCTAGACCCAGAGTCCCGCCCCTGTCCCGCCCCTCTGTCCCCGCCCAGGCCCACCACAGCTGCAGTTGCCCTGGCTAGAGGGGCTCCTCTGCCTGGTGTCTCCGCCCGGCCTCCCTCCAGTGTCAGCGGCCTCCCCAGGAACACAGCCTGGGGCCTCTTCACCCCCACTAGGTCTTCCCCATGGGAACGTCTCCTCCCGGCGTGTCCCGCAGCCCTTCCCCGTGCCAGTATCATCCGGTCATCCGTCTGGTCACTTGTGTCCCCCACAGCACATTCATCATCGAGAAGCAGCCCCCTCAGGTCCTGAAGACGCAGACCAAGTTCGCCGCCACCGTGCGCCTGCTGGTGGGCGGGAAGCTGAACGTGCACATGAACCCCCCGCAGGTGAAGGCCACCATCATCAGTGAGCAGCAGGCCAAGTCCCTGCTCAAGAACGAGAACACCCGCAAGTGAGTGTGCCCGCCCGCCCCTCCCCCTGGGTTTGGCCTTTGCTTCTCTAACAGTCATGGATTCCATATTCACTCTGCACTAGCACAGGTGATACTCCATCTTGGATCCCTTCCCGCCCTGCCCATGCGGAGTACCTAGTAGACGTTGTGTACTGCCCTGCGGTCACGTCACTGTGCTCACTGACCAGTGAGGGCACCACTAGGATATAGACAGAAATGGCCTCTCTGCTCACTCAGCCATCTGACTGGCAGAGCAGGCTGCAGTCCCTAAAAAGTGTTTCTGGTGTCATTCTGGGATACGCAGGGATGCATTATGTGAGTCACGTTGCAGGTGAAGAATTGACAGTTAGAGCCTGGTGTGGTGGCACATGTCAATATTCTCAGCACTTGGGAGATGGAGGAAAGAGCTTCAGGAGTTCCATGGCATCCTTGACTACATAATACGTTTGAGGCCAGCCTGGGCTGCATGAGATCCTGCGTCAAAAAATAAAAAGTTGGGGCTGGAGAGATGGCTTAGTGGTTAAAGTTCTTGCCTGCAAAGCCAAAGGACCCAGGTTCAATTCCCCCCAGGACCCACATAAAGCCAGATGCACAAGGTGGTGCATGTGTCTGGAGTTCCATTGTAGTGGGTGGAGGCCTTGGTGTGCTCATTCTCTCTATCTGCCTCTTTTTCTCACTCTTTCTCAAACAAACAAATAAATAAGATGTAAAAGTTGATGTTTAGTGCCAGGTTAGCAGCTGGATAGGAGGTTGCCAGGGCCAGAGATTGGAGAGGGAGGGCTTTTTCGGGCAGAGGTACCTGTGGAGTCCTGAGGAAAGAGTGTACAGAAGGCACATGTGGTCTGAGAACCTGGGCAAGTGACCCACCCAGAATGAGGCAGATGAATGATTGCATACATGAAGGAGTGATGTAGGAGGCTTGATTCTATACTTCATCACACAAATAAGACCTTTTACTGCGGGGCTGAAGAGATGTCTTAGCAGTTAAATTGCTTCCCTGAAAAGCCAAAGGACCCAGATTCAGTTCCCTAGTACCCGCGTAAGCTGAATGCACGAGATGGCATATTCATCTGGAGTGTGTTTACAGTGGCTACAGGCCCTGGTATGCCCATTCTCTCTATGTCTGCCCCCACTCCCATACATACATACATACATACATACATACATTCATGCAAACAACCTTTTATTGCAGACCAAGGATGTTGCTAGGCAGTGTGCTTCCCTAGCATAGATTCAGGCCTAGATTCAGTCCCTGGCATCATCAAAATAAATAATAGGGCTGGAGAGATTGCTTAGTGGTTAAGGTGCTTGCCTGCGAAGCCTAAGGACCCATGTTTGACTCTCCAGATCCCACGTAAGCCAGATGTACAAAGATGAGACAAGTGCAAGGTCACACATGTCCACTAGGTAGTGGAAGTATCTGGAGTTTGCAGTGGCTGAGGCCCTGGCATGCCAATTCTCTCTCTCTCTGACATTAAAAATAAAAAAGAGGAGCTGGGCGTGGTGGCGCACGCCTTTAATCCCAGCACTCAGGAGGCAGAGGTAGGAGGATCGCTGAGAGTTCGAGGCCACCCTGAGACTACATAGTTAATTCCAGGTCAGCCTGGACCAGAGTGAAACCCTACCTCGAAAAATCAAAATAAATAAATAAATAAATAAAATAAAAAATAAAAAAGAGGGATGGAAGGAGGAGAGCCAGGCCAGGTGGGGGAGGACCTGCTCTTTGTTTACATTAAACCAGGGACCAGCCAAAAGCTTCAGCAAGGTCAAAAAAAAATTAAGTAAATAAAATCTCCTTGGTGATGATTTCCATGTGATGCAGGTATAGTAGGAAGAAGGACAAGAACACAGTTGTCACTGTCTGGAAGCTCTCAGATGGGGCATGAGAGAACAATACATTAAAAATAGTAATAAATTAGAGGAGCGGAGGAGATTGCTCAATGGTTAAAGGCACGTGTTTGTAAAGCTTGTCAGCCTGCGTTGCACTGGGTTTGATTCCCCAGTACCCACGTACAGCTAGTTGTACAAAATGGAACATGTGTCTGGAATTCATTTGCAACAGCAAGAGGTCCATACCCCTGGTATGTCTATTCATTTTCTCTTTCTCTCTGCTTGCAAATAAGTAAATAAGGCTGGAGAGATGGCTTAGTGGTTAAGGCAAACAAGTAAATAATAAAATAATAATATATATTAAAAATAAAAGCCAGGCCAGGTGTGGTGGTACACGCCTTTAATCCCAGTACTTGGGAAGCAGAGGTAGGAGGATTGCTGTGAGTTCAAGGCCACATAGTGAGACTACATAGTGAATTCCAAGTCAGCCCAGGCTAGAGCGAGACTCTACCTCGAAAAACCAAAATAAAATAAAATAAAAGTTGGGGTGATGGAGAGATGGCTTAGTGGTGAAGGCACTTGCCTGTGAAGCCTAAGGACCCAGGTTCAATTCCCCAGTACCCATGTGAGCCAGCTACACAAAGGGGCATATGCATCTGGAGTTTGTTTGCAGTGGCTAGAGGCCCTGGCAAGGCCATTCTGTCTCTCTCTGTCTCTCTCTGCTTGTAAATAAATAAATAAATATTTTTAGATATCCCCCCCCCAAAACATAATAATAAATAAGGGCTGGGGAGATGGTGCAGTGGTTACAGGCACTTGTTTGCAAAGCCTGCCTGCCTGGATTGGACTGGGTTTGATTTCCCAGTACCCACATAAAGCCTGATGCACAGAGTGGTGCATGCATCTGGAGTTCATTTGCAGCGGCAAAAGGCCCTCACGTGCTCATTGTCTTCCTGCCTGCCTGTCTCTTTCTTAGAAGATTTGAACACGTATGTGGATGTGGAGTGGGGCCAGGGTGAGGTGGTAAGCAACACCAGGCAGGGTTGAGGATGGCCTTTCCTTATTTGAACCCAATCCTGAATGTGAAGAAGCCAAGAGTATGGCAGGAAAAGCCATTACCAGAGATGTGAGGATCTGAGGTAGGGACTAAGGTTAGCACGTTTTGTGTGTGTGTGTGTGGGGGGGGGTGGTTTCAAGGTAGGGTCTCACTCTAGCCCAGGCTGACCTGGAATTCACTATGTAGTCTCAGGGTGTCCTCGAACTCATGGTGCTCCTCCTACTTCTGCCTCCCAAGTGCTGGGACTAAAGGCGTGCGCCACCGTGCATGGTTCGTACGTTTAACAGATGGTTAAGATGAACACGGCTTACAAGTCCTAATAGGCAGAGGACTCAGTGAGTCCAAGCAGTGGGGCAGGTGTTGATAATGGAGGTCCTTGTAGACTACTTTAAGTGTACTAGAAGCTTCCAGAAGCCTTGAAGTCCCCCACCTCAATCTCAGTGCCCAAAGAATTTCTAACCTAATGGTAAAAATCCCAGACTTCATCCTTGGAGACCCTGGGAATAGTCCATTGGATGGCGAAGGCAGTAACCCGGAGAGATATCTAGGAATACTCCTATGGGGTGAGGTACTCCACCGGGGCTAATGGTAGGGCCATCCAGAGGGGAGTCCCCGGCCTAGGTGGGAGCAGGCCCTTGCTCCTCGCCTGGTGCTCACGAGAAACTGGCTTCCCTTCTTGGCAGCGAGTGCAGTGGGGAGATACTGAACAACTGCTGCGTCATGGAGTATCACCAGGCTACGGGCACCCTCAGCGCCCACTTCAGAAACATGGTGAGCAGAGGTCCCAGGCTTGGAGGGAAGGTCTGCCCAAGGCTGGGGTCTTAGTAACCAGCCACACTCCCCACCATCTCCTCTGGTCTTCTGCCCTGCAGTCACTGAAGAGAATCAAGCGTGCTGACCGGCGGGGAGCGGAGTCGGTGACGGAGGAGAAGTTCACAGTCCTGTTTGAATCTCAGTTCAGTGTTGGCAGCAATGAGCTTGTGTTCCAGGTGAAGGTGAGGCCACAGCTCCCCCATCCCTGAGGGGCAGCCAGACAGGCGAGAGACTAGGAAAGCCAAAGTGAATTGAGCCAGGCTTGGTGGCGCACGCCTTAAATCCCAGCACTCAGGAGGCAGAGGTAGGAGGATCACTATGATTTCAAGGCCAGGTCAGCCTGGACTACAGTGAGACCCTACCTTGAAAAGCCAAAAAAAAAAAAAAGAAAGAAAAAAAGAAAAGAAAAGAAAATCCATAGTGAATTGAGTATGGTAGTGTACATCTGTACTCCCAGGAGTCAGGAATCTGAGTCAGGAGGATCATAAATTCAGGGCCAATATGTGCTGCATAGTAAGTTCCAGGCTAGCATGAGCCCCAGAGCAAAATAATGTCTCAAAAACACAAAAAGGAGCTGGGAGTGGTGGTGCATGCCTTTAATCCAGCACTCAGGAGGCAGAGGTAGGAGGATCACCATGAATTCAAGGCCAGCCTGGAAATAAAGAATGAGTTCCAGGTCACCCTGGGCTACAATGAGACCCTACTTAGATAAAACTATAAACACACATACACACACACAAAAGACTGGGGTGTAGCTCGGGTGGCAGAGTGGGCTAATGGGCTAAGAAGAAATATATTGTAGGGTTTTTGGTTGTTTTTGTTAGGCACAACCCATCATGCTTGGTTTATGTGGTTTTGATTTTCTCATGCTTAGAATTATTGGGAAGGACTTGTGGTTGGAATGGTGGGTGAGGAGGGGTGAGGGTCAGGTGTTTTACCTAAGCAGAGGGCAAGACGGTGTTCACACTCCTCAGCTCCTATTCCTGTGACTTCCACAGACACTGTCCCTCCCTGTGGTTGTCATTGTTCATGGCAGCCAGGACCACAACGCCACAGCCACCGTGTTATGGGACAATGCCTTTGCTGAGCCGGTGAGTCCCCCGTGGACCGTCCACTTCGGCCATTAGGCCCTAGAACTTGTCCTCAGGTTAGCCCCAACTCCTTAGGACCCTGCTGAGTTCTGGAACAGAACGGGGCAGTGAGGTGCGCGGGATGACTGTTAAGTGTCTGTCCACTGGCCTGGCCTGGCTAGGTTCCAGGAAGAATGGGCTCTCAGGGTATGGGGCTGGTCTTTGGGTTTGCTCTCTATTGTCCTTTTTCCTTATGGCTGGACCCCTGACCCCTGTCCTCAGTTCTTCCTGCCTGCCTGCCCACCCCCTCCCTGTTTTCTTTCCTCCTTGTTTTTTTTTTTTTCAATCCTCCTTGTTTTTGTGTATCGTTTCTGGATAGTTCTGTGTCCTCTCTGTCCCTTGATCTCTGCATATCTCACATGTGTGTGCATGTGCGCATGCGTGTGTACATGTGTGTGCATATGCGTGTGCACATGTGTGTGTGTGTGTAGAACCTGTCCAGCTCCCTCAATCACCTTTTGCTTCCCCCTTTCTTTCTTCTCTCCCTCTCAGGGCAGGGTGCCATTTGCCGTGCCTGACAAAGTGCTGTGGCCACAGCTGTGTGAAGCGCTCAACATGAAATTCAAGGCCGAAGTACAGAGCAACCGGGGCCTGACCAAGGAGAACCTCGTGTTCCTGGCACAGAAGCTGTTCAACAGCAGCAGCACCCACCTCGAAGACTACAACAGCATGTCCGTGTCCTGGTCCCAGTTCAACAGGGTGAGCAACCCAGCTACCTGTGACCTACCTGCCTGGGACCATCAGGCTCCTGTCATACCTCCTCCAACCTTGCACAGGCTAAATCCTACTGTCAACCACTTTTTCCTGTGATCAGGAGTGGTGACATCGTAGACCTCCCCGCCAAAAACTGTAGGCAGGGGTCACAAGGCATTTATGTTCAGCAGTGTGAGCTAAACCCCGATGATGGGATGAACCCCAAGCTGGGGTTAGTTCTAGATGTGTTACTAATTTGCAGGCCTCTTCTGCTCTGTGTCTCAGCTTCTCCATCAATTAATGAGGGGTTGGGGCTGGAATGACCTCCATAAGCTCGTCACAGCTTGCACCCCTGCCTGCTGGATTCCCCTGGGTCCAGACACATAAGAATGCCAGTAGGGGAGTGTCAGTTTTGGGACTGCTGAGGAGTAGGTGGGGAAACTGCAAACAGGCCTGGTGGGTGCAGAGGGCATTGACCCTCCCCCCCCCCCGCCCGGCCTCTGTAACTCGGGGTTGCCTGGGGCCCACAGGAGAACTTGCCAGGCTGGAACTACACCTTCTGGCAGTGGTTTGACGGCGTGATGGAGGTGTTGAAGAAGCATCACAAGCCCCACTGGAATGATGGGTGAGGAGCCGGGGCCAGGGTCAGGAGGCTTACGGAGGGCTCAGGATAGTGACTGCCTGCCCCATGGTGACATCAAATGCTCCACGTGCCCAGGGCCATCCTAGGTTTCGTGAACAAGCAACAGGCCCATGATCTGCTCATCAACAAGCCGGATGGGACCTTCCTGCTGAGATTCAGCGACTCGGAAATCGGGGGTATCACCATTGCCTGGAAGTTTGACTCTCGTAAGTGCTAGTTTTGCCCACACTGTAGCCCCAGGAGCTCTTTCTCCCATTTCCTCACTCCCAGTGCCCATCAGGCCTCCTGTCCTTCAAAGGCATCCACCTGGAAAGACAAGCACTGAGCTCAGAGTAGGAGAGGAGAATTGTGGAGAACTATGCTCCCTCCCTACCATTATTCATCTCAGAAAACCTAACATCCCTGGGTTCACAGACTATAGAACTTCTGGGTGTGCCAGGCGTGGTGGCGCACACCTTTAATCCCAGCACTCGGGAGGCAGAGGTGGGAGGATCACTGTGAGTTCGAGGCCTCCCTGAGACTACACAGTGAATTCCAGGTCAGCCTGGGCTATCGTGAAACCCTACCTGGAAAAACAAAACAAAAAAAACAAAGAACTGGGCGAGTCCCCCACAATTCCATGTTGTCCCTCCCTGCCTGGTCCAGTTCACTAAGTAGAATGTTCCAGCATCAGCTCCCCTACACAGAGGAGCAAGTGGGCTAGGGTTGCAGTGCAGGCTGGGAAAAGCCCTGATTTCACTTCCTTGAAACCCCACAATCACGATCGTCCTGCGAGGACAGCTTATGGGAATGAATTGTCCTTGTCACAGCGGACCGCAATCTGTGGAACCTGAAGCCGTTTACCACGCGGGATTTCTCCATCCGATCTCTGGCTGACCGGCTGGGAGACCTGAGCTACCTCATCTATGTGTTCCCTGACCGCCCCAAGGACGAGGTCTTCTCCAAGTACTACACACCTGTGCTGGGTGCGTGCTGATGCTGGGAGGGCTGGACATGGGGGCTTCCCCCAAGGAGAGCCCAGGAGCATCTCTCTCTCCTAGGGTTTTTAGGTCCATGGCACGGAGAAGAGGATTTTGGGGCTCAACCTGGAAGAGAGGGAACATGAAGCCCCCCAGGCTTGCTTCTCTGCTGAACAGAAAGCTGGGTTCTTTTTGTTTGTTTGTTTTTTATGGTTTTTTTGGGGGGGGTCTCACTCTGGCCCAGGCTGACCTGGAATTAACTATGTAGTCTCAGGGTGGCCTCGAACTCACGGTGATCCTCCTACCTCTGCCCCACCCACCGAGTGCTGGGATTAAAGGCATGCGCCACCATGCCTGGCTTCATTCTTTTTTTTTTTTTAATTTATTTTATTTGGGGGGGAGCAGATAGAGAATGGGTGTGCCAAGGTCTTCAGCCGCTGCAAATGAACACCAGATGCATGCACCTGCTTGTGCATCTATCTGGCTTATGTGGGTCCTGGGGAATTGAACCTGGATCGTTTGGCTTTGCAGGCAAGCGCCTTAGCCACTAAGCCACCTCTCCAGCACACACAGAAGAGCCAGACAAGCTGGGGTGGGGAGCTGGGGTCATGCCCACCCACAGATAGTTCTGCCCTCCTGCAATCAGCAGTTCTCACCACTCCTAAAACCCCACTAACCTGCCCCAAGCTAAGTGAAGGCACAGAATGGTCAGGTTTTCCTTTCCCACCTGTCCAGTCCATGGATGGGGTTGAAATTTCTAGGTGATGCTGTTTCCTTGGCAAGGGTGGAGGCAGACAGTAGGAAAGAAAATGGCCAGAAAAGATGGGAGTGAAGCCAGGGGTACCTGTGACCCTCAGGCTGGATCCATCAGTGGGGGTTTACTGGCAACCCTTGAGAAGGCTTCAGAATGGTGTGGGCAGGAGGCAGATGGCATGGGGTGGCTTCATCTCTTTCCCTTGGAGCCCCCAGACTTGGGTTCTCACCTTGATTCTCCCCTCGGCAGCTAAAGCAGTTGACGGATACGTGAAGCCGCAGATCAAGCAAGTGGTCCCTGAGTAAGTGTTCAGGGCCCAGCTCTGGGGCTTCTGGTGCCTCTCCCCCTCCCCCCTTCTTACCCTTTCCCCAACATCCCACACTGTCACCCCTCCCAAACCTTGCTTACTCCATAAGAAAGAAATGGACTTGGGCATGCTGTAGCCAATACCTAAGAGCCCCATGCTTATAGCCCGAGCCCCAGTACTTCCTCCAACCCAAACACACAAAGATATCTTGGAGGCCCTTCCCAGTCGGCCTCCCTGGTGACCAAGGCTGTGTTCTGCCTCCTTCCTCAGGTTCGTAAATGCGTCTGCAGATGCCGGGGCCAATGCCACCTACATGGACCAGGCCCCCTCCCCAGCAGTGTGCCCACAGACTCATTACAACATATACCCACAGAAGTAAGTTGTGCTCTCATTGGGGCCTGTGGGGAGGGATGGGACCCTGGAGATAAACGGATCAGAACTCCAGTGGGTCTGACTGGGCCCTATCCTCATAGTGGCATAGACTCTGTGACCCTGAGAACATTGAATTTCTCTGATGCTGCTTCCTCGTCTATAAAATGGGGACAAGAACAAGTTCCTGCCTCGTGGAACTGGCATTAGGCTGGTAACAGTCAAGCTTTGTTTTTACACATGAGCTTGTCAGAAGTACTTAAAACAGGATCACTGTTAACGGCGTGGTTGTGAAGCAGGAGAAAGTGAAAAATTCATTCACCCCTGAGCTATGGGGTGGCTTGAGCTGCATGTCTGGGGTGCATCAAGCTGCAGTGGGAACACCACAGGTTGGGGAGTCACAAAGACTCAGAATCTTTTTATAACATGTATTTTGCAAGGAGAGAGGGTAGTAGCGAATGGGCATATCAGGGCTTCTTGCCACTGCAAATGAACTTCAGATGTATGCGCCACTTTCTTTGTGCCTCTGGCTTCCCGTGGGTATTGGGGAATTGAACCTGGGGCAGCAGGCTTTGCAAGCAAACACCTTTAACTGCAGAACCATCTCTCCAGACCTTTTAAAAAGAGTTATTAGCACATATTCATGTTATAAGGGAGACTTTCATAATGACATTATCACTTAAGACTCAGATTCTAATCCTCAACTATAGGGTTCCAGAACAAGGTTCCTTACCAGGTCAAGCCTGTTTGTCCTCTATAGAATGGGGTAAAATACCCACCTTAAGGTAGCTTGAGGGTTGGCATAAGTAGCTGCCTGGTGAGTGATGTGGTGTCACATGCCACTGGACGGTATTATAGGTGGGTGTGGCTCACTGGCCATCACTTCATCTTGCAGATGAGGCCAGGAGAGGGGAAACAGGCTTCCCAAAATCACCCCATAAAGGAAGAGACATGAGTAGACGTGGGATGTCTTCCCGGGAACCAGCCTCCTGGGGGTTCTAGTCAGTATTGGTTCTGTCCTCACAGGACTCTGGTCTGAATGGGTAGTTTGGGTACTGTCCCTGGGAGCTTGGGACCATGACACACAGTCTCCCTGACATCCTTCTCTTTCCCAGCCCTGACCCGGTCCTCGACCAGGACGGAGAATTTGACCTGGATGAGAGCATGGATGTGGCCCGGCACGTGGAGGAACTTCTACGCCGGCCCATAGACAGTCTTGACCCTCGCCTCTCCCCGCCTCCTGGCCTCTTCACTTCTGCCAGAGGCTCCCTGTCGTGAATGGTGAAACTCCTGATTTCTCCTGGGAAATCATCTTCAATGTGAAGAGTCTGTCCGTATCAATTGTGATATAGTATTTGTACATACTGATGGCTTTGTAGATAGGATGTGTGTGCGCGTGCGCTCATGTGTGTGTGAGGTGCTGCCTGGACTTCACGCTCCTTGTCTGTGGCGGCAGCAGTGACACCTGTGTTCAGATCAAGGCGCCCCCCCACCCCTGAGAGCCTAAGGGGTCCATGTGCCATGGAAGAGAAGGACTTCTGTCACTGTGGGCGCACCTGTTCTTCCTGCATGGTTTGTCCGCTCAGTGGAGACAGGTTAAGCTGAAGTTACATTTCCGAGCTAGAAGCTTCACCTTCCTGCTCTGCACGCATATACCTGTATGGGTGTGCACTTGTCCTCACGCACACATGGTGCTCACATTGATGTCCTCCCTCTGGAGGGAGGCTGGGCTTCATTCTTGAGCAATTTGAACGTGGGCTATGGACTCCAAGCATGGTCTATGTTGTAGCCATTAGCACAGCAGATCTGGGTTGAGTCAGGTTGTCAGAGCCGAGTATCTGAGTACATAGGTTCTTGGCCTTGGGTCTGTACTACCCTTACGCACATTCCACCCACCATCTGTCTTTTCCATCCAATGTCCCTTCCCCTCCATTCTGTCTCAGCTTTCTCTTCGAGACAGGGTACCCCTACATAGCCAGGCTAGACTCGGCCTCCAGAGCGCTGCGGCGTGTGCCGCTCCTCCAGGCTTCAGCCTTCTGTCCTTGCCTCTGCAACCTTGCTTAGATCACTCTGGTCTAGGAATTGGAGGCCTGTGACCTGCAAGGTCGAGGGTTTTCCTCCAGAAAGAAACTGCAGCAAGAGACAAGCAACTGACCAGCCACAAGCTGTTGGCAATGGAATCTGAGGGAGATTGGAGCTCTCAATCCATTTGGCTGGGAGGTAAAATCTGGAACAGACCTGTCACTGTTGCATAACTGGTTACAGTCTGGGAAGGCCTCCTTCCAACCTCACCAGTTCCTGTCCCGAGACTGTGACAAGGTAGCCCGGGTCAGCGGATTGCAGGAGATTCTGAGAGTTCCAGGTTTAAACCTTGGTGGGGAGATTGGAGCAGAGGAATTCTTTTGTACTTTGTACAGACCACACATTTGTGTAAACAGTGTTTTTGAATAAAGTATTTTTTTTTTCGTAATTTGTTGTTCTGCCTTCTGGCTGGTGATGTGCTGGGAGTTGTTTCGTCCCTGTGTGGCCCATGTGGTTTTAGCTTGGAGTTACAATTCTGCTCCCTTTACTGTGGTCTGAAGCGGACTGCCACCCTAGAATGCTGTCAGTGCTCCTCAAAGCTAAAGAAAACTGTGTGGGGCATGCATGTCTAGGAAAGCAGATACGGGAACAAGGAGGGGAGGGGCCTGAGGAGAGGGAAAGGCTGGAGTCCAGATGGCCCCTCCTCAGCTGCCACAATGAGCAATCTTTGAGGGCCAGGACTTAAGTGACTGTCAATCCTCTTGGGACCAGGTGCGCTCAAGAGCCTGGAAGTCAGTGCTCCTCTGGCCTCTTCCCAAAGACCAGCAGGTGGCACCATCCAACTGCCACTATGGCCTGAGACTGAGGGAAGCTGGCCAGGGCAGAGAACCAGCTTTTTCCCTGGTCCCAACTGTGGATAGCCTTGGGCCTGGATCTGGGGCCTTGAACTCTGTAGCACATACTCATTTGAGTTCGGGAACAAGTAACTGTGGTGTGGGTTACTTCAGAGTTCAAAGTGAGATGGGTGTGTGGGGGGTTGCAGGAGTTTGCTGCCCCCCCCCACAAGATGCAGGGGCCCAGGGCAGACTGGTGGGGCGGCGGAGGTAGAGGGAAGCAGGCTCTGCCACCACCTCAGCCAGCCACACTAAACACTAATCTCCACTTCCATCTCTGCAGGGGAGCAATGGTATCTCACACAGCCGCCCCTAACCCGCTCAGGCTCTGCTCTCAAGGATCTTTGCTCAGGGTTGGGCAGAGTGAGGGGGGGGGGGAGAAAGAGAGAGAGAGAGGGAGGGAGGGAGGGAGGGAGGGAGGGAGGGAGGGAGGGAGGGGGGGGAAGGAGGGAGATGCTGAGACCCGGCACTGTGCCCACGGCCTTTCCCTGAATTATCTTACTGACTGCCCTCAACAACCAGCCAGTGAAGTGTGGCAAGTTGTCCCCACTGAGTGAACTGAGAAGTGATAATGGGCCAACTGTGGAAGGAGTGGCCTGGGGACTGGAATCTACACCCCACCCTACCCCCAATTCTGCAGCTTATCTGACTCCAGACCAGACGCAGCAGCTTTGGGAGGGAGGAGGCCACTCTGACACTTTCAGGCCACTGGACTATGAGCCCTTGCTCTCATCTGGAGGCCAGAGGCTGATGTAAGATGGCAGGGGGACTGCATCATCTCAAAAATTAGAAGCCAATGGAGCCTCAGCCCCAGAGCCAACTCCCCTTGACACCTTCATGCTCACATCTCAGCTCAGTCCTTGTGGAAGCCCCTCCTCAGCTTCAGCAGAGGGAGCCTCTGCCAGACAAGATAGCCGCTGCCACACTATCAGACTGTTCCTATATAACGTTTATTTCTGGAAGTTAAAGTAGATACAGCAATATACAAAAAAAAAAAAATCCCACAATAATATAAATTTTTACACTAGGAAGTATACACTGGAATTTGAATGCAGTGGCCAGGGTAGCAGTGTACAAGCCACTGTATTGGGAGTGGGAGGCTAAGCAATCTGCAGGCATTGCTGGGCTGGGCGCAGGTAGGGGCAGGAGAGCCAAGCAGGAAGGTTCTGAGAACTCTGGGACGCTGCAGAGCAAGGGTTGCTCCTCTCAGAACTGCCGCTACCATGGGTCAAACCCAGATCCACAGACTTCTTAAAGCCATGAATTCTACACCACCTGCTGCCTCTAGAGAAGTCCAAGCCCTTGCTGTCCAGGTTCCTAGGATTCAAACCCAATTTAATGTAAGCCCAAGGTTCACCTTTCTAAATACCCTTTCAGTTTATAAGCTCAGCTTACTGTGTAATCAAGGGTGTTGCTGGGGAAAGGGGAGCTCCAATAACCATCTCAAGGCAAGAAGTGTCTCACAGATGGTCCTTGCCCCCTTAACTCAGAATCTAGCTAATATTCCACAGACACTTTCGGTGAATTTTGACAAGATGGTCTTGAGTCATCAAATCCAGCCATGTCCCTGGGTGAGAGGAGACCTGTCTTGCCCACTGGCAAATGTGTAGGCAAGCTAAATGACTGAAGGAGGCAGGTGACATGAAGGCCGTACCAGGAGCAGAATGTCACTCAGGAGAGGCTGGGAGTGCACTTCTCACAGGATGGGCAGACCTGGAGATTATCCGTCGGCCTTTCTCCTATACTGACAAGTGAAGGAGGACTGCAGACGCCTCTGCAAGTCATAAACGTACTGCTCCCTGAGCTCATGACACTTGGCTGGGGCCTGTGGTCTGAGGCCCGCTCAAGCTGAAAATCCTTCCCTCGCCTCTTAGGAGTCTCAAGACCAGGATTTCTAAAGTAAACAGGACGGGAGCCCTTTTGGCATGGGAAGGAGACATATCACTAGCAGGGGCAGGTGAGAAAGGAAGCCAGGTTGATCCTAGGCCCAGTAAGGCACCCACAGGACAAGCTGGTCCCCAAACAGGGGCCAGAGTCCAGGAGAAAGGGAGCAAAGATTTTCAGTGTCCAGCCTTACCTTCCAGCAGGCCGGTACACTCCAGGACAAATAAAACTGTTTACAAAAAGAGCCTGGGATGTCTAGGTTCAAACCAGAGAGGCCAAACCATGGCTTCAGACGTCTTGTGAAGGTCTGACGTGAAGCCCTTTCAGATCTATATAAATTATCAGCCTGAAGACAGCTGATGCTTAAAGCACCAAAGAGGTGTTAACTGAGTTTTCTTGCATACAGAAAGGCTATGCTGTTACAGTGTGTTTTGCCCTTTAATTATTATCGTCGTTGTTATTTTAATTTAAAACGAAGCCTAGAGGCTTAGCTAGTCCTATCCTCTATTTGGATGTTAGCAAGTTTCAAAGTGCAATGCCAGAAGCCTAGAGCTTCAGGCAGCCTGGGGCATTAGCTCACAGACGTGGGCAGAAGGATGCCACAGGCACCAGGAGGCACTTGTCTAACAACAGCAGGCTGCTGAGAAAGGAGGGCAGGGGAACAAAAGAACACAAGACATTTCCTTTTTCTCCCTTGGGCCTCCCGCTCACTCACAAGTCCCCATCACGGGCTCAGAGAACACTTTCTTCTTTGCACAAAAGCACATTACCCACATTCACTCATTTCTCTATTTTGAAAAAAAGTGCCCAGATTGCTCAAAGATAGCAGAAGTAGGAGATAAAAAAAAATCTGGAACCACAAAGTTAGGAGTTTCAGATGTTCTGGGGTTTGGCTGCTTATGGGGTGGAACACGGGCAGGTGCCTCAGACACTTCTCTGCAGCTTCCGTTCTCAGCTCCTCACATGGGGGAGGTAGCACACTCCGAGGTCAGCTCCATGTCAAACGTGAGTGACTCTGCAGAGACACACAGAAAATGCTAGTTCAACTCCCTGTGGCTGTTCAGAGGACAGGGCTGGGGCCACCAGTGCTAGTCAGTTTCAGTCCCTCCAACAAAGGCAGGGTCTAAAAAGCCAGGTATCCCTTCTACAGGGCCTTGCCCCCTGGAAGGGCTCAGTCACCACCCTACCTTAACTCATCCCCAATCCCTAATTCTGCACATTTCAAGAACATCTAAGGCTGGTCTGTATACAACAGCCTTAGCCATATGTGACTACTGAGTCCCTAAAATGAGGCTAGTCCAAATTAGAGTATGCTGTAATTGTCAAAAGCCCACCACAATTCAAAGATATACTATGGGAGGAAAAAAGGGGAGATGGAAAAATAGCTCAACGATTTTTCCTTCGATGCTGAAATGACAGTACATTGGATTTATTAGGTTAAATCAGAATTAGCTTCATCTGTTTCTCTCTCCTTTTGTGGGGATTCTTTTTGAAGCAGGGTCCAGCCTCAAACTCATGATCCTCCTACCTCAGCATCCCAAGTGCTGGGATTAAAAAAGTATGCTACCACGCCCAGCTTGTTTATTTTATTTATTGACTAAAGAGAGAAAGAGGCTGGAGGGATTGCTCAGTGGTTAAGGCATTTGCCTGCAAAGCCAAAGGACCCCAGTTCAATTCCCCAAGACCCACATAAGCCAGATGCACAAAGTGGCACTTGCATCTGGAGTTCATTTGCAATGGCTGGAGGCCCTGGTGCACCCATTCTGTCTCTCTCTCTCTCTGAGAGAAAAGAGAGAGAGAGCGTATAGGCACACCAGGATCTCTTACCATTGCAAATGAACTCCAGGCTCATATGCCACATTGTCCACCTGGCTTTACAAGGGTACTGGGAAATCGAACTCAGGCCAACAACTCTGCACGCAAACATCTTTAACCACTGAGCTATCTCCTCAGCCCTTGTTCCTCTTTTTTTGTTAAAATTATTTATTTTTATTTATTTATGAAACAGGTAGAATGGGTGCACCAGGGCCTCTAGCCACTGCAAACAAACTTCAGACACATGTGCCACCTTGTGCATCTGGCTTATGTGGGTACTGGGGAATTGAACCTGGGTCCTTAGGCTTTGCAAGCAAGCACCTTAACCACTAAGCCATCTCTTCTGCCCTGTTTTATTTTTTTAATTTTTAGAGGGAGAGAGAAAGAGGAAGGGAGGGAGAAAGAGAGAGAGGGAGAATTGGCATGCCAGGGCCTCAGCCACTGCAATCAAACTCTAGACACTTGTGCCACCTCGTGGGCATGTGACCTTACACTTGCCTCATTTTTGTGTCTGGCTTACATGGGATCTGGAGAGTCTAACATGAGTCCTTAGACTTCTCATGCAAACGCCCAAACCACTAAGCCATTTCTCCAGCCCTCTCTCTTAAAAAATATTTTATTTATTTGAGAGGGGAGGCAGATAGAGAGAGAATGGGCAAACCAAGGTCTCTAGCCACTGCAAATGAACTCACATGTTCTACCTGGTGCATCTGGCTTTTGTGGGTACTATGGAATTGAACCTGGGTCCTTAGGCTTGGCAGGCAAGTGCCTTAACTACTAAGCTCTCTCTCCAGTCCCCTTCTCTCTCTCTCTTTTTTTTTTTTTTGGTTTTGCGAGGTAGGGTCTCATTCTGGTCCAGGCTGACCTGGAAATAACTATGCAGTCTCAGGGTGGCCTCAAACTCTCGGTGATCCTCCTACCTCTGCCTCCCGAGTGCTGGGATTAAAGGCGTGCGCCACCACGCCCGGCTCCCTTCTCTTTTTAAAGATACTTCTTGTTTCTTTTTACTGTTTTTAATGAGCTACTGAAGAGTTTACATTTATGCATGGGGGTGTGCTCCACTTTTTACTGGAGAGCACAGATCTAAAGCCTCCTCCTACCGATGAGATGCTGGTGACCATGACCAGCTCTGGCTCTGTATGTTTAAGCATCACACAAAGGGGACTAACTTCCCTCCTAGGGACAAAGTCTGAGCATCAAATACTCACCAAACTGCCCTCCTGCTGAGGGTTCAGCACCTTCACCATTATTTCCAAACTGCATCAATGAATCTAAAGTGCGGGGGGACATCGGCAGGTCAATGGTATTGCTGCAGGTCGTTCTGTAGGAAAGGGGGAGCGGCAGGAGGGGAAAGGGCCGGGTTGACAAGACACAATGGAGGGGAAAAAAAAAAAGAACAAAACACACACACACAGCCATCAAACTCTGGTCTCCAACAGAAAAATAAAAGCTCAAGCTTTTAAACACACAAGGTCACTCTGAGCACTAACACAGCCCAAGAGCTTCCAACCCTTCACAGGGTAACTCTCACCCAGTGTCCTCCCTATTCCTGGGGGATAACTGAGGATATTAGAAATGAATGCAAACCTGGGAAGGGAAGCCACTTACGGTGTTACACAGATGAACTTGGTCTTCAGGTATGGGGCAGCACCTGGAGGGGAGAAACGTGAGCTTACTGACAGTGACCTACAGTGAGATCTGAAACTCCATCCTTACACAGAGGTCATCTGGAAACCTCTATCTGCCCCTCAAGGTCATCCTCTTTCATCATGTGCTACCTGATGTCCAGGCACTTGCAGTTTGAAGTTTAACTCTCGGCTCAAAGCTTTCCTTAGCTGCAAAGACTGCAGCACACCTGCCCTGCCCCTGCCCACCTGTTAACTTGTATGCTTTCTCCTCTACCTCACACAGCGTTGACCCACTCCCATGCGGTACGAGGCTCCTCTTCCGGCCTGGCCTCAGCTCTCAGGTAACATGTCTGTAGGGATGGTGAATACCACAGTGACCAGCCCACATGCCAACAGGACTGAGTCCTTTTAAAAGGGCATGAAGATGAAAGCCAGGCATGGTGTTCATGCCTTAAATCCCTGCACTTGAGCGACAGAGGTAGGAGGATCGCTGTAAGTTCAAGACCAGCTGGAGACTACATAGTGAATTCCAGGCCAGCCTGGGCTAGAGAGACCCTACCTCAAAAAAAAAAGGGAGGGGGAAGGGGGCTGAGGATGGCTAATGCCAGAGGGTCCAGAGCCACGTCTATTCTGACTAGCACTAAGCTACGTTTACCACATTTTTAGATGAAGGTGTGAGTAGCTTCCCACTTAGATAATACATCAAATAATTATGAGGCAGCATAAGTGATCCAACTTGAGGATAGTATACAGAGGCCCATTTCTCAGGTGTGAAATAAGGAGAGAGAAGAAGGAGGTGACAACTGCCCACATCTCTGTCATTTGTAGTATTTGTGTAAATTAGAAACGTGAGAATTTTAGACAGCACATGCTCATACCAAGAAGTCAAGGAGCCCTGGGGACACTGGCACAGACCCCTAAGAATTCAGCTGAATAAACCATGGAGCAGGTCTGGAGCAGGATGGGTGGGCAGAGAGCAACACCAACACCGTTGGTGCTTACAGAGAAACGGAGCAGGACACATGACCACAGTCTGGGAGAAGGTACTGGAAAGCGGCACAGAGGAACCTCAGGTTTATTTTTGGCCAAGAAATGGATTAACTCAGCTCAGGACCCAACAGAACTACTAAGACAGGGTATCGGTGTCTTATAAATCCAACCGCATTATCTCAGACCTGACGGAACTGCCTCCCTAGACAGACAAGGTTTCATTCTCCAGTCATCAAGGGATCTGAGAAAAACAGCTTGGGCCCAAGATGGAAGTGTTGCTCTCAAGAAGTAAGGCAAGACAAAGAAATAGCCAATTCCTCCGAGGTTCTGTAGGGGCTGTAAGTGAACTTGACCTAATTTGTGAGTCACTTGGAATCTCTCCACCAACCCGTAAGAGAGGACACCCTGTGGGATTATGGGAGGGAAGAAGAGTCCTGGGGAGAGGCTCAATCTGAGGGGTATCCATGCATCAATGCTCTTTCAGAAAAATGCTTGCAGGCCCCATGTGAGCTCACCACAAGCCCCAGTGACTACTTGGCATCCTCACCCAGGGGGGACCCTCCCCAGGAAGGCAAATCCCTCAGGTATTGGCTCCTTTCTCATGGTTACTGTCTTGCACTTGAGGAGTAGCTCCCAGCAGCCTGTGGGAAGGACAGTGATGGAGGAAGACAGAGCCACAGGCCGGGAGCCCACATCTTGAAAGCAAAGCTAGTCTCAACGTCCTCTGTAGAAGGAACAAAGGCTAGGGTGACAGGGGCTGATAAACAGATCTCCCAACTGAAGCACAAGGTGGAAGGAGAGATAAGGGCAGACAGGAAGTGAGAACTAAATTCTTCCACAGTATGAGCAGAACTCAAAACCAGAGCAAAGGGAAGAGGAAAGGGGCGGCAGTGAGCTCCAGGGCCATCTCCAAGTCCCACAGGCAGGTCCTATGGAAAACAGGGAAGGAGGCCAATAGGGTCCCTGCCGGGTTGTGCACGGGTGCTATGTGGACACAAAAGCATTTTGTAAAAGGCAGCCAGGGGAAGGAGGCCAACCTCACACACCACTTTAAAGAGCCCGCCACTAGCACTGTGATCAAGAAAAGTCACACGGGCCAGGAGTGGTGGTGCACGCCTTTAATCCCAGCACTCGGAAGGCAGAGGTAGAAGGATCACTGAGAGTTCAAGGCCACCCTGAGACTACATAGTAAATTCCAGGTCAGCCTGGGCTAGAGTAAGACCCTACCTCGAAAAAACAAAACAAAACAAAACAAAGGTCACACGGATGGGCAAATCAGACTGCCCATGAGGATCGGGATGTGGAGAGACAGACACCAAGCAGCAAGTGCTGCATGGGTACAGGCCAGAGGGCCCTGACCCTCCGCACTGGGGTTACAGGTTCTAAATACCAATCCTACCTCTCCTCCAGTTTTTGACATCTCCTGCAAATTTGACATGCCTCGTGCTGCTGTAAACTGAGCTCTGACACTACCGACAACCACTGCATCCAGAACACCTTTGTTCAGCCCACCAGACATGGCTAACGTGGTTCATGATGGGGGAAAGGAAGCGTGCTGGACTTCAGTGTGAGTCTCAAGCTTTCTGGAATCCACTATGTAAGAAGCACCAGAGAACTCCTGCTTTTCTCCTCTTAGCACTCTAGAGAGTATGTGTGTGTATGCGTGTGCATGCATGTATGTGTGTGTCATATACTATTTCCATCTTCAGACTCACAGATTTCCTGTGAGGCAGGGACTGGCGACTGATGCTGCGTTTTCCCAAGTTCCATCAGTTACTTCCAAAGTGCCCATTTCTTTCGTGTGTGTGTGTGTGTGTGTGTGTGTGTGTGTGTATTATTTATTTAAGGTACAGTCTTGATCTAGGCCAGGCTGACCTGGAGTTCACTATGTAGTCTCAGGGTGGCCTTGAACTCACAGCAATCTTCCTAACTTTGCCTCCCGAGTGCTGGCATTAAAGGCATGTGCCACCACGCCCAGCCTCCCGTTTCTTTCCATAAGGAGAAATAACCACCACTATGATACTCAGCCATCCCTGTCTCTCCTCCAAGGCTCCTGAAGCTTCCAACTTTCCCAAGAATGAAGTGGCAGGACCATAGAAAATCAACAACTACCTGGGTCAGCTTCAGGGTGCTCCTGGCTCTCCGGCCGACAATACTTCCCGAAAGCCTCCTCCTTAGGAATGTCAGGGTAGAGATAAACCAGCGGAGACACCAAGATGTTGGTGGCATCCATGATCTTATATCCCATGATGATTTCGGCAAATGACATGTTGTTCAGCTGCTGCTTGGTATATGGTTCCACTGACTGGATCTGGGTCTTGCCTGTCATGGGAAAGAACAATAATGGAACCTAAAGCCAGGAAATCTCAGAGAAAACCACCCAATGCCTCTTTCCTCGGTGGGACCAGCACTTGAATGCCCTGGCCAATGGCATGGCACTGCAGAAATGGCCAGGCTGGCTTTTTTTTATTTTTAATGATAGCACAGCTGGGTCAAAGGGGATATGTTTGTCTCAGATGTGTAACACAGTGGGTAAGAAGGGAGAGGAGGAAAGCCAACCCGTGGGGGGAGAAGTTACCCAGTTGTCTGCAAGTCTGAGCAGGGCTGGTGTGGCCCAGGCCCTTGCCGCCCTCTAGGGGGCAGTGGTGTCTGGAACCAGAAGCAGCTAAGACACAGGGGCAGCAATGGCCACCAGATGGGGCAAGCGGGCAATCATACCGCTGATGTCCTTCTCCACCCAAGTGAAAGTGACCCCTCCTTCTTTGCTGCTCTCGCTGAATCTCAGGAGGAAGGTGCCTGGGGGCTTGGTGCTCAGGATGGCCCTCTCACGCTCCTTGCTGATGAAGCCCATGATGTACCTGAAACCAAGAGAGGGCCAGAACGGGGCTCAGAGGGCGTCCCCATCACCGGCTTACTGAGACCACCAGCTTGGTCAAACTAGGCTCACTCTGTGCCACAACCTACCCTTCATTCCAAAGGGCCAGGATGTACTTTTTCACAAGGTCAATGATATTGTCCAGCCAAACCCAAAAGGAGAAGCCCTTGCCAGCCATGTTTTCCTGGAGAAATGAACAATGGGAAACTCAAGTCCACCACCATCCCAGCTCTTTCCTTCCTGGGGTTCAGTGTGCTGGCAACACGCTCAGGCTCTTCAACCCTCAGGCAGGTCCTACTGCCTACCTGGAGGAAAAGGCGGCTCTAGAGCTTTTACCACTCGTGCCACCCTGCAGGTGTGTACTCCCAACCACAAGGACTCAACAAGGTCACTTACTTTGCAAAATTTAGCCCATGTGATCTGACAGCCTGAGTAGTTCACACCAGGTCCTGAAGAACGAAGTAGAAACATTTCAGCCTTGACTTAAACAGAATGCACACACGTGTGTCCCATGGGCTTACTTCCATGTAATTACAGAGTGCCACTGTTGTATAGGTATGGGTATACCGCCCACCTGACCCCATCACTTGTCATCTCCCCTGCTCCTGCATCTTCTTGGTCAACGACCAGCTCTGCTGGGCAAGACATTATGCCCCCTTCTCTTCCTGGCCTTGTGTGGCTGTCAGGGGACCTACATCAACACACCAACAAGCTGAGAGCAGGTGGCAGCTGAAGACAAAGCTACTTTTAATCTGGTTTAATTTTTTAAAATATTTTTATTATTTGCAAACAGAGGGAGGTAAGGAAGAGAAAAAAAATTGGCCCACCAGGGCCTCTTGCCAGCTGCAAACAATCTCCAGATGCATGTGCCACTTTGTGCATCTGGCTTTATGTGGGTACTAGAGAATCGAACCGGGGCCATCAAGCTTTGCAAGCAAGCACCTTTAACTGATGTGCCATCTCTGCAGCCCCTGAAAATATTTATTAGTCATTTGCAAAAGAGTAGTATGGGCCTCTTGCTGCTGCAAATGAATGCCTTTAACTGCTGAGCCATCACCCCAACCCTATTCCCTACCCCACCCCTAAGGGGAGAAAATTTTAAACCTGGCCTAGATTTTCTTTTCTTTTTTTGGTGGTGGGAGGGTTGAGGTAGGGTCCTGCTCTAAGCCAGGCTGACCTGGAATTCACAATGTAGTCTCAGGATGGCCTCGAACTCACAGTGATCCTCCTACCTCAGCCTCCTGAATACTGGGATTAAAGGTGTGCACTACCAAACCTGGCTAGGTTTTCTTAAGTGGGCAAGGAATGGCAAGTGTTAAGCTCTGTCTTCTAACACACTTAAAATACTTCTCAGGTTAGAGTAGTGCCTTGGAAGGTAACCAAGAGAAGAGAAGCCTGTCTCCCCTCACAGAAATGACCACCCGGATGCAAACTCCCTATGCGCCCTGACTCCCACACCTGGCATGGTGCCCTGTTCCAGACAAACGCTGGGAAACACTGGCTGAGCAGCCCCAAAGGCCAGCCTCCCTGTCCAAGGAGGGTTAGCGAACCTAAGAGCTTCTCCGCCAGTGTGGTCAGCTGCTCGATGCTCAGCCCACGCTTCGTCGTGGAGGAGAACTGCCAGCTCAGCACCTCGGCCACTTGATCCCAGGTTCCAATTGGGGGCTTGGTGAAGAAGTTCACATTCTATTTAAAAGAACACATTTGCTCACTTAGGTTGGAGGGTGCTGATACCCTGCACCTAGTTCTGAGAAGCCACAGGAGAAACAGGTTCAGGGATTTCAGAGAGCATGTGGCACTCACCTTGGGGTTGTTGGTCAGCATGTTATACCACAGGATTGAAGCCCAGGCATTTGGCATCTGGCAGATATTGGAGATCACCACAACTGGCAAGGAGTGTGTCTGTGGAGTATGGGGGATAAGTAGGGAAGCAGTTAAGGAGGTAGCGGGGCTTTCACAACTCCAAAAATCTCTTCCTCTAGTGAGTTCAAGGCCACTCTGAGACTACATAGTGAATTCTAGGTCAGCCTGAGCTAGAGTAAGACCCTACCTCAAAAAACAAAAAACAAAAAAAAAAAAAAAAGAAAAAAGAAAAATCTCTTCACTTAGCTCTCTCAGAGTTTGAAATCAAAAGACATACTGTAGCCGGGCGTGGTGGTGCATGCCTTTAATCCCAGCACTCGGGAGGCAGAGGTAGGAGGATCGCCATGAGTTCGAGGCCACCCTGAGACTACATAGTGAATTCCAGGTCAGCCTGGGCCGGAGTGAGACCCTACCTCGAAAAACCAAAAAAAAAAAAAAAAAAAAAAAGACATACTGTGCTACAACCACTCCTGCTCCTGCTCCTAACCATAGGCAGGAGGGTGACTATGCCAGCTCAACACACAAGGGGAGAGAATGATGAACCTGGGCCTATTTATAATGATGAACCTGGGCCTTAGGCCTCGAGTGGCTGACTGAACATAGCCACTGATCTATAAATTCTAAACGGCCCCCAGCTGGACTCATGGCCTCTGACTCCTCAACGAATAATACCTGGAAGACATTCTCCAAAGAATCTGCATCTTCCCAAGAACTGAGGTCTAGGATTCCTGCTCTGCCACATCTGTCTTAATTGAAATACTGAGAAGGCCAGGAAAACAATGCACATGCCATGATTTTCTGCATGCTGAAAGTATGGCTAAGACTTTTGCCAAAACTGTATAAAAATATTTATATGCATACAAATATTAAAAATAGCTGGGCATGGTGGCACACACCTTTAATTCCAGCACTCAGGAGGCTGAGGTAGGAGGATCGCCATGAGCTCAAGACCAGCCTGGACTAGAGACTGAATTCCAGGTCAGCCTGGGCTAGCCTGCTTAAAAATAAATAAATAAATAAATAAATAAATAAATAAATAAATAGGTTTTCTTTTCAAGCACTTGAGCAACACTTTATTCTCATATGAGGGTATCAAGGCTTTGCGTCCCCCCTCGCAATAAAAATACAGCGCCTAGTGAAGTTGTCGTCCCACTTTCTCTCGTCAAAATCTCACTAGGCCTTTCTGGCCTGTCACCCCGGCAGGCAGGCTCACCTCTAGGTCTATCTTGAGGCCCTGGTGGTATACTTCGGTCTCAAAGGTGATGAGATGCAGCTCTTCAGTCACGATCAGGGAGGCCTACGAGGACAAGGGCTCTTCACTTCCTCAGAGAACAGCACCTAACATTCACAGCGGCCCCCAGGGAAAGTGACATACCACAGCCTCACGACACTAGGGAGTTGGCCATGGACAAACTGCCAGGGACATAACTCTGATCACGTGCTCTTTAACACAAAACCCCTGTGGTGCCATGATCCCTGGCCTGATGTTATACTCGGTGTTTATTATCATAGCAGAAAGATCTGAGAGGTTATTTGTGCAACATGTAAGGCACAAAGAATAACAGAACAATGAATACACTATCCAGTTTGATTATTTAAACTGATTTGGGTTTCTTTTCTCTGTCCTCCTTTCCCTCCCTCGCTTGCTTCCACCACCCATGCAGGGGATCAAAATCAGGGCCTCGCACATGCTAAGCACACTCTGCCACTGACCCTACAACTCCAGTGCCACCACCTGGTTTAAGGACAAATTACTATTGAACGTCTGTAGGTGCCTTTCCCCGTCCTTTCCATCACTTTACAGCATAGCGGTTTCCTCTTTTGGCTGTATCAGTTCCGAGCGTCTCTTTATACTTTCCGCATGCTTAGCTATCCAAGCATGTGCACTCTGTGTCATGAGGGATGTCATACGTGTGGAATCCTACTCCATGTGGTGTTCTCTTGCCACTCACTTTTCACTCAGTGTGAAATGGATCCCTGCAGTCATGTGTAGCTGCAACCGATTCATTTTCCCAGAGCTACAATGTTCCACGGTCTGACTACACAATCCCCTTCTCCACTGTAACACTGATGGGCATCTGGGCTGTGTTCACAGTTGCAGCCTGGTTGCTGTGATTTGGGGCCTGGTTCCTGGCACACCTCAGTGCAGATTTCCTTATTGCTAAATTCTGGGACTGAGACTGTGGGCTTACAGGGCTATGTTCACTTATATGACGCTAAAGGGACCATAACAACCTTTACTCGCACCAGGAGTACAGATCAACCTGGAACAAGTTATTGATGAATTCCTCCCAAAACTGCAATGCAATTCCAATTCATATACATGTGTGTGTATGCGTGTGGACATGCGCGCGCGCACACACACACACACTGAGGACTTCACACAACCCTCTTGCTTCAGCTCCTGAGTGGTGGGATTTTTTTTTTTTTTCTTAACTAACTCAGACTTGTTATCTTTATACCCTCTAACCCCATCTCTGTGAGGAAAACAAGACACTGAAAATGGAGCCAGCTGGCAGATGGTAACAGGGGACTTTGGGAAGCCCCAGGCAAGGTGGAAACTTCTTGTCTACCAAATGGGTGTGGGTAACAACTCAGCAAGGGACTTTCCACTTCTGAACAGGGAGCCAGCAACCTGACTCAGGGAACTGCTCCAAGCCACAGAACTCCATGGCATCAGAGACTTCTGCACATGTCACGCTGGCTCAGTCACTTTTTCTGAATGCCAACAGCTGAAATAACAAGTTGAAGTCTCTAATTCTGGGCTCACAAGAAGGCTCTTTCTCTCCTTCTCAAAGAAAGCACTCCCAGTTAGTTTTCATCCCTAACAGAACTTACATCACAGTTGGCGCGGCCCCCATTCCCACACCTTTGCTCCCTTAGCGTCTAGAAGAAAAGGAAAAAGGTTTCTGTCACATGAGGCTATCCCCAACCTTCCCTCTGCCCCATGCCCTCAGTGCAAGCTCCTCCCACCTACCAAGTGCTTAAACTCTGCAGAGAGGCTGCCATTGTTGGACTCTTCCATGTTCATCACTTTTGTGTTTGTGCCCAGAATATTAAACTTCCGGGATCTGAGAACCAAGCACATGACTGGTGGAGTGGCCATAGGGTCAGGTGGGATTAAACAACACATAGAGGCTGAACTTACCCTCTGAGAGCTGCGACATCGCCAGAGTCTCTGTAAGAACACAGGTGGCAGTTATAAAACAGGACCCTGTTCTTTCAAAGAGCCTACTTTGACTAGGTTACTTCCCCAGAGCTCCTGGGAAATTCTTCAAATTTATTCAGTTACATTTTAGAGGTGAAACATAAAACCTTGTGCACAGAGACTGAGGAGATGGCTCAGTGGGTGTTTGCTGCACAAACATAACCTGAGTCAATTCCCCAGCACCTAAGTAAAATGCTGGGTATGGCTATATACCTGTAATTAACCTCAGTGGTGGGGGGTGGGGA
Organism: Orientallactaga sibirica; assembly: GCA_036365145.1. Taxonomy (NCBI): domain Eukaryota; kingdom Metazoa; phylum Chordata; class Mammalia; order Rodentia; family Dipodidae; genus Orientallactaga; species Orientallactaga sibirica. The sequence goes on along the minus strand of JAEOAD010000013.1, from coordinate 26,471,810 downwards.
CAGATATGGGAAAATGGATTCCTGATCAGCCAGTCTAACAAAAAAAAAAAAAAAAAAAAAAACACCTAGGAGTATCAGGTTCAGAGAAAGACCGTCTTAGGGAGAACAGGATGGAGGAGGACCCTTGACATCCTCTTCTGGCCTCCACACGGCCCTGTGCACATGTGTATCTCATACATACCATGCTTGCACAGACACACAGACACAATCCACCTTGTACACAGTCTATCCCACAGTATCATCCCCACAGGACCCATCCCCACAGAGCAGGTCTGGGGTGAGGACATGATCTGCTTTGTCTCAATCAAAACAAAGGGAGGGAATTCTATCCTAGGCTGCTCTTTGTATTTATTTGGGCTGGAGAGATGGCCTAGCAGTTAAGGTGATTGCCTGCAAAGCCAAAAGACCTAGGTTCAGTTCCCCAGGACCCATGTAAACCAGATGCACAAGGTGGTGCATTCATCTGGAGTTCGTTCACAGCAGCTGGAGGCCCTGGCATGCCCATTCTCTCTCTCTGCTTCTTTCTCTCTCTCTCTTTCTCAAATAAATAAATAACAATAAAAATAAATTTATTTATTTTTTCTAAAGTATTGTTTTTATTTAATTTTATTTATTTACTTGCAAGCAGAGACAAAGAGAGAAAGAGAGAATGGGCAGACCAGGGCCTCTACCCACTGCAAAAGAACTCCAGATGCATGCGCCCCTGTGTATCTGGCTTACATGGGCCTGGGGAATTGAACCTGCGTCCTTTGGTTTCATAGGCAAATGCCTTAACCGCTAAACCATTTCTCCAGCCCTATTTATTGTTTTCTTTTTTTTTTTTTTTTTTTTTTTTTTTTTTTTTTTTTGAGGTAGGGTCTCATTCTAGCCCAGGCTGACCTGGGATTCACTCTGTAGTCTCAGGATGGCCTTGAACTCATGGTGATTCTTTTGCCTCCCAAGTGCTAAGATTACAGGTGTGAGTCATCAAATCCAGCTCAGCTGCTCTTATATCCTGTAGCTTCACCTAACGGGAGTGAGAAGACATGTGACCTTAACTGTTACCAGCAGCCATGTGGCAAACTAGAAGGGAACCCAGGTATGCCAGTGATAATTATGATGACAAAGAAGAGACACAAGATCCTGGGTCCTTAAGGACAACTGTGAGTCAGTGATCTCACCAACAACAGGAACTTGTCCCAACTCTGCATTTCCAGTTATTCCGGGTTGTAAATTTCCTTATTATTTAAGCCACACTGGGTTTTCTATAAAGGCTTACTGTTACCAGTAATGACAAGTATCTCCAGTAAGGTTGTTGCAGGTACTGTCCTTTGCATGATTTTAATATTAGCTCCATGTGCTTGAACATGCCAACTTTTATGCTGCCATATTTCTCAATCTTTGTCTTTTTATTTATTTAATTTAATTTAATTATTATTATTATTTTTATTTTATTTTATTTTTGGTTTTTTGAGGTAGGTCTCACTCTAGCCCAGGGTAACCTGGAATTTACTCTGTATTCTCAGAGTGATCCTCCTATCTCTGCCTCCTGAGCGCTGGGATTAAAGGAGTGTGTCACCACGCCCAGCTATTTTATTTTATTAGTTACTTTTTTTTATTGACAACTTCCTTAATTGTAGACAATACCCCATGGTACTTCCCTCCCTCCCCCCACTTTCCCCTTTGAAACTCCACTCTCCATCATATCCCCTCCCATTCTCAATCAGTCTCTCTTTTCAGTTTGATGTCATGATCTTTTCTTCCTATTAGGATGGCCTTGTGTAGGTTGTGTCAGGCACTGTGAGGTCATGGATATCCAGGCCATTTTATGTCTGGAGGAGCACGTTATAAGGTATCCTACTCTTCCTCTGACTCTTATATTCTTTCCGCCCCCTCTTCTGCAATGGACCCTGAGCCTTGGAAGGTGTAATCTTTGTCTTTTTAAAATGTATTTTTATGTATTTATTTGACAGAGAGGGTAAAAAAAAAAAAATTTTTTTTTAAAAAGAGGTAAGCCAGGCATGGTGGCGCACACCTTTAATCCCAGCACTCGGGAAGCAGAGGTAGGAGGATCACTACGAGTTCAAGGCCGCCCTGAGAATACAGAGTGAATGCCAGGTCAGCCTGGGCTACAGTGAGACCCTACCTTGAAAAAACAAAAACAAAAAAATATTTTAGGGATGGAGAGGGCTTAGCAGTAAAGGTGTTTGCCTGCGAAGCCTAAGGACCCATGATCGACTCCCCAGATCTCATGTAAACCAGACACACAAAGGGAAGAATACACAAGGTGGTGCATGCACACAAGGTGGTGCATGCACACAAGGTGGTGCATGCACACAAGGTGGTGCATGCGTCTGAAGTTCAAGGGCAGTGGTTAGAGGCCCTGGTGTGCCCATTCTGTCTCTCTCAAAATTTTTTAAGAATTTGGGCGCTCTCGAACCTCTTGCTGCTGTAAATGTACATCTGGCTTTACATGGGTACTAGGGAATTAAACCTTTAGCCTTGGATAAAGTGAGACCCTATCATGAAAAAACATTATGTATTTAGGGCTGGAGAGATGGCTTAGCCAGTTAAAGCTCTGTCTGCAAAGCCCAAGGACCCAGGTTCGATTCCCCAGAAACCACATAAGGCAGATGAACAAAGTGGCACATGTGTTTGGAGTTCATTTGCAGTGGCTAGGGGCACTGGAGTGTCCATTCTCTGTCTCTCATAAATAAGTAAGTGAATAAATAAATGTTTTTGATTTCATCTTTATATGAATACATAAAATGTGCACTCACTGGGGGCCTGATTTCTTTCAGTAGAATTGTTTTCATGTGTCTTTACCATCAACAATCCATCCCTTTTGCTGATGAGTACTATTCTGTTAGAAGGATACAGCACAAACTGCTCACTCACCTGGTGATGGGCATTTGTGTACACACATTTTCATTTCTCTCAGGCTAAGGCCTAGAGATGAAATAACTATCACAGGATTGGTTTAACATTTTAGGAAACTGCCTGACTTTCTTTCAAAATGGCTATATCATTTCACCATGTTACCAGTACATTTTATTTTTATGCGCCTATGCCCTGCATATTCCCTTGTTAACACATACATATACCTCAGATTTATTCTGATGGTTTATAAAAGTAAAATTTTATTTTATTTTATTTTATTTATTTATTTTGATTTTTCGAGGTAAGGTCTCGCTCTAGCTCAGGCTGACCTGGAATTCACTATGTAGTCTCAGGGTAGCCTCAAACTCATGGCGATCCTCCTACCTCTGCCTCCCGAGTGCTGGGAAAAAGTAAAATTTTAACTCCCAATCCAATCCTCAATGTCAAGTTGTCCTACAGCCAGTTACTGAGTAACCTGTCCTTCTCTCATTAATATGCTGCCATGGTAAACACACATATTTATTCCCTATTTAAGTATGAGGCCTAGTTTATTTATTTTTATTTTGTTTTTTGAGGTAGGGTCTCACTCTAGCCCAGGCTGGCCTGGAACTCACTATGCAGTCTCAGGGTAGTATCAAACTCATGGCGATCCTCCTGCCTCTGCCTCCCAAGTGCTGGGATTAAAGGTGTGCGCCACCACACAGGCTGAGTCTAGCTTTGTACTTCAGATTTTGCCTCATTCTTGCTTATTCTTGACCTAGTAACACTAATTTAGTAATGGGAACTCTGGACTACATTTTAGTGTCTGACAGAGTAGCTTCCATTGTGCTATTTATTATTTTTACTTATTTACAAAAGAATAAGTTTGGTTTATTGGCTGGGCGTGGTGGGTGGGAAGATAGCTAAATTCAAGCCAGCCTGAGCCTAATTCCAAGTTGGCCTGGGCTAGACCAACACCCTACCTTGAAAACAAACAAACAAAAAAAATAGTTTGGAAAGCAATTGGTCCTTCCCGAGATTAGAGGAAAGGAGGGATGTCCACTTAGTACAGAGTTAAGTTTACCAGGATGAAAAGGTTCTGTTGCACAATGTGAACGTCCTTGACGCTGCTGAACTGTATGCTTGTAAATGACTAACATGATCAAGTTTACTCTGTGTTCTTTTTACTACTAATTTTTTTTTAATTATCAAAAAAATTTTATTGATTTTTGGGGGGGGGTGATTTTGGGGGGGGTTTCAAGGTAGGGTCTTGCTCTAGCCCAGGCTGACCTGGAATTCACTATGTAGTTACAGGGTGGCCTCAAACTCTCAGCAATCCTCCTACCTCTGCCTCCCAAGTGCCAGAATTAAAGGAGTGCACCACTACCGCCCGACAACTATTGGGTTTTTTTAGAACAATCCATTTGCACATGTGTGTACGGGGCACACTGGGGTTTCTTGCTGCTGCAAACAAGCAAACAAATGCTCAGGCTTTACATGGGTACGGGTGATTGGGAATTGAACCTAGGCTGGCAGGCTTTGCAAGCAAGCACCTATAACCACTGAACCATCTCCCCAGCCTTCCCCCTGCCCCATGTAGGGTTTCACTCTAGCCCAGGCTGACCTGGAATTCACTATGTATTCTCAGGGTGGCCTCAAACTCACAGCAATCCTCCTACCTCTGCCTCCCAAGTGCTGGGATTAAAGGCGTGCACCACCATGCCCACCCTCCCCAGCCCATTTTAATGTGTGTGTGTGTGTGTAGATGTCTCTAAGATCAAATAAGATCTGCCAAATTTTCTCATTTTTCATCCTTCCTTAAAAAAAAAGCAAAGTTTAAGAATACTCACTTGTCAATGCACACTTTAATTTTAAGCTGATAATTTAACTCAGGGAATTTGACCAACAACCTAATAAAAAAAAAAAATCCAGTTTAAAAAAGTTAGTAAACTCTCCCTGCCCATGACCTCTAGCCTACAAAATGTAAAACTCAACACCTCATTCCTAAGGAGGTGATAAAATTACAATTCTTCCTCCACTCATGGTCATCTTTGATCTTAAGCTGAGCATTGTCCCTTTGACCCAAAAGATACTTGGGGGGGGGGAGCCTAAAAACTAAGAACTTGGATAAGTTGTGAGAGACTCACAAAAAGGATTTAAGAAACACAATGAAGACATTAAGAGATATCAAAATAGAAGAGGGACTAGTTGGGAAGAAAAGGTTCAGAGGGAGAAGGGGGACAGGGAGTGGGGTCAAGAGGACGGGCCTGTGACCCAGATACACATTTATGTATAAAGATTGTCAATGAATAAAACAAAATTCAAGAACACACTGCAGCTGGTCTTCTCTCTACTCAACTGAAACCCAACACCATGCTAAGTGTCTGAGGAAGGAAAGTTCCAGCCAGGGGAAATACCCTCCACCCTTGCTGGCCCGAGCTGAGGAGTAAGGTTTCACCCTGCAGGCCCACCCTCATGCCCTGGGCCTCTCAGCTACCACTCAGTCTTACTCTTTCCCTTAAAATCCTCAAGAGAGTAGAACTGAACATATATGACATTATTTTGCCCCTTTTATAGGGAAGGAGAAACTATGGCCTAGTTATCTAGGCCATAATCCAGGGCTGTGCCCAGAAAGCCTTAAGAAAAGAGCACAATTCTTTCACTTTCAACATGAGAGTCAAAGAGCAAGCTGATACGGTGCCAGCAAAGCCTGGAAAGAACAAGCCTGCTGGAGGCACAGCGCTGTTGTGGTCCTGCCACTCAAAGCCAAGGTGAAGGACAGCTCCACCCTCTGGTTTAAGACCAGCCTGGGTAACAAGACCCCACTGCAAAAACAGACAAGGCTTCCTGACTGCTGATGTGATGTAAGCAGCTACCTCACCCTACCCCCACCTCAGCTGCAAGCTGCACCCACCACTAACCCTTTTCCCTTGCCCTTCCCCTCCATGACTGTATCCCTTCAAACTGAAAAAAATAAATGCTCCTTCCTTGCAAAAAAAAAAAAAAAAATTATACACACACACACAGCCAACAACTGTGGTGACCATGCCTATCGTCCCACACAAAGTGGAACTCCACATGTTGCATTAAGTGCCAGGACTCACCTGACTTTTGTGGTAAACTGGACACCGGTCTTGATGACCAAGGGCCGGTCAGGGTGCATGGGCATGCAGGGCTGCCGTTCAACCACAAAGGCACTGGAAGAGAAACGAAGGACCATGTGTCACACATGGTGGTGACCACTCTTTGTCCTGTTCCTTTTTTGTTATTGTTCAAGGTAGGGTCTCACTCTGGCCCAGGCTGAACTGGAATTCACTATGTAGTCTCAGGAATTCTCGGTGATCCTCCTACCCCTGCCTCCCTAGTTCTAGGATTAAAGGTGTGCGCCACCACACCCAGCTTCTGTTCTTCTGACGTCAGCCAATTTCTTCCTTCTGAACATGATTTTTTTTTTTTTTTGGATGAGAGAAGGAGACAAAGATTCCAAGTTACCTTTTCATCAGGTTTCTAAATAACTCCACGATCCTCTCTTCCAGCATTGGCCGGTGCTGTACGATGGGATCCCCTTTGTAGGAAACTTTCTGCTGCAACTCCTCCAGTTTCTTAATTTGTTGGCGGGTCTGAAGTTGAGATTCTGCTAATGAGGTTATCCTACCAACACAAGTAGAAAATTCCCAGTTACCTAGGTGACTGTCCATAGGTGCAATGGTGAAGGGCAGTAATACCTTAGGAACAAGTATATACATCATACCTTTGGTATAAATGCTACTGACTAGCTGGGTTTGGTGTGCATACCTAGAATCTAGCACTCAGGTGGCTGAGGCAAGAGGACCTAGAGCCTGGGGTGCACAGTGAATTCAAGACCACTCTGGTCTCCATGGTAAGACCTGGTCTCAAAAATAAATAAATAAATAAATAAATAAATAAATAAATAAATAAATAAATAAATAAATAAATAGACCAGGCATGGTGGTGCACACCTTTAATCCCAGCACTAGGGAGGCAGAGGTAGAAGGATTGCTGTGAGTTCAAGGACAGCCTGAGACTACATAGTGAATTCCAGGTCAGCCTGAGATAGAGCAAGACCCTACCTCAAATCCCCCTAAAAAAAGATAATAATAAAAATAATATTTTGGGGCTGGGGAGATGGCTCAGTGGTCAAATGAGCTTGCTTGAAAACCTGCCAGCCTAGGTTCAATTCCCCAGTACCCATGTAAAGTCAGAAACACAAAGTGGCACATGCATCAGAAGTTGATTTGCAGTAGCAAGAGGCCCTAATGTACCCATAATTTGTCTCTGTCTCTCTCCTTACAAATAAGTAAATATATATCTTTTTAAATTATCATTTCAGGCTGGAGAGATGGCTTAGTGGTTAAGGTGTTTGCCTGCAAAGCCAAAGGACCAAAGTTCAATTTCTCAGGACCCATGTAAGCCAGATACACATGATGGCACATGCACCTGGAGTTCATTTGCAGCAGCTGGAGGCCCTTACGTGCCCATTCTCTATCTGCCTCTTTCTCTCTCAAATGAAGAAATAAATAAATAAATAATGGGGCTTAGTGGTTAAGGTGCTTGCCTGTGAAGCCTAAGGACCCATGTTCGACTCTCCAGATTCCATGTAAGCCAGACACACAAGGAGATGCAAGTGTGCAAGGTCGCACATGTGTACAAGGTGACGCATATGTCTGGAGTTCAACTGTTGTAGCTGGAGGCCCTAGCACACACCAATTCTCTCTCTCTCTCTCATAAGAAAAATTGCAAAAAAAAAAAAAATCATTTCATGCATGTCTTTAATCCCAGCACTTGGGAGGCAGAGGTAGGAGGATCACTGAGTTCAAGGCCAGCATGGGACTACAGAGCAAGTTCCAGGTCAGCCTTGACTTCAGCTAGAGTGAGACCCTAACTTGAAAACAAATAAACAAAACAAAAAAGATCACATCAGTCACTTTAGTATACAATTCAGTGGCATGAAGGAAAACAAAGGGAGACATTTTCCAAGAGGGGACTGGACATAAACAAGTATTAAAATTTATCCACTAGCACTAAGTATGTACATAACTAATAAAAATAAATAATTTATCTACTAGGAAACACTGATGGAGTTACTGGAAAGTAAACGCGTTCAAGCCCAAATATAGAGAATACAAAATATGAGATCTGTCCTCATTTTCCTCATCCTAATTTGTCTATGTAGTAAAATGTCAAACTGGGAAAGAGGAAAATGGACAGCTCACCAAGACTGAGTCAGCTCTGCCACTTGTGACCTGTACATGAGGGACAAGACCCTTCACTATGGTGGCCTTAGTGTCCTCTTGCATGAAGAGAAGGGGCTGAACCTCATGAGCTCTTTCAATGTCAATCTTCATTGGATCAAAGGATATGACATGATGTGGCAAAGTACTGCCAACATGCATACAGAAAAAGCAAGCAGAGAGGGACACAATGCTGATTAAATCTGTCTCCCAGAACACAGACTACCAGAGTTTCTCTTTGATGGCTTACCACTGGTTCAATAGGGCTAAAAGATATCAAAGAAAACAGGTGACAGGAGGGGAAGGTGACAGTTGAAGGGATTTCTGAGCTCATGACTCCTTTCTGGCACTTCCATCCTCCAATTCCCAGAACTTAAACTTTTTGGCTTCTTGACAAGGAAACATTTCAAAGGGCTCTCAGTAAATTAACACCACCCAGGATCAGTGAGGCTTCTCCCGTAGACTTATCCTAAATACACATTGCCATGTTCTGTGGATCTGGGTCTCCCCCTCATGTCAAGCTTCTGGCTTAATTTGGTGCAACATGGTCATTCTTGGGCCTCACACATGAAAGGCATCTGCAGTGGCAAGAGGCCCTGGCACGCCCATACTTAGAATCTCTGTCTGTCTCTCTCAAGTAAATAAAAATGTATTTAAAAACCAAGAATGGATTACTATCTCTGTGGGCCTGGATCATTACTCAGCTTTCTAGAAGGAAGGAAAAGCTTCTCTTCCCACTCTCACCAGTTTTCCAGACGATCTAGGCAGATGTTGGGAGGGCCTCCAATGCACGCGATCTGTTGCCGCCTCTTCCAGTCAGCCAGCTCTTCATCTGTGAGTGTTTTCTGCACGTACTCCATGGCAGACAAGAGCCCTGCCAGCTCACTCACAATGCTCTGATTGAAAACCAAAACAAAGTCAGAAGACATTTACGCACACCACGTCTAACCACATTCTTTAGTCAAGTTCCAGAGAAGGAACTAATCAGAAGCCAGTCAAGTTGTCCCACGACAGGCATGTGGTGCTGGAGAACTTGTCCAAGGTACTTACTCTCCTCATCTGGTCCAGAGCTGTGAGCATCTGTTCCAGCTGCTGCATCTTCTGCCTGGTCACAGACTGGTTATTTCCATTCAGATCCTGCATGTCTGCAGGGAAGAAAGACTTCTTGACCACAGGGAATGCCTTCAGAGCCTCACGTGGTAGACTGCACCTGCAGTCCCGGCTCAAGCATAGTAGGTAGTAGGTCAGCTTGGACTATATAGTGAAATATGATCTCAAAAACAAAAACAAAATAACCCAACAGCAAATAGGAGAAGGCTCCTTAAGCACGAGAAGCTTGTGCAACTGCCCACCTCATCCACCATGAGATCTAAACAGTTAAAACAAACAACTTTGATCCCAACATTTGGGAGGCTGAGATAGGAGGAGCACTGAGCTCAAGGCTAGCCTGAGCTACAGATTGAGTTCTAAGTCAGCCTGGGCTAGAGTAAGACCTTGCCTCAAAAAAAAAAAAAAAAAAAGGGGGGGGGGTCTAGAGAGATGGATCAGCAGTTAAGGCACTTGCCTGCAAAGCCTAACAACCCGGGTTCGATTCCCCAGGATGTAAAGCCAGATGCATAAGGTGGCACAAGCACCTGGAGTTTGTTTGCAATGGCTGGAGGTCCTGGTGCGTCCATTCTCTACCTCCTCCCCGTGTCTTTCTCTCTGCCTTTCTCAGCTTGCAAATAAGTAATTTTTTTAAAAAAGTCTTTAAACTCAATACCCAGATTCACTTCCTCTAGGAGGTTTTAACAGCTCCAATATTCACTTGCCTCCTTGACTCTTGAGGGTTTTATAGTTGAAATCAAAGTCATCCTGGAGATTCTCTACCACTTTCATTTTCTGTTCTAGATCCTGTTAAACCAAAATCAGAAGTGAAAAGAGGTTCCCTTGAGGAAAGGGAAAGACAGTTTTGAGAAGAACAAAATGTACACGTGAGACCCACACATGTTGTCTCCAAGCCAAGGCCTCCCAAGACAGACCCACTTCACCTGCACACGTTTCCTAACATCCTGAAGGTGCTGTTCCAGCATCTGCTGCTTCTCTGTCACCACAGCAGCTGTAGGATGGTTAGCCTGGCCCCCTTGCTGCAAAAAAAAAAAAAAAAAAAAAAAAACACACACATGAACACATGGGATACAGCTAGAGAAACACCTGTCTGGTCTCTATCCCATCTTTCTCACCTTTCCTGCATGGTAGGCAATGTCACTGCTGCTAAGAGATGGAGGGAGACAAAGGCTATGGGTGGGAATCCAAGAAAATCCTTATGCCATTGTGTCTGTCATTGGCCTTTTACTGATAAGTCACTCTATAAGCCACTCCCTGCATTAAACTAGGGGTCCATATATTCATAACTAAGCTGTTTTCTCAGTCTTCAAGCAGCTCAGGGGTAATTGTGTCCAAACATCCAAAAAGAATTGTGGATACAATTAGCAGTAAAACATGTGTGAGATCCAGGTTCAATCCTCAGCACCACAAAAATAAATTCAGAGGCTGGAAAGATGGCTCAGCACTAAAGGTGCTTGCCTGCAAAGCCTAACGACCCGAGTTTGATTCCCCCAGTACCCATGTAAAGCCAGATAAACAGTGCACATGCATCTGGAGTTCGTTTGCTATGGCTGGAGGCCCTGGTGTGCCCACCCACCTGCCTATCTCTGCTTGCAAATAAATAAATTTTTTGGTTTTTTGTTTTTTGTTTTTCGAGGTAGGGTCTCACTCTGGCCCAGGCTGAGTCTCAGGGTGGCCTCAAACTCACAGCCATCCTCCTATCTCTACCTCCCAAGTACTGGGATTAAAGGCGTGTGCCACCACGCCTGGCTTTAAAAAGTATTTTTTAACAATAAAATAAATTCAAAACAACTGATGACAGCAGATGTCAGCACCTATTTCAAGGTGATATGCATGTATTTTCATGAAATGAAAATAATAATGCTCTCCCAAGGATGAAATTCTGTATTCATATATTTTTCCCAGGGGGAGACTGGTATCTTGAAAAGGTCAATTAAGCCAGGTGTGGTAGCATACACCTTTAATCCCAGCACTCTGGAGGCAGAGGTAGGAGGATCACTGAGTTTGAGGCCACTCTTAGACTACATAGTGAATTTTAAGTCAGCCTGAGCTAGAGTGAGACCCTACCTCAAAAAAAAAAAAAAAAAAAAAAAAAAAAAAAGTAAGTTGGCCCATCCTAGCACTTGGAAGACAGGTGGAAAATTTACTGTGAGTTTGGGGCCATCCGGGGACTACAGAGTGAGGTCCAGGTCAGCATGGGCTAAAATGAGACCTTACCTAGGAAAAATTTAAAATATATATATATATAATGAGAACTAGAAAGGTGGCTCACCACTCCCCCCCCTCCCAAAAAAAAAAGCCGCTGGGTATGGTGGCACACACCTTTAATCCCAGCATTTGGGAGGCAAAGGTAGGAGGATCACTGTGAGTTCAGGGACTACACAGTGAGTTCCAAGTCAGCCTGGGCTACAAAACAAAAACAAAGGACTGGAGAAATGGCTTAGCAGTTAAGGTGCTTGCCAGCAAAGCCCAGGTTTGATACCCCAAGACCCATGTAAGTCAGATGCACAAGGTGTCTCATGTGCGTGGAGTTTATCTGCATTGGCTGGAGGCCCTGATGTGCTCATTCTCTGTCTGCCTCTCTCTCTCAAATAAATATTTTTTTCTTTTTTATAAAAAGCTACAAGCCGGGCGTGGTGGCGCACGCCTTTAATCCCAGCACTCGGGAGGCAGAGGTAGGAGGATCGCCGAGAGTTCGAGGCCACCCTGAGACTACATTGTTAATTCCAGGTCAGCCTGGACCAGAGACCCTACCTCGCAAAACCAAAAAAAAAAAAAAAAAAAAAAAGCTACAATGGACGGGTGTGGTGATGTATACCTTTAATCCTAGCACTTGTGAGGCAGAGGTAGGAGGATCCCTGTGGGTTCAAGGTCAGCCTGGAACTACAGAATGAGTTCCAAGTCAGCCAGGACTACAGTGAGACCCTGCCTTGGTAAGGAAAAAAAAAAAAAGCTACAATGAACAAGACAGTAAATAATGGCCCAAGGATAGAGATAAGAATCAATGGAGCAGAATTCAGAGCTAAGATGTTATCCACCTAGTCTTCCAAGCTACAAATCAAGGGTCTGATTTCTTCCCTGGATTTCGCAACCAGTCACAACCCTCTGGGTCTTATACCCTGTAATCTCTCAAATTGATCTAGAATGTCAAGGACTCAGTTCATGCCCCAGCTGCCAGTCTCTGCTTCTTGTCCATCTCACTTCCAATCTGCTCTCTCCACTGCTATCACATCTCCAAAGTAAGTCTGAACATGCCAGATTTTTTTTTTAGGGGGGGGAGGGTGTTCGAGGTAGGGTTTTGCTCTAGCCCAGGCTGACCCTGAATTTACTATATAGTCTCAGGGTGGCCTCAAACTCAAAGCAATCCTCCTACCCCTGCCTCCCAAGTGCTGGGATTAAAGGTGCGCGCCACCACACCCGGCAGCACGTCAGTTTTAGAGAGTCATTCTTTCCCTTTGCTGTGCCTACCCAAGCCCACAGTATGTAAACTTCTAAGAAGACTTGGGAAGGCAACCCCCGCCCCTACTTTTTCTCCCCATGACGGGAGTGACTTATTGGTAAAACTGAGGTTAATACTAGACACAGGCCGGGCGGTGGCACATGTCTTTAATCCCAGCACTTGGGAGACTGAGGCACAAGTGAGGCACAAGGTTTGCTCTGAGACCAGCCTAAGACTACAGAGTGAGTTCCTGCTCAGCCTGGGCTCAGCGAGACCCTACCTCGAAAAACCAAAAAAAAAAAAAAAAAAAAAGCAAGCTGGGTGTGGTGGCACAGGCCTTTAATCTCACAGTGAGTTCCAGGTTAGCCTGGGCTAGACCCTACCTTGAAAAATCCCCCAAAAAACCTAAAAGCAAGCTGGGCATGGTGGTATGCACCCGTAATACCAGCACTTGGGAGTGGGGGATGGAGACAGGAAGATCATCCTTGGCTAGATAACAAAGTTGAGGGTAGCCTGAGCTACATGAAACCCTGACTCAAAAAACTAAAAAAGAAAAAGAAAAATGACCCTGTGGTCACCAGCTCAAGTAAGGCTTTCCAGTCTAGTTCTGCCCACAATACAGCTGCTATTCACTCCCACATCTATTTTTTTTCCTTTTTCTTTTCCATTTTTATCTGTGTCTGTTTGCTAGCTGGCCCCTGAGCTGAGGGTGCACACACCACTTTGCAACCAGTTTTACACGGTGCTAGGGAGGATGAAACTTGCACTGATTGACAGGTTTTGCAAGCAACAGCCGCTAACAGCTGAACCATCTCCCCAGTCCCCATGGCTCTTTTTCAATTAGTACTACACTTCAAATAGCCACAAATACTTGTCACCCACAGAAACCTGCCACTATTACCTCTGTAAACTCTATTGGGAGGCTGCAGAGATAGCTCAGCAATTAAGCTGCCTGCCTGTGAAGCCCAAGGACACCACCTGGCAGATCATTCACTTTCTCATACTAATTAGGTGCTGGCTTCCCACTTCCCCAGACCTGAGCTTGTTTCTCCTCAGTCTCACCTGGGCTGCAGTAGCTGCTGTCTGGAGGAGGCGGGATTCTTCCCACAGGCACCTGGCCACAATCCGGGCAATCTCCATTGGCTTTTCAAGATACCTGCTCTGTAAGCAAGAAAGACAGACAATGGAAAGGTGTGGCAGACTATGGAGATGCGGACTAAATGCCAATAACTTAAAGCTAATTTCTTTATTGCCTACATGAAATAACAGACCAAAGGCCTCAGAACCTGGCTGAAATCAGTAGAACAAAGGGAGAAAAAGAACAGTGGTTTTACAATGAGGACAGAAAACACTGATTCCTTGGGCAGTACGCAATCCAGTTTTACAAGAAGGTGGCTGGCTTTATCCAGGAGTATCTAATTACTAGCCAAACTTTCAGTATTTAAAACCAAGAGTCATGTGCTCATGTCATGTTAATATGCTAACATAACAGGGAGGAACATTACAACCACTGCTTATTGCTTCGACGGTGATATGAGAAGTGAATTTCCGGTAATGATGCTTACAGGACTCTATATGGGGATCACTTCTTTGGTTTAAAGTACAAGACAGGCTCGCGCTATCTCACCAAGTGAGGAAAGAAGTACCACCCGACTTTGTGGACCCAGAGTCCTGCTCAGGTTTCCACCGCACCTGCAGGAACTGCTTGATTCTGCGCAGGTTGTGCTGGTAGAGGACGTTGGACTCTTGCAAGAAGCGGCTATATTGTTGGTCAATCTCACCCAAGAGGTTATGAAACACCAACGTGGCATGTGACTCTTTGCTGGCTGCATATGCCCTACAAAAGGAAGCACAGTGCAGAACAATTCTTAGAGCCCAGCATGGTGACACGTCTGTAACTGCAGCTTTGGGAGTTGAAGGCCTGGTATGTAGTGTAAGCATACATGCACACATGTACACACACTTGTGATCCTAACACTTGACTAGGTGGAGAAGCAAAAGGGTCAGAAGTTTAAGGTCATTAAGGCCAGCCTGGACTACATAAGACCTTATATCAAAAAAAAAAAAAAAAAAAAAAAAAAAAAGAAAGAAAGAAAGAAAGAACAGAAAAGAAAAGAAAGAAAGGAGGGAGGGAGGGAGGGAGGGAGGGAGGGAGGGAGGGAGGGAGGGAAAATCTGAACAAAACTCTCAATCAACCCTGATATTAGTTTACTATCAGTACATATAAGTGCTTACAAGTATAAGTACTGCCAGCTGGGACAGCCCATCTCCAGCATCTCTGAATGGTCTCCTTGGCCCTTTACCAAATCCTGGGATATATATATTCTGGGAAAAGTAGATCACCTTAACAGGCCTGAATTCAAGCCAAAGAAACCAGTGGACCTAATTACATCAAAGTGGAGGGGATGACTGCCATCGTTTCTTCTGTGTATAGAGTCTGCTTCTTTTGCTCTGTCTTTTCCTTTAAAAGAGGAGGTAAGCCGGGCATGGTGGTGCACGCCTTTAATCCCAGCTCTTGGGAGGCAGAAGGAAGATCGCCATGAGTTCAAGGCCACCCTAAGACTACGTAGCCAATTCCAGGTCAGACTGGACTAGAGTGAAACCTTACGTTGAAGAATAAGAAAAAAACTGGGTGGGAGGAGGTACATATATGGACCCTAACTTCTATCTGTGATGAAATTCTCAGATAAAAAATATCTATTCCTCATCACTGGACTATCAGAATACACAGAAGATCCCCCCAAGTGAAACCCAAATCAAACTTCAGAACATCTACCACCAAGCAGGCAGCTTCAACGTGCCATATAACATCCTGAAACAGAAAATGCTTTACAAGACTAAGAACCGGGTGTGGTAGCACACGCCTTTAATCCCAGCACTCTGGAGGCAGAGGTAGGAGGATCGCCATGAGTTCAAGGCCACCCTGAGAATACACAGTTAATTCCAAGTCAGCCTGGGCCAGAGTGAGACCCTACCTCGAAAAACCACAAAAAAAAAAAAAAAAAAAAAACTAAGGATACTTATCTCCTGAGCCTCTCTTTCATCACCTGTACATGTCGTGTTTGGGGAGGGGCTAAGTATGTTCAAATGTGTGTGAGCTCATGGGTATGTGGGGAGCATTCAAAGTTGGGTGCCTTCCTCAATAACTCTCCAACTTGGGTCAAGGTAATAGGATTGCTGTGAGTTCAAGGCCAGCTTGAGACTATGTAGTGAATTCCAGGTCAGCCTGGGCTAGAGGGAGACTCTTCCTTGGGAAACAAAAAACAACCTCATCTGGATGTGGTGGCGTACGCCTTTAATCCCAGCACTCCAGAGGCAGAGGTAGGAGGATCACCAAGAGTTTGAGGCCACCCTAAGGTAGGAGGAGTGCCCATGAGTTCAAGGCCACCCTGAGACTATATAGTGAATTCCAGGTCAGCCTGGACTAGAGCAAGACCCTATCTCGGGAAAAAAAAAAAAAAAAAAGGCTGGGTGTGGTGGCGTACGCCTTTAATCCCAGCACTCTGGGAGGCAGAGGTAGGAGGATCGCCGAGAGTTCAAGGCCACCCTGAGATAACAGTTAATTCCAGGTCAGCCTGGACCAGAGTGAGACCCTACCTCGCAAAACCAAAAAAAAAAAAAAAAAAGAGTCTGAGACTACATAGTAAATTCCAAGTCAGCCCAGGCTAGAGTGAGACTCTGCCTCAGAAAACTATTAAAAAAATAATAATAAAACTCTCCAACTCAGTTTGTTTTAAGATTTTTATTTTTATTTATTTATTTATTATTAGAGACAGAGAGAGGGAAAGAGAGAGAAGGAGAGTGAGAATGGGCGTGCCAGGGCCTCCAGCCACTGCAAACAAACTCCAGATGCATGCACCCCCTTGTGCATCTGGCTTACGTGGGACCTGGAGAACTGGGGTCCTTAGGCTTTGCAGGCATGTGCCTTAACCACTAAGCCATCTCTCCAGCCCTTCAACTCAGTTTTTTGAGAGAGGGTCTCTCAATGAACCTGTAGCTCACTGATTCAGCTAGATTCGATAGCCAGCAAGTTCTGGGGCTCCTCTTGTTTCCCCCACCCCACGGCTGAGATTCCAGGTGCTTGCCACCAGACCTGGCTTTTTTATGTGGGTGCTGGGAATATAAACTCAGGTCCTCATGCTTGCATGGCAAGTGCTTTTACCACACTGAGCTGTCCTCTCTAACCCTGTACTTTTAAGTTTTTTAATGAAATGTTTAGCAAGCATGAAGCTAGAATAATAGATGATGTCTCTCAACTCAAACCAAAGCAACAATAAAAGGGTGTTTCCCCAGAAACTCACCAATCTTGACTCTCAATCCAGGGAGCCAAGAACTGCCGTAGCTCCATGGGGAAGCTGTCGCTGTACAGCTGATGTAGCTGCTCCAGGTACCGTGTGTCCAGCTGCTGCAGCTGATTCCATTGGGCCATCCTGCTGAAGTCAGGGGTTCCACCTGTAAACCAAAGCATTCATGAAGGTCACTACAAACCCCATGGTAGGGAAACAAACTGAACATGCTCCAGGTAGCCACCACAGGTGCCAGGTCCATGATTAGAGATAAAAGATGCTTTTGGAAGGATCCTGCATGTTTTCACCGTTTTGAACAATACATATACATTCAGAATTCCTATATCTTTTCTGCCCGCTCCCCAGCTGAGGATTGATCACAGGAGCCTCATACATGCTAGAAAGTATTTACCATGGTGTCACATTCCCAGCCCCTTCATTTTCTGAGGTAGGATCTTACTATATAGCTAAGACTGGCCTCAAACTTGCTATGTAGCCCATGCTGGTCTTCTTGTTATTCCTATCTCTCCCTCCTGGGATTTTAGTCACTTCCTTTAAAGCTGAGATGCCAAGTAGGTATAATGCCAATTATAACATCCATTATCAACCCAGGCATGGTGGTTCATGCCTTTATCCCAGAATTTAGGAGACTGGGGCACTCAGATTGGGATTCAAGGTCAGTTTGAGCTAAGTACATAATATGACCCTGTCTCAAAATCCAAAATACATACATACATACATACATACATACATACATACATACATATAAATAATTTTAGGCTGGGTGTAGTGGTGCATTCCTTTAATCCCAGCTCTGAGAAGGCAGAGGTAGGAGGACTGCTGTGAGTTCAAGGCCAGCCTAAGACTATAGTGACTAGAAGAGTGAAACTATCTAAAACAATAATAATAATGATGACAACAACAGTAATAGTGGGGGGCTAGAGAGATAGCTTAGCGATTAAAGGTGCTTATTTGCAAAGCCTGATGGCCCGAGTTCAACTCCCCAGTACCCACATAAAGCCAAATGTACAGTGGCCATGCGTCTGGAGTTCATCTGCAGTGGCTGGAGGCCTTGGCACATCCATACACTCACTCTGTCTCAAATAAATAAATAAATAAATAACAATAATGGATTTTCATTTGTTAAGATTATTAGCTATCAGATATGTGATATTTAAAAAATTGTATGTGGGCTGGAAAAATGGCTTAGTGTGTTAAGGCACTTGCCTGCAAAGTGCTAAGGACCCATGTTCAACTCCCCAAATCCCACATAAGCCAGACACCCAAGGTGATGCATATAGAAGGTCTCACATGTGCACAAGGTGGTGCAAACATCTGGAGTTTCATTACAGTGGCTGGAGGCCCTGGTGCACCAATTCTCTCTCTCCTCTCTCTCTCTCTCTCTCTCACACACAAAAAAAAAAAAAAAAAAAAAAAAAAGCCAGTCTGTTGGGCTTGTCTCAAAAAAAAAAGTGTTCTTTTTTTTTTTTAAACTGGGCATGGTGGCACACACTTTTAATCCCAGCACTCTGGAGGCAAAGGTAGGAAGATCGCCATGAGTTCAAGACCACCCTGAGACTACAGAGTGAATTCCAGGTCAGCCTGAGCTAGAGTGAGACCAAACCTCGGAAAAAAAAAAAGGGGGGGGTTAATTCATATGTAATTGGGTATGGTGGTGCATGCCTTTAATCCCAGTATGTGCTATGAGTTCAGGGCTAGTTTGGGACTACAGAGTAAAGTTCAGGTAAGCCAGGGCTAGGGAGAGACCCTACCTTGAGAAAAAAAAATTAAATTAAATAAATAAAACCCTCAACTCTGTATAAGGACACACAATACATGCTAAATGGATGTTAGTTCCTTTCTTTCATATTTTATTTTTTATTTATTTGCTTATTGGACAGAGAGAAAGAGATAGAGAGAGGAAGAGAGAACAGGCACACCAGTGCCCCTTTGTGCAACAGGCTACGTGGGTCCTGGGGAATCGAACCTGGGTCCTTTGGCTTTGTAGGCAAACACCTTAACTGCTAAGCCATCGCTCCAGCCCTTTCTTTCCACATCACATTTCTTTCAGGTGATCTGCAAGGTTAACAAAGTATACCTGTACTGCTGGGCATGGTGGCAAACACCTTTAATCCCAGCACTCAGGAGGCAGAGGTAGGAGGATCACTTTGAGTCTGAGACCAACCTGAGAGTACATAGTGAATTCCAGGTCAGCCTAGGCTAGAGTGAAGCCCTACCACCAAATAAATAAATAAATAAATAAATAAATAAATAAATAAATATAAAATATAATTAATTGATTGATTAATTAAAATAAATAAATAAATAAATAAAATAGTAGACCTGTACTGAGGCCAAAATGTAGTCTGTGAACATTCAGGGAGGATGGAGAACTAATTCCAAGACCACAGGTTTAAGAAAGTACGTGAGGCTGTGACTAAATTTTCCAACTCAATCAAAAGTAAGGTTTTTTAGTCTCTAAAGCTGGAGTGAAAAGAAGGAAGCTAAACACCAGATATCCATGTTACCCCAGGTTCATAAATATCACATAGAATGCTCAGCTATGAGATACCAACGAAGCTAATCATTCTTTAGTGCTCGTTCTGAGTAGTTTTGAGTCATGGAAAGTCTATACACAGAGCAAGTAGTCGTTAAGATCTAAAAATAGCCACAAGAGTCAAAAACCAAGGAGCGGCCTGCGTACAACAAACAGCAGCTGGAATAAAAGCATGGCTGAATAGCACTCTCCTGCCCAAGTGTTTGAGGGCATGTGGTGCCCTCAGTAAGAAACCAAAACCGTCAGATCCCTCACAATGTCCATATTAAGTCCAAGTTAACACCAGCCTTCTCAGGCTGGAGCTGGGCTCAGCTGGTAGAGTGCTTGCCTAACATGCACAGAACCCTAGGTTCAATCCCTAGCACTTCATAAAACTGGAAATGGTGGTAACATGCCTGTACTCCCAGCACATGAAAGGTAGAGGCAGAAAGATCAGAAGTTCAAGGTCATCCTTGGCTATATACTGAGTTTGAGACCAGCTTGGGATACATGAGACTCTCAATTTAAAAAAAAAAAAAAAAAAAAAAAAGGGCTGGAGAGATGGCTTAGCGCTTAAGGCATTTGCCTACGAAGCCTAAAGATCCATGTTCAAGTCTCCTGATCCCATGTAAGCCAGATGCACAAAGGTGAGGCAAGCACAAGGTCACACATGCCCACTAGGTGAGGTGGCACAAGTGTCTGGAATTCGATTTCAGTGGCTGAGGCCCTGGTGCACCAACTCACTCACTGTCTCACTAAACTAAAGATTAAAAAAAACCAAAAAACCTCAAGACTCAAGCTGGACAGATGCCATAGATGTTAAGGCAAAGCCAAAGGACCCAGTTTCAATTTCCCGAGACCCATGTGAGCCAGATGCACAAAGTGGTGCATGTGTCTGGAGTTCGTTTGTAGAGGCTAGAGGTCCTGGTGTGCCCATTCTTCTCTCTGCCTCTTTCTAATAAATAAATAAAAATAAAATATTTTTTAAAACTTGGGCTGGAGAGATGGCTTAGCAGTTAAGGCACATGCCCGTGAAGCCTAAGGACCCCGGTTTTTTTTTTTTTTTTTTTTTTTTTTTTTTTTTTCAAGGTAGGGTCTCACTCTAGCCCAGGCTGACCTGGAATTCACTATGTAGTCTCAGGGTGGCCTCGAACTCATGGTGATCCTCCTACCTCTGCCTCCCGAGTGCTGGGATTAAAGGTGTGCGCCACCACGCCCGGCTAAGGACCCCGGTTTGATTCTCCAGGTCCCACATAAGCCAGATGCACATGGTGGCACATGCATCTGGAGTTCATTTGCAGTGGCTAGAGGCCCTGGCATGCCCATTCTCACTCTTTCTCTCTCTCCCTCTCTCTGTCTTAAATAAATAAATTGTTTAAAAAACAAAACAAAAAACTTGACTCCCATCATTCAGCATGGTAGACACCAATCACATGTGGTTACTTAGTACCAGAAATAATGCTGTTTCACAATGAGATAAACTGGATAGAATGACAGTGGGGGGTGGGAAGAACACATATCTGAGTAATTTGAATGTTGAAGTAACATTTTGGATATGTTGGGCTAATTAAAATTATTCTAGGGCTAGAGAGATAGCTCAGTGGTTAAAAGCACTTGCTTGCAAAGCCTGATGGCCTGGGTTTGCTTCCCTAGTACCCCCACATAAAGTCCGATGTCCAAAGTGGTGCATGCACCTGGAGTTCATTTACAGCAGCAAGAGGTCCTCACATGCCTGTGCTTGCTTGCTCGTGTGCACACACTGTTTCTCTCTCACACACACACATGCACACAAATAAATAAAAATTAAAGTGTTCTATGCTAGCCAGGTGTGGCTCACACCTATAATCCTAACACTAGGAAAGTGGAATTAGGAGGATCACTGGGAGTTCAAGACCAGCCTGGCCTACAGAGTAACTTTCAGGTCAGCCTGGACCAAGGTGAGACCCAGCCTCAAAAAAAAAAAAAAAAAAAAAAAAAAAAAAAAAAATCGAAGCCGGGCATGGTGGTGCACGCCTTTAATCCCAGCACTCGGGAGGCAGAGGTAGGAGGATCACCAAGAGTTCAAGGCCACCCTGAGACTACATAGTGAATTCCAGGTCAGCCTGAGCTACAGTGAGACCCTATTTTGAAAAAAAAAAAAAAAAAAAAAAAAAAAAAAAAAAATCCATTCATTCAGACAAGGTGTCAATAGCCTAGGGTGGCTTACATGATATGTGGCTAAGGATGATCTTGAACTTCTGATTCTTCTGCCTTCGTCTCCCAAGCGTGTGTGTCACCACATTTCGTTTATGTGGTGCTGGTGAATGAATGAACCCAGGCTTCTGTGAGGCAAGCACTCCACCAGCTATACCTTTTTTCTTTCTTTCTTTCTTTCTTTCTTTTTTTTTTTTTTTTTTTTTTTTTTTTTTTTTTTCAAGGTAGGGTCTCACTCTAACCCAGGCTGACCTGGAATTCACTATGTCATCTCAGGGTGGCCTTGAACTCATGGTGATCCTAATTCTGCCTCCTGAGTGCTGGTATTAAAGGCATGTGCCACCACGCCCAGCTGACCAGCTGTACTTTTTACTTTTTTTAATATAGTTACTAGAAATTTTAACTTGACCTGTGTAACTTCTGTTTTTTGCACGTATGCATGCATGTATGTATATATGTGCATGTGGAGGCCAGAGGTCAATGTCAGAGGTTATTCTCAATCACTCTCTAATTGTTCTTTTAACTTTTTTAAAATCAAGGTAGGGTCTCACTCTAGCTCAGGCTGACGTGGAATTCACTCTGTAGTCTCAGGGTGGCCTTGAACTCACGGTGATCCTTCTAACTCTACTTCCTGAGTGCTGGGATTAAAGGTGTGCACCACCATGCTTGGCTATTCCTCTTAATTTTTTAAAATTATTTACTTATTTATTTGAGAATGAAAGAGAAAGGAAGGTATGGATGCACCAGGGCCTCTTGCCATTGCAAACACACTCCAGGTACATGAGCTATTTTGTGTGTCTCACTTTACATGGGTTCTGAACCTGGGCAGACAGGCTTTGCAAGTAAGTGCCTTTAACCACTGAGCCATCTCTCCAGGCCTCCAGGGATTTTCATGTCTCCACCTCCCTGGCACAGGGATTACAGGTGCCTGTCACCACACTCGGTTTTTACCAGCACTGGATATGAACTCAGGTCCTTAGGCTTGTGCAGCTAATACTTCACTGGCTGAGCCATCGTCTCAGGCCCCACTTATATTCTCTTTTTATTGGACACTGATGCTCTAGAGCATGGTACAAAAAAAAAGCTGCAGTTCTGATTAATAGTCACCTGCTTGCCACAGTAAATTTTAATACTACAAATTAACTTTTTTAAATAGACTACTGCCAGGCATGGTGGTGCTCGCCTTTAATACCAGCACTCAGGAGGCAGAGTTAGGACGATCACCATGAGTTCGAGGCCACCTTAGACTACATAGTGAATTCTAGGTCAGCCTGGACTAGAGCAAGACCCAACCTTGAAAACCAAAAACAAAACAATAACTTCACTTTTTTTTCCTGAGGACCCAGCTAGTACTTTTTTTCCATAAAATACAAGCATCAAGCACGACTAATTTTATGTTTTATCTGTCTAAGCACTATACATAATACTACAAGTCTATCTGATGTGAAAGTTCAAATTATTCTAAGTTGAAGTCCAGGAGCGGGTGGTATTTCCACCACTCCCCCCACCCCCACCACAACATGGAAAGCATGGGCTTCTGACAACACTGCTCAGAGCAGCACTGTCATGTCAAAGTCATGTCCTGGTAGGCTACACAGTTCCAAACCCAGTTTGTTTAAAAATGTATGTTTGTTTGTTTAAGACAGAGAGAGGGAAAGAAAGAGGGGGAGAGACAGAGAGAGGGAAAGAAAGAGGGGGAGAGAAAGAGAGAGAGAAAATGGGCATGCCAGAGCCTGTAGCCTCTGCAAATGAACTCCAGAAGCATGCACCACTTTGTGCATCCGGCTTACATGGGACCTGGAGAATTGAACCTGGGTCCCTTAGGCTTAACAGGCAAGTTCCTTAACTTGCTAAACTATCTTTCCAGCCCCTAAACCCAGTTTTTAATTAACAGCACCTATAGAGCAACTGCACCAAATGCTCCTCCCAAGAATACCATATTCTTCAGAGATGACTAGCCCAATTATCCAGGAAAACACTGCTACCAGGCTTTGCTGTCCCTGCTTTAGTGGAAATCATTTGGCTGCACAATATCAATTCTGGTGTTTTTCAAGTTACAAACCAGCCTAGAGGCTAGGCAAGTGGCTCTGGGGCAGAACGTAACCTAGTTGCATGCATAGTGACCTGGGTTCCATCCCCAGCACCACAAACACAAACTAGCAAAAAGAAATACTCAAGCCAATAGCAGTAATCTCACTAAGTGTTTGAGGGTTTGTTTGTCTGGTTTTTGTTGTTGTTGTTGTTATTTTTGTAAAGGGTCTGGCTATGTAGACAAGATCTTCCTGCCTCAGCTTCTAAGAGCTGCAATTACATGAAAGCACTACCATGTCTAGCTTCCATAAAGTTCTAACAAAAGTATTTCATATCTACAAAATAATTCTAAGCCTGTGGTTTAATAACTACTTCATGGAATCCCAGAACTCACAGTGATTTACAGTTTGAATGTCAAGTACCATCGTGGGTGAAAGGAGAGAAGTCAAGCTGTTTCAGAGTGGCTGGCTTAGAGCGCGATACAGGCTTACTTCTCTCCTAGCAGTTAGCTGACCGTCAATGCCAGTGTACAAAGGAAAAGGACAGTGTGGTTCTCTTGTGTAACAAGAGAAAAGAAAAGGGAAAATGAAACAAGCCACCAAAGATTTTCTGGGCTTTTCAAAACAGGAATTTCTCAGCCCCCTGGGGATAACCTACCAACAGCAAGTCATAAAGGAAATAACTACTAAGGAGGAACTGGTTACTGTAAAGACCACTACAAAGCTCGCTCAAAGTCACAGCTCTCATCTGCATACTTCATTCTAAAGAAACCAAGGGTCAGGTTGAGACACACGGGACCACTTGCAAAAAGGGATTCTTTACATCACTTTGCAAAACTTCTTTGCAAATTAAGACAGATTTCACATAAATGCATCATTGGATTTATGACAGAGGGGAGGGAAGGTGAAGAGTCATAAAAATCACATGCATACAGAAAACCAAAATAGAGTATTATAAAGGTAGTATCTGAAGCTGGGTGTAGTGGCACATGCCTGGAATACCAACACTTGGGATGTGGAGGAAAGAGGATCAGGAGTTCAAGGTCAGCCTCAGCTACATAGCAAGTTGAAGATTATTCTGGGTTACAAGAAATTCTGACTCAAAAACACACACACACACTTTTTTTTCTTTTGGCTTTTAAATTTTACATATTTGAGAGGGAAGAAGGGGAAAGGGAGAGAATGGGCATGCTAGGGCCTCCTGCTGCTGCAAATGAAATCAGATCCATGTACCACTTTGTCTATCTGATTTTAAGTGGATACTGGGGAATCAAACCCAAGTGGTCAGGCTTTGCAAGCAAGCACCTTTAACCACTGAGTCATCTCTCCAGTCCAAATGATATTTCCAAAAGTGCATTAACTGCAAAGCCATCTCTCCAGCCCCCAACAGACATTTCTGTTCCACTTTGCAATGTCACAAGACTTTTCTTTGTATCAATACTTAAAATTTTTTTAATTTAATTAATTTATTTATTTTTTATTGACAACTTCTTTAATTGTAGACAATGTCCCATGGTACTTCCCTCCCTCCCCCCCAATACTTTAAATTTTTTTGTTGTTGTTTTTGTTTTTTTTGGTTTTTCGAGGTAGAGTCTCTCTCTAGCTCAGGCTGACCTGGAATTCACTATGTAGTTCTCAGGGTGGCCTTGAACTCATGGCGATCCTCCAACCTCTCTCCCAAGTGCTGGGATTAAAGGCGTGCACCACGCCCAGCTCTGTTGTTTGTTTTTGAGGTAGGGTTCACTCTAGTCCAAGCTGACCTGGAGTTCACTATGTAGTCTCAGGATGGTCTCAAACTCAAGTGATCCTCCTACCTCTGCCTCCCAAGTACTGGGATTAAAGGCGTGTGCTACCATGCCCAACTTTAAATTTTATTTATTTGAGAGAGAGAGAGAGGCAGTTAAGAGAGAATGGGCACACTAGGGCCTCTAACCACTAAAAACAAACTCCAGGTGCATGCACTACTTTGTGCATCTGGCTTTACATGGGTACTGGAGAATCAAACCTGGGTCCTTTGGTTTTGCAAACCAGAGACTTAACGATTACCACTAAAGCTTATATAGTATTTCTTACTATAGGAGGTTTTTAAAGTAAACCATAAGTCAGCCTCCACATCAAGGGCTCTCCAGGTGGTTTTTAAAAATATTTTTTACTCGGGAGGCAGAGGTAGGTGGATCACTCAGAGTTCAAGGCCACCCTGAGACTACATAGTGGATTCCAGGTCAGCCTGAACTAGAGTGAGACCCTACCTTGAAAAACCAAAACAAACAAACAAACAAATAAATAAATAAATAAATAAAATGTTTTTGTTTGTTAGAGAGTCAATGGGAATAGGTATGCCAGAGCCTATTGCCCCTGCAAATGAACTCCAGGTGCATCTGGCTTTACAGGGGCACTGGGGAACCGAACCCAGCTTGACAGGTTTTGCAAGCAAGTGCCTTTAACCTCGGAGCCAGCTCCCTATACCCTCTCTCAGTGTTCTCATATACATAATGGTGCTTTAATTGAGGGATTAGTCTTACTGTAAGTATCCCACATCTGAAGTGCTATTGCAATTGCGTATATCACATTTTTAAATGGAATTCCAAACACACAGAGTCAGGGTGAACAGTGTGTGAGGAAGCCAAGACCTTGAACAAATCTGCCAGCAAGGAGAAGAATGGGCAGCAGGAGTTGAAGTTAGGAGAGGAAAAACTAAATTAAAAACAAAGGGGGGGAGGGGAAGTTGGAGAGATGGCTTAGCAGTTAAGGAATTTGCCTGCAAAGCCAAAGGATCCCAGGTTGACTCTCCCAGGACCCACATAAGCACAAGGGGGTGCATGCATCTAGAGTTTATTTGCAGTGGCTGGAGGCCCTGGGATAATTCACCCCCTCCCTGCCTCCCTCTGTCTCTCTCTCTCTTACAAATAAATAAAAAAAAAAATATTTTAAAAAAAAAAAAACATTTTTTTAAGTGAGAACGCTTAGCAGTTATGGTGGCACAAAGCCAAAGGATCCCAGTTTGACTCCAGCTCTCCAGAGGCAGAGAGGTTTAGGAGGATCCCTGGGAGTTCAAGGCTTTCCCAAATAAAAAATAAAGATTTTTTTTTAAAAGTGAATTCCAGGTCAGCCTGGAACCCCAGCTAGAGCAAGAACCTACCTCCAAAAAAAAAAAAAAAAAGAACCTAAAAAAAAAAAAAAAAAAAAAAACTTAGAATGATTCTTTAGCAACCTTTCAATAAAAGTCACTCAAGGGTTGGTTGAGACAGGAGTATTACTGTGAGTTAAGGTTGACCTGGGCTACACAGAGAGTTCCAGGTCAGGTACAGAGTGAGACCCTGTCTCAAAAAAAAAGAAAAATCCTTCAGCTGTGTGTGGTGGCACACACCTATAATCCAAGCTCTCAAGAGTTTAGATGAAGAGAATCCTAAATTCAAGACCAGCTTGGATTACATACCCCTAAAAGAGAGCTCCTTAGCTCAAAGCCCCCCTGGGTTTGCAGTAGAAGCTCACATTTAAATGACACTTGTGGTGGCTGGACACTTCCTTCTCACCCTTCGCTCTTCTTCCCACTGTGAGAAAGAGGTCTTCATCCTCTTCCCTTGAATCTGGCCAAACCACTACCTGCCCTGAAAGTGCTGAAAGACCATTTTTCTTATTTTTTGTTTGCATAAAGGATTCAACCCAAGGCCTTGGCATGCTAGGGAAGACCTCTACCACTGAGTGCTTTTCCTCAGCTTTTTTTTTTTTTTTTTTGAAACAGAGTCTCATTAAATTGCCCAGGCTGGCCTTGAACTCAGTCTATATAGCCCAGGTAGGCCTTGAATTTGGGATCCTACTGTCTCAAGCTCCCAAGTAGCTGGGATAACAGGCCTATGCTCTTAGGCCAGGCTTGATATGCAACTTACAATCCTAGGTCACTTCTGCCACAGTCTCCAGGGAGGAGGAGGGTTCTCCAGAACCCAGCCATCCACCATTGTATGAGAAACCCAAGGCCAAGGAGAGGCCAAATGCAGATGCTTGGTCGACAGTCTTGGAATCAACCTTTGAATAATCCCAGCTCAGGCACTGGGTATGAAAGCGAAGTAAATTCCAGGAGATCACTGCTTCCAGATGTTCAAGTCTTTCTAGCTGATGTTCCAGAGAGTGAAGAGCAAAACCATCCCCATCTCCATCCCCAGTGTGCCTGCTTCGATTCCTGCCCCCAGGATCAGTGAGCAGGATGAAAAGCTGGCTCCCTTGAGCCACTAAATTTGAGGTGGTTTGTTGCATTTGGTGACTCAAACAACATTTTTTCCAACCTAATGACTGAATATAGTCTTTATAGAGTCCAATTTTCAAGAGGAAATATTTCGCAATTTTACAGGAACAGGCTCTGCTGTTAGAACTATTTTAATATAAACCTCTTCCTTTCTCTATGCTTTCACTTTCTAGATGAACCATCCAGCTGCACTCCTTCAAATGCCATCTAGACACTAACAGCTCCTAAACTCACCTCTGGCCGCGTCCTCTCTCATAAACATCAGACTCTCATATCCAGATGCCGCAACACCTCCACTTTAATGTTCTGTTAAACCCATTCTCTCTCTGTTTACAAATTAATAAAAAAAAAAATTGGGGGTGGGGGTTCAAGGTAGGGTCTCGCTCTAGCCCAGGCTGACCTGGAATTCATTATGGAGTCTCAGGGTAGCCTCAAACTCACAACGATTCTCCTACCTTTACCTCCCAAGTGCTGGATTTAAAGGTGTGCACCACTACACCCAGCTAATAATATATATAATTATATATTTTTATATTATTTAATATATATATTTTAATGTGGAGAGGTTGGAAAAATGGCTTAGCAGTTAAAGGCACTTGCTTGCAAAGCCTTATGGCCTGGATTCAATTCCCCAGTGCCCACATAAAGCCAGATGCACAGTGAATCTGGAGTTAGTTTGCAGTGGCAGGAGGCCCTGGCATGCCCACATTCTGTCTCTCTCAAATAAGTTAAAAGAATTTTTGAAAGAATGTAACAAATGCTGGTGTTCTGTTTTCAGTAGCAACAGACCTTGATACACACACACACACACACACACACACACACACACGTGCAGAACAAATTTAAAAAAAAAAAAAACCTTCACACAGTTTATAGGAAGTCAGCATGTATTTTTGGTCCAAAGTATCTATAGTGTTTTCTGTGAAGGGAATAAAAATAAAATTAGGACTGAAGAGATGGGCTCGGCAGTTAAAATGCTTTGTTTGCCTGCAAAGCCTAAGGACCCAGGTTCAACTCCCCAGTAACCACATAAGCCAGATGCACAAGGTGATGCATGCATCTGGAGTTCATTTGTAGTGGCTGGAGGCCCTGGTATGCCCATTCTTTCTTTCTTTATCTGCCCTTTTCTCTCTTAAATAAATAAATTATTTTTAAAAATCAAATTAGCTTATCAAAAAGTTAAATTTTATTGTTTTCAAGACAGGGCTAGCCCAGGTTGACCTGAAACTCACTCTGTAGCACCAGTCTGACCTTGAACTAATGGTGTTAGGACAAAATATGCTAGGACAAAATGAGGTACTACCCCCCGGATTTAAAATTACTTTTAAGTGAAATGCTTAGTGCCAAAATTTGAAAGGAAAAAAAAATGGTCATATCATTTTCTCTACCCTGAGGAGGAACCTCCTCAATGAACTCATCACACATTGCTTTGTTGTTTGGGTTTTTGAGAAAATGTAGGCAAATTTGTAATCATAGATACTATGGAGGCTGAGACAGGAGGACTGGGAGTTTTGTCAAGGACAAACTAGACAACATAGACTCCAATATTTAAAGAGAAAGAAAGAGGGGGCTGGAGAGATGGCTTAGCAGTTAAGGCACATGCCTGCAAAGCCTAAGGACCCTGGTTTGATTCTCCAGGACCCACATAAGCCAGATGCACAAGGGAGCACACATGTCTGGAGTTCATTTGCAGTGGCTAGAGGCCCTGGTGTGCCCATTCTCACTCTTTTTCCCTCTCTGTCTGATATAAATAAATAAATAAATAAAATCTTTTTTAAAAGAGTATAACCTTTAGAAAGAAAGAAACAAACAAACAAACAAACAAACAAAGAGGGCTGGAGGGATGGCTTAGCGGTTAAGGTGTTTGCCTGCAAAGCCAGAGGACCCAGATTCGATTCCCCAGGACCCACATTAGCCAGATGCACAAGATAGTACATGCATCTGGAGTTTGTCTGCAGTGGCTGGAGGCTACTATGTAGTCTCAGGGTGGCCTCGAACTCACAGCGATCCTCTTACCTCTGGCTTCCAAGTGCTAGGATTAAAGGCGTGTGGCACCACGCCTGGCTAAAATAAAATATTTTTGAAAAAGGAAAAGAGAAGGGAAGGGAAGGGAAGGTCAGTCTGGAATCAAGAGCACACCTGTGGCCTCACAGGAGAGACAAACAGCATACCGGGAGGAAAATAATGGCCGCTGTGATAAGAGCAGTGAAGATGACAAGATAACACTAACTGCCTACTTCAGACAGGAGAGGCTCCTGGGAGGAGAAAATGATCTGAGTCCTGAGAAAAACATACCTTTTTATGCCAAAATCCCAGTTTAGAGTTTTAAGACCCAAAAAGACAGTGTAAATGTAAATCTTATAATGAGAAACAAACCTCAAGGCTTGAGCATTCTCTCAAAAGACTTGCAGTGTCACCGTCACCAAAACAAGATCTTGTCTACAACCTAGAGTGGTTATTAAAACCAAAAATCCTGAGAGAGAGAGACAGGCAGGCAGGCAGGCAGACAGACAGACAGACAGACATCCATAAATGCCACTCACGGCACCCTTATTAAAGTGGCCAATTTCTATATCTTCTTTTGCAAAGTTTGCTTGGAATTTTAAGATTTCTATTTTTTCTTGAGAGTTCAAAAAAAATTTTTTCAAGGTAGGGTCTCACTCTAACCCAGGCTGATTCCTAGATCTTGGGCTGGCACAGTGAGGCAGGCCTTGATCTACCATTTAACTTCGGCACTGGACTGAGGAGGAGGAGGCAAGGGCTTTCAGAGAGAAACTCAACAGTCAGGATTTGGACAAACTGAACAGGAGTCAAATACAAGGTGCTGGTGGAGACACACCTGGCAGTCACTGGAGGTTAAAAGCATCATCAGAGTCAAGGCCAAAGCAATGCCTGAGATGATCTGGAGAGAGAATAGAGACAGAAAAGAAAGAAGAGCCCCAGACAGAGATGTCTGAGCCCCTACAACCTTTGAGTCCATTAATGAGCTCAGGTTTCTGAACCCAAGACAAATCCAACAAGAGGCCCAGGAAGACACTCAAGCCGCTCACTACCTTTCTTGCTAGGATTGATGGCCATAAAGGCTCCCAAGTACCTTCTAGAAGGTACCTTCACATTTCTCTCCACTAATCTGAATTCCGCTTCCCGCCCCCCCCCCAAAAAAAAAGTGAGTAATAAGGGCCCAAAATAATTCTCCTCTTTCAAAGACTATTTTTGTTTGTTTGTTTGCTTTCAAGGTAAGAGTCTCACTCTAGCCCAGGCTGACCTGGCACTCACTCTGTAGTCCCAGGCTGCCCTCAAACTCAGTGATCTTCCTACCTCTCCCTCCCCCAAGTGCTGTGATTAAAGGTGTGCGGCACCACACCAGGCTATTTTTGAGGCTGAGAATGTGATTCATGATAGAACACCTGTCTAGTATGTGTGAGACCCGGAGTTCCAGACCTAGCAGTGAAAGAAAAACACTCATTGCTCCACTGTGCCAATCCTCAGTAATGCTTAGACCTTATGGAGGAGTCATTATTTCCTCCAGGATAGTAGGTACAACAGCAGAGAATTCACTCTACACATAGTATCTAAATCTACATTCTGGACTGTGGTCCTATGGCCAACCTTATCTAAGGGCAAGGGAGTTTAAAGGTTAAAATTCTGTAATTACTGCATAGGAGGCTGGGGGAAGAAACAAGAATTTCATTTCCTTGTCCTCAGTATACTAACCACAACCATCCCAGTGTGTGTTTCTGCATGGGATTGAATTCTAGAAAAAAAAAAAAACCACTGAGAAGTTTTAAGGGGTAGGAGCTAAAGGGTTAGCTCACAGAGATACAGCACTCGCCTAGCACGTGCAAGGCCATAGACTTGAGTCCTAGCACCACACAAAAATTAACTTAAAAGTTTCATAAAGAGGGGCTGGAGAGATGGTTTAGTGGATAAGGCACTAAACAACCTGAGTCTGAGTCCCCAATACCCACATAAAGCCAGACGCATAAGATAGAGCATGCATCTGGACTCCATTTGCAGTGGCTGGAGGCCCTGGAGGACCCATTCTGTCTCTCTTCTCTCTTTGCTTGGAAATAAATATGAGTTCAAGGCCACCCTGAAACGACACAGTGAATTCCAGGTCAGCCTGAGCTAGAGTAAAACCATACCTTGAAAAACCAAAAAAAAAAAGGGGGCTAGAGAGATGGTTTAGTGGTTAAGACACTTGCCTGCAAAGCCAAAGGACCTTAGTTCAGCTTGACAGGTTTTGCAAGCAAGTGCCTTTAACCTCGAGCCAGCTCCCTATACCTCTCTCAGTGTTCTCATATACATAATGGTGCTTTAATTGAGGGATTAGTCTTACTGTAAGTATCCCACATCTGAAGTGCTATTGCAATTGCGTATATCACATTTTTAAATGGAATTCCAAACACACAGAGTCAGGGTGAACAGTGTGTGAGGAAGCCAAGACCTTGAACAAATCTGCCAGCAAGGAGAAGAATGGGCAGCAGGAGTTGAAGTTAGGAGAGGAAAAACTAAATTAAAAACAAAGGGGGAGGGCTGGAGAGATGGAGAGAAAGCCAAAGGACCCAGGTTCAACTCCCCAGATCCCACGTAAGCCAGGAATGCATGCGTCTGGAGTGCAAAGGCTGGAGGCTCTGGTGCAATTCTCTCTCCTCTCCCTGCCTATTTCTGTATCTCTCTCTCTCTCTCAAATAAATAAGTAAAATAAAATATTTTAAAAAAAAAAAACACAAAGGGGGGGAGGGGAAGTTGAAGAGATGGCTTAGCAGTTAAGGAATTTGCCTGCAAAGCCAAAGGATCCCAGTTTGACTCTCCAGGACCCACATAAGCACAAGGGGCACATGCATCTAGAGTTTATTTGCAGTGGCTAGAGGCCCTGGGATAACCCCCCCTTTCCCTCCCTTTCTCTCTCCTTACAAATAAATAAATAAAATTTAAAAATGTATTTTTTTTTTAAAAAGTGAGAACGCAGCCAGGCATGGTGGCACACGCCTTTAACCCCAGCTCTCCAGAGGCAGAGAGGTAGGAGGATCACTGTGAGTTCAAGGCTACCCTGAAACTACAGAGTGAATTCCAGGTCAGCCTGGACTAGAGCAAGAACCTACCTCCAAAAAAAAAAAAAAAAAAAAAAAACTTAGAATGATTCTTTAGCAACCTTTCAATAAAAGTCACTCAAGGGTTGGTTGAGACAGGAGTATTACTGTGAGTTAAGGTTGACCTGGGCTACACAGAGTTCCAGGTCAGGTACAGAGTGAGACCCTGTCTCAAAA
This sequence comes from Orientallactaga sibirica, assembly GCA_036365145.1. Taxonomy (NCBI): domain Eukaryota; kingdom Metazoa; phylum Chordata; class Mammalia; order Rodentia; family Dipodidae; genus Orientallactaga; species Orientallactaga sibirica. The sequence goes on along the minus strand of JAEOAD010000013.1, from coordinate 26,438,619 downwards.
AAAAAGAAAAATCCTTCAGCTGTGTGTGGTGGCACACACCTATAATCCAAGCTCTCAAGAGTTTAGATGAAGAGAATCCTAAATTCAAGACCAGCTTGGATTACATACCCCTAAAAGAGAGCTCCTTAGCTCAAAGCCCCCCTGGGTTTGCAGTAGAAGCTCACATTTAAATGACACTTGTGGTGGCTGGACACTTCCTTCTCACCCTTCGCTCTTCTTCCCACTGTGAGAAAGAGGTCTTCATCCTCTTCCCTTGAATCTGGCCAAACCACTACCTGCCCTGAAAGTGCTGAAAGACCATTTTCTTATTTTTGTTTGCATAAAGGATTCAACCCAAGGCCTTGGCATGCTAGGGAAGACCTCTACCACTGAGTGCTTTTCCTCAGCTTTTTTTTTTTTTTTTGAAACAGAGTCTCATTAAATTGCCCAGGCTGGCCTTGAACTCAGTCTATATAGCCCAGGTAGGCCCTGAATTTGGGATCCTACTGTCTCAAGCTCCCAAGTAGCTGGGATAACAGGCCTATGCTCTTAGGCCAGGCTTGATATGCAACTTCCAATCCTAGGTCACTTCTGCCAGTCTCCAGGGAGGAGGAGGGTTCTCCAGAACCCAGCCATCCACCATTGTATGAGAAACCCAAGGCCAAGGAGAGGCCAAATGCAGATGCTTGGTCGACAGTCTTGGAATCAACCTTTGAATAATCCCAGCTCAGGCACTGGGTATGAAAGCCAAGTAAATTCAGGAGATCACTGCTTCCAGATGTTCAAGTCTTTCTAGCTGATGTTCCAGAGAGTGAAGAGCAAAACCATCCCCATCTCCATCCCCAGTGTGCCTGCTTCGATTCCTGCCCCCAGGATCAGTGAGCAGGATGAAAAGCTGGCTCCCTTGAGCCACTAAATTTGAGGTGGTTTGTTGCATTTGGTGACTCAAACAACATTTTTCCAACCTAATGACTGAATATAGTCTTTATAGAGTCCAATTTTCAAGAGGAAATATTTCGCAATTTTACAGGAACAGGCTCTGCTGTTAGAACTATTTTAATATAAACCTCTTCCTTTCTCTATGCTTTCACTTTCTAGATGAACCATCCAGCTGCACTCCTTCAAATGCCATCTAGACACTAACAGCTCCTAAACTCACCTCTGGCCGCGTCCTCTCTCATAAACATCAGACTCTCATATCCAGATGCCGCAACACCTCCACTTTAATGTTCTGTTACACCCATTCTCTCTCTGTTTACAAATTAATAAAAAAAAAAAAAAATGGGGGGGGGGTTCAAGGTAGGGTCTTGCTCTAGCCCAGGCTGACCTGGAATTCATTATGGAGTCTCAGGGTAGCCTCAAACTCACAACGATTCTCCTACCTTTACCTCCCAAGTGCTGGATTTAAAGGTGTGCACCACTACACCCAGCTAATAATATATATAATTATATATTTTTATATTATTTAATATATATATTTTAATGTGGAGAGGTTGGAAAAATGGCTTAGCAGTTAAAGGCACTTGCTTGCAAAGCCTTATGGCCTGGATTCAATTCCCAGTGCCCACATAAAGCCAGATGCACAGTGAATCTGGAGTTAGTTTGCAGTGGCAGGAGGCCCTGGCATGCCCACATTCTGTCTCTCTCAAATAAGTTAAAAGAATTTTTGAAAGAATGTAACAAATGCTGGTGTTCTGTTTTCAGTAGCAACAGACCTTGATACACATACACACACACACACACACACACACACACACACACACACATACACGTGCAGAACAAATTTTAAAAAAAAAAAAAAAACCTTCACACAGTTTATAGGAAGTCAGCATGTAGTATTTTTGGTCCAAAGTATCTATAGTGTTTTCTGTGAAGGGAATAAAAATAAAATTAGGACTGAAGAGATGGGCTCGGCAGTTAAAATGCTTTGTTTGCCTGCAAAGCCTAAGGACCCAGGTTCAACTCCCCAGTAACCACATAAGCCAGATGCACAAGGTGATGCATGCATCTGGAGTTCATTTGTAGTGGCTGGAGGCCCTGGTATGCCCATTCTTTCTTTCTTTATCTGCCCTTTTCTCTCTTAAATAAATTATTTTTAAAAATCAAATTAGCTTATCAAAAAGTTAAAATTTTATTGTTTTCAAGACAGGGCTAGCCCAGGTTGACCTGAAACTCACTCTGTAGCACCAGTCTGGCCTTGAACTAATGGTGTTAGGACAAAATGTGCTAGGACAAAATGAGGTACTACCCCCCGGATTTAAAATTACTTTTAAGTGAAATGCTTAGTGCCAAAATTTGAAAGGAAAAAAAAATGGTCATATCATTTTCTCTACCCTGAGGAGGAACCTCCTCAATGAACTCATCACACATTGTTTTGTTGTTTGGGTTTTTGAGAAAATGTAGGCAAATTTGTAATCATAGATACTATGGAGGCTGAGACAGGAGGACTGGGAGTTTTGTCAAGGACAAACTAGACAACATAGACTCCAATATTTAAAGAGAAAGAAAGAGGGGGCTGGAGAGATGGCTTAGCAGTTAAGGCACATGCCTGCAAAGCCTAAGGACCCTGGTTTGATTCTCCAGGACCCACATAAGCCAGATGCACAAGGGAGCACACATGTCTGGAGTTCATTTGCAGTGGCTAGAGGCCCTGGTGTGCCCATTCTCACTCTTTTTCCCTCTCTGCCTGATATAAATAAATAAATAAATAAATAAATAAATAAATAAATAAATAAATAAATAAATAAAATCTTTTTTAAAAGAGTATAACCTTTAGAAAGAAAGAAACAAACAAACAAACAAAGAGGGCTGGAGGGATGGCTTAGCGGTTAAGGTGTTTGTCTGCAAAGCCAGAGGACCCAGATTCGATTCCCCAGGACCCACATTAGCCAGATGCACAAGATAGTACATGCATCTGGAGTTTGTCTGCAGTGGCTGGAGGCCACTATGTAGTCTCAGGGTGGCCTCGAACTCACAGCGATCCTCTTACCTCTGGCTCCCAAGTGCTAGGATTAAAGGCGTGTGGCACCACGCCTGGCTAAAATAAAATATTTTTGAAAAAGGAAAAGAGAAGGGAAGGGAAGGTCAGTCTGGAATCAAGAGCACACCTGTGGCCTCACAGGAGAGACAAACAGCATACCGGGAGGAAAATAATGGCCGCTGTGATAAGAGCAGTGAAGATGACAAGATAACACTAACTGCCTACTTCAGACAGGAGAGGCTCCTGGGAGGAGAAAAATGATCTGAGTCCTGAGAAAAACATACCTTTTTATGCCAAAATCCCAGTTTAGAGTTTTAAGACCCAAAAAGACAGTGTAAATGTAAATCTTATAATGAGAAACAAACCTCAAGGCTTGAGCATTCTCTCAAAAGACTTGCAGTGTCACCGTCACCAAAACAAGATCTTGTCTACAACCTAGAGTGGCTATTAAAACCAAAAATCCTGAGAGAGAGAGACAGACAGGCAGGCAGGCAGGCAGGCAGGCAGACAGACAGACAGACATCCATAAATGCCACTCACGGCACCCTTACTAAAGTGGCCAATTTCTATATCTTCTTTTGCAAAGTTTGCTTGGAATTTTAAGATTTCTATTTTTTCTTGAGAGTTCAAAAAACTTTTTTCAAGGTAGGGTCTCACTCTAACCCAGGCTGATTCCTAGATCTTGGGCTCGCACAGTGAGGCAGGCCTTGATCTACCATTTAACTTCGGCACTGGACTGAGGAGGAGGAGGCAAGGGCTTTCAGAGAGAAACTCAACAGTCAGGATTTGGACAAACTGAACAGGAGTCAAATACAAGGTGCTGGTGGAGACACACCTGGCAGTCACTGGAGGTTAAAAGCATCATCAGAGTCAAGGCCAAAGCAATGCCTGAGATGATCTGGAGAGAGAATAGAGACAGAAAAGAAAGAAGAGCCCCAGACAGAGATGTCTGAGCCCTACAACCTTTGAGTCCATTAATGAGCTCAGGTTTCTGAACCCAAGACAAATCCAACAAGAGGCCCAGGAAGACACTCAAGCCGCTCACTACCTTTCTTGCTAGGATTGATGGCCATAAAGGCTCCCAAGTACCTTCTAGAAGGTACCTTCACATTTCTCTCCACTAATCTGAATTCCGCTTCCCGCCCCCCCCAAAAAAAAAGTGAGTAATAAGGGCCCAAAATAATTCTCCTCTTTCAAAGACTATTTTTGTTTGTTTGTTTGCTTTCAAGGTAAGAGTCTCACTCTAGCCCAGGCTGACCTGGCACTCACTCTGTAGTCCCAGGCTGCCCTCGAACTCAGTGATCTTCCTACCTCTCCCTCCCCAAGTGCTGTGATTAAAGGTGTGCGGCACCACACCAGGCTATTTTTGAGGCTGAGAATGTGATTCATGATAGAACACCTGTCTAGTATGTGTGAGACCCGGAGTTCCAGACCTAGCAGTGAAAGAAAAACACTCATTGCTCCACTGTGCCAATCCTCAGTAATGCTTAGACCTTATGGAGGAGTCATTATTTCCTCCAGGATAGTAGGTACAACAGCAGAGAATTCACTCTACACATAGTATCTAAATCTACATTCTGGACTGTGGTCCTATGGCCAACCTTATCTAAGGGCAAGGGAGTTTAAAGGTTAAAATTCTGTAATTACTGCATAGGAGGCTGGGGGAAGAAACAAGAATTTCATTTCCTTGTCCTCAGTATACTAACCACAACCATCCCAGTGTGTGTTTCTGCATGGGATTGAATTCTAGAAAAAAAAAACTGAGAAGTTTTAAGGGGTAGGAGCTAAAGGGTTAGCTCACAGAGATACAGCACTCGCCTAGCACGTGCAAGGCCATAGACTTGAGTCCTAGCACCACACAAAAATTAACTTAAAAGTTTCATAAAGAGGGGCTGGAGAGATGGTTTAGTGGATAAGGCACTAAACAACCTGAGTCTGAGTCCCCAATACCCACATAAAGCCAGACGCATAAGATAGAGCATGCATCTGGACTCCATTTGCAGTGGCTGGAGGCCCTGGAGGACCCATTCTGTCTCTCTTCTCTCTTTGCTTGGAAATAAATATGAGTTCAAGGCCACCCTGAAACGACACAGTGAATTCCAGGTCAGCCTGAGCTAGAGTAAAACCATACCTTGAAAAACCAAAAAAAAAAAGGGGGCTAGAGAGATGGTTTAGTGGTTAAGACACTTGCCTGCAAAGCCAAAGGACCTTAGTTCAATTCCCTAGGACCCATGTAAGCCAGATGCACAAGGTGGCACATACATCTGGAGTTCATTTGCAGTGGCTGAGGTCCTGGCGCACCCATTATTTCTCACACTCTCTCTCAAGTAAATAAAATAAATAAAAATTAAAAAGCAAAAAGAAGGCCGGGCGTGGTGGCGCACGCCTTTAATCCCAGCACTTGGGAGGCAGAGGTAGGAGGATCGCCGTGAGTTTGAGGCCACCCTGAGACTATATAGTGAATTCCAGGTCAGCCTGAGCTAGAGTGAGACCCTATCTCGAAAAACCAAAAAATAAAAAAATTTAAAAAGCCGGGCGTGGTGGCACACGCATCTAATCCCAGCACTTGGGAGGCAGAGGTAGGAGGATCACCGTGAGTTCGAGGCCACCCTGAGACTACAGAGTGAATTCCAGGTCAGCTTGAGCTAGAGTGAAACCCTACCTCGAAAAACCAAAAAAATAAAAAATAAAAAAAAGTAAAAAAATTCTAAAAATAAAAAAATAAAAAGCAAAAAGAAATTAAGTAAGTAAACTCTAACAAGACATGGTGGCGCATGCCTTTAATCCCAGCACTTGGGAGGCAGAGGTAGGAGAATCACCATGAGTTCGAGGCCACCCTGAGACTACATAGCTAATTCCAGGTCAGCTTGGACCAGAGTGAGACCCTACCTCGAAAAACCAAAAAAAAAAAAATTTTTTTTAATATATTTTATTTACTTATTTGAGAAAGAGGTAAAGGGGGGGAGGAGAGAATGGGCATGCCAGGGCCTCCAGCCACTGCAAACAAACTCCTGATACATTCGCCTCCTTGTGCAGCTGGCTTACGTGGGTCCTGGGGAATTGAACTGGGGTCCTTTGGCTTTGCAGGCAAATGCCTTAACTGCTAAGCCATCTTCTCCAGCCCTTAAATAAAAATTTTTAAAAGAAGAATTTATTTACTAGAAACAGAGAGAGAATGGCACACCAGGGCCTCTAGCCACTGCAAATGCCTAACTGCAGATACATGTGACACCATATGCATTTGGTTTACGTGGGTTCTGGGGAATCAAACCTGGGTCCATAGGCTTCACAGGCAAGTGCCTTACTTGCTAAGCCATCTCTCCAATTGGAAAATAAACTGTCTAGCTGAGTGGTTAAAGGTGCTTGCCTGCAAAGCCTGACAGCCCTGGTTCAATTCTCTAGTACCCACATAAAGCCAGATGCTCAAAGTGGCACATGTATCTGGAGTTCATGTGCAGTGGCGGGGGGCCCTGGCATGTTAATGCTTTCTCTTTCTTCCTTCATTCTTTCAAATAAATAAAAACAGTATTATTTTTAATGGAATAAATAAAGTAGAAAGAAACACTGTTTCAGTTTCCAGTGGGGATAGCTTGGGATTTAAATTCTAAAAATTACACCCATACCTAAGGTGGCTTGAAGCAAGAATTCACATTGGACCTTCCAGTCACTCACCCAGCCAGAGAGCACCCGGAGGTAACTGTCTCTCCAACAATGTCATTCTCATTTTACAGATAAGAACACGAGTTAAGGGACTACATGCAGATAAGATCTAGTATAGGAGCAGGGTGTGGTAGTGAATGAATGCCTTTAATCCCAGCACTCCTGAGGCTGAGGCAGGAGGTAGGAGGATGGCTGCCAGCCTGGGGCTAACAGAATGAGTTCCAGGTCAGCATGGGCTAGAAGACCCTGCCTTGGAAAAAAAAAAAAAGGAAAAAAGAAATCTGACATGTAAATTGCTTTTTGAACTTGTTACATAATCCCACACAAACAAAAAAATGACAGTATTCCTTATGCTAGTCCACTACATGTCTGAAACCAATATGTATGTGTATGTATGTCTTATATATAGATATAGGGGTTTTGTTTGGTTTTTGTTGGGTTTTTTTGTTTTGTTTTGTTTTGGTTTTTGGTTTTTTTGTTTTGTTTTGTTTTGTTTTTCAAGGTAGGGTCTCACTCTAGTCCAGGCTGACCTGAAATTCACTACGTAGTCTCAGGATGGCCTCAAACTCACTGCGATCCTCCTACTTCAGCCTCCCGAGTGCTGGGATTAACGGCGTGCACCACCACGGCTGGCTTGTATTATTTTTTTAACCAGAGGCTAGGGAGATGGCTCAGTGGTTAAAGGGCACTTGCTCCCCAGCACCCACATAAAGCTGGTCACAAAGTAGCATACATATCTGTAATCCTACAACACCTACAACAATGGGAGGCAGTCAGGAGAAGCCCACAACGTGTAAACCAGCTAGTCTGGCCTTCCCAGCAACAAACAAGGCGGAAGAAGATGACCAACATCCAGAAGCTGTCCTCTGTCACACGTTGTGGCACATATGTGTCCATATACAAATCATATACACATAACACACATACTTTTAAGAAATTAACCTAAACGAGCATGGTGGCTCACGCCTTTAATCCCAGCACATGGAAGGCAGAGGCAGGAGAATTGCTGTGAGTTCAAGGCCACCCTGAGACTACACAGTGAGTTCCAGGTCAGCCTGGGCTAGAGTGAGACCCTACCTTGAAAAACAAAAAAAACAACAAAAAAAATTTAATGTAGTGTATGTTAACAATGACAATATTTTTCAAAAGCATAACTATATTTTCCAAAACAAAAAAATTAGTGAAAAGACAGCCGGGCATGGTGGCGCACGCCTTTAATCCCAGCACTCGGGAGGCAGAGGTAGGAGGATCGCCGAGAGTTCGAGGCTACCCTGAGACTACATAGTTAATTCCAGGTCAGCCTGGACCAGAGTGAAACCCTACCTCGAAAACCCCCCAAAAAAAAAAAATTAGTGAAAAGAATGGCATTGTGGAAATCATTGGAAATCTGATGTTTAATAAAGAATTATTGAATCCAGGCATGGTGGTGCACACTTGTAATCTCAGCACGTGGAAGGTGGAGGCAGAAGGCTCAGGGATTCCAGGCCAGCCTGGATTACATGAGATCCTCCCTCCTTCTGTCACCTAAAACAAAAAGAAAACAGGTAGGTTCTCAGGACTGCCTGAATTCAATCTGCAGCAGTATGTTTTGGTTGAAGAACTTGAGTAACATTTAGCTATGGACAGATATATAGTAAAAAAAATCTTTAGAGCCATTTGAGTGAGGCCATTTGGAGATTCTTCTTTAATTAAAGTGAATTGACTGCAAAGTTGAAGGTGATCGTTCCTTGAAGATCATGTGCAGTGAGGAAGCCGAAAGCAAGTCCGTGAATGGATCACTCTCAGTTACACTAAGATCTGTTAGTTTATCTTACATTTTGCATAGAATGTTTCCCATATATGTTGCAATAGCATGCTTTAGTCACTCAGAAAATATTCTTTCTAAGATACACAGACCATCCAAAATAAAGCACATTTGTTTATATCAAAAATTACATTCAGAGCCGGGCGTGGTGGCGCACGCCTTTAATCCCAGCACTCGGGAGGCAGAGGTAGGAGGATCGCCAAGAGTTCGAGGCCACCCTGAGACTACATAGTGAATTCCAGGTCAGCCTGAGCCAGAGTGAGACCCTACCTCGAAAAAATATATATATATATACATTCATAACCGGGCGTGATGGCGCATCCCTTTAATCCCAGCACTCGAGAGGCAGAAATAGGAGGATTGCCATGAGTTCGAGGCCACCCTGAGAATATAGAGTGAATTCCAGGTCAGCCTGAGCTAGTGAGATCCTGCCTTGAAAAACAAAATTTATATTCATTAATATTGGGAAGCTGTTAAATACATGTTTTCTTCACTTTTCCTTTTTTTCTCTTAAACTCAAATTTTTACTACTGGCAGGAAATATTGTCAGTTTTTTCCATGAACAGACAGACAGCTTCCCCTTTTTCATTTCTGAGTGTGTCACTAAGTTAACCTGTCAGTCATTGAAAACACTGTTTACTGTGCATGGTGGTGTTTACCTGTAATCACAGCACTCTGAGGTTGAGGCAGGAAGATTACAAGTTTGAAACCAATCTGGGCTACATAGCAAGACCTTGTCTCAAAAACAAAAACAAACAAACAAAAAAAAAACAATCAGCCGGGCGTAGTGGGGCACGCCTTTAATCCCAGCACTCGGGAGGCAGAGGTAAGACAGTTCAAGGCCACCCTGAGACTACACAGTTACTTCCAGGTCAGCCTGAGCCAGAGTGACACCCTACCTCGAAAACCAAAAAAAAAAAAAAAAAAAAAAATCTTTCTTAGATTGCTTGATTTTTGCCTCTCTTTTCATAACAGAATTCCAAAAAGCACATCCTCAAGGTTTAAGAGATAACAAAATTCATAGTTTACTATTTCATCATGGATACTCATGTGTGAAACCAGCATTTTCTTCTGAGTTAACCATAATGATGAAATACCAATGAAATTCAAAATGCAGGCCTTTCTACCATGAAAACAGTTGTGTGCTTCAGATTTTGTTGTTGTTGTTGTTGTTTCATGTTTGTTTTTGTAGGGTTTTTCTCAAGGTAGGGTCTCACTCTAGCTCAGGCTGACCTTGAATTCACTATGTAGTCTCAGGCTGGTCTCAAACTCACAGCCATCCTCCTACCTCTGCCTCCAGAGTGCTAGGATGAAAGGCATGCACCACCATGCACAGCTTCATGTTTGTTTACTATTATTTTGATTGTTTTGAGATAGAACCTTAGCCAAACTAACCTAGAACTCACTATGCAGCCCAGCTAGCCTCCAACTCAAGGCAATCCTCCTGCCTCAGATTCCTGAGTGCTGTATGAGCCACCTTGTCCAACTTCGTTTGTTGTTTTAGTTTGTTGAGCTTTTTTTTTTTTTTTTGAGCAGATCACTTTAGCCCAGGCTGACCTAGAACTCCTTCAGTAGCCCAGGCTGTCCTCAAATTCCTCCTACCTCAATTTTCCAAGTGCTGGGATTATAGGTGTGAGCCACCACACCTGGCTTTGTTTCTTTTTTTTTAAATTAATTAATTTATTTTCATTTTTTCGAGGTAGGGTCTCACTCTAGCCCAGGCTAACCTGGAATTCACTCTGTAATCTCAGGATGGCCTGGAACTCATGGCAATCTTCCTACCTCTGCCTCCCAAGTATTGGGATCAAAGATGTGTGCCACCACACCCAGCCTGTTTTTATTTTTTTAATGCTGAAGATGGAACCCAGGGTTATGCACAGCTAAATACATGATACTGTTCACTCCCTGCAGGACATTTCAGATATTTTTGCAAAAAACAACACCTGTTTTTTAATTAATAAACTTTTTATTTTTTATTTATTTTTATCATTATTAATTTTTCCTTTTTGGTTCATCGAGGTAAGGTCTGGTTGTAGCCCAGACTGACCTGGAATTCACTATGTAGTCTCAGGGTGGGAACTCACAGCGATCCTCCTCCCTGTGCCTGCCAAGTGCTGGGATTAAAGGCATGCACCACCACACCTGGCCAAACTTTATTTTTTAGAGCAGCTTTAAGTCCAAAGCAAAACTTAGCCGAGTTCCAAGTTCCCACACACCCTCTAGCCCTGCTGCATATACAACCTCCCTTCGCTTTAGACATCCTGAAGCAATGTCTGAAAACAAGGACTCTGCCATGGCCGGATGAACATAAGGTCCTTCAACACACTCATTAAGGTATGGAAGCTCCATGGGCTGGAGAAATGGCTCAGTGGCTAAAGGCACTTGCTGTAAAGCCTGACAGCCCAGGTTTGGTTCCCCAGTACCCACTTAAAGCCACATGCACAAAGCGGCACATGCTTCTGGAGTTCATGTGTACTGGCAGGAGACTCAGGTGCATCCTTACTCTTTCCCTCTCCCCCACCCTCAAATAATTTTTTTTTTTTTTTTTGGTTTTGCCAGGTAGGGTCTCACTCTGGTCCAGGCTGACCTGGAATTCACTATGTAGTCTCAGGGTGGCCTCGAACTCTCTGCAATCCTCCTACCTCTGCCTCCCGAATTAAAGGCGTAACGCCCGGCTATAAATTTTTTTTTAAAAAAGAAAAAAAAAAAAAGCTCCTCACAGGCTGGAGAGATGGCTTAGCAGTTAAGGTGTTTGCCTGAGAAGCCTAAGGATCCTGGTTCGATTCTCCAGGTCCCACATAAGCCAGATGCACAAGGGGGCACACGCGTCTGGAAATAGTTTGCAGTGGCTAGAGGCCCTGGTGCGTCCATTCTCACTCTCCCTCTCTCTCTTTCCCTCTCTTTGTCTCAAATAAATAAATAAAAATAAAATCTTAAAAAAGCTTCTCACATGCAGAGCACCACAGTTCTCTACACAGTACCTGTCCTGATGGACAAAGTCACATTGGAGTCTTTGCACATGGAATTAGGACTAAGTATTGCTGTAATCTCAGCATTAGGAGGCTGAGGCAAGAGGACTGCAGTGAGTTTCAGGACAGCCTGGGCTACTTAGGAGGTTCCAGGCTAGCTTAGGCTAGAGTGCTTCAATGACTCTACTTGCTCCTATGCATAGTTACCACCCTAATTATGTTTCAGTTTGCTTAGTGTTTCCAGAAATTTGTTTTCCTTAAACATATTGATTTAAAAGAGGTCCACAAACAAAACTGATAATGGCAGGGAAAGTCAGACTGAAATTAAATATTTATTGTGTCTAAACCACAAGTAGAAAAAAAAAAAAATTTAAAGGCCGACCGCTTTCATGCTAACTCAGAGCAATACACTTTGTTTGGTTTCCAGGAGAGGTAATTACACAGCCAGCATTTGGGGTTCGAGGGTTTGAGGATGCTATAGGGAAGGAGAACAAACGAAATGTCTAATGCCTTTAGATTCTGAAAAACAGAGCTTGCTGAAAGCAAAACAAAATTAGCTTTAGACAGGCTGTGGGAAAAGATGCATTTTAGGATACTTTCACCCAAGCCAGTGCTCAAGTTCAGCCTCAAATGCTCAGACTTTCATAATGAGAAGGAGAAGTCAAGATAGGACAAATTAATAAAATCTATCCAGCAGGCGGGAAGGCAGGTGGCTGACACAGACTGGGCAGGGTTTTCCTAAACTGAGCTCACCTTCACTAACCCAAATCAGTTTTCAGAAATGGCATCTACAAAAACTACCCAAACATCCCCCTACTGATCTGCACTCCTCCTCCCCAGCAGGGAAAGCCATTATTTACCAGAAGTTTTTCTTTCAAGCTCTGCACTTCCTTCTCTGGCCCCATGGAGGGAAAGGGAACAGGGACAGGGGTTGCTTTTTCCTTCCTGCCTTCTCCAATTCAAAATCCCAGTTGGAGGTGAATGGACCTGTGGCTCTGAACCAAGTAGATCTGAAATGCGAAGCTTTTTTGAAGACTGATTAGCTTGCAGTTAGAGGAATAGGAAAACAAAACTTCACATTTCCAGTGAACTCACATCCTTCATACATCTGTGCACACGTGTGCACACTGTGAAGGGACATCTAGCAGCTGAGAAGTACCGAGCAAATCGCTTCACACAGATCATGCTGGCCACTCACAGGCCTCCTCACCCCCAAACTAAATGCTATGCCAACCAGGCAAGGCTGTGTGTGCCCATAGTCCCAGCTACTCAGAAGGTTGAGGAAGGACCAGCCTGGATAACACCGTGAGACCCTTCCTCAAAAATAATATGAGTCGGGGGCTAAAAAGATGGCTTAGTGGTTAAGACGTTGGCCTGCAAAGCCAAAAGATCTCAGTTCGTTCTCCAGGACCCAAGTAGGCCAGATGCACAATGGGGCACATGCATCTGGAGTTTGTTTGCAGTGGCTAAAGGCCCTGGTGTGCCCAACCTCCCCTTCCTCCCTCTCTCTGTCTCTTTCTCTCCCCCAAACAAATAAATAAAAAAACAAAAAATAGGGCTGGAGAGACGGCTTAGCGGTTAAGGTGTTTGCCTGCAAAGCCAAAGGACCCAGATTTGATTCACCAGGACTCATGTTAACCAGATGCACAAGGGGGTGCACGCGTCTGGAGTTTGTTTGCAGTGGCTAGAGGCCCTGGTGTGCCCATTCTCTCTCTCTTTCCCTTTCTCTGTCAAATAAATAAATAAATAAATAAATAAATAAATAAATAAATAAATAAATAAATAAATAAATTTTTAAAAATATATTTTAAAAAAGTAACACAAGCTGGGCATGGTGGCACATGCCTTCAATCCCAACATTTGGAAGGCAGAGGTAGAGACTACCTTTAATCCCAGCACTCAGGATAGCTGTGAGTTTGAGGCCTACCTGGGACTACAGAGTGAGTTCCAGGTCACCCTGGGTTAGAATGAGACCCTACCACGAACCCCAAAAAAAAAAAAAAAAAAAGAGGGAGAGAATCTTGATAAATTTCCCAGGCTGGTCTTGAACCTACAGTCTTCCTTCCTCAGACTACAGAGTAGCTAGGCTTATAAGTATATAATACCACACCACACACCAGGCTTTTTATACTATATTTTTAAATATTTATTTACATATATACACATATGTATTTGTTTTGTTTTTTTCAAGGTAGGGTCTTGCTCTAGCCTAGGCTAACCTGGAATTGACTATGTAGTCTCAAGGATAGCCTTGAACTCACGGTGATCTCCCAAATGCTGGGATTAAAGGTATGTGTGTATGTATGTATATGTATGTGTGTGTATATATATATATTTTTATTTTTTTTAAGACAGTATCTCATGTATCCCAGGCTGGCTCAATTGCTATATTGCTGAAGATGACCTTAAACAGATTCTCCTGTCTCTACCTCCCAAGTGCTGGGATTACAGGAATGTGCCACTACACTAGGTTATGAGGTGCCAGGCATCAAAGCCAGGGTTTTGTGCATGCAAGGCAAACGCTCTACAACTGAGCTAGCTTCAACTCCAGCCCATAACTACACTTTTTTTTTTTTTTTTTTGAGGTAGGGTCTCACTCTAGCCCAGGCTGACCTGGAATTCACTATGTAGTCTCAGGGTGGCCTCCAACTCACAGCGATCCTCCTACCTCTGCCTCTCACGTGCTGGGATCAAAGGCATGTGCCACCATGCCAGCTTCAACTACACATTTTTTATAGCATGCAAAACTCCAAGGGATTATTTTTGAAACCTTATCAGCTTTTAATATGAGGAGGAGAACTTAAAAATAAATGGCACCTAATCACAGATTCTGAGAGATGCAAAGAGATTTACCATCAAGGCCTTTGTGTAAACAGGAATTGACGGTCTGCCATGTCTCTGTCTTATGTGAAGGCCTCCTTCCCCTCTACCACAGTGTAAATCCCCAGGTCCTATTTAGTATTTTCCTACTCGACAGGTTAGACTCTCCCAATTACTCTTTCTTTCCTTTGGGTCATTAATGGGTGCCATGAATCATAACATACCCAACTTTGTAGGTAGAAAGAGCATTATTTTAATAATAGTAATGTGTTAGCCATCTGCCAGGTGCTATGCAAAAGACTATATGTTATCTTGCTTAGTCCTCACAACTACTCTACAAGTGGACCTGGAAGGCAGTTTATGGATAAGGAAACTTAAACCCAGACAAGTTAATGCAACCAATAAAGTGAGGGATCTGAAATTAAAGTCTAATGAGTCTGATTTCACAGTATTTCTTTAACGCCTATCTCACTGCACCATGAAACCCTCCAACACACTACCCAAGGGTTTCCACACTGCAATAACAGTTTACCTTAGGACAGCTCAAAATACAGTTTCTTGACTAATGAATTTAAAAGTCAAAGGTAAATCGGGCGTGATGGCACACACCTTTAATCCCAGCACTCAGGAAGCAGAGGTTGCAGGATCACCCTGAGTTCAAGGCTACCCTGAAACTACATGGTGAGTTCCAAGTGAGCCTGGCTAGAGTGAGACCCTACCTTGAAAAAAAAAAGTCAGGGGTGAGTAAAGCCATTCTTTACCACAGATGGGGCTAGCAGGAAGGAAAGTCAGAGAACCTGAACTATTACTTTCTTCTGGGTTTGAATTTGCCCTTCCTTAATATTCTTTTGTTAGGCTATTAAAAAGAAATTTGCAATAAATATGTCAAGATAAATTGGTGAATAAAAACTGGCCTTTAATCCCAACACTCAGGAGGCAGAGGTAGGAGGATCGCTGAGAATTCAAGGCCACCCTGAGACTACAGAGTGAATTCCAGGTCAGCCTGGGCTAGTGTGAGACCCTACCTTGAAAAAAAAAAAAAAAAAAAGGCCAGGCATGGGGGCACACACCTTTAATCCCAGCACTCAGGAGGCTGAGGTAGAAGGATTACTGTGAGTTGGGCCAGCCTGAGACAACATGGTGAATTCCAGGTCAGCCTGAGCTAGAGCAAGCCCATATTTCAAGGAAGAAAAGACCACTGTTTGGCCACTAAAGAAGTGGCTTAGCAATTTAGGAGCTTGTCTGCAAAGCCTAAAAAAGCCAGGGTTCAACTCCCCAGTACCCACGTAAAACTGGATACGTAGAATGGCACATGCATCTGGAGTCTGCATGCAGTAGCACAAGGCCCTGAAACACTCAGTCTCTCTTCTCTCTCTCTCCTTGCAAACACGCCTTTAGTCCCAGCACTTGGGAGGCAGAGGTTGTAGGATTGCCATGAGTTCAAGGCCAGGCTGAGACTACGTAGTGAATTCCAAGTCAGCCTGAGATACAGGCAAGACCCTACCTCGAAAAACATATAAATATAAATAGAACTGGAGAAGCCGGGCATGGTGGCACATGCCTTTAATCCCAGCACTTGGAAAGAAGTGAGAGAATGGGTGCCCCAGGGCCTCCAGCCACTGCAAATGAACTCCAGAACTCCAGATACATGTGGCTCTTAGTGCATCTGACTTTATGTGGGTTTTGGGGAACTGAACCCGGGTCGCCTCAGCCCCAAGTGTAATATACATATTACTTTTATAAAAAGGATGCTACTAACCAGGCGTGGTATGCATGCCTTTAATCCCAGCACTTGGGAGGCAGAGATAGGAGGATCATCACGAGTTTGAGGCCACCCTGAGACTACATAGTTAATTCCAGGTCAGCCTGGGCCAGAGGGAGACCCTACCTCCAAAAAAAAAAAAAAAAAAAAAAAAGGATGCTACAACTAATTTAAATTAATTTAAATGGCATTTCTACTCAACTGTGAACAGAAGGAAAGGGAAGAGGGCTGGAGAGATGGCTTAGCAGTTAAGGCACTTGCCTGCAAAGCCAAAGGACCTAGGTTCAATTCCCCAAGACCCACGTAAGCTACATGCATAAGGTAGCACATGCATCTGGAGTTCATTTGCAGTGGCTGGTGGCCCTGGTGTGCCCATTCTCTCTCTCTCTCAAATAAATTTTTTTAAAAAAGGAAGATGTAGCCCTGTGGCCTCCCTTCCTCTCAGTTTAGTTGTCCTAAATTAAGAACTTCCACTTATAGCTCCTGAATACACTATGCTGTCTCCAGCTCCCCCTGCTCACATCCCTCCAGCCCTGAATGCATGTTTATTACTGTCAGTACTCCTATTCCTTCTACAGGCACTCAGATGCTCCCACCTGATTAAACCCCTCTGTAATACAGCCCTTGTCTTACCCCTGAAGAGAAGCAATCTCTTTTCTTAGACCTTTAATAAGAACTTAGATGTGGGCTGGAGAGATGGCTCAGTGATTAAAGGTGCTTGCTCACAAAGCCTGAAGGTCTGGGTTCGATTCCCCAATATCCTCATAAAGCCATATGCACAAAGTAGCACATGCATGTGGACCAGAATAGTGTTAAGCATTTCATTTGCATTATCTCCCTAAACATTTTTGTTGTTGTTGTTGTTGTTGTTTTTTGAGGTAGGGTCTTGTTCTAGCCCAGACTGACCTGGAATGTACACTGTAGTCTCAGGATGGCCTTGAGCTCACAGCAATCCTCCTACTTCTGTCTCCCAAGGGCTGGGATTAAAGGCCTGTGCTACCAGGCCCACTGGTTTTCTTATTTTACTTTGGTTTTTCCATTATTACTATTTTTATTTACTTGAGAGAGAGAGCCAGATAGAGAAAAGGGGTGCACCAGCGCCTCCAGCCGCTGCAAACGAACTCCAGACGTATGTGCCACTTTGTGCAGCTGGCTTACGTGGTTCCGGGAGAAATGAACCTGGGTCCTTTGGCTTTGTAGGCAAGTGCCTTAAGCACTAAGCCACCTCTCCAGCAACCCTCCCCCCCCTTTTTTTTTTAATTTTGCTTTTTTTTTTTTGAGACATGGTTTCACTATATAGACCAAACTAGCCTCAAAGTTGTAGTGACCCTCTTGCTTCTATGGGGGTGTATTTTTGAGACAGGGGCTTGCTATGCAGCCCAGGCTTGCCTTGAACTAGCAATGTAGACCAAGGTTGCCTTGAACTTGCAGTGATCCTCCTGCCTCAGCCTCCAAAGTACTTGGGTTACAGATGCATGCCATCCCACCTGCCTCTGCCTAGAGTTTTATTTAGTTAGTTTATTTATTTATTTATTTTGGTTTTTCGAGGTAGGGTCTCACTCTAGCCCAGGCTGACCTGGAATTCACTATGTTGTCCCAAGGTGGCCTCGAACTCGTGGTGATCCTCCTACCTCTGCCTCCAGAGTGCTACAATTAAAGGCATGTGCCACCACGCCCGGCTAGTTTTAGTTTTATTTTTGAGACAGGATCTTACTCTGTGACACAGGCTAGTCTAGACCTCACTCTACAGCCCATATTAGCCTCAAACTCTCTACACTCTTCCTGCCTCAACCTCCCAGTGCTAAGATGACAGGCATGAGCTACCACGCCTACCTCCTGCTTAGTTTTTCATAGATGTTTGCTAATCTGAAAAAAATAATAATAATAATCCTTACATGAAAAACAGGAACTAACCATAGTAATTTGGTTTTCTAGATGCCATTTCTTTTCTTTTTTTATTTGTAAGTAGAGAAAGAATGGGTGAAGCAGAACCTTCAGCCACTACAAATGAACTCCAGATGCAAGTGCCATTTATGCATCTCACTGTACATGGGTACTGGAAAACTGAACTGAGTTCTTTATTTTTAAATTTTTATTTATTTTAGAGAGAGAGAAATAGGCAGGTAGAGGTAGAGAGAGAGAAAGAATGGGCACACTAGGGCCTCCAGCCACTGCAAACCCACTCCAAATGCGTGTGCCCCCTTGTGCACCTGGCTTATGTGGGACCTGGGTCCTTTGGCTTTGCAGGCAAGTGCCTTAACCATGAAGCCATCTCTCTAGCCCTGAACTGAGGCCTTTAGCCTCTGCAGGCAAACACCTTAAATGCTGAGCCATCTCTCTAGCCCCTTTTTTAATGTCTTTTATTTTATGTTATTTCTTTTTTTAAAAAAAAACTTGAAACAGTTCAGTGTACTGCCATCCCAACTGCATTCTCACTATAGTGCACCACAGAAAGCCAAAGTTCCCAGCAACAAGCATAGCATTAATTCTTTTCACCACCATGGATGGTCTGGCAATATTATGCTACTGCAGCTCATTGAGGCTGTGCCAGAATTCCAAGAGTTTTTTTCCAAGAGTTTTTCCAAGATTCAGGATTGTCCCTCAAGTGCTCTTCATCTGTCTTGGGGTTTGTTGTTATTTTGGTTTTTCGAGGTAGGGTCTCCCTCTAGCCAAGGCTGACCTGGAATTCACTATGTAGTCTCAGGGTGGCCTCAAACTCATGGCGATCATCCTACCTCTGTCTCCCAAGTGCTGGGATTAAAGGTGTGCACCACCACTACTAGCTGTCTTGGGTTTTGTTGTTGCTTTTTGCAGTGCTGGGGATGGAACCCAGGGTCTCCCACATGCTAAGAAAGCTCTCTACCACTGAGCAATATCACAGGCTGGAGAAAATGCTTGATTGCCTCCAAAGCGTGAGGACCAGAGTTTGATAGCAGTACCCATGGGGTGAGGTAGTATGCACCTTTTAAGCATTTGTAATCTCAACACAAAAGTGGAGACAGGAGGATCCCTGGGGCTCACAGACCAGCTAATCTAGCCTAATCAGTGAGCTCCAGGCCAGTAAGAGACCCTCTTGGGCTGGAAAGATGGCTTAGTAGTTAAGGCCTTTGCCTGCAAAGCCAAAGGATCCCAGTTCAATTCTCCAGGATCTACATAAGCCAGATTCACATCTGGAGTTCGTTTGCAGAGGCTGGAGGCTCTGGCATGCCCATTCTCTCTGCCTCTTTCTCTCTCAAATATTAAAAAAAAAAAGAGAGAGAGACCCTGCCTCAAAAGAGGTGGGTGGTGTTTCTAAGAATCAACACATGTCTGAGATGTCCTCTGGCCTCCACATGCATGTTTACATGCACTTGTCCACACACATGTATGCCTATATCCATATGAAGGCACACACCACACACACAAACTGATCAAATTATCTAAAAGTTATGGCTAAACTTTTAAAAAGAAATGATATAAAATGTAAGCAGCAGAGAGCAGGGTGTGGCTCAGTGGTAGAGCACTTGCTTAGATGCCTGATCCCCAGGGTTCCATCCCCAGTGGAAAGGAAGAGGGGGAGGAGGAGGAGGGAGAATGAGAATGGGAAGGAAAGGAGGGAAATGAGAATGGGAAGGAAAGGAGGGAGAAAGAGGGGGAAGGAAAGGAGGGAAAATGAGAATGGGAAGGAAAGGAGGGAGAATGAGAATGGGAAGGAAAGGAGGGAGAATGAGAATGGGAAGGAAAGGAGGGAGAATGAGAATGGGAAGGAAAGGAGGAAAATGAGAATGGGAAGGAAAGAGGGAAAATGAGAATGGGAAGGAAAGAGGGAAAATGAGAATGGGAAGGAAAGGAGGGAGAAAGAGGGGGAAGTAAAGGAGGGAAGGAGGGAGGAAGAAAAGGAGGGAAGGAGGGAGGAAGGAAGAAAAGGAGGGAGGGAGGGAAGAAGGAAAAAAGGGAGGGGGGAAGGGAAGAAGGAAGAAAAGGAGGAGGGAGGAAGGAAGAAAAGGGGAAGAAAAGGAGGGAAGGAGGGAGGGAGGGAAGGAGGAAGAAAAGGAGGGAGGGAGGAAGAAAAGGAGGGAGGGGGGGAAGGGAAGGAGGGAGGGAGGGAGGAAGGAAGGGAGGGGGGGAAGAAAAGGAGGGGAGGAGGGAGAGAGGGAAGGAGGAAGAAAAGGAGGGAGGGAGGGAGGAAAAAGGAGGGGAGGGAGGGGGGAGGGAGGGAGGGAGGAGGAAGGGAGAAAAGGAGGGAGGGAGGTGGGAAGAAAAGGGGGAGGGAGGGAAAGAGGGAGGAGGAAGGAAAAGAGGAGGGGAGGAGGGAGGGGGAGGGGGGGGGGGGGGGGAGGGGAGGGAGGGGAGGGGAGGGGAGGGGGAGGGAGGGGGGAGGGGGAGGGGAGGAGGGAGGGGGAGGGGGGAGGGGGGAGGGGGGAGGGGGGAGAGGGGGGAGGGAGGGAGAGGGGGGAGGGAGGGAGAGGGAAGGAAAGGAGGGAGGCAGGGAGGGGGAAGGAAAGGAGGAGGGGGAACTTTTGAAAGGTAAGTGCTCTCAGGATAGTATGGTCTGCTGCAGACCCCCTCTATCTCTTTAATGAAATCAACCTGTTGATGACGGTGAGCGTATGTATTGGGAACAATAAACTGCAAAGTCTATGAATAAGACATAACTTACTCAGCATAACAACGAATCTGTAAAGAGATTTTTTTATTATTTGTATACATTCTCTCAGGAAATAACCAGCTAAAAAGCTGCTGGACTCAGGCATCTGTAATGATACTCTCTACCTTTCATGTCTAAAATGTCAAAACAGAGGCAGAAAGGAAAAAAGCAACTTTCTGGAGACACAAATGACCTCAGATCAAGCCACAAGGCCCTGGGTTTAAATGACATTTAGCTCACAGCTGCTCTTTATCTAAAACTTGTCTAAATATCTCCGTTAGCAAATAGCTAAAATCTGATGGTGATTAATGCTGACAAAAAAAGTTAATTACTTTCCACATAAGACCCAGGGCAGTTTGTTTTTAAATCTAACAAACTAAATAATAATAATAATAATAATAATAATAATAATAACACCTCAGCCAGTCCTAGTCTATTGATTTGGATAGTTCTCTCCCTTGGAGTCTTTCAGCCCACTGGTAGGACTTCACTATCCAGAGTTACAGCCATACTTTTCCCATCAGAGACTGCACTTTAAATCAGCATTCAAAAGAACAAGAAATATCGAGAAGTATCACCATTCTCTTAACACCTTGGTGCCTTTGAGCAAGGTCTTGCCCCATTAGTCTCCATTTCCTTATCTGCAAAAGGAGGTTAATTTTCTGTGAAAAACCTACTTCACAAGCCCTGAGGGTCTTCGTCTTTGTGGATTATTCCTAAATGGTTACTTCCCCAATGAGCTACGCATGACAATAAAAAATTCATGAATCTGCTAACGGTTCGTAGAGGTATGATAAAAGACTAAGAGCAACACTTCAACTTTTTTTTTTAATTCCAAATTTTCTTCCCCATCTAGTGCACAAAAAAATCTCTGCTAGTGTTCCAATCTGGCACATGCACTAATAAAACACAGATAAACAATAGGAAAGAGAAGAAAACTGGCTGGATCAAGACATAACACAGTCTAATGCCCCATCTAAATAAAATACAGAGATGATCTCTTGCTTTGATTTTTTTCAAATCCATATTTTATCAGCACATCTAGCCCAAATTTTACACTGCATCACCAAATAAATAAATCATTTACATATAAAAGCTGGCAGATACACACTATATACATTTTGAATAAGAAAAAATGATTAACCAACTGCTTGCATCAACACCCCTCCCCCCACTAACCACTTGCTATAACACAAGGATGTGGACTAAGCATAAAGCAACTTGAGTGACAGTTTGGATTTTGTTAGCCACACCCCCTAACAGGTAAAGTTTGTACACAGAACTCGGCTAAGCCCAGCCAGTCTTTGTTTCCCCGTCTTTTTGCATTTACCCAAGATCTTGGCGCTGAGACAGAAAACTCCCACTCTTGATTGGCTCATTCTGTCCTATGTAATTAAGCAACACCACAATCCAGTAAACGCAATGGCTCAATTATTTGTCGTCTAGTCGAGCTTACCAGGTGTTTATAAGAGAACAATGTCAAAGAGGAAAGAGGCTTGTTGCTCTTTAAGACTAGTTGGACTGAAGGGGGAGGCGTTATTCTGTCTTTAAAAAAAAAAAAAAAACTTTTTTAAACAAGATTTTTTTTTTTTTTTAACAAAGGGAAGCATTGACTTAACCTAGAAATTGCTAAAATAGAATTTGGATAGGGTACAGGAAATTTGATTCTTGTGCAATCATCGAATCCGTGACCAGCCAGCCTGTAAGGGCTGAGACACCTCTTCTTACCTCCAGAAGGGCACAGCTGGCTCCTGGAAGGAGTAGGGCACGGCGGAGGAAGTGGCTCAGCCCAGAGCCGCCGGGCCAGACGCGGGGTGGAGAGGGGGAGACACTGCAATCAGCACCCCCCTCCCACGCCCGCTGTCACGCCTCCCGCGGCCGGAACGTCCCGTCTCAGCGAGCAGGAAGTCCAAGGTTGCAGCTCACTTCGGCCACCCTCCCGCTAGGACGCCCTCGCCCCGTGGTCCTAACCCTTGCAACGCGTCACCCTCGCTCCCCATCGCCCACCCACCCCGGGCTCTCTCGAGATCGAAACTTCCCAAGACTGGCTCCTGTCATCGCACGAGTTGTCCCTTCTGGAAGACCCTCCGAATCTCCTTACATCGTATCCATTCGCGGGTCCCCTCCTCAAGGCTCCCAGCCCGCACGGAGGTGTCCACCCCCACCCCGCTCCCGGGGTCTGCAGACCGGCTAAGCCCTGGGGGGACGAGGCGGCCCCACCCTTCGCCCCCTTCACCTGTTTCTCCCGCTGAAGCCCAACGGGCCGCGCTGCGCTTGCGCCGGGTGCGAGCGGCCGGGCTCCCGTGGGCCGCCGGGCCTCTCTCCTCCGAGCCGAAGCGGGCGGACGGACAGACAGACAGCGCCGAGCGATGGTGCTTCTTCAAGGACCCGGTTGACGGGGGAAGGGGTTGGGGGGTATCGTTCCCTCCGAGGCGACGTCGGAACCCCAAGCTCCCCCCCTCCTCCCGGACTCACACTGCCGCAGCTCCGGAAACCGCTGAATTACAGCCAACTGCAGCCAATCCCCACCCAGCCCCGACAGCTCGGGACACGCCCTCCTGCATAATTCATGAGATGGCCAGCTTGTCCAGCCACCCAGAGCCTTCCGTGCGTGTGCAGGATTTACGAAGCCCCACCCACTGGCCAATCAGGAGAGCGTCTAGGAGAAGAGGCGGAGTCAAGAGCAGGCTGGGAACGCCCTCTGTGATTGGCTGTTCCGAGGTTTGCGTGCTCCTCCCTCCGCAAGTGCAAAAGGAAGAGCCGAGGCCTTGGGCACAGAAGGGCGGAGGGCGGGAGGGACAATGACCGGAATGTCCTGCTGAAAACTCAGCTGAGTTCCTGGCAGTGCGTGACGTCAAGACACTTTAAATGCCCTGATACGGCTCCCTCCTGCCCGCTCTCCCTTTTCCCGGCCCTTGGCACCACGTGGGCCGAGATTGAGAGCTTCTTACCACGTGGGAGTCAGCTAGGTAGTGGGTCCCCAAGTATCAACAGATTTTTGAGGGGGGAACATATGCGTCTGAGTTTCTGGGACCAACAAAAAAGGATATAGGCGACTCCTGCCAGCTTTGAAGTTTAGTTTCTGCGTGAGTCGGGACATACACCCGGAAATATGACGTGGAAATAGAGTAATTACTAGATTGCGTGGGAAGACGATAGTGGATACAACTCAATACTCTAGAGGTTCCATCCCTTCAAGAATCAAACCCTAACAGCTAGCCTTTGGTCGATACACAGAAATGCATAGGAAAACTGGCAGGTTTACACAGTATTTGCATTTCCACGTGTCTGAGTTCTGTTTTTGTTTTGTTTTGTTTTGTTTTAATTTGTTTTATTTATGAGAGAGAGAAGCAGAGAAAGATGGCGGGAATGGACATGCCAGGGCCTCTAACACATGCACCAGTTTGTGCATCTGGCTTTATGTGGGTACTGGGAAATTGAACCTAGGTCCTTAAGCTTTGCAGGCAAGTGCCTTAACCATTAAGCCATCTCTCCAGCCCTGAGTTCTGTTTTTTTATTTTAAAATATTGTGTTTATTTGAGAGAGAGAGAGAATGGGTGCTTCAGAACCTCTAGCTACCGCAAACGAACTCCAGACACATGTGCCACCTCATGCAACTGGCCTAGGTGGGTACTAGGGAATGGAACCTGGATCCTTGGGCTTCACAGGCAAGTGCCTTAAACACTAAGCCATCTCTCCAGCCTTGTGTCTCTTTTGAACTTTGTTTTTGTTTTTGTTTTCCGAGGTAGGGTCTCACTCTGGCTCAGGCTGACCTGGAATTCACTATGTAGTCTCAGGGTGGCAATCCTCCTACCAGGTGCTGGGATTAAAGGCATGCACTACCACGCCCAGGTGGAGTTCTTGAATTTTAAATTGTTGTTGTTATTTTCATTTTCATTTTCTTTCCTGCTTGGCATGCAGATTTTACTGAATCAAAGCCAATGGTTCATGGCAAATGTAGACATTTTATAATAAAGGATGAACTCCACACAATGAAGTGATTTATTTGTGCTGATACCATCAGGTTTTTAAATATATACCCTTAATTTGTATTTGTGTTGCTTGTTTTTTTAACACAAAGAAAGCCTAAGGACCCTGGTTCAAGGCTCGATTCCCCAGGACCCATGTAAGCCAGATGCACAAGGTGGCACATGTATCTGTAATTCGTTTGCAGTGGCTAGAGGCCCTGGTGCACCCAATTCTTTCTCTCTCTGTCACTGTCAAAGAAGGATAAAGATAAAATCTAGAAGGATTATCTCACCACCCAGGTAACCCATAATAACAGGTTGTGGGATTTTTTTGTTGTTGTTTCCCTACCCCAACCCCGAGGTAGGGTCTAGCCCAGGCTGATCATTTGACAGAGAAAGAGGGAGAGAGAGAGAGAGAGAGAGAATGGGCGTGCCAGGGCATCCAGCCACTGCAAATGAACGACAGACGCATGTACCCCCTTGTGCATCTGGCTAACATGGCTCCTGGGGAATCGAACCTGGGACCTTTGGCTTTGCAGGCAAACACCTTAACTGCTAAGCCACCAGCCCTCCAGCCCTTGTTTGTTTTGTTGTTGGTGGTTTTTTTTTTTTAATTTTTTTTATTATTTATTTATTTATTTGAGAGAGAGAGATACAGAAATAGGCAGGTAGAGAGAGAGAGAGAGAGAGAGAGAGAATGGGTGTGCCAGGGCCTCCAGCCACTGCAAACGAACTCCAGATGCATGCACCCCCTTGTGCATCTGGCTTACGTGGGTCCTGGAGAATCGAGCCTCGAACCGGGGTCCTTAGGCTTCATAGGCAAGCGTTTAACCGCTAAGCCATCTTTCCAGCCCATGGTGGTTTGTTTTTTGAGAGAGAGAGAGAGAGAGAGAGAGAGAGAGAGAAGCAGAGAGAGAGAATGGGGGCCAGGGTCTCCAGCCATTGCAAATGATCCAGATGCATGTGCCTTTGTGTGGCTTACGTGGGCGCGGGAGAGTTGAACTGGGATCTTTTGGCTTTGCAGGCAAACACCTTAACTACTAAGCCATCTCTCCAGCCCCTTACTTGGCTTTTAGAGACAGGTTCACCCTTGTGGACAGGCTGGATTCTAGAGCTTGAGATTCTAGGGGTCCTCTACCACAAGCCCAGCTAGGTTAAAATACTTCAGTGAAAATCTTCTCCCCTTCAGTTGTTTTCCCTAGAGCTATCTGTTCTTATTAATTTTTGGCAAGAAAATCAATGGCTCTTAACCTTTCCTGGGTCACAGATCCTTCTACGAGATTGACAGAGACTATGGATTCTAGCCCCAGAAATACACAGCCAAACCTTTTGTTCACAACCATCTCAGATGCCTGAAGCCTGTCCAGCATCCAGATTCACACCTCACATCCATTTTCACGAGTGGGGGGTGGTGGGCATAAAATCCAAGGTCTTACCCATGAGCATACACGCAGCACATGAGCTGTATCCCGAGCCGCCAGCTGTATTGTAAGTGAGGGCCTCTGAGTAGGGTCACAGGTGGAGGAGAGCTTAAGCCTCCCTTTGCTTATCCAGCCCAGTGTGGAAATTATTATAATTTTCTGTAGCGTGTGTGTGTGTGTGTGTCTTGCTGTTCATCTTCACTACAAAACAGACATCTGGCCTGGCGTGGTGGCGCATGCCTTTAATCCCAGCGCTTGGGAAGCAGAGGTAGGAGGATCACTGTGAATTCAAGGCCACCCTGAGACTACATAGTTAATTCCAGGTTAGCCTGAGCCAGAGTGAAACCCTACCTCGAAAAAAAAAAAAAAAAAAAAAAAAAAAAAAAAGACATCCTCTACCACACCTAAATTCTCTTTTAACTGTGGTATCCATACAGTTAACTGTTTTCCTGATAACATAGTTTAATATTTGCTTAATGGTTTACTGCTAATAAAACACATATATGGGAGCTGGAGAGATGGCTTAGTGGTTAAGGCACTTGCCTGCAAAGCTAAAGGAACCAGGTTCAATTCCCCGGTACCCACATAAAGCCAGATGCACCAAGTGGCCCATTCATCTTGAGTTCTTTTGCAGGGGTTAGAAGCCCTCGTGTGTCCATTCTGTCTCTCTCTTTCTATCTCTCTCTCTCTTAAATTTTTTATTTTTATTTTTTAATTTTTGGAGAGAGACAGAGTGGGAGAGGGAGACATAGAGAATGGGCGCGCCAGCAATCTCAGCTGCTGTGAACAAAATCCAGATGTGTGCGCCCCCTCGTGGGCAAGTGTGGCCTTGCGTGCTTGCATCACTTTGCATCTGGCTAAATGTGGGATCTGGAGATTGGAACCGGGTTCTTACGCTTAGCGAGCAGGCGCCTTAACCGCTAAGCCATCTCTCCAGGCCCCATATATGTGGTTTTTAAATAAATATTTTATTTATTTAAAAGAGAGATAGAGGGCTGGAGAGATGGCTTAGGGGTTTAGCACTTGTTTATGAAGCCTAAGGACCCTGGTTCAAGGCGCGATTCCCCAGGACCCACATAAGCCAGATGCACAAGGTGGCATATGTATCTGGAGTTTGTTTGCAGTGGCTGGAGGCCCTGGTGAGCCCAATTCTTTCTCTCTGTCAAATAAATAAATAAAAATGAACAAAAATTTTAAAAACACATATATGTATTGCCTTATTATTTTCTGTTTTTATTTTTATTTATTTATTTGAGAGAGAGGGAGAAAGGCAAATAGAGAGAGTGGGCATGCCAGAGCCTCTAGCTACTGCAAACAAACTCCAGACGCATGCGCCACCTTGTGCATCTGGTTTACATGGATGCTAGGGAATCGAACCTGGGTCCTTAGGCTTTGCAGGCAAGTACCTTAACCTCTAAGCCATCTCTCCAGCCCCATTTGTTTGTTTGTTTGTTTGTTTGTTTGTTTGTTTGTTTGTTTGTTTTGAGACAGGATCTGTGTAATCCAGGCTGGCTTCCAAGTTATCTCCCTGACTTATGCTCCCAGGTATTTACAGGTATTGATTACAGGTATGTGTCACCATGCCCACCTCATTGCCTCTTTTCTTGCTCATACTAATTCTATGGAACAGTTAGAAGACAGTTACCCACTGATAGAAAACTAAGGACGAACTGGGCGTGGTGGCGCATGCCTTTAATCCCAGCACTCAAAGGCAGAAGTAGGAGGATCACCTTGAGTTTGAGGCCACCCTGAGACTACATAGTGAATTCCAGGTCAGTATGGACTAGAGCGAAAACCTACCTCGAAAAACAAAAAAAAAAGAAAGAAAGAGAGAGAGAAAGAAAGAAAGAAAAGAAAATGAATGATGAGGAGTTAAAGTTAAGGTTGGTGCATGCACCTGGAGTTCATTGCAGTGGCTAGAGACCCTGGTGTGCCCCATCTCTCTCTCTCTCTCTTTCTCTCTCTCTCTCTCTCCTTCTCCTTCTCTTTCTCTCTCAAATAAATAAAAATAAAATATTAAAATTTCTTTAAAAAAGAAAGAAAAGAAAAAGGAAACTAAGGTTGAGAGCCAGGCATGGTGGCTTACTCATGCCTGTGCTCCAGCATTTGGGAGACTGAGGCAAAGGGATTGCCATAAATTCAAGGCCAGCCTGGGCTGTATAGTGAATTCCAGGGCTCCAGAGTGAGACTCTGTCTTGAGTAAAAAAGGAAGGAAGAAGCCGGACATGGTGTTGCATACCTATAATCCTAGCACTCAGGAGGATCTGTAAGAGGATCTGTGAGTTCAAGGCCAGCCTGGAAATACACAGTGAGTTCCAGGTCAGACTGGGCTAAAGTGAGACCCTTCTTCAAAAAAAAAGAAAAGAAGCCGGGCGTGGTGGCGCACGCCTTTAATCCCAGCACTCGGGAGGCAGAGGTAGGAGGATCGCCGAGAGTTCAAGGCCACCCTGAGACTACATAGTTAATTCCAGGTCAGCCTGGACCAGAGTGAGACCCTACCTCGAAAAACCAAAAAAAAAAAAAAAAAAAAAAGGAAGGAAGGAAGGAAGAGAGAGAGAGAGAGGAAAGATTGAACCAGTGGTGGTAGTGTGTGCCTGTAATTCTAGTACTCAGGAGGCTAAACAGAAGAATCCTGAGTTTAAGGTTAGCTAGGGCTACATAGGTAGAATCTGTCTCAAAAAATAAAATAGGGCTAGAGAGATGGCTTAGCAGTTAAGGTGCTTGCCTGCAAAGCCAAAGGACCTAGGTTCAGTTCCCCAGGACCCATGTAAACCACATGCACAAGGTGGTGCATGCATCTGGAGTTTGTTTGCAATGGCTAGAGGCCTAGTGTGCCCAATCTGTGTGTGTGTGTGTGTGTATCTCCCTCTCTCTCAAATAAATACAAACAAAATATTTTTTAAAAAACTGAATCAAGGGCAAGAGTGAAATCCTACCTTGAAAAAAAAAAAAAAACTGAACCAAACCGGGCATGGTGCACACCTTTAATCCCAGCACCGGGGAGGCAGAGGTAGGAGAATCGCCATGAGTTTGAGGTCGCTCTGAGACTACATGGTGAATTCCAGGACTAGCCTGGGCTAGAGTGAGACCCTACCTTGAAAAAAACAAAGCCGGGCGTGGTGGCGCACGCCTTTAATGCCAGCACTGGGGAGGCAGAGATAGGAGGATTGCTGTGAGTTCAAGGCCACTCTGAGACTACATAGTGAATTCCAGGTCAGCCTGGACTAGAGCGAGACCCTACCTTGAAAAAAAAAAAAAAAAAAAAAAAAAAAAAAAAAAAAGGACTGGAAAGATGGCTTAGCAGTTAAGGTACTTGCCTGAGAAGCCTAAGGACCCAGTTCAATTCCCCAGTATCCACGTAAGCCAGATGCACAAGGTAGCACATGCATCTGGAGTTCATTCACAGTGGCTAGAGGCCCTGGTGCACCCATTCCCTCTCTATCTGCCTCTTTCTCTCTCTCTCTCTCTCTCTAATAAATAATAAATAAATAAATAAATAAAGTAAAATATTTTAAAAAACAACACTGAATCAGGGCTGCAAAGATGCCTTAGTGGTTAAGGTGCTTGCCTACAAAGCCTAATGATCCAGGTTCGATTCCCCAGAATCCACATAAGCCAGATGCACAAGGTGGGGCATGCATCCGGAATTTGTTTGCAGTGGCTGGAAGCCCTGACATGCCCATTCTCTCTCTCTATCTGCCTCTTTCTCTCTTAAATAAATAAAAATTAAAAATATATAGACCAGCAATTAATTAATGGGTCAAAGAAGTAATTACTTCAAAAAAGTGAATCATTTCTTTTAAAAAAGGGGGGAGCTAGAAAGATGGCTTAGTGATTAATGCACTTGCCTGTGAAACCAAAGAACCCAGGTTCGATTCCCCAGTACCCACATAAGCCAGATGTACAAGGTGGTACATACATCTGGAGTTCGTTTGCAGTGGCTAGAGACCCTGGTGCACCCATTCTGTCTCTCTCTCTTTCCCTCTCTGCCTCTTTCTCTCTCTGTCTGTCTGTTGCTCTCAAATAAATAAATAAAAATAAACAAAATTGCCAGGCATGGTGGCACATGCCTTTAATCCTAGCACTTGGGAGGCAGAAGTAGGAGGATCACCATGAGTTCAAGGCCACCCTGAGAATACAGAGCAAATTCCAGGTCAGCCTGGGCTGGGCTAAACTGAGACCCAAACTCAAAAAAAAAAAAAAATACTGACCATCAACATCAAGCCATGCATATAGCTGGAGCTCAAAGCATGTCCCTTCTTTCCCTCCTCTTGATTTAACTCATAAAATACAGAAAGTCTGACCAGATCTCCTTTCAGCCCCATTTCCACACAGCCAGCTCCCACACTGATGTGTCACCTTCTCTGACCATGTCAACACCTTCTGTAAATTCATGCCTTTTCAGTATTCCTCCTCCACCTAGACCATTGTTCCCTTCCTTCCCCATTCTCTACCTGAGAACTCTTACTCATTCTGAAAAGCCCAGTTTCTACATCCCCTCCTTTGGGTTTTCCAAGATTCTTCCCAGAAAAGTCTGTATCCCTTGTACTAGATAGACATCCTCAACAGATCATTTCCCAATCTGGAATAACATCTACCACCTTGAGCTAATGTGTCCATTTATTAGTCTACTTCCTGGTTAATAAGATTAATGACTAGCATTTATTAAGTGATTACAATAGAACCTTACTAGGTATATTGCAAAATTATCTCAACCCCACCCTCATCAGAACCCAGTGAGGTGCATATTATATGAGCACATAGTTCTCATTTTACCATGGAGTAAAGTGAGGCTTTGGAAGTAAAAGACTAATATTGGTTAAATATAATAGTGGTTAAAATAGTGGCTTGCAAAGTCTGACGGCCCTGGTTGGATTCCCCAGTACTGCACTCGCTTCAGCAGCACACGTGGAAAACTTGGAAAGGTTCCCTAGTACCCATGGAAAGCCCGAAGGACAAAGTGGCTCATGCATCTGGAGTTCATTTACAATGGCAGGATGCCATGGCAGGCCTATACTCTCTTTCTGTCTGCCTCTTTCTCTCTCTCTCTGTCAAATAAGTAAATTTTTTTTAGAAAAAGGCTAATATTGATGTGGTAGTACCTGACTGAAGTCTTAGCATTTGGGAAGCTGAGGCAGAAAATAAGCACAACTTCAAGGCCAGCTATATCAGTTTCAGTTTCCAATCTACATAGCAAGACCCAGCTTAAATATAAAACAGGGCTGGAGAGATGGCTTAGCAGTTAAGGTGCTTGCCAGCAAAGCCAAAGGATCAGGTTCAATTTCCCAGGACCCACGTAAGCCAGATGCCCAAGGTGGCGTATGCATCTAGAATTCATTTGCAGTGGCTGGAGGCCCTGGTGCGCATAATAAATAAATAAATAAATAAATAAAGTAAAATATTTTAAAAAACAACACTGAATCAGGGCTGCAAAGATGCCTTAGTGGTTAAGGTGCTTGCCTACAAAGCCTAATGATCCAGGTTCGATTCCCCAGAATCCACATAAGCCAGATGCACAAGGTGGGGCATGCATCCGGAATTTGTTTGCAGTGGCTGGAAGCCCTGACATGCCCATTCTCTCTCTCTATCTGCCTCTTTCTCTCTTAAATAAATAAAAATTAAAAATATATAGACCAGCAATTAATTAATGGGTCAAAGAAGTAATTACTTCAAAAAAGTGAATCATTTCTTTTAAAAAAGGGGGGAGCTGGAAAGATGGCTTAGTGATTAATGCACTTGCCTGTGAAACCAAAGAACCCAGGTTCGATTCCCCAGTACCCACATAAGCCAGATGTACAAGGTGGTACATACATCTGGAGTTCATTTGCAGTGGCTAGAGACCCTGGTGCACCCATTCTGTCTCTCTCTCTTTCCCTCTCTGCCTCTTTCTCTCTCTGTCTGTCTGTTGCTCTCAAATAAATAAATAAAAATAAACAAAATTGCCAGGCATGGTGGCACATGCCTTTAATCCTAGCACTTGGGAGGCAGAAGTAGGAGGATCACCATGAGTTCAAGGCCACCCTGAGAATACAGAGCAAATTCCAGGTCAGCCTGGGCTAGAGTGAGACCCAAACTCAAAAAAAAAAAAAAAAAAAAAAATACTGACCATCCAACATCAAGCCATGCATATAGCTGGAGCTCAAAGCATGTCCCTTCTTTCCCTCCTCTTGATTTAACTCATAAAATACAGAAAGTCTGACCAGATCTCCTTTCAGCCCCATTTCCACACAGCCGAAGCTCCCACACTGATGTGTCACCTTCTCTGACCATGTCAACACCTTCTGTAAATTCATGCCTTTTTCAGTATTCCTCCCTCCACCTAGACCATTGTTCCCTTCCTTCCCCATTCTCTACCTGAGAACTCTTACTCATTCTGAAAAGCCCAGTTTCTACATCCCTCCTTTGGGTTTTCCAAGATTCTTCCCAGAAAAGTCTGTATCCCTTGTACTAGATAGACATCCTCAACAGATCATTTCCCAATCTGGAATAACATCTACCACCTTGAGCTAATGTGTCCATTTATTAGTCTACTTCCTGGTTAATAAGATTAATGACTAGCATTTATTAAGTGATTACAATAGAACCTTACTAGGTATATTGCAAAATTATCTCAACCCCACCCTCATCAGAACCCAGTGAGGTGCATATTATATGAGCACATAGTTCTCATTTTACCATGGAGTAAAGTGAGGCTTTGGAAGTAAAAGACTAATATTGGTTAAATATAATAGTGGTTAAAATAGTGGCTTGCAAAGTCTGACGGCCCTGGTTGGATTCCCCAGTACTGCACTCGCTTCAGCAGCACACGTGGAAAACTTGGAAAGGTTCCCTAGTACCCATGGAAAGCCCGAAGGACAAAGTGGCTCATGCATCTGGAGTTCATTTACAACGGCAGGATGCCATGGCAGGCCTATACTCTCTTTCTGTCTGCCTCTTTCTCTCTCTCTGTCAAATAAGTAAATTTTTTTTAGAAAAAGGCTAATATTGATGTGGTAGTACCTGACTGAAGTCTTAGCATTTGGGAAGCTGAGGCAGAAAATAAGCACAACTTCAAGGCCAGCAATATCAGTTTCAGTTTCCAATCTACATAGCAAGACCCAGCTTAAATATAAAACAGGGCTGGAGAGATGGCTTAGCAGTTAAGGTGCTTGCCAGCAAAGCCAAAGGATCCAGGTTCAATTTCCCAGGACCCACGTAAGCCAGATGCCCAAGGTGGCGTATGCATCTAGAATTCATTTGCAGTGGCTGGAGGCCCTGGTGCGCATATTCTCTATCTGCCTCTCTCTCTCTCTCTCTCTCTCAAATAAACAAAATAAAACAAAATAAGCCCAGCACACCTTCAATCCCAGCACTTGGGAGGATCACTGTGAGTTCAAGGCCAGCCTGGGCTATAGTGAGACCCTACCTTGAAAAAAAAATGATAATAGAGCTGGGCGTGGTGGTACACGCCTTTAATCCCAGCAGAGGTAGGAGGATCACCATGGGTTCTAGGCCACCCTGAGACTACATAGTGAATTCCAGGTCATCCTGAACTAGAGTGAGACCTTACCTTGAAAAATCAAAAAATAAAATAAAATAATAATGATAATAAATAAATAAATAAATAAATAAATAAAAAAACAAAAACAGAAATAAAGCTGGGCATGGTGGCACTTGCCTGTATTCCCTGCATTTGGGAAGTGAAGGGAGGAGGATTTGAAGTTCAAGGCTAATGTTGGTTATATATAGTGAGTTTGAGGCCAGCCTGGGTTACATGAGACCCTATCTCAAAATAAGCCACGCAGTGAGTGTTTCTATGGTTTAACAAGCACATCTGCGAACTCTTTGACAGTTCTCCCATCTGTAAGTAGTCTGTGCAGGTAATCTAACCCCACTCTCCAAACGACTCATTTCTAACAAATAGAACGAAGTGGAAACTTGGATGCATGTCTTCTGATGTTAGGTCATAAAATGCCATGTCACTTCCACCTGACTCTTTCCCTTAGCTAGTCACCCTGGAACCCAGTCACGGTACTGTGAAGATGCCAACAGCCCAACTAAGGCCCAGGTAAAAGTAAACATTGCCTAAAAATCAGCCAGCCAGTGATGCCAGCCCCCAGCTTCCAGGCCGCCCTAATGGAGATCAAGTAGAGTAAAAGTGACCATTCATGTTTTTTTTTAAGATTTTTATTTTTTTATTATTTATTTATTTATTAGAAACAGAGAGAGGGAGAGGGAGAGGGAGAACGGGCGCGCCATGGCCTCCAGCCACTGCAAATGAACTCTAGATGCGTGCTCCCCTTTGTGCATCTGGCTTACATGGGACCTGGAGAGTCAAACCAGGATCCTTAGGCTTCACAGGCACAGGCCATCGCTCGTCATGCCTTTTCGGTAGGGTCTAACTGACCTGCTAAGCCATCTCTCCAGCCTAGTCTCATGTTTTTTTTTTTTTTAAAAGGCGTTTTTTTTTTTTGTTTTTTTATGTATGAGCAGAAAGAGGAAAAATAGAGAGAAGAGAGACAGACAGAGAGAGAATGGGTACACCAGAGCCTCTAGCTACTATAAACAAACTCCAAATGCATGCGCCTCCTTGTGCATCTGGCTTATGTGGGTACTGGGGAATTGAACCTGAGTCCTTTGGCATCATAGGCAAACGCCTTAACCGCTAAGCCATCTCTCCAGAACAAAGTGACCATGCTGAGGTTTTCCAAGATAACAAACTCATGAGCAAAATAAATCTGTCATTGCTTTGTAGTACTAAGTGGAGGGATGATTTGTTACATAGCAACAGCCAGCCATTCCCACCTCAGAGCCTCAAGAGCTACAGACTAGATTAGGAACTGAAAACGATCATACTTGTAAAGTTCTAGAAACATTTCAATTACTCTTTTTTCCCTGGAGGAGGTCTTCTTGACCCTTAAGTAAGAAGAAGATATGGAGCTGGGCATGGCAGTGCATGCCTTTAATCCCAACACTTGAGAGGCAGAGGTAGGAGGATTGCCGTGAGTTCAAGGCCACCCTGAGTCTACATAGTGAGTTCCAGGTCAGCCTGTGCTAGAGTAAGAACCTACCCCCCCCCCAAAAAAAAAAAAAAAAAAAAAAAAAAGGACATGGGGTAGGACTGGAGAAATGGTTTAGTTAGCAGTTAAGGGACTTGCCTGCAAAGCCAAAGGACCCAGGTCCATTTCCCTAGTACCCGTGTAAAGTTGGATGCAGCCTGATGCAGAAGGTGGTACATGCATCTGGAGTTGGTTTAGGTACTCAGGCTCTCTCTATCTGCCTCTTTTTCTCTCTCTAATAAATAAATTAATTAAATTTTTTTAAAAAAGAACACGGAAGCAGGGCGTGATGGCACATGCCTTTAATCCCAGCACTCGGGAGGCAGAGGTAGGAGGATCGCCTTGAGTTCAAGGCCACCCTGAGACTAATTCCAGGTCAGCCTGAGCTAGAGTGAAACTCTACCTCGAAAAACAACAACAAAAAAAAGAAAGAAAGAAAGAGAGAGAGAGAGAGAGAGAAAGAAAGAAAGAAAGAAAGAAAGAAAGAAAGAAAGAAAGAAAGAACACAGGGCTATGCAAATGGCTTAGTGGATAAATCTCTTGCTGCTTAAGCCTGAGTATCTGAGTTTGGATCCCCAGGCCCCACATAAAAGCTGGAAACTAATCCCAGCATGCTGACAACAAAATAGGAACCAAAGACAGAATTTCCTGGAAATTCATGGACCAGCTAGCCTGGCTAACACAGCAAATGAACAATGAGGATGACAGACCCTGCCTCACAGGAGGTGGAAGGCGAGGACTGACACCTGAAAGTTGTTCTCTGATCTTCACACCTGACATGTGCACTTGCACTCACACCCATGAACACACACACACACACAGAAGGCATGGCAAACCAAAGAAGATATGGAGAAGAACCTTGAAGATGCTCAATAGGTACCAAGGATTGCAAGAGTCAACATGTGCAGGTGCTGGGACTGCTGTGGGCCTTGGACACAGAAAGGCTCAGGCAGGACTTCCCCACTTTTCTCATTGACATGGCAGAGAACGCCTTGACCCTTCTTTCTGCAAAACCACTTGTTGGGCATCATCATGCAAGCACCTCTTACGTCCTGTCTGGTAATGTCCTCCCCACTCATATTTTCAAGGTGATGGTTTTTTCCTACATTGCTTAAAACATTATTCATACCCTGTCATTCTGTTCCTGCAGTGGCTTCCCTTGGGCCCTAGGATAAATAAGTTTCTTAGCTCATTCCCCATCAAGGCCCTCCCTGTTGCCCACTGAATTCCAGCCAGGCCATTTCCCTGCTCGGGGCTTTGCAGATTACTGTCCCTTCGCTGGCTTTGGCCTAACTAATTCCTCCTCATCCTTGGCACTTACTCAGAGAAGGTTTGTCTAACCACAGGCATTTAATGTTGATCCCAACCTGTTGTCTCTAACTCTATATCCTATTTCCTGTAAACTCATCACAACTCTTATTTTTATATCCTTTTTTTTTATTTTTTATTTTTTTATTTTTATTTTTATTATTTTTTTTTTTTTTTTGGTTTTTCAAGGTAGGGTCTCATTCTGGTCCAGGCTGACCTGGAGACTCAGGGTGGCCTCGAACTCTCGGGATCCTCCTACCTCTGCCTCCCGAGTGCTGGGATTATGTCATTTTTATTTTTATTTTATTTTTTTATTTTCTAAGGGAGGGTCTTGCTGTAGCCCAGACTGACCTAGAATTCACTATGTAATGTCAGGGTGGCCTCACACTCACAGTGATCCTACCTCTGTCTCCCCCAGTGCTGGGCCTAAAGGCATGTGCCACCATACCTGGCTTTATTTATCTTTTTTTTTTTTTTTTTTTTTTTTTTTTTGAGGCAAGCCCAACAGACTGTCTTTATTTAAATTCGAGAGTGAGAGAGAAAGAGAGAGTGAGAGAGAGAATTGGCATGCCAGGGCCTCCAGCTATTGCAATCAAACTCTAGATGCATGTGCCCCTTTGTGAGCATGTGTGACCTTGTGTGCTTGCATCACTGTGCAACTGGTTTATGTGAGACCTGGAGAGTCAAACATGAGTCCTCAGGCTTTCCAGGCAAGTGTCTTAACCACTGAGCCATCTCTCCAGCCCTTTATTTATTTATCTTTTGAAAAAGAGCCACATCTATCTTCTCATCACACTGACAGCACTAGGAAAACAGACTGTTCAGTGCTCCCTCATCTCCCCAGTGCCCAGCACAGTGCAGCATATAACATGTGCTCCAAAATTAGTGAATAAAGGCTGAAGATGTACTTCATTTGGTAGAGCGCTTGTCTATCATGGGTGAAGCCTGGATTCCATCCCTGCCACTGGATAAAACTGGGAAGTTGGAGGCAGAAGTTCAAAGGTCATCCTCAGCCATATAGCAAGTTTGATGCCAGCCTGGGATACATGAGACCCTGTGTGCCACCCCCCAACATAATAAAATTTTAAAAGACAAAAGAAAGAAGGGGCTGGGGAGATGGTTCAGGGGTCAAAGGTGCTTGATTGCAAGTCTGCCAACCTCAGTTTGGTCCTCCTCAGCACCCACATAAAATGGCGTACATGTCTGTAACAGCAATGTGCCTAAGGCATTGGGAGGCAGAGCCAGAATAATCTCGAACCCGGGCGTGGTTGTGCACACCTTTAATCCCAGCACTTGGGAGGCAGAAATAGGAGGATCGCCGTGAGTTCAAGGACACGCTGAGACTACATAGTGAATTCCAGGTCAGCCTGGACTAGAGTGAAACCCTACCTCAAAAAACCAAAAAAAAAAAAAAAAAAAAAAACAGAATAATCTGGAAACTCACAAACAGCAACAGCAAAATAGCAAGAAAGGCCCTGTCTCAAAGAAGGTGAAACACCCCAATATTGTCCTCTGACCTCCACATGAGTGCTGTGGCACATGTGCCCATATACATGCATATCATATGCATGCACACACACATACATCTACACAAATAAATAATTTTTTTAAAAAGAGGGCTGGAGAGATGGCTCAGCGCTTAAGGTGCTTGCCTTCAAACCTGATGACCCATGGGGCTTGGTGGCACACACCTTTAATCCCAGCACTCAGTAGGCATTGGTAGGAGAATCCCGAGTTCAAGGCCACCTTGAGACTACATTGTGTATTCCAGGTCAGCCTGGGCTACAGCGAGACCCTACCTCAAAAAACAAAAACAAAAAATAACATCCTGTGGTGGTTTGATTCAGGTGGCCCCTATAAACTTAGGAGTTCTGAATGCTAGGTTCCCAGCTGATGGAGATTTGGGAATTAATGCCTCTTGGAAGCAGAGTATTGTGGGGAGCGGGCTTATGGGTGTTATAGCCAGCTCCCCCTTACCAGTGTTTGGCACACTCTCCTCTTGCTATGGTCCACCTTATGCTGGCCAGGGGGTGATGTCCACCCTCTGCTCGTGCCATTGTTTTCCCTGCCATCATGAAGCTTCCCCCTTGAGACTGTAAGCCAAAATAAGCCTTTTTTTTTTTCCCCACAAGCTGCTCTTGGTTGGGTGATTTCTACCAGCAATGTAAACCTGACTGCAACAACCCTGATGACCCAAGTTCAATTTGGTTCCCTACTATCCACATAAAAAAGGCATTTGTTTGCATGCCCATCTGGCAAATTTGTTTATTTTATTTATAATTGCAGCAGCTTAGATAGCCAGCTCTGAGTTTGCCCTCTCCTTTATATTTAAATATATTTGTCTTCCTTTGTTTACAAATAAATAAAAATATATATTTAAAACAAGAGGAAGAGAAGAAAAGAGAGAGAAATGCAGGGAAGGAAAAATGGAGGGAGGAAGGGAACGAAGGGAGAAACTGAGATTATTCCTACATTACAAAATAAAAAGTTTAACAACCTTGCCTTGGGGAAAGCAATTCCAGGAAGAGGAGTTTGTGGAATGTCCCACTAACGTGCCCTTTGCCTGTCGTGACTTGACAGAAGATATCCAGTTGTGTCTGTTAACTCACAGTTTTAAGTTTCTGGTGGAGTTCATTAATCCAAATCAGACCCCGATGTCTACCCAGGACAAAGTAGCCACTGTGCACAGGGCAAGGGTTCTGGTCAGCCTGCAGACATAAAGCCCTGGAGGGAAAAAGCGGAGTTGTTCTACATGCACTGTAAATTGCCCAAGACAATGTTTATGAACTCTTCGTCTCTTTTTGCATCGTCCCATGAGCTACTTACCTTACAGGTCCATCATGCCTTAAAGGAACCTCTCCTTCTCTCCCTCCCTTCCTCCTTGCCCTATAAAATGACTCATTTTATTTTCTCAACTATAAAACAAGCTCTCAGCTGGTTTGATGGGGCATGACTGTAACTGTAATCCCAGTATTTGGGAAGTACAGGCAGGAGGATCAGGAGTTCAAGGTCATTCTCAATTACACAAAAAGATTATCCTCAGCCTGGGCTACATGAGCCCCTGTCTTTAAAAAAAAAAAAAAAAAAAAAAAAAAAGGTCTGGAGAGATGGCTTAGCAGTTAAGGCACTTGCCTGCAAAGCCAAAGGAACCAGGTTTGATTCCCCAATACCCACATAGATGCACAAGGCGGTGCATGCATCTGGAGTTCATTTGCAGTGGCTGGAGGCCTTGATGCACCCATTCATTCTTTCTCTTTCTGTCTCTTTCTCTCTCTCTCAAATAAATAATAAAGTAAATTTTATTTTAAAAATAAAACAAGCTGGGTGTGGTGGTGCATACCTTTAATCCCAGCATTCAGGAGGCAGAGGTAGGAGAATTGCTGTGAATTCGAGGCCACCCTGAGACTACATAGTTAATTCCAGGTCAGCCTGGGCCAGATTGAGATCCTACCTCAAAAAACCAAAAAAAAAAAAAAAAAAAAAAAAAAAAAAAAAAAAAAAAAGAAAGAAAGAAAGAAAAAGAAAAAGGAGGAACTGGAGAGATGGCTTAGCAGGTAAGGCACTTGCCTGTAAAGCCAAAGGAACCAGGTTTGATTCCCCAGTACCCACATAAAGCCAGATGCACAAGGTGGCATATGCATCTGGAGTTTCTTTGCAGTGGCTAGAGGCCCTGCTGCGCCCATTCTCTCTCTCTCTTCTCTATATGCCTCTCTCTCTCTCTCCCACTCTCTCTCTCAAATAAATAAATATTTTTTAAAAAAGAGCT
This sequence comes from Orientallactaga sibirica, assembly GCA_036365145.1. Classification (NCBI taxonomy): domain Eukaryota; kingdom Metazoa; phylum Chordata; class Mammalia; order Rodentia; family Dipodidae; genus Orientallactaga; species Orientallactaga sibirica. Next base: position 26,398,517 of record JAEOAD010000013.1, on the reverse strand, counting down.
GGGCATGGTGGCACACTCCTTTAATCCCAGCACTTGGAAGGCAGAAGTAGGAGAACTGCCATGATTTTGAGGCCATCCTAAGACTACATAGTGAATTCCAGGCCAGCGATAGAATACACTGAACATTCTCATCTGGCTTCTGCATATGCCATACACATCACAGCACACACCACAACACACATACTCTACACACATATACCAAAAATAAGTAAAAACAGCCGGGCGTGGTGGTACCTACATTTAATCCCAGCACTTGGGAGGCAGAGGTAGGAGGATCACCATGAGTTCAAGGCCACCCTGAGACTACATAGTGAGCTCCAGGTCAGCCTGGGTTAGAGCGAGACCTTACCTCGAAAAACCAAAAAAAATAAAAAATAAAATATAATAAAAAATAAAATAATAAATAAATAAATAAAATAAAAAACAAGTCAAGTGTGGTGGTGCACACCTTTTATCTCAGCACTTGGGAGGCAGAGGTAGGAAGATCGCCATGGGTTCAAGGCCAGCCTGAGACTACATAGTGAATTCCAGGTCAGCCTGGGCTAGAGCAAGACCATACTTGGAAAAAAAAAAATCTCTTTTCTAACTCCCGGTCTTTCTATCACCTTCATGCCTTCAGCCTTCTGCCTTTATGCCTCTGCACAGCATTTGTTTGGCCTGAGGAACCACCCCACTCCACTTCATTGCTTCCGTGTAATAAATACAAATAAAACACCTGCTGTCCTAGCAGCTACTCCTCAGTGTTCTGCCTGGCTCATGAGTCCTCCTTTTCTGGAATTTACTCTCCTAACCCTAAATCACACTGTAATTGTCCCTTCAGCCATATCTATTGAAGGATCCTCTCCCCGGCCATAGATGATTAAACCCATGGCAAACTAGTGTTAACTGATTTAATCAGATTCTCTTGGGCTGCAGAGATGGCTTAATGGTTAAGACCCTTGCCTGCAAAGCCAAAGGATCCATGTTTGATTCCTTAGGACCCATAAGCCAGATGCACAAGGTGGTGCATGTGCCTGGAGTTCATTTGCAGTGGTTGGAGGCCCTGGAATGCCCATTCTCTCTCTCTCTCTCTCTCCCTCAAATAAACAAAAATAAAATAAAAATTAATAAAGAGAAAGGGGGATAACAGAGGATAATAAAGGAATGGATATGATTAAGAGTCATTGTACAAATGTATGAAAATGTCACAATAAACTTTTTTTAAAAATTTCTCTCTGCTTGGAGTGTGGAATTTGAAACTGACAGGCAGAGAGCCCAGGAGCCCTTAGAGCTGAGTTCCATTAATGTCAGCACTTCAGAGAGGGCCGTCCATCAACTCCCTCTGCAAAAGTCCCTGGAGATCCCCTCATTCCTGTTCTTCCTAGACTCCACTCAGTAATTCCTTGGAGTTCAATGGATATCTTGGCAGCTGTCCACCACGAACATCCTTCTTCTTTTTAAGCTGGCCAATGTCCATTCCTTCATACAGTCACATGCCATGTAATGGTTCAGCCAGTGATGGGTTATATACACTCCAGTGGTCCCATAAGATTACATCTACTACTGTAGTCTGTACACTCTAATGTTTGCACAATGTTGAAATCACATAAGGGCTTAAGCAAAATATGGCTGTACGTTCAAATAGCAGTAACCAATATGCTTGATGTTTAAGATATTTTTAGGCTCTGGTGACATGAAAACTGGGTAAAATACTGCCTATGTACTCCAGTAACATCTATGGAAATCCCATGTTTAAAACAGTCATTTTAATATGTATCATTTATTTGAGAGAGTGTGAGAGAAAGAGGCAGGTATAGAGAAAGAGAGAATGGGAGTGCCAGGGCCTCTAGCCACTACAAAAGCACTCCAGATGCATGTGCCACCTTGTGCATCTGGCTTTACATGGGTCCTGGGAAAGTGAACCTGGGTCCTTAAACTTTGCAGGCAAGTGTCTTTTTTTGTTGTTGTTATTTTTATTTTTGAGAGAGACAGAGGGAGAAAGAGGCGGCGGGTGGGCATGCCAGGGCCTTTGAGCCAGACGCATGCCCCTCTTGTGTGCATGTGCAATATTGCATGCTTGTGTCACTTTTGCATCTGGCTATACATGGGACCTGGAGATTTGAACAAGCATTCTCAGGCTTTGCAGGCAAGCGCCTTAACCACTAAACTACCTCTCCAGCCTTTTTTTTTTTTTTTAATTTCAGGCAAGTGTCTTAACCACTGAGCAATGTCTCCAGCCTAAATTTTTTTTTTTTTTTTTTTTTTTTTTAGGGTTTCATCAGGCCAGACCTGGAATTAACTATGTAGTCTCAGGGTGGCCTCGAACTCTCAGCGATCCTCCTACCTCTGCCTCCTGAGTGCTGGGATTAAAGGCGTGCGCCACCACACCCGGCTCCAGCCTAAATTTTATTTGTTTGTTTGGTTTTGGTTTTTTGAAGTAGGGTCTTGCTCTGGCCCAGGTTGAACTGGAATTCACTATGTAGTCTCAGGCTGGTTTCAAATTCATGGCAATCCTCCTACCTCTGCCTCTGCTGGCATTAAAGACGTGAGTCACCACACCTGGCCTTAGAACAGCAATTTTAAAGCCTTGAAGTTGCTCACCTTCCCTACCAGAGTGGAGCTCTGTGTGAGTGTCCTGGCTGCACTTTGTTTTCTGTCCCTCACAGGCAGCTTTGAGTTATTTTGACCATTTGCCTCTTCCACTATTGCAAATGTTTTAAAATCAAGGACCAGATTTTATTGTCATTCTAGTCTCTGGCTCCTACACAAATACAAAAACAGATCATTTGGAAAGAACATCTGTTGTTTTGTCTGCCGCCTTCCTCTCCCTTTCCTTCTTTTTTTTTTTTTTTTTTTCTTGGTTTTTCGAGGTAGGGTTTCACACTAGCCCAGGCTGACCTGGAATTCACTATATAATCTCAGTGTGGCCTCGCACTCACGGAGATCATCCTACCTCTGCCTCCCCAGTGCCTGGATCAAAGGCGTGTGCCACCATACTGGGCTTTCCTCTCCCCTATCTATTGACATCAGCAACTCAATTTTCCTTTGGTAAACAGCTTTTGTTCATGTGTGTATATGTGTGTATATCTCTGAGTTATAGCCTCAAGCCTTTCATCCATTCCCACGTTTTGTTTTTGGTGTTTGTGTCTTGAGATAGGGTTTCATGCAGCTTATTAGACTGTCTTCAAACTCACTATGTAGCCAAGGGTGACCTTGAATCTTTCATGCTTCTACCTCCTGGGTGCTGGGATTACAGGCCTGTAACATCATGCCTGAACTCCTACACAATATTCTTTTTCTTAATTTTTTGATTTACTGGAGCTTGAACCCAGAGTTTTTTATTTTAAATTCTATATATATATATAATTATATATATTTAATTATTTATATATTTATTTTAGAGAGAGAATGGACGCACTAGGGCCTCCAGCCACTGAAAAAAAACTCCAGATGCATGTGCCACCATGTGCAGCTGGCTTAAATGGGTACTGGGGAATTGAACCTTAGGTGCTTAGGTTTCACAGATAAGTGCCTTAACAGCTGAGCCATCTCTCCAGTCTGAACGCAGAGGATTTTTTTAAAAAGTTTTTTGAGGTGGTGTCTCACTCTAGCCCAGGCTGACCTGGAATTAACTATGTATTCTCAGGGTGGCCTCAAACTCACAGACATCCTCCTACCTCTGCCTCCAGAGTGCTGGGATTAAAAGCATGTGCCATCATGCCCAAGTATACCTGCCTATTTCTGTCTCTCAAATATCTATATCTATATCTATATCTATATCTATATACACATATATAGATATAGAACTAAAAATTTAAAATATTTTAATATATATATTAAATAAATATATATATTTAATTTGAGAGAGACAGAAAGAGAGAGATAGAGAGAGGAAGAGGCAGAGAGAAAATGGGTGTGCCAGGGCTTCTCAGCCACTGTGAATGAACTCCAGACATGTGTGCCCCCTTGTGTGCATGTGCAATATTGCGTGCTTGCATCACTTTTGCATCTGGCTAAACGTGGGACCTGAAGATTTGAACAAGCATTCTTAGGCTTCACAGGCAGGCACCTTGGCCGCTAAGCTATCTCTCCAGCCATCAAAATATTTTTTAATATTTTATTTTTATTTATTTATTTGACAGAGAAAGAGAGAGAGAGAGAGAGAGAGAGAATGGGCATGCCAGGGCCTCCAGCCTCTGAAATGAACTCCAGACGCATACATCCCCTTGTGCATCTGGCTAACGTGGGTCCTGGGAGAATTGAACCTGGGTCCTTTGGCTTTTCAGGTAAACACCTTAACCGCTAAGCCATCCCTCCAGCCCCAAAATATTTTTTAAAAAAGAAAAAACCAGGGTTGGAAGGATGGCTTAGCCGGTTAAGCACTTGCCTGTGAAGCCTAAGGACCCCGGTTCAAGGCTTTGTTCCCCAGTACTCATTTAAGCCTGATGCACAAGGTGGCATATGCATCTGGAGTTCATTAGCAGTGGCTGGAGGCCCTGATGTGCCCATTCACTTGCTCTCTCTCTCTGTCTCTTTCTCTTTCTCTCTGTCTCTCTCAAATAAAAAAAAATAAAAAGAAAAAAAGAAAAAACCCAAAATGGTAACCAAAATATTATGTAAAAAATATTTTTTTTATTTATTTGAGAAAGAGATAGATAGATAGATAGAGAGAGAGAGAGAGAGAGAGAGAGAGAATGGGTATGCCAGGGAATCCAGCCACTGCAAATGAACTCCAGGTGAAAATGCCACCTTGTGCATCTGGATTAAAGTCCCAGCACCTGGGAGGCAGAGGTGGGAGGATGGCCGAGAGTTTGAGGCCAGCCTCAGATTACAAAATGAGTTCCAGGTCAGCCTGGGCTAGAGTGAGACCCAACCTGGGGAGTGAGGTTTGGGAGGGGGGAAAGATAGCCGGGTGTGGTGGTGCACACCTTTAGTCCCAGCACTCGGGAGGCAGAGGTACGAAGATGGCTACGAGTTCGAGGCCATCCTGAAACTACACAGTGAATTCCAGGTCAGCCTGGGCTAGAGCAAGACCCTACCTTGAAAAATAACAAACAAAATAAATAAATAAGTAGAGCTGGGCATGGTGGCATTTGCCTTTAATCCCAGCACTTGGGAGGCAGAGGTAGGAGGATTGCCATGAGTTCAAGGCCACCTTGAGACTACATAGTAAATTCCAGGTCAGCCTGGACTAGAGTGAGACCCTAACTCAAAAGAGAGAGAGTGAGGGAGCCAGGCCAGGCGTGGTGGCTCACGCCTTTAATCCCAGCACTTGGGAGGCAGAGGTAGGAGGATCACCATGAGTTCAAGGCCACCTTGGGACTACATAGTGAATTCCAGGTCAGCCTGGGCTAGAGTGAGACCCTACCTCAAAAACAAGAAAAAAAAAAAAAAAAGAGAGAGAGAGAGAATGAGGGAGAAAGAAAGAGAAATGAGGAGCTTGGGAGATGACTCAGTGGTTAAATACACTTGTGTGAAAAGCCTGCCAGACTGGGTTCAATTCCCCATGTAAAGCCAGGTGCACAAAGTGGCATGTGCACCTAGAGTTGATTTGAGTCATCTAAGAGGCAATAGGCTCTGGCCTGCCCATTCTTGCCACCCCCTCTCATAAATAAATCAAAAAAAATTTTTTTAAAAGCAAGGGTTGGGCAGAAGGAAAACCAGGAAGGTGTTTAAACTTCAAGACTTGTTTAATGTTTTATTCATTTATTCATTCATTTATTTTGGTTTCTCAAGGCAGGATCTCACTCTAACCCAGTTTGACCTGGAATTCACTATGTAGTCTCATAGTCTCAGGCTGGCCTAGAGCTCACAGTGAACCTTCTACCTCGGCCTCCCAAATGTTGAGACTAAAGGTGTCTGCCACCACACCAGCCAGGGTCACTTCTCAGCTAGCTCCAGGGTCAGTGAGAAACAAAGCAGACTTCCCTGGAAGGAAGTCTGACTACACCTGGGGTTTTGGCATCATTCTCTGCTTCACAGCTGCACATGCAGGTCCCAGACAAGGGATTCCTTAGTTTATCTCCCCTGGCAGGTGGTGTCACTTTCTTTTGATAGAAAGCCAAACCTGGGCTGAAGGGATGGCTTAGCAGTTAAGGCATTTATTTGCCTGCAAAGCCAAAGGACCCATGTTCGATTCCCCAGGACCCACATAAGCCCAGATGCACATGGTGGCACATGCATCTGGAGTTCGTTTGCAGTGGCTGGAGGCCCTGGTGCACCCATTCTCTCCCTCTCTCTCTCTCTCTCTGTCTTTTTCTGTCAAATAAATATTTTTAAATTTTTTTAAATTAATTTTAAAAAAATAAAGCCAAACCTTTGTGGGAGACTTAGAACTCTCATTTGGAATCTGCTGCTGAGGGCAGGCACAAAGGAATACATGCCCAGCTCTTGAGGGAGACTCAGCCTGTCTGAGGTCGCACCAAGAGGCTGGGATACAGCCCCAGAAATGACATTACATTTATCAGGGACACTCTTCCTAGGAGACTGAGGCAGGCACAACCCACATGGTGTGATCCCATTGCTCTAGGAAGTCTGTAACCAATGGACAGGTGGGGCAACTTGCTAGTAGAAGCCCTCCCAGGTATCCTCTTTTTTAAATTTTTTTAAAAGTTTTTTTATTTATTTGAGAGAGCCAGAGAGACAGACAGACAGAGAGAATGGGCACACCAGAGCCTGCAGTCACTGTAAACTCCAGACACATGCGCCACCTTGTGTACCTGGCTTATGTGGGTCCTGGGGAATCGAATCAGGGTCCTTTGGTTTTGCAGGCAAATGCCTTAACTGCTAAGCCATCCCTCCAGCACCCCCCTTTTTTGTGTGTGTGGTACTGGGGATTGAAACAAGTAAGAGAGGCAACCAGACAGTTAATTAGGTGCCCAGCCCAGGGCTGTGGGAGGAGAAGTGCTATACAAGTGGCATGTAGATGCACTTCCGTCCTTTCTCTGACATGGAGTCCTCTGAAGCAAGGCCTGATTTCCCCTCCTCCAGGTCTATAATGGGGGGGTGGGGGGGGGAACTCAGGCTACCTGGGTGCATGTGGAAGATTAAGGCTCTGACAAGAGTTGGAAAGTGGATCCAGATAGGACCGGGGTACAAACTGTAACCCTCCAACAGACGATGGAGTCCAGGCTGCCAGCCCTGTGACCTTAGAAGATAAGTCACTATTTGCTCTCAAAGGGGAATATTGATAGAATCTACTTCGTAGGGGTTAAATAAGCATTGCATGCCAAAATGCTTAGAACCTTCCCTCCCAGAGAATAAAGGCTTAATACACTGGCCATTGTTACCTCGGTCCCTCCTTTCCCGCCAGCCTCACTCCCAGGCAGGCAAGCAAGTATAACCCAAAAGTCCTCTTTATCCCCTTTTCTTTTTCTAATATTTTAATTTATTTCCAAGCAGAGAGAGGGGGGGGAGAGGAAAGACAGAAAGAATGCGTGGGCCAGGGTCTCTAGCCTCTGCAAAGGAACTCTAGATATATGTGCCACTTTATGCATCTGGCTTTACAATTGGTACTGGGGAAATGAACTCGAGTCATTAAGTTTTGCCTGCAAGTGCCTTAACTGCTGAGCCATCTCTCCAGCCCCCCCTCTCCCCTTTTCTGTTTTTTTTTTTTTTTTTTTGGAGAGAGACACAGAAAGAGACAGAGAGAGAGGGAGACAGATAGAGATGGGCGCACCAGCAGCCTCTCAGCTGCTGTGAATGAAATCCAGATGTGTGCGCCCCCCTGTGGTCAAGTGCGGCATTGTGCCCTTGCATCACTTTGCATCTGGCTAAACCTGGGACCTGGAGATTGGAACCGGGTTCTTAGGCTTAGCAGGTAGGAGCCTTAACCGCTAAGCCATCTCTCCAGCCCCTCTCTCCCCTTTTCATCCCGAGTTCCCTCCAGTCTTCCGATGAATACTTACTCTAAGTAGGTACTCTGGACAATACAAGCCCACACAGATTCTTTTAGAAAAGCAGGTTTATTGGTCAGGCTGCTCACCAGGACACAGCAACGTGAGGGGCTCCCCAGAGCCCACAGGAAACTGTATCTTCTCCCAACTCGGGCCCCTTCAGCCCACCAGCACCAAGGGACCTCTTCCAGTCCCACCTACCCCATCCTCCCTCAGCTGATGCGTCTCCAACAATGCAGAGAAGGGAACCAAGAAAAGAGAAAAAAAAAATTTTTTTTAAGCAGAGCTTTATGTTGTATAAAAGGTTTGTGACCCCAGATTCCCCCCCCCCAACAAAAGAAAAACCAACGAGCTGTAATCCTAAAAAGCAGGGCAGGGAAGATAAGTGGGGGAGTGGGGTGAGAGGGTGACATCCTCCAGCCATCCCTAGGGCGGGGTGTCAATTGGTGATGGTGGTGGGGAGAGGCATCCTTGCTTCTGAAAAGCAGGAGAAACATGAAGACTGAAGGGTCCTGAGGAGAACCTAGTCAGTAGACTACAGTAATCAGGCCTCAGACAGGAACCAGCATCTCCCCAAGTTTCAGAAAAAGCACCCCCAGAGGCAAAGAACTCAGCGAGGTGTAGGCAAGCCCCATAGCTTTATACTAATTCTAGGGAAGGGTGTGTAGTAGAGTCTTGCCGGAGGGAGGGAGTCAGAGGCGGCCAGTCATCCTGCCCTCCATCCCCACCTCCCTTCCTGGGGTCAGCTCCTTTGGCACCTTGCTCTCTCCAGCTCACCTCCCTCCTAACTCCCAGTTCTCTGCAGCCTGTTGCTGCCCCCTTCTGGAACCCTAATACTGTGTGTGTGTGTGTGTGTGTGTGTGTGTGTGTGTGTGTGTGTGTGTGTGTGTTAGGGTCTCACTCTAGCCCAGGCTGACCTGGAATTCACTATGTAGTCTCAAACTGGCCTCGAACTCACAGCGATCCTGCTACCTCTGCCTCCCGAGTGCTGGCATGAAAGGCGTGTGCCACCACGCCTGGCTCCTTAATACTCTGGCCATTAAGAACTAGGTTTTCCCCTGAGAGTAGCGCCCAGACCCCCAACTGAGGGTAGATACGGAGAGGCTTACTCCCCCCCTCTTTGGATTATTGCTTTCTCACACTGCCCTACCTTCTCTTCTGAAAATGGTTCTGCTGTCCCCGGGGACTCCCCCACACACAGTAAAATGGGGTTTTGCCCTGAGTTTCTTCGTGGTGCTAATGAATAGAACTTGTTTCTTCATCCACTTTTACCTTCTATTTTCCCATTCTCCTTAAAGCCATAGCCATGTGCTCCTGTGTGCTGATGCACAGACATAAGTGTGTGTCTCCCTCCACACGTGTTCCCACTTCGCCTTCCCCAGGTTCTGCTTGCTATCTATCGGCTGTCCCTGGTGGGACCTTTTGCAGATCCACACCCAGGGTCAAGGCTCACTCTGCGTCCACATTTCCACCGCCTAGTCTCCCCAAAGACCCTCAAGCTTGCCTGGTAGGAACCTTCTCACGTGGGCAGGGGTCTTCTGTTTTCTTTTTCTTGTTCTTGTTCATGAGACTGGAGATTGAAACTAGGGTTTGGCCTAGGCAAGCAGTCTACTACTGAGCTACATCCCAGCCCTCTCTTTACGTCCTCTTTTGAGAAGTTACTCAGGCTAACCTTGAACTTCACTCGGTAGCCCAGGCATGCCTTAAAACTTGTGACCCTCCTGCCTCAGCCTCCCAAATAGCTGGAATTACAAGCCTGTACCGCCAGGCCTGCAAACAACCCCTTTAGGATTCGTTCATTCTTTCCTTGTGCGGGAAGTTTGGCTTTGGAGTTTCCAGGGGAGAGGATGAGAAAGAAGCAGTGAGCAGGAATAAAGCAGCTGGGTGTGAACCGGTGGAGTGACGGGCGGGCGCGGGCCCACGAAAGGATCCGGGCCTTGGACAATCAGTAGATGGATCGCTCCTCCCGTTCCCACCCAGACTGTGTCCAAATTAAAGCCGTCCATGGGGGGGGGGGCGTAGGATGATGTGTGGCTGGCTGCTGCCGTCTAACAGCTGTAGCTTGGGGAGGGATGCTCCTGGAAGGGAAAGTGTGTTTGACTTACAAAAAAAAAAAAAAGGCTCAGCCAGGCTGGGGCTGAGGAAGAAGAGTGCAAAAGAGGAAAGTTGGAAAGAGCAGAGAAGGGGGTTCTAGGGGGTGGGGGCAGGGCCAAGGCGCCAGCCTCCAGGGCAGAGCCCCTGGGGGAGGGGGAGGGGGAGGGGAGGAGGGGCGGGGACCCTGCTCAGTCGCTGTCGCTCTTGTCCACGAGCACGGCGTCCGACTCTTCGGTGATCTCCAGCAGCGTGTGCACGTCGGGGCTGCTGGCTCGCAGCAGGTCGGTGGCCTCTCCGCCTCCGCCGCGCTGGGAGCTTCCCACGTCGTTGTCGTCGTCGTCGTCGGGACCCACCTCCACCATCTCGGTGGCCTTGAGCACCTCCACCTGGCCCTCGCGGATCTTCTTGACGTGGAAGGTGAAGGGCGGCACCTTGTACACGGCGGTCTTGGAGCGCGCGTACACCACGTGGTCGGGCGTGAAGGATTTGCGCAGCTTGTCGCGCGACGTCTTGAGCTTCTCGCGCCGCTCCACGGGCACGAGGCGCGTGCCCAGCTTGTTCATGCGCTTCTCCAGCGTGTGCCGCGTCTTCTCCAGGTTCTCCTTGGTCTTGAGGCGGGTCTTCTCCAGGTTCTCACGCGTGCGCACCCGGGTCTTCTCCATCTTCTCCTTGGAGAAGGCCTTCTTGAAGTCGTCCACGCGCCGCAGGCCGCTGCGCTTGATGCGCTCGGCGCGGGACTCCTCGATCACCTCCTCCACCTCCACCGCCTCGTCCGACGACAGCTCCAGCGCCCCGCCGCGTCCTCCTCGTCCGCCCGCTCGCCCAGCTCGTCACCCTCCTTCTCCAGCTGCGTCTCCGACTCCTTCAGAGACTTGCCCACGCTCAGCTTGGCCGGGAGCTTCACGTCGTCCTAAGAGAAGATCAGAGCCGAGATGTGAGTGAGGGAGGCCTGGGGACGGGGGATGGGGGCGTATGTGCTACAGTGAAAGCCTCCTCACTTATAATCTGCCGCTGTCTCTCTCTCTCTCTCTTTTTGGTTTTTCGAGGTAGGATCTTACTCCAGCCCAGGCTGGCCTGGAATTCACTCTGTAGTCCCAAAATGGCCTTGAACTCACAGCCATCCTCCTACCTCTGCCTCCCCAGTGCTGGGATTAACAAGCGTGCACCACCATGCCAAGTTCTTTTTTTTTTTTTGGGGGGGGGGGGAGTTCGAGGTAAGGTTTCACTCTAGCCCAGGCTGACTGGGAATTCGCTCTGTAGTCTCAGAGTGGTCTTGAACTCATGGGGATCCACCTACCTCTGCCTCCCAAGTGCTGGGATTAAAGGCGTGCACCACCACGCCTGGCCAGGTTCTTTTCTTACTGGTTTTAAATAAATAAATAAATAAATAAATAAATAAATAAATAAATAAATAAATAAATAAATAAGTGGCAGAGGTAGGAGGATCGCTGTGAGTTCAAGGCCACCCTGAGACTACGGAGTGAATTCCAGGTAAGCCGGGCTAGAGTGAGACCCTATCTCAAAAAAAAAATTATTTATTTAGGGGCTGGAGAGATGGCTTAGCAGTTAAAGCACTTGGCTGCAATGACAAAGGACCCAGGTTCAATTCCCCAGGACCCACGTAAGCCAGATGCACAAGGTGGCACATACATCTGAAGTTCGTTTGCAGTGGCTGGAGGCCCTAGCACACCCATTCTCTCCCTCCCTCCTTCTCTCTCCCCCACCCCCGGCCTATTTCTTTTTCCCTCTCTCACAAATAAATAAAATAATACTTATTTATTTATTTATTTGCAAGCAGAGAGAAAAAAAAAGAGAGAAGAGAAAATGGACATTCAAGGGCCTACAATCACGGCAAACGAACTCCAGATGCATGTGCCACATTATGCATCTGGGTTTACGTGGGTACCGGCGAACTGAACCCGAGTGGTTAGCTTTGCCGGCAAGCACCTTAACCACGGAGCCATCTCTCCAGTCCATTTATTAGCTTTTGCTCCCCCCCCCCTCCCGACACCTGGTACAGACCCGGGTACATCAGGAACAGTCCATACATCTGTGTTGAACGGCTACTATCCAGATAGTGCGAGGAGGGAACAGAGCTTCGGGTCAGAAAATGTTCAGTCCTATAATTGCACTTCTGCTAAATATCCCCTGGGCCCTCGGACCCCTCGTGGCTGCATAAAGCCACTCTGAGGGGATGCAGCTTAACTTTGGAAATGACGGAGCGCCCTCTGGTGGTCTAAGTCGCACACTGCCCCAAACAGGACAAAAAAGCAAAAGCGAGTTTGTGTGGGGATGGCAAATGAGCTCAACGTCAACTTCAAAAGACACCTGAGCAGGACAGCTTGAAGATAAAGTAAAGAAAGTGCGTTTTCCAGACCTGAGCCATTTCAAAACCAGCTTTTTGGGAAGGAGAGTTCTGCCTACCCACCCCCTCCTTCCTCGACCCCCATAACGTTTGGCTCCACCAGGGTCACCCCAGTTCCCATGAAGAAATTAACAGAGAAAAGGCGCAAGAAGCTGGCTGGAAGCACAGGCACATTTTCTCCCTAGTCTGGCCATTTCTCCTGGCTCTGACTTCCCTGCCTTGGAATGGAAGGGAGAATGCTACTCTACTTTTGCGATGTTTCCCAGCCGAGGTCAGAGGGTAACAGTAGGATGGTGGTCCCATCCCAGGTTGCCTATGATCCTGGAACTCAAAAGGCAGTGTTTTGCTTTTCCCTTTTCCCCTCAAAGGACCCAGCACCACTCCTGTTTTCCATTCTGGCGAGATTTTTCCAACATTCTGACTCTAGATCAACATTTGTTAGGAACACTCCACCACCACCAAAAAGTACGAGAGTAACTACAGAAAGGGAAGAGGTCTGATCCAGAACATGAACGGGATTTTTCTTGGGGGTGGGGGGAGCAGCCTCTTTTTAAGTATTTTAGACCAAAGGATGAGAATTTTTCTAGAGGGTTTCTGAAGAAAAATTATTTCCTAGAATTGTAAGAAAAATCCCACCTCCTGAGACAATGAGAAACATAAATGGATCTTTCTCACACACAGACACACAAATGCACACACACATAAACACACCCTATACGTAGGCTACTTGGAATCTCTCTACCACCTGCTACATAAATTCCTGCCCCACCCCCAAGCTCTTTCCTCTTCTCTCCCATTCACATTCTTCCCCCCACCCCAGGGTTTCCTGGTTTACACTGAACATTAGGAACACCTCCTCCCAACTTCCTTCCCTCCCTGTCAACAGCATTAGCAGGGACAAAAAGAGAATGAGGCTCCACCTCTTCTCCCAACTGGGCACCAGCTATGTTGGGCACCAAGCCACCTCCAGCTCTCCATTACCCTACTACACCTCCCAGCAGGCAAGGTAACCTGGACACAAGGCATGCTGGGACTTGTAGTCTCCACCTGCCATAGGTGGGCCTTAGTACTATCACAGGCATCCCAGGGCATATGCCTATCCCTCTGCCTCTTATTCACCGAGGCACTGAAGGGGTGTCTTGTTCTGAGTGTAGGAAGGTCCCCATTTCTTTCAGCATTCCCTCTGATCTCTCTTGTACCCAAGAGAAGGAGGCTTATGTCAGGACTGTCAGTATTAGAATTTACCCATCATTTTAGGACTCCCTAGGGTTAAACTCTGCCACCACTTCATTCATCTTCAGCTAATATTTACCTACAACCCCGGTATCAAAAAAAATGCATAGGCCGGGCGTGGTGGCACACATCTTTAATCCCAGCATTTGGGAGGCAGAGGTAGGAGGATTTCTGTGAGTTCGAGGCCACCCTGAGACTACATAGTTAATTCCAGGTCAGCCTAGGCCAGAGTGAGACCCTACCTCAAAAACCAAAAAAAAAAAAAAAAAAAAAAAAAAAAAATTGCAAGAGGAAGCCGGGTGTGGTGGCGCATGCCTTTAATCCCAGCACTCGGGAGGCAGAGGTAGGAGGATCGCCGAGAGTTCGAGGCCACCCTGAGACTACATAGTTAATTCCAGGTCAGCCTGGACCAGAGTGAGACCCTACCTCGCAAAACCAAAAAAAAAAAAAATTGCAAGAGGGCCTGGCATATCCATTCCCCCCCCCATAATATTTATATATATATTTTTTCGAGGTAGGGTCTCACTCTAGCCCAGGCTGACCTGGAACTCACTATGTAGTCTCAGACTGTCCTCGAACTCATGGCAATCCTCCTACCTCTGCCTCCCAAGTGCTGGGATTAAAGGTGTTTGCCACCATGCCCAGCAAGAGAGCTGGAATTTTCAAAACATATTTTTATTAGCTGGAGGGATAGCTTAGTGGTTAAGGCTCTTGCCTACAAAGCCAAAGGACCCATGTAAGCACAAGGTGGCACATGCGTCTGCAGTTTGCAATGGCTGGAGGCCCTGGCATGCCCATTCCCCCCTCTCTCTCTCTCTCTCTCTCTCTCTCTCTCTCTCAAATAAGTAAAAAATAAAAATAAAAACTAAATAAATAAATTCCAGCTCTTATCTCTGCTTCAGTCTTCCAGAATAAAAACCTACACACATCCCAGCAAACATTAGTGGAAGCCGGACCTGGTGGTGCATGCCTATAATCCCAGCACTGGGCAGAGGTAGGAGGATCTATGAGTTTGAGGCCAGCCTGGAACTACAGAGTGAGTTTCAGGTCAGCCTAGCCTAAAGTGAAGACCCTACCTCAAAAAAAAAAAAAAAAAAAGCATTGGTGAAGACTCCCTTTCACTAAGTCCAGACAATGCAGATGGGCTAAGGAATAGTCAGGAAACTGTTGGAAACTGTTTCAGCAGCTGGAAGACAAATCCACATTGTATCCCTGCCCCACCCCCAGCATCCCTGATTCTTCCCCTGCTCCACCCCAGACTCCAAAGGCTGAGCTGGCTGGTTTTCCTGGCCTCTGGCTTTCTAGATAAAGGTCTTTGCCAACTGTGGAAAATAGGGCTGAGGAGAGCTAGCTGCAAGCTTCTCATGGCCTTCCCTGTATTTCTAGTGCCCAGTGCACAATCTCAAATTCCACCATGCCCGGCCCAATCCCAGGGAGAGGAAGTTTATGCTTGGATTTTGGTGGGGGGGGGGCTCAGTCCCAGAACAGTATCTGGGGGCTATAACCCCCTTCAGGGTGGGCCTCTGCTTGAGTGATGGCCCTGTCACTCAAGATCAGAGGATAGAAGACCTGAATCCCTGGACAATGCCTGGCTCTGGACAGAACACACCACCATTAGCTTTTCCCCTCCATTAATGGATTTCTCATTTCCACCCCCTTTCCAAGTCAGGTTTCCCCCATGACTCACAGCCTTGGAGTGCTGTCTTGGGCCCACCCAGTTTGCCTGTTGCTACAACAGCCACCAAACACAATCCAAAAGTACCTCCCCCAACCCTGGGTGCACAGGCCAGGCACCTTTGTCCCACCCCTGCTTCCCTGGCAGAGCTTCTAGGCCAATGGAGGGCCCCCTGGGAGGAGGGAGGGTTGTGAGGAGGGAAGGCTCTGCTTGCTCTGTTTTCCGGTTTTTATTAAACAAAACCACCACTCCCAATAGGCTTGGTTTCCAGAGTCACCTTTAATGACCAGGTCTGAACAAAAGCATGCACAGTTTCCCCAGTCCTCTGCCAAGTGCCCACGTACACACACACACACACACACACACACACACACACACACCTCCCCAAACCAGGGAAGCACCAGTCCAGAGTGGACTTAGGACAGCTCCCACTCCACCTCTCAACCATGCTGTAGAAAGGATATTTATAAGATTATAACCTAACTGAGCACCTACTATGTGCCTGGCCCTCAACTAGGCATTTCACATTTGATTGGAAGAGTTAAAAGTGCTACCCAGCTGTGAGCGGGAGACTCTCTTGACTTCATGCTAACTAGTCCTGTCTGCAAACAGTGTCGGTGAAGACAATAAAGGGGTAATTCAAAGACCCGGGATCTGCTTCGAGAGTATGTTAGAAGGCATTACAGCATAGAGGAGAAATGAAGGGAGGGTCCTAAAAACCCAGGACCTCCACTTTGGGTTAAAAGATAGGAGGTGAGACATGAAAAGCAGGAAAGGGGGCTGGAGAGATGGCTTAGCAGTTAAGGCACCTGCCTGCAAAGCCTAAGGACACCAGTCTGAATCTTCAGGTTCCACCTTTAGCCAGACGCAAAAGTGACTTGAGTGTGCAATGTCGCACATGCGCACAAAGGGGGCACACACGTCTGGAGTTCGTTCACAGCAGCTAAGAGGCTCTGTCTCTCTGTCTCCCTCTCTCTCAAATTAAAAAAAAGGGGGGGGGCTGGAGAAATGGCTTAGCAGTTAAGGCACATGCCTCCAAAAGCCTAAGGACCCTGGTTCAATTCTCCAGGTCCCACATAAGCCAGATGCACATGGTGGCGCATGCGTCTGGAGTTCGTTTGCAGTGACTAGAGGCCCTGGCACGCCCATTCTCACTCTCTTTCTCTCCCTCTCTCTGTCTCTAAAATAAATAAATAATTTTAATTTTTAAATTAAAAATAAAAAAGCAGGAAGTCCTTTTCTTCTGCTAGTGTATATCTTGGCAAGGGACACATTGTCCCCAAGGGAGTAAATACTGATTCTTAGAAGGGTGGGTGTGCGGAAATACTTAGATATTCTACTAGTATGTGGTGTTCCAAAGAGCCTCTATACATCAACAGGCATAAAGTCAAAAAAATTGCAAGAGGGCCTGGCATATCCATTCCCCCCCCCCTATAATATTTATATATTTTTTTTTTCGAGGTAGGGTCTCACTCTAGCCCAGGCTGACCTGGAACTCACTATGTAGTCTCAGACTGTCCTCGAACTCATGGCAATCCTCCTACCTCTGCCTCCCAAGTGCTGGGATTAAAGGTGTTCGCCACCATGCCCAGCAAGAGAGCTGGAATTTTCAAAACATATTTTTATTAGCTGGAGGGATAGCTTAGTGGTTAAGGCTCTTGCCTACAAAGCCAAAGGACCCATGTAAGCACAAGGTGGCACATGCGTCTGCAGTTTGCAATGGCTGGAGGCCCTGGCATGCCCATTCCCTCCCTCCCTCTCTCTCTCTCTCTCTCTCTCTCTCTCTCAAATAAGTAAAAAATAAAAATAAAAACTAAATAAATAAATTCCAGCTCTTATCTCTGCTTCAGTCTTCCAGAATAAAAACCTACACACATCCCAGCAAACATTAGTGGAAGCCGGACCTGGTGGTGCATGCCTATAATCCCAGCACTGGGCAGAGGTAGGAGGATCTATGAGTTTGAGGCCAGCCTGGAACTACAGAGTGAGTTTCAGGTCAGCCTAGCCTAAAGTGAAGACCCTACCTCAAAAAAAAAAAAAAAAAAGCATTGGTGAAGACTCCCTTTCACTAAGTCCAGACAATGCGGATGAGCTAAGGAATAGTCAGGAAACTGTTGGAAACTGTTTCAGCAGCTGGAAGACAAATCCACATTGTATCCCTGCCCCACCCCCAGCATCCCTGATTCTTCCCCTGCTCCACCCCAGACTCCAAAGGCTGAGCTGGCTGGTTTTCCTGGCCTCTGGCTTTCTAGATAAAGGTCTTTGCCAACTGTGGAAAATAGGGCTGAGGAGAGAGCTAGCTGCAAGCTTCTCATGGCCTTCCCTGTATTTCTAGTGCCCAGTGCACAATCTCAAATTCCACCATGCCCGGCCCAATCCCAGGGAGAAGAAGTTTATGCTTGGATTTTGGTGGGGGGGGGGCTCAGTCCCAGAACAGTATCTGGGGGCTATAACCCCCTTCAGGGTGGGCCTCTGCTTGAGTGATGGCCCTGTCACTCAAGATCAGAGGATAGAAGACCTGAATCCCTGGACAATGCCTGGCTCTGGACAGAACACACCACCATTAGCTTTTCCCCTCCATTAATGGATTTCTCATTTCCACCCCCTTTCCAAGTCAGGTTTCCCCCATGACTCACAGCCTTGGAGTGCTGTCTTGGGCCCACCCAGTTTGCCTGTTGCTACAACAGCCACCAAACACAATCCAAAAGTACCTCCCCCAACCCTGGGTGCACAGGCCAGGCACCTTTGTCCCACCCCTGCTTCCCTGGCAGAGCTTCTAGGCCAATGGAGGCCCCTGGGAGGAGGGGGGGGTTGTGAGGAGGGAAGGCTCTGCTTGCTCTGTTTTCCGGTTTTTATTAAACAAAACCACCACTCCCAATAGGCTTGGTTTCCAGAGTCACCTTTAATGACCAGGTCTGAACAAAAGCATGCACAGTTTCCCAGTCCTCTGCCAAGTGCCCACGTACACACACACACACACACACACACACACACACACACACACCTCCCCAAACCAGGGAAGCACCAGTCCAGAGTGGACTTAGGACAGCTCCCACTCCACCTCTCAACCATGCTGTAGAAAGGATATTTATAAGATTATAACCTAACTGAGCACCTACTATGTGCCTGGCCCTCAACTAGGCATTTCACATTTGATTGGAAGAGTTAAAAGTGCTACCCAGCTGTGAGCGGGAGACTCTCTTGACTTCATGCTAACTAGTCCTGTCTGCAAACAGTGTCGGTGAAGACAATAAAGGGGTAATTCAAAGACCCGGGATCTGCTTCGAGAGTATGTTAGAAGGCATTACAGCATAGAGGAGAAATGAAGGGAGGGTCCTAAAAACCCAGGACCTCCACTTTGGGTTAAAAGATAGGAGGTGAGACATGAAAAGCAGGAAGGGGGCTGGAGAGATGGCTTAGCAGTTAAGGCACCTGCCTGCAAAGCCTAAGGACACCAGTCTGAATCTTCAGGTTCCACCTTTAGCCAGACGCAAAAGTGACTTGAGTGTGCAATGTCGCACATGCGCACAAGGGGGCACACACGTCTGGAGTTCGTTCACAGCAGCTAAGAGGCTCTGTCTCTCTGTCTCTCTCTCTCTCAAATTAAAAAAAAGGGGGGGGGCTGGAGAAATGGCTTAGCAGTTAAGGCACATGCCTCCAAAAGCCTAAGGACCCTGGTTCAATTCTCCAGGTCCTACATAAGCCAGATGCACATGGTGGCGCATGCGTCTGGAGTTCGTTTGCAGTGACTAGAGGCCCTGGCACGCCCATTCTCACTCTCTTTCTCTCCCTCTCTCTGTCTCTAAAATAAATAAATAATTTTAATTTTTTTAAATTAAAAATAAAAAAAGCAGGAAGTCCTTTTCTTCTGCTAGTGTATATCTTGGCAAGGGACACATTGTCCCCAAGGGAGTAAATACTGATTCTTAGAAGGGTGGGTGTGCGGAAATACTTAGATATTCTACTAGTATGTGGTGTTCCAAAGAGCCTCTATACATCAACAGGCATAAAGTCTGTCTATCATATTAAATGTTCATGAAGCTGTGGTGGAGGAGTGGTGCACACCTTTAATCCCAGCACTCGGGAGGCAGAGGTAAGAGGATTGCCGTGAGTTCGAGGCCACCCTAAGACAAATTCCAGGTCAGCCTGAGCTAGAGTTAGACCCTACCTTGAAAAACCAAAAAAAAAAAAAAAAAAAAGTTCGGGAGAGAGGTAGGCAAAGAAAAATGTCTAAAAGAGCCTCTTAGTGGGATGATCATGGAGGAAAAATTAGAGTTGAGAAATTCTGTCCTATGAGGAGGCCTAGGATCCAAGCCAGCTTAGCATGCTCCCTCTGTGGGCCTCTCTGAGCTGGCAGCTTTTGGGTGCCCCACCCAAGTCAGCGTCTGGCAAATGCAAGGGATCTCTTTGCAAAACATTTTCTAAAAAAAAAAAAAAAAATTGGAAAAAAAAATAAGCGTAAATGTTTTCCTCAACTAAAGGGAGTGGGGGCGGAGAGGGTACACACCAGCCCCCAGGCCTGGGGCCTCATGATGGCCCCTTCCAAAGAGGCTTTGTGCCAAACTGGAGCTTCCGTGAGGAGGCAGGCAGTGGTGGCAGGGGGAGGGGGAAGAGAACATCAGAAGCCACGCCCAGTTTCATGCTGCAGCTTCATGCGAGGCAGCTTCTGGGGGCAGCTCCAGTGTGGTGCTGGGAGCTGCTACCATGGTAGAGCCCTTGGCTGGATTCCTTCCCCAGTACTGAGGTTCAAGGAGGGGAGACCCCTCCACTCCATCTCCCACCCCCCACCCCCATTGCACACCAACATTTGCCTCAACCCTGCACACACAAGTGGCATTGTCCATTGCCAGCGGGCAGTGACTTGAAAGGGCCCACCAACCAGCCACCAACTCCCAACCAAGTCGTGAGTTGGTGGCCTTGGAGTGGCGACCCCAATGCCTGCTGGCCCTGGAGGCCGAGGAGATCCTAGATGCCCCCACTGGCTGTTGACTCCTCTGGGGTGGGCCGAGGCCCAGGCTCTGGGTAATAGGGCAGCGGCCTAGGCATCTGCTCAAAGGCTGGACGCTCGGGCACTGTGTCAGGCTTCAGGTCAAAGGGCTCAGTCTCAGGCAGAAGGTCGAAAGGCACAATCTTGGGTGTGGCCCGGCCAGAGGATGCATTCGGCTTCTTCTTGGGCTAAGATGATGAGGAAAAGGGATTTAAATGGGGCTTGGGAGGTGGGTGTGGAGGGGTTGAGTGAAAGAGGCTCTCTGTGGCAGGCATGAGGAGTTGGGGCTGGTGAGGGACCAGCACACAATGCATTAGGGTGGAAAGAAACCACATTTGAAATGCTTTTTTAGAAGGGCCCTGAGGCTGGAAGGAATGAGACCAACCCACGTTCATAATTAATGAACACTGCTTAAACCGAACCCGACCGTCTCCCTCTAGAATCTTCCCCAGCCCCATCCTTGGGCTCCCACCTTCAGCCCTTGCTGAGCCACAGCTGCGGATGACCATGGCTACTGGGGGACTAGAGAGAAGTTGGGGGAAGAGGCTTCTGAGCACGAGAAGGAAATTAAAAAAAAAAAAAAAAAAAAACAGTTGTTGGATTCTAACAAGGAGGCTCCAATGAGTGAAAGAGAAGACACACACTCACTCCTCTGACATCTTGTTATTCCCCGAGGCTGGGTGAGCACTGGGTGCGTCCCAGGATAAGAACAAAAATGGGCCTAGAAGAGGGACACCCTGGAACCCTGGATAATTCCTTCCGGCCACGTTCCTACCTCCTACCTTCCCGTACCAGACACTAAAGTTCACAGAGAGCTAGGATCTGAACCAAGCTGTCTTCAGGATAGGTAGGCTTCGCAGCTGCAGCTTCCAACCCTCTCTCCTGGAGAGCTGAGCTAACACTCTTGCCTTGGGCAATGGGAAGCCAGGAGAGAAGGACAGTTGGGGACACTACCAGACTCAGAAGACAGCAGTGTTCAGTAAGGCGTGTAGTTACAAGTACCCAAAGCAGCAGGCCCTGACCTGCAAGGGGACAGGGAGGAGGTAAATGCTGGGGAGGTGGAAGGTGGGAAATGGTGCTCTCCTAGACAGAGTCTAAGTCAGGGCACTCCTTGGCTGGCCAGGAGCCCAATCCTTATGCTCTCCACCCTCCCCTTTCTCTGCTTGGGTCCTGTGCTTCAGCATTCAGGAAGTTGAGCAGCTAATGGTCACCAATGTGGGCCACTGGCAGCCAATATAACACATGTGTGCACACACACACACACACACACACACACACAACATCCCCAGTAGGGAGAATATGCCTTCCTTCCTTCTTCCCTTTCCTTCCTTCCTTTCTTTTAGTTTTTAAAAAATATTTTATTTATTTATTAGAGCGAGAGAAAGAGGCAGATAGAATGGGCACACCAGGGCCTCTAGCCACTGCAAATAAACTCTAGACACATGTACCACTTTGTGCATCTGGCTTACATGGGTACTGGGAAATCAAACCTAGGTCCTTAGGCTTTGTAGGCAAATGCCTTAACCATTAAGCCATCTCTCCAGCCCTCTTAGGTTTTTTTTTTTTTTTTTTTTTTATTAGAGGCAAGGTATTATTCTAGCCCAGGCTGACCTAGAACTCATTCTGTAGCCCCAGGTTAGCCTTTAACTCATAGCTATCTTCCTACCCCTGCCTCCCAAGTGCTGGGACTAAAGGCATATGCCAGCATACCCAGCTATTTCTTTCATTTAGACATGGTCTCTCTAAGTAGTTGTATCCCAAACTGGCCTCACACTCCCAATCCTTCTCCTCGGCTTCCCAAGAGCTAGGATCACAGACGTGCGCCACCCTGTCTGGCTGGCTCTAGCGCTGAGCCCCAATCATTTATATGACAATAGGCATGAGACTTTCTCCCCTCTGGGCTCCAGCTTTCTAAAATATACAATGAAGAGAAAACGATTGTCTTCTAGCTCGAAAGTTCCATAATAACAGAATGATAAAATATTCACAAAGGCAGGGTTCCAAAAAAAAGGCACCATTCATCTCTGAGGTCGTTACTTAGCAATAATATTCCCTCCCTTTTGCTACCAGTTCTCTTCTCTATACCATAACCTCGCTTTTTTTTCCCTCTCACTCTAGCCCAGGCTGACCTGGAATTCACTCTGTAGTCCCAGGCTGGCCTCCAACTCACATCAATCCTCTTACCACTTCCTCCTAAATGCTGGGATTAAAAGCATGCACCACCACGCCTCGCTCCATAGCCTTCCTTTTTCAACTTTGACTTTTGCAGTAGTCAAACTTCACTTTGAAAAAAGTAGCAAGGAGACTGGGGCGATAGATCAGCAGATAAAGGTTTTGCCAGGCTCAATTTCCCAGTCACCCACAAAAAGCTGGATGGGCATCGGTTGCAGTGGCAAGAGACCCTGACAAGCATGTACCCATGCACATGCACACACACGCAAATAAATATATATTTTTAGAGAGGAGGAAGGAGCAGGTAGATAGTAAGATTTCTTTCAGTCTTGGAAAAACCCCTAATAATACCCTTTCTGCGTTGGGCTCACTGACCAAGAAAAACAAGCTAAACTCATCTGTTTGGAGAAACAGCTTGGAAGGCACATGCTCCATCGTCACTAAACTCAAGGGCAGAAAGGGACCCAGCAGAGCACCAGGTGGAGAGTATTGTTTTAGATAATGGTTTGAGACGGAGCAAGGTAGCTGTGATTCATCTGGAACCCAGAGAAAGGAATTAAAGATCGGGTGAGGGGCTGGAGAAACGCCTTAGCAGTTAAGGCGCTTGCCTGCAAAGCCAAAGGACCCAGGTTCGATTCCCTTAGGACCCACATAAAGCCAGATGCGCATGGTGGCGCAGGCATCTGGAGTTTATTTGCAGCGGCTGGAGGCCTTGGCACACTCATTCTCTTTCTGTCTATCTGCCTCTCTCTCAAATAAATAAATAAATAAATAAATTTTAAAAAGCTCAGGTGAGAACTTGGGAAGGAGACACCAGCATGTCCTCACTCCAGTCCTGTTCTCTTTCCCCTTACTGTCCATGAGCCACCTAATCCCTTAAGTGCTTTCAGTCCTGGGAGCAGGTCTGATGAGTCACCAACTTTGCCTAAGAAAACTATCCCAGGCCGGCAGGGGCTGCAGTTCAGTTGGTAGAGTGCTTGTTTTGCATGTATGGATTCCTGGGTTCAATCCCAAGCAATGCAAAAAAAAAAATCAGGCATGGTGGCACATGCCTGTAAATCCGAGCACTCAGAGGAGAAAGCAGGATGATCAGAAGTTTAAGGTCAAGCTGGAGAGATGGCTGAGCAGTTAAAGCACTTGCCTGCAAAGCCAAAGGACCCAGGTTCCATTCCCCAGGACCCACATAAACCAGATGTACAAGGTAGCATAGGCATCTGGAGTTCATTTGCAACAGCTAGAGGCCCTGGAGCATTCATTCTCTCTCTCTGCCTCTCTCTCTCTCAGCACTTGGGAGGCAGAGGTAGGAGGATCACCATGAGTTTGAGGCTACCCTGAGACTACATAGTGAGTTCCAGGTGAGCCCGGGCTAGAGAGAAACCCTACCTTGAAAAACCAAAAATGAAAAAAAAATAAATAAATAAATAAATATTTTCAGGGCTGGAGAGATGGCTTAGCAGTTAAGGCATTTGCCTGCGAAGCCAAAGGACCAAGGTTCAATTACCCCAGGACCCACGTAAGCACAAGGGGTACATGCATCTGGAGTTCGTTTGCAGTGGCTAGAGGCCATGAGGTGCCCATTCTCTCTGTCTCTCTTCTCTCTCTCTTTCTCTGCTTGCAAATAAATAAATAAAATAAAATTTAAAAATTCAGGTTGGGGATGTAGCTCAGTGATAGAACATTTGCTTAGCTTGTGAGAGGCCTTAAGTACAATCCCTAGCATTGAAAGGTTTTTTTTTTTTTTTAAAAAAAAAAAAAAAGAAAAAAAAGCATAAAAGCCAGGCATAGTGGTGCACTCCTTTAATCCCAGCAGAGGCAGAGGTAGGAGGATCACTGTGAGTTTGAGGCTACCCTAAGACTACATAGTGAATTCCAGGTTAGCCTGAGCTACAGTGAGATCCTACCTCGAAAAACAAAAAAAAAAAGAAAAGAAAAGAAGAAGAAGAAGAAGAAGAAGTTTTTTATCCCAGAGGGTAAGCATTTATGTCCACTTTATCTTCTCTTCCTGATTCTAAAATAACTCTGAAAATATCCAAATCATTGCCTGGGAGATGTGGCTCCATAAGGCGTAGCTCTCCCAAGCTGCACAGTGTCTCAGAGCAAGTGTCTCCACGTGCACAGGGAGGCCTGCCCCTCCTAGTACTAGTTACGTGTAGGATTCGCGTCTCAGCTTCACTATCAGTTGCCTAGCTAAGTGCTACCTAATAGCATGGTCTGCAAAAAGGCTAGCTTTTGCTGATGGCCACACACGGGATTCCCCCCACTCCAGGAATAGGATGTGGGTGGCCAGATATCCGGATCCTACTACTGGGGCCTCCCCGCCCTTTGGTGCCTTCTTCCATCTCCAGTGCCACATCATCGCCTCCCGCATCTGTAGTGGGGAATGTTGAATGTACTCCCTTCTCTCCCTCTTAAAAACTCATGCCATCTGGAAACCTCTCTTCCAGCCTCTCTCTCTCTTTCTCTCTGCTTGGCCACCCAAGCATCCTGACTTTCCCATAAACGCTGCCGCCCCCAGTCTTCCCTATTAGGCCTGCCAAGACACAAGGCTATTTTTACCCCATTCTCTTCCCAGGCCACAGACCTCTGCAGACCTGAGAGAGGAGACCTCTGCTTTCCTCCAGCAGCAGCGGCCCTATTCCCTCACCCCTACCTGGGACATCTGTGCTGTAGATCAAGGGAGTTCTGCAAGTCCAACTCCACCCCACACGCTAAAAGTTCTCTCTTACCCCTGAGTTCCTCCCAGGGTGGGAACCAGTTTGGTTCTTAGTTACTTCCCCTCTGGGCTGGGGTTCAACTTAAGCCACTCTTTCTACCTCATCTATCTGTACCCCTCACTGGCCCTGGCTTGGTAAGATGCAGTAAAAACTATCTTGTGTGGGCCTGGAGAGATGGCTTAGTGGTTAAGCGCTTGCTTGTGAAACCTAAGGACCCCAGTTCAAGGCTCGATGCCCCAGGACCCATGTAAGCCAGATGCACAAGGTAGTACATGCATCTGGAGTTCGTTTGCAGTGGCTGGAGACCCTGGCATGCCCATCCTCTCTCTATCTATCTGCCTCTTTCTCTCTCTGTCTGTTGCTCTCAAAAAAAATAAATATATATTTTTTAAAACTATCTTGTGTTAGACAAGTGTGATGGCTCACAAATTTGTGTGTGTGTGTGTGTGTGTGTTTTTCAAGTAGGGTCTCACTCTAGCCCGGGCTGACCTGGAATTCACTCTGTAGTCTCAGGTTTGGCCTGGAATTGACAGCGATCCACCTACCCCTGCCTTCTAAGTGTTGGCATTAATGGCATGCGCCACCACGCCCAGCTTGGCTCACACTTTTAATCCCAGCACTTAGGAAGCTGAGGTAGAAGTATTGCTATGAGTTCAAGGTCAGCATGGGCTAGAGTGAGACCCTGCTTAAAAAAAAAAAGAGGCTGGGCATGGTGGTGCACTCGGGAGGCAGGTAGGAGAATCACTGTGTGTTTGAGGCCACCCTGAGATTACATAGTGAATTCCAGGTCAGCCTGGATTAGAGTGAAACCCTACCTCGAAAAAAAAAAAGCTGGAGAGAAGTCTTAGAAGTTAAGGTGCTACTTGCCTGCAAAGCCTAAGGTCCCAGGTTCAGTTCCCCAGTACTCACATAAGCTAGATGCACATAGCGGTGCATGGATCTGGGGTTCCTTGGTAGTGGCTAGAGGCCCTAGTATGCCCATTCCCTCTCTCTTTCTCTATGCCCCTTTCTCTTTCTAAAATAAATAAATAAATAATAATAAATATTTTAAAAAGCTGGGTGTGGTGGCACATGCCTTTAATCCCAGCACTTGGGAGGCACAGGTAGGAGGATTGCCATGAATTTGAGGCCACCCTAAGACTACATAGTGAATTCCAGATCAGCCTGAGCTAGAGTGAGACCCTACCTTGGAAAACCAAAATACACACACATTCACACACACACACAGACACATTTTTAAAAATAAAATCTTTGTTTTTTTTTTTTTTGAATTCCAGGTCAGCCTGAACTAGAGTCCCACCTCTGGTCCAAAAAAATAAAATAAAATAAAATAAAATAAAATAAAATAAAATAAAATAAAATATTTGGGCCGGGCATGGTGGCGCACTCCTTTAATCCCAGCACTCGGGAGGCAGAGGTCCTCACCTCTGCTTCAAGGCCACCCTGAGACTACATAGTTAATTCCAGGTCAGCCTGGGCCAGAGTGAGACCCTACCTCAAAAAACCAAAAAATAAAATAAAATAAAATATTTGAAAAAAAATCATCTTGTGAGTGTCCCTCACCCCACCTACTACTGCCAATGCCAGAAAGCAAAAGGATGGGACCAAGGGATGCCACTCTTCTCTGCAGAGAAGTCCCAATACCTATCCTTCTCTCAGAATCTCCCACTTCTGGCACAGGAAGTTTACCAGGACAGTCAGAGTGAAAAAGCCACCTATCCAAGCTCCTCATGATGACACTCTGTCACACTAAGCTCTAGGGAAGAGAGCTGGCTTGCTGCCTTTCCAGGGTCAGGAAAGGTCTCAAAACCATGTCACATGTAACACCCACTCCCCATTCTGCTGCCCCTAAGCAGTTACATTAAGTAGAAACAGTTATTTTTATTTTTTTTTTCAAGGTAGGATCTCCTTTTAGCCCAGGCTGACCTGCATCTCACTCCATAGTCCCAGGCTGGCCTCGAACTCACAGTGATCCTCCTACCTTTGCCTCCTGAGTGCTGGGATTAAAAGCATGCCCACCACATGCACACAGGTGGAAACAGTTCTAAATAAACATTTTTTCACTGTAAATTTGGTAAATTGGGGTAGGGACAAGCTATGCCTCCCAGGCTGGCTGGTCTCAAATTTACAATCCGGCTGCCTTGGCATCTGGAGTGTTGGGTTTACAGGCATGCACCAGCACAGGCAAAACTTGTCAAAGGCCAAGAAAAGGCCTCTTGAATGAGATCCCTTAGCAGTGAGAACAGGAGGAAGCATTTCTGCCTCTGTCCCATCTCCTCACAAAGGTGCCAGCTAACCTCCCAATCTCTCTTGGTTCCTCTTAGACCAAGCCAAACACCACCCCCTTCTCTCCCCTCCCCATGGAAAGTCACTCCGAACCAGCGAACCAGCGTGACCAGGCCCCATAGCAATCAGTGACCCTAACTCCTGACCAAGGCCCTTGCAGGCAGGGGATGTGGGCAGTCTAGCCTTCCTGTTCTTTCCATTCCCTTCAGTAGCATAAACTAACCCTTAGGGCTCTCAAGATCCTGTCTCCTGGAGGTGGAAGCATCCATCAAGTTGAATCAAGGCCTGTGGGAAGTTTGGTGGGGGAGAGAGGCCGGGCTAAACCCATTCCAGCGCAGAGAAAGATCACCAACCCTTCCCCTAATATTCACTCCTATTTGGGTCAGGCAAGGGGAATAGAAGGGCAAGGTAGCAATGAGAATTCTTAACCTCTGCAAGAGTTATGATATAAAAATCTACATTTATATCCAGGCTGGAGGAATGAGGAGAGGTGCGAAGGAATCATCAGGCCACCCGGGTGGAGCCTGGGGTATGCCAGCCTCCTCCAGCTCGCGCCTCCTCCGCTCCGCTCCGCTCGGGACACCGCCCCCGCTGCGGGGGCGATTCACCGCGCCCAGACCATCCCCCTCCCACCAGCCCCCCTTGCACTCCTAACGCCCACCCCTTCCCGCCCCACCCTCTTCCAGGAGGACAAGGGCGCCCGGGTACTTGGGTGTCCCCAAGGGCCTGCAAAGGCCTGGAGGCCAGGGACAGATCGCTGCCTGGGAACGTGCGTGGGCAGCAGAGGCTGGTACGGGGGCGTGGGGTCGGGTGATGGGGGGCTGGAGGTCGCTTCCCTCGCTTGGCGCTGTCCCTGCCCCGGTGCGTGCCTGAGCCCTGAATCACTCTCTATATTGGGCCCGCAGCACCAGAGGCCCCAGGCCCGGGCCCTGCCACCAGTGTCCACTTACAACTGGGGGGCTCTCCAAAGACCTCCCGAGATTCCTGGTATTCCCCCCCCCCAAAAAAAAATTACTTGTCCCCAAGTACTAAGGCAGAGATTCCCCTAGGAGCAGCCTGCAAAGGGCAGCGTTCCCTAGTCCAGCCCACCAGAGTTCCGCTAAGGGGGTTGGTGACTTGGGAGGGAGGGAGGGACCTGGGCTGGGTGGGGAGGCGCTGGGCGGCGCTCGGTGTGGATCGTGTCCCCAGGGGTGTCCCCGCCGTTTCCCCGACCCCACCCGAACTAGGCTCGCTGGAAGGAGGGTGGATCCTCTGGTTGCTCCGGGTCAGGTTGGCCGGAGAGGTCTCCAGGTCTTCCCTGTCCACCGCGCTCAGTGACCCTAACCGGGGTGCCCAGGAGTTTAGGGCGCGGTCTGTCCGGCGGGCTCACCTGATAGATCATGACTTTGAAGTTGCGGCGGCGCAGCAGCTCGGCCTCGTTGACCTCGAGCTTCTTAATCTGGCCGGCCTGACGCTCCAGGCTCCCGCGCACGGTCTTCACGTTCACGCTGACCTTGCGCACCTTCTCCAGGAGTTTGCTCACCGTGTTGCTGGTGGTGGCGTGCGCCTTGCCCAGCTTGCTCAGCTCGCCCTGGATGCTCTGCACGGCGCCTTCCATCTCCGCCTGCCGCTCCTCCAGCTGGGCTTGGGTCAGCTGGATCTGGTCCACGGCTCCGATGATCTTATCCAGGAGACTCAGCACTAGCACACCGTTCACCTGGTCCGACTTGATCAACTCTTCGGAGCCGGTCCCCGACGGTTCCTCGGTGGCCGGAGCCCTTCCAGCCGTGGTTTCCTCCGTGTCTTCGGTGGTGGCATCTGGGAACCCGGAAAACGGCCGCTCGACGATGTGGAGCGTGACGTCCTCCATGGCTTACCCGGGAGCCGATGCGGGGCCGGCCGGGTGGAGCTGGAGACCGGGCGAGAAGGAGGAGCGAGCGAGAGAGAAGGGAAAAGCAAGCGAACGGGGAGCCCGGAGCCGAGGAAACTCGAGCCACGTCCGTGCGCACCGGGACGCTGGCCAGGACTGTGGGTGCGCGCGCGGCCCCGGGCTCCCAGGCCAAACCCCGAGGCTCGCTGTCCATTGGCTGGCCCCACCCCAGAAAGGGAGGGAACCGGGGCAGAAGGGGGAGACCGATGAAGGGGGGGGTCAGCGGAGGGGAGACCTAAGAGCCCAGCGCCCCACCCTGCCCAGATGGTTGGAATAGTTGGAGCGGGAGACCAGGGCCCCCCTGGGCAGCGGAGGCGGCAGGAACGGGACTGGGGCCTAGGAATGTGAGCTGGGGAGAGGAATCAGGTCCTTAGAATGTACTCTACTTTTCCTCTAGCTCTTTCTTTTTCCTTTTTTTTTTTTTTTTTCATCCACAAACCCAGCCTTTTAAGATCAAGCTGAGATTCAAGTGGACCTTGAGATTAGGCAAAATGTTGCGTTTGTCTGCGCCTACTATCCTTGTAGGACCCGTCCCTCCGTATACAATCTTTTTTTGTTTTGTTTTGTTTTGTTTTGTTTTGTTTTGTTTTTCGAAGTAGGGTTTCACTCTAGTTCAGGCTGGCCTCGAACTCACGGCGATCTTCCTACCTCTTCCTCTTGAGTGCTGGGATTAAAGGCATGCGCCACCACGCCCCGATCCGCATGCAATCTTTTTTTTTTTTTTTTGGTTTTGCAAGGTAGGGTCTCACTCCAGGCTGACCTGGAATTAACTATGTAGTCTCAGGGTGGCCTCGAACTCTCAGTGATCCTCCTACCTCTGCCTCCCGAGTGCTGGGACTAAAGGCGTGCGCCACCACGCCCGGCTACATGCAATCTTTTTGCAAAGAGGCCTCCGGAGTACCACCATCTGTACAATGAGTTACTTGTCCATATCCCACAAGCTTGGTTGTAGAAAGGAGGAGTGAAGTTTATGTCACGAAGTGGTCCTCTAGCTTGCCGCATGAATTATGGGAACAAAGCGGGAGCAGGATGGGAAATAAGAGAGAAAGTAGGGTTGGGGAGATTTCTCAGTGGTTAAAGGCACCTGTTTGCAATGCCTGCCAACATGGGTTCAATTCTCTGGTACCCACATAAAGCCAGATGAGAGAGAGACAGACACAGAGAGAGAAAGAGGCAGACAGAGAGTGAGTATGGGAGGGCCAAGGCCTCCTGCCACTCAAATTAACTCCAGATTTACATGTGTAGTGGGCAATTGAATCCAGATCATCAGACTTTGCAAGTAAGTACCTTCAACTGCTGAGCCATCTCTACAGCACAAAATATTTTATTTATTTATTTTTTTAATTTTGGAGAGAGACGCAGAGAGAGATAGAGAGAGAGAGAGGGAGGGAGATAGAGATGGGCGCATCAGCAGTCTCTCAGCTGCTGTGAACGAAATCCAGATGTGTGCGCCCCCTTGTGGGCAAGTGTGGCATTGCGCCCTTGCGTCACTTTGCATCTGGCTAAACGTGGGATTTGGAGATTGGAACCGCTGGAGATTGGAACCGCTGGAGATTGGAACCAGCGTTCTTAGGCTTAGCAGGCAGGCGCCTTAACCGCTAAGCCATCTCTCCAGCCCGACAGCACAAAATATTTTTAAATGTTATTTATTTATTTATGAGAGAAAGGCAGAGAGAGAGAAAGAATGAATGGGCCCAGCAGGGCTTCTCTCTGCAAATGAATTCCAGACACATGTGCCACCATTTACATTTGGCTTATGTGGGTACTGGGTAATCAAACCTGGGTCCTTAGGTTTTCTTAGGCAAGCATCTTAACCACTAAGCCATCTCTCCAAGCCCTATTTAAAAAAAAAAAAAAAAAAAAAAAAAAAAAAAATCTTTAATCCCAGCCCAGAAGTAGGAGGATCACTGTGAGTTCGAGACCATCCTGTTCCCTGAGCTACCTTTAATCCCAGTTCCCAGAAGCCCAGAAGTAGGAGGATCACTGTGAGTTCGAGACCATCCTGAGACTACAGAGTGAATTCCTGAGCTAGTGAATTCCTGAGCTACAAAAAAAAAAAAAAAAAAAAAAAAAAAAAAAAAAGTAAAGCACAGTTCCCATACCTTTATCGTGAGAGGATCCTACCATCCTGAAAACAAAAAACCTTGAAAACCAAAAAAAAAAAAAAAGAAAGCCCTTTGAGCTTTGAGGTTTTGAGGTCACCTCTCATCTCTCTCTAACATCACCTTTCCCTGTGTCTCCTTCCCATGGAAGTCTAGTTGACACCAAGCTCAGAGAGTGGGACCTATAGATCCCAGAGACCAGTTAAACAATTAGGCAGATCATGGAATCCCACCACCTTATCTGACAAAGAGAGGAGGGCCAAGAGAAGACAAGTATCTTGCCAGGGGACACTTGCAGGTTGGCACTGGCACTTGGCCCCAGGTCTCTAGATTCCTGCTCCCCTCCCTTGCGCTCTTCTCTTGGGCACTCCTGACCTTCCATTGAGGAATGACCACTCTACCAGTGCTGACATGAGAAAGAGATAGAGAACGGGCATGCCAGGATTTCTAGCCACTGCAAAGGAATTCCAGACACATGTGCCACCATTTACATGTGGGTACTGGGTAACTGAACCTGGGTCCTTAGGTTTCGCAGGCAAACGCCTTAACCACTAATGCATTTCTCCAGCCCTTTTGAGCCTGCTGGCATGAGAATTAACTGATCCGTAGTTCCTCCATGACGGATGTTAAGAAGCAGGAAGGCCCAAGGAGAGTCCTTAGCACAGAAGTTTGGAAACAGAGGCTGTCCATCTGGTGCTCAGTGCAAGGCAGGCACAGGCCTGTGAGTCCCTGGAGCAGTCCCAGCTCCCTTTCCCACAGAGACAAACCTTTTCCCTGCTTAGGAAACCAGGCTTGGGGTTCCCCAGCTGGCTGGGCTCGGCAAAAGGTCACTTCTAGCCTGGTATCCACTATCATGAGGAAGAATGAAAAACTGCTCTGTGGGGACCCCAGTGTCATCAATCCAGTCAGAGAACCCACGAATTCATAAAGGGGCTAGAGAGCTCCGTGTGGGACATAGTGCTTTAAGGACCATTGACTGAGATTCTCCATACAACATTCCAGTAGCTGTTTCCTCAGAAACAAATGGCTTTTTCATTTGAGGCTCAGGAAGAGTGAACTGTTCCATAAAATTGTATACTATATGCACACATAGTTACTAAAACTGGCAGGTTTGCCAACTTAAAAATATATATATTTGGGGCCAGGTGTAGTGGTGCATGTCTTTAGTCCCAGCACTTAGGAGGCAGAGGTAGGAGGATTGCTGTGAGTTCAAGGCCAGCCTGGGACTACAGAGTGAATTCTAGGTCAGCCTTGGCTAGAATGAGATCCTACCTCGAAACACCCCCCCCCAAAAAAAAAGAAAGAAAAAAGAAAGTTTCTGCACATATGAGCTGGGTATGGTACTATACAACAGTAATGCCAGCATTGGGAGGTAGAGGCTGGAAGATTGAGTTTGAGTCCAGCCTGGGCTATCTGGCAAGACCCTGCTAGGGACAGAGGGAGGGAGCGAGGGAGGAACAGAGAGAGAGAGAACATGAATTTGTACTAATGTGATTTTATATATATCTCAGTACTTTTGTGTGTTTGTGTGTGTGCTGGTGAATGTATGTGTGTGCATTTGGAGGCCAGAGGACAACAACCTCAGGTGTCATATTCAGAAATGATGTCACCTTTTGGAGACAAGGGCTCTGACTGGCTGGACAGTGAGCCCCAGGGATCTGCCTATCTCTGCCTTACCAGTGCTGGTTTTACAGCCACACGCCACTACAGCCAACTCTTTTTTTGTGGGGGTTCGAGGTAGGGTCTCACTCTGGCCCAGACTGAATTCACTCTAGTCTCAGGCTGGCCTCAAACTCACAGCAATCCTCCTACTTCTGACTCCCTAGTGCTGGGATTAAAGGTGTGCGCCACCATGCCCGGCCTAAGTCTTGTATGTACATTAGGAGCTTGAACTCAGGTGCTCATGCTTGCAAAATATGCACTTATTTTTAAAAATATATTTCACTTATTTGCAAACAGAGAGAGAGAGAGAGAGAAGCAGAGAGAGAATGGGTGGACCAGGACCTCAGTCACCACAGAGAAACTTCAGATGCGTTCACCACTTTGTGCATTTGGCTTTAGGTGGGTACTGGGAAATTGAATCTGGGTCACTAGGCTTTACAGGCAAGCTCCTTAACCCCTGAGCCATCTCTTCAGCTAGCACTTAAAATTTTTTTTTTTGAGGTAGGGTCTCATTCTAGCCTGGTTGACCTGAAACTTACTCTGTAGTCCCAGAGTGTCCTTGAACTCACAGCAATCCTCCTACCACTGTCTCCCAAGTGCTGGCTTTACAGGAGTGTAACACTGCACCTGGCTATTTTAAAATATTTTTGTTTATTATTTATTTGTAAGGAGAGAGAGAGAGAGAGGAGACTGGGTGCATCAGCGCCTCCTGCCACTGCAAACAAACTCCAGACACTTGTGCCACTTTGTGCATCTGGCTTTATGGGGGTATTGGGGAATCAAACCTGGGCTATGAGGCTTTGCAAGCAAGTGCCTTTAACCACTGAGATATGGCTCCAGACTCCCAGCACTCACAATTTATTTATTTATTTATTTATTTATTTATTTATTTATTTATTTGCAAACATAGAGGGGGAGAA
Source organism: Orientallactaga sibirica (assembly GCA_036365145.1). Classification (NCBI taxonomy): domain Eukaryota; kingdom Metazoa; phylum Chordata; class Mammalia; order Rodentia; family Dipodidae; genus Orientallactaga; species Orientallactaga sibirica. The sequence continues at coordinate 26,364,524 of JAEOAD010000013.1, read as the reverse complement.
GAGGAAAGGAAAGATTATGGGCATACCAAGACCTCTTGCTACTGCAAACTCCAGGTGCATGCACCATTTTGTACATCTGGCTGTATATAGGTACTGGGGAATCAAACCCAGGTCTACAGACTTTGCAAGCAAGCACCTTGAGCCACTGAGCCATCTCCCCAGCCCACAAGATAAGCGCTTTACCAAGTGAGCTATCTCCTCCCTAACCCCAATACTTTTCCTTTCTTCAGTTATTAATATTTCTTATAATTGTTCCATGTAGAGCTACCTTGCTTTCCAACATAGTTGTACTAGATTTATTTAACCAGTTCCCTATAAATGGACGTTTGCACATTACAGATTAAATGGGAATTTTCCTGGTTGGTTGGTTTTTGTGGCTACATGCTTGAGAAGGAATTAAGTCAACACCATTCTGGCTTTCCTACCAGGAAAGTACTCTGTTCCACTGCTTCCAAAAGGAATGCAAGAATTTGTGGATGAGTCAAGTTGTGTCCCAGGGACAGTCCGATGAATACATCTCTAACTCATCTGATGCCTCTTTTGCAAAAGCGCCCTACCCCTGGGTAGCTAAGTTGCAAAATTGTCCACATAAGCAAGTTTCTCTCAATTCTTCAAATTAAATACCAACTAAATCCAACAGGGGGCGTGCTGAGCCTCGTGTTCGCCAAAGGACTCTTAGGCGTGGAGCAAAATACGTTTCTCTCCATTTCGGTGGAAGGAAGCAGTTTCCCTTCCTCTGTGGTTCCTTTCAGGGTTGACGGTTTCACTTCCATCGCTCACTCACGCGGCTCTTCCGTAGGTTTTGGCTGCTGACAAAGAGTCCACACAGAAGGGATAATAATGTTAAAGCAAACGTTTCCTTTGATACCAGGATGCAACCCTTTCAAAGATTAGGATTAGCAGGGCGTGGTGGCGCACACCTTTAATCCCAGCATTCGGAAGGCAGAGGTAGGAGGATAGTCGTGAGTTCGAGGCCAGCCTGAGACTGAATCCCAGGTCAGCCTGGGCTAGGGCGAAACCCTACCTCAAAAAACAAGCAAGGAAGGAGGGAGGGAGGGAGGGAGGGAGGGAGGAAGGAAGGAAGGAAGGAAGGAAGGAAGGAAGGAAGGAAGGAAGGAAGGAAGGAAGGAAGGAAGGAAGGAAGGAAAGAAAGAAAGACTAGGATCTTCCAGTAGTCTATTGCAATCCTCCAATCAAGCATTTGTCCAAGAAATAGTATTTACCATAAACTAGCAACTAGGCTGGGGATTTAATAAGACTCCTTGTGTAGCAAGAGCAACAGATGCATAAATAGTCTCTGTTAAAACTAAACCTCCTGGCCGGGCGTGGTGTCCCACGCCTTTAATCCTAGCACTCGGGAGGCAGAGGTAGGAGGATTGCAGAGAGTTCGAGGCCACCCTGAGACTACATAGTGAATTCCAGGTCAGCCTAGGCCAGAGTGAGACCCTGCCTCGCAAAACCAAAATAAATAAATAAATAAATAAATAAATAAATAAATAAATAAATAAATAAATAAATAAGACTGGAGAGATTGCTTAGTGGTTAAGACACTTGCCTAGTAAAGCCAAAGCATCCAGGTTCGATTCCCCTAGACCACCCATGTAAGTCAGATGCACAAGGGGGCACATGTGTCTAGAGTTCATTTTCAGTGGCTAGAGGCCCTGGAGCACCCATTTTCTCTCTCTCTCTCTGTCTCTCTCTCTCTTTTTTTTTTTTTTTTTTTTTTTTTTTTTTTTTTTTGGTTTTTCGAGGTAGGGTCTCACTCTGGTCCAGGCTGACCTGGAATTAACTATGTAGTCTCAGGATGGCCTCGAACTCACGGCGATCCTCCAACCTCTGCCTCCCCAGTGCTGGGATTAAAGGTGTGTGCCACCACGCCCGGCTTCTCTGTCTCTCTTCTCTCAACTTCTCTCTCTCTCTGCTTGCAAATAAATAAATAAATACATTTTTTTAAATTTTTTGAGGTAGGGTCTCACTCTGGCTCAGGCTGACCTGGAATTCACTATGTAGTCTCAGGGTGGCCTCGAACTCTCGGTAATCCTCCTACCTCTGCCTCCCGAGTGCTGGTATTAAAGGCGTGCGCCACTACACCCAGATAAATAAATAAAAAATTTAAAAATAAAGAAAGAAGGCTGGAGAGATGGTTTGTAGTTAAGGCATATGCCTGCGAAGCCTAAGGATCCATGTTCGATTCTCCAGGTAGCACGTAAGCCAGATGCACATGGTGGTGCATGCATCTGAAGTTCGTTTTCAGTGGATGGAAGTCCTGGTGTGCCCATTCTCTCTCTCTCCCTCTCTCTCTCTCTCTCTCTCTCTGTCTAATAAATAAATAAAAATAAATCGTTTTTAAAAATAAAGGGGGGCTGGAGATATGGCTTAGCAGTTAAGGCACCTGCCTCCTAAACCTAATCACCCGGTTCCAATCTCCAGGTCCCACGTTTAGCCAGATGCAAAGTGACGCAAGGGCGCAATGCTGCACTTGACCACAAGGGGGCGCACACATCTGGATTTCGTTCACAGCAGCTGAGAGACTGCTGGCGCGCCCATCTCTTATCTGTCTTCCTCTCCCTCTCTCTCTGTCTCTCTTCAAAAAAAAAAAAAACAGAGTCATGGGCTGGAGAGATGGCTTAGCAGTTAAGGTGCATGCCTGCAAAGCCTAAGAATGCCCGTTTGATTCTCTACGTCCCACATTTAGCCAGACGCAAAAGTGATGCAAGGATGCAATGTTGCCCGTGTGCACAAGGGGTGCATGCATCTGGAGTTCATTCACAGCAGCTGAGTGGCCACTGGCACACCCATTCTCTCTCTCTCTCAAATTAAAAAAAAAAAATGAGACAGGTCAGCCTGATCTATAGTGAAACCTTACCTCAAAAATAAAGAAAGAGGGCTGGAGAGATGGCTCAGCAGTTAAGGAGCATGCCTGCAAAGCCTAAGGACCCTGGCTCGATTCTCTAGGTCCCACGTAAGCCAGATGCACAAGAGGGCACACATGTCTGGAGTTTGTTTGCAGTGGCCAGAGGCCCTGGCGTGCCCATTCTCACTCTTCCTCTCTCTCTCTTTCCCTCTCTCTGTCTCTAATAAATAAATAAATAAAAATAAAATCTTTAAAATCTTTTTTTAAAAAGAAAGAATGGTAAAAGAAAGAGAGAGAGAGAGAGGGAGGGAGGGAGAGAGGGAGGAAGGAAGGAAGAAAGTGGGTTGGTGAGATAGCTTAGTGGTTAAGGCATTTCCTGTAAAGCTAAAGCCAGATGCACAAAGTGGTATATGCATATGGAGTTCGTTTGCAGTGCCTGGAGGCCCTTGTGTGCCCATTCTCTCTCACTCTCAAATAAATAAATAAAAATAAAATATAAAAAAAGATAAAGGCTGGAGAGATGGCTTAGGGATTAAGGCACCTGCCTCCTAAGCCTAAGAACGCTGGTTCCAATCTCCAGCGGTTCCAATCTCCAGGTCCCACGTTTAGCCAGATGCAAAGTGACACAAGGGTGCAATGCCGCACTTGACCACAAGGGGGCGCACGCATCTGGATTTCGTTCTCAGCAGCTGAGACTGCTGGCCCACCCATCTCTGTCTTCCCCCCCCCTCTCTCTCTCTCTCTCTGTCTCTCTCTGTGTCTCTCTCCAAAAAATAAAAATAAAAAAGATAAAAAAACCAGTGTGGTGGTGCACACCTTTAAATCCCAGCACTCTGGAGGCAGAGGTAGGAAGATCACTGTGAGTTCAAGGTCACCCTGAGACTACATAGTGTATTTCAGGTCAACCTGGGCTAGTGTGAGACCCTGCCTCGGAAAACAAAAAAACAATAACAAAAACAAGGCAGGCATGGTGGCTCATGCCTTTAACCCCCACACTTGGGAGGCTGAGGTAGGAGGATTGCTGTGAGGCTAGCCTGAGACTAATTCCAGGTCAGCTCGGGCTAGAGTAAGACCCTACCTCAAAAAAAAAAAAAAAAAAAAAAAAAATAAATAAATAAATAACTCAAACAAAAAGGGAGGAAGGGGAAGAATAGGAGAAAAGAAACTAACATAGCATCTTGGGAAGGTGGTGGGAATGGGCTCACAGGGTGAAGAGCTGTCTCCGGGTAGAAAGGAAAAGGTCTTCACAACCCCAGGAACAACATGAGGGATGAAAGTTCACGGTGGAATAATTGAACATTGCTCATCCCCTCTCATCACCTGCGCTTGGTTTTAGCAGTTCACATTTAGGGAGATGCAGCACCCCAGCTGGGAGTGATCCCAGAGAGTCCGTGTGTTTGTTAAAAATAAACCACTGGGACAGATGATGACTAGATAAACAAAGATCAGCCCTCAGCAGCTGGCTCACAGCTGCCCCAAACAGCTGGCGTGAGTCTTTTTCACCAGCGTTGTGAACACCATTCTTGTCTCTCTGCTAAATATGAAAAATACTTTAGACTTTTGTATATTTTTCTTTACTGTGACTCCAAAATAGATATTGGAAGACTGGGAATGTAGCTCAATTGATGAGTATTCTTCTAGCATGTTCAAAGCCCTGGGTTCAATCCCCAGCCCTCATAAACTGGGTGTGGTGTTGCAGACCAGAAATCTCAGCAGCGGGGAGATGAAGACAGGAAGCTCTGAAGTTCAAGATCATCCTTGGTGGTAAAACCTTATTGCTGAAGGGCTGGAAAGATGACTTAGCAGTTAAGGTGCTTACCTGCAAAGCCTAAGGACTCTCCAGGTCCCACGTAAGCCAGATGCACATGGTGGTGCATGAGTCTGGAATTCTGTTGAAGAGGCTAGAGGCCCTAGCACACCCATTTCTCTCTCTCTCTCTCTCTCTCTCTCTTCTCTCTCTGTCTCAAATAAATAAATAAATACATATAAATATAAATCATAAAATATTTAACAAGAACAACAACAAAAAAAACCTTATTGCTGAAGACATCTCATGCTTGGGCTGCAAGGTCACCTAGAAATCAGGCTGGGGCTGAGCTGAAAACCTCCTCCCTGCAGATTAGCTGACAGAAAGCTGAAAAAAGCTATGCTGCATGCAGCCCTATGGGGGAGAGAGAGGTCATCAGTGGAGGCAAACAGCATGGACACTGCAAGCCTTAAATTGGGCCAGCCAGGCCAAATGAGCCAACAGCTACAACAGTAGCATATCTGTTATGGGGGAAATCAGCCACTCTCTAACTGGACTAGAGGCCTGCTCCACAGGAGGGAATATATGCCTGATACTGAAAATCTATAACAGGGGAAGTCATGAACCCTAGGGGTGTCACGTCTGCTGGTATCTAGGTAAATGTATATATTATGCTCACCAAACTGCCCTGTAATCACTTCTTTTAATGTTCATAGCCATATCTTAATGCTACTCTTACTTTTGGGTTAGAGAAACTTCTCTTTTCAGATGGCGGTGACCCCTGGGATGACTCAAAAGGCACCACAGTGCTGAGAAGAAGTGACAGAGGAGAGCTCAGCACTGAAACATCGTTGTCACACCTTCCAAGGCTCAGGGTCCATTGAAGAAGTGGTGATGGAAAGAATTTAAGAGCCAAAGGAAGACTAGGACTGCTTACAATGCACTCTTCGAGATACAAAATGACCTGGATAGCCATGACCTCACAATGCGTGGTACTACCTATACAGGACCCTCATAATAGGAGGAAAAGATGATATCAAACTAAAAGAGAAAGCCGGGCGTGGTGGCGCATGCCTTTAATCCCAGCACTTGGGAGGCAAAGGTAGGAGGAGCTCTGTGAATTTGAGGCCACCTTGAGACTACATAGTGAATTCCAGGTCAGCCTGAGGTAGAGTGAGACCCTCCCTCGGAAAAAAAAAAAAAAAAAAAAAAAAAAAAAAAAAAAAAGGTGGGAGTGGCCTTTAATCCCAGCACTCAGGAGGCAGAGGTAGGAGGATCACCATGAGTTTGAGGCCACCCTGAGACTGCATAGTGAATTCCAGGTCAGCCTGAGCTGCAGTGAGACCTACTTTGAAAAACCAAAAATAAAAATAAAAAACCCACCAAAACTAAGGATGTTGGAAGGATGAAATACGTTCCTGTCTGTGAGGGAACAAACCAGGACAGTTGACACAGGAATGGTGGCAAACAAAATACACAGTGCTCTGTTTCCCTCCCTGGAACGTGTCAAGAGCAGGTGTTCTAGACTATTTCTGACAAACCCATTCTGTTGTACATAAGCAGAGGCCCCTTCCTTTCAACCTTTCAACTGTTTGGAACTAAAACGGAATCTTTGGAAGAAGCCACTTGCTGTTGAAGTGTTCAACAGCTGGACATATTTTAGCAAAGCCAGTGTGCGGAGCTTGCTCCCTTTCCCAGGAAACAGTGTTTCCATGTCACAATGTAACAGAAGAGGAAGCGTGTGAACTCTTGTTGGGGTACATTCCTCCTGCTTCAATAAGGTTTCCGCGTGTCCATTGTGCTCTGGGGGGAAGAATCCAGCTGTGAGTGGGTGGAGTGACTCATCCCCCCCCCCCCCCGCAGACACATTCCTAGGAATTCCTGGGGCTTCTGATCAGTGTGGAAGGGCAAGCAGCCCAGGCTCTGTGCTGATCAGTTCTGTACTTTGAACATGTAATGGTTTTCTCATGGGCTGATGTTAAAAGAGGCAACTGAACTGCTCAGATAACTCATGTCCCAAACCTTGAAGTGTTTACAGGTGGTTAAGAATGGTCACTTAGGGCTGGAGAAATGGCTTAGCGGTTAAGGCGTTTGCCTGCCAAGCCACAGGATCCCGGTTCGATTCTCCAGGACCCACGTAAGCCAGATGCACAAGGGACACATGCATCTGGAGTTCGTTTGCAGTGGCTAGAGGCCCTGGTGTGCCCATTCTCTCTGTGTCTGCCTCTCTTCTATCTCTCTCTCTCTGCTTGCAAATAAATAAATAAAATTAAATTAAAAAAAAAAAAAAGAATGGTCACTTAGCCGGGCGTGGTGAGCACGCCTTTAATCCCAGCACTGGGGAGGCAGAGGTAGGAGGATCGCCGTGAGTTCGAGACCACCCTGAGACTACATAGTTAATTCCAGGTCAGCCTGGACCAGAGTGAGACCCTACCTTGCAAAACCAAAAAAAAAAAAAAAAAAAAATAAAAAGTCACTTAGGAGCCAGGTGTGGTGGCGCACACCTTTAATCCCTGTGAGTTTGAGGCCACCCTGAGACTATATAGTGAATTCCAGATCAGCTGGAGAGAGACCCTACCGTGAAATACAAAATAAAACAGCCGGACATGGTGGCGCATGCCTTTAATCCCAGCACTCGGGAAGCAGAGGTAGGAGGATCACCATGAGTTTGTGGCCACCCTGAGAATACATAGTGAATTCCAGGTCAGCCTGGACGGAGTGAGACCCTACCACGAAAAACCAAAAAAAAAAAAAAAAAAAAAAAAAAAAAAAAAAGGAAAATAAATATAAAATGAAATAAAATCATAAAAATACATTTTCCTGGGTTGGAGGGATGGTTAAGCGCCTATGAAGCCTAAGGACTCCTGTTCGGGGCTCTATTCTCCAGTACCCATGTAAGCCAGATGCACAAAATGGCAAATACATCTGGGGTTTGTTTGCAATGTCTGGAGGCCCTGGTACGCCCATTTTTCTCTCTCTGTCTCTCTCTCTCTCAAATAAATAAAGAAAAATATTTAAAAGCACTACTTAAAAAAATGCATTTCCTTATCCTTTGAAATAATGACAACCTGATTTTTTTTTTTGCTGGGGTGGGAGTTCTAGTTCTAGGTAGAGTCTCACTCTAGCCCAGGCTGACCTGGAACTTACTATGTAGTCTCAGGGTGGCCTCAAACTCATGGTGATCCATCTACCTCTGCTTCTGGAGTGCTGAGATTAGAGGCATGGGTCACCACGCCTGGCACAACCTGTTCTATCTTACCACCTCTTAATATTTTTGTGTATTTTCTTTTTTCCAAAAAAAATGTTATTTATTTATTTATTTATTTGGTGTTTCAAGGTAGGGTTTCCCCGTAGCCTGGGCTGACCTGGAATTCACCATAAAATTTTTTGGGGGTCAGGTGTGGTGGTGCATGCCTTTAATACCAGCACTCGGGAGGCAAAGGTAGGAGGATTGCCATGAGTTCGAGGTCACCCTGAGACATAGTGAATTCCAGGTCAGCCTTGGTTACAGGGAAACCCTACCTCGAAACACCAAAAAAAAAAAAAAAAAAAAAAAAAAAGGCTGGAGAGATGGTTTATCAGTCAAGGTGATTTCCTGCAAAGGCTAAGGTCCCAGGTTCAATTCCCTAGTACCCATGTCAGCCAGCCAGATGCAAAAGGTGGCACATGTGTCTGGAGTTTGTTTGCAGTGACTAGAGACCCTGGCACATCCATTCTTTTCCCTTCTATCTGCCTCTCTCTACCTCTCAAATAAATAAAATAAAAAATTTTAAACATTTTTTAAATTTTATTTATTTTTGGAGAGAGACACAGAGAGAGAGAGAGACAGAGAGGGAGAGGGAGACAGATAGAGATGGGCATGCCAGCAGTCTCTCAGCTGCTGTGAACGAAATCCAAGATGTGTGCGCCCCTTGTGGTCAAGTGCGGCATTGTGCCCTTGCGTCACTTTGCATCTGGCTAAACGTGGGACCTGGAGATTGGAACCGGGTTCTTAGGCTTAGCAGGCAGGCGCCTTAACCGCTAAGCCATCTCTCCAGCCCAATAAAAAATTTTTAAATGTGGGATGAGTTGGGCATGGTGATGCATGCCTTTAATCCTAGCACATGGGAGGCCTACGTAGAAGGATCAATGTGACTCCCAGGCCATCCTGAGACTAAGTCCAGTCAGTCTGGGCTAGAACAAGACTCTCCTTTTTTTTTTTTTTTTTTTTAGAAAATAGCAACTTTTTAAAAAAAATTTTATTTTTATTGACAACTTCCTTAATTGTAGACACTATCCCATGTTATTTCCCTCCCTCCCCCCACTTTCCCCTTTGAAACTTCACTCTTCGTCATATCCCCTCCCCCTCTCAATCAGTCTCTCTTTTCAGTTTGATGTCATGATCTTTTCCTCCTATTATAATGGTCTTGTGTAGGTAGTATGAGGCACTGTGAGGTCATGGATATCCAGGCCATTTTGTATCTGGAGGAGCACGTTGTAAGGAGTCCTACTCTTCCTTTGGCTCTTACATTCTTCCGCCCCCTCTTCTGCAATGGACCCTGAGCCTTAGAAGGTAGGTTTGAGACTTTCAGTGCTGAGCACCCCTCTGTCACTTCTTCTCAGTACCATGGTGCCTTCTGAATCATCCCAAGGTTACCACTGTCTGAAAAGAGAAGCTTCTCCAACCAAAAGTGAGAGAAGCATCAATATATGAGTGTGGACATGAAAAGAAGTGCTTACTGGGCAGTTTGGTGAGCATAGTATATACATTTAGCGAGACTCCAGCAGACATTACAGCCTTAGGGCTCATGACTACCCCTTAAAAAAAAAAAAAAGCCGGGTGTCTTGGCGCACGCATTTAATCCCAGCACTGGGAAGGCAGAGGTATGAGGATTGCTGTGAGTTCGAGGCCAGCCTGAGACTGCATAGTGAATTCCAGGTCAGTCTGGGCCAGAACGAAACTCTACCTCAAAAAGCCAAAAATAAAAATAAAATAAAAATAAAATAAATAAATAAAAGCTGGGCATGGCAATGTATGCCTTTAATCTCCCAGCATTTGGAAGGCAGAGGTAGGATTGCTCTGCATTTGAGGCCATCCTGAGACTACATAGTGAATTCCAGGTGGACCAGAGTGAGAAAAAAAAAAAAGATCTGCCCACATCTACTCTAACAGGGCTCAGCCTGCTGAAGACTAAGTAGGAGGCTTAATCAAAAATGCCTGAGTCAGGCAGGGCACGGTGGCGCACGCCTTTAATCCCAGCACTCGGGAGGCAGAGGTAGGAGGATTTCCAAGAGTTCGAGGCCACCCTGAGACTACACAGTGAATTCCAGGTCAGCCTGGGCTACAGTGAGAGCCTACCTCGAAAAACCAAAAAAAAAAAAAAAAAAAAAAAGCCTGAGTCAGTTGGGTGTGGTGGCACAAGCCTTTAATCCCAGAAGTCTGGATACAGAGGTAGGAGGATTGCCCAAGAGTTCGAGGCCCCCCTGAGAATAGATAAATCTCTCAGTCTCAAATAAAATAAAATAAAATCTCAGCACTTGGGATGCAGAAGTAAGAGGACTGCCATGAGTTCGAGGCTACCCTGAGACTACATCGTGAATTCCAGGTTAGCCTGGGCTACAGTGAAAGCCTACCTTGGGGGGAAAAATACTGAAGGGCGTTGGGTTGAAGAGATGGTTCAGCTGTTAAGGTGCTTGCCTGAAAAAACTAAGGTTCAATTCCCCAGTGCTCACATAAGTCAAGATGCCCATGTGGTGTGTGTGTCTGGAGTTTGTTTTCAGTGGCTAGTGACCCTGGTGTGCTCATTCTTTTCTATCTGCCTTTTTCTATCTCTCACTTTCTGAAATAAATTAATTATATATATTTTAATGTGGGGTTTAGCTCACTATAACTTTTTGTTTGTTTTGGGTTTTTTGAAGTAGGGTCTCACTGTAGCCCAGGCTGACCTGGGATTTGCTATGTAGTCTCAGGCTGGCCTTGAAGTCATGGTGATTGTCCTACCTCTGCCTCCTAAGTGAGTTTTAAAGTGAGGATTAAAGATGTGCACCACTACACCGAGCTAGAGAATTATTTAAATTTTTTTAATATTCATTTATTTATTTGCAAGCACAGACAGACAGATGGGGGGGGGGAGAGGAAGAAAATGAATGCACCAGTGTCTCTAGCTGCTGCAAACAAATTCCAGTATGTTTGCATCACTTTGTGCATCTGGCTTTATGTGAGCACTGGGGAATACAGCCAAGGTTGTTAGACTTTGAAGGTGTAGCAGACAGCTTCAGGTTTGCTGAGATGAACTTCCAGACACAGTTATGGAGGAAGGGATATTATTGAAGCTTACAGATCTAGGGGAAGTTCCATAATGGCAGGAGAAGGGGCCTGCTTTCACAGGACCAGGGAAGAGAGCAAAAAGCCAACCAGGCACACAGCACACAGAGCAGGCTACAGCCCAAAAGCCACAGCACACTTTTTTTTTTTTTTTTTTTTTTTTTTTTGGTTTTGCGAGGTAGGGTCTCACTCTGGTCCAGGCTGACCTGGAATTCACTCTGTATTCTCAGAGTGGCCTCGAACTCTTGGCGATCCTCCTACCTCTGCCTCCCGAGTGCTGGGATTAAAGGTGTGTGCCACCACGCCCAGATTACTTTGCATATCTTTACAATGGAATCTCAAACCATCACCACACCTTAAGACAGGCCCCCAGTGACATTGCCTCTAGCAAGGTGATTGCAGATACAAACTATAACTAATAAAACACTGAATATATTGGGGGACATATATTCAAACTACCACAGCAGGCAAGAGCCTTAACCGTGGAGCTACCTCTCCAGCCCAGTATTTTTGTTTTGCCTTGTTTTGTTTTTTCAAGATGGTGTCTAGCTCTGGTCCATTTTAAAAATTTTGTCTACATGTATATAGTTCTTATTTACAAAAGGCTTGCTGAGAAGGAGTTCTTCAGCTGTTACTGGAAATGGAATTTCCTTCTGTTTTGCCATCTTCCAATCATTTGAGGGGTGGGGGGACATGAGGAACTTCCTTAATTTCTATCACAACAGGATGTTCCAAGCTTAGCTTATACTTTCCCTGTTCTAACCCCAAAGTCATTCATTTCTCCAAGAAGCTCTATTTCCTTTTAGTGAGGGAAAATATTTAGAAGCCAAGATCCAAGCCAAGCACACACCTTTAATTCCAGGACTCAGGACACAGAGGTAGGAGGATCGATGTGAGTTTGAGGCCAGCTTGAGACTACATAGTGAATTCCAGGTCAGCGCAAGACTCTTCCTCCAAAAGCAAAAAAAAAAAAAAAAAAAAAAAAAAAAAAGGGGGTGGCTGGAGAGATGATTCAGCAGTTAAGGCACTTGCAACATGGGCTTGATTCTCCAGTACCTACATAAATACATAAAGACAGATACACAAAGTAGTACATGCATTTGGAGTTCATTTACAGGGCTACAGGCCCTGGCGCACTTGTTCTGTTATGCCCAGTTCACGGCGCCCCCAGTGACCACCAAGAAAGACCAAACACGTATGCAAACGCAAAGAGCTTTTTTACTCGGGCTTAAGCTCGGTCTCAAGCTCGGTCTCTTGCCTTCACCAACGCAGTGGATTTGAGCAAGAGCCAGGAGAAGCAGAAAAGCCGGCTTTTTATTGAGGTTTGAGCAAAGGGGGGAGGGGACCATCACCTACGCAACTACATGACTGGCTAATTTGAACATTAACTGTACTTGGGGGTTCTCGATTGGTCTTAGGATTTTGGCGGGCTAGGTCTAGGGGAATTTCAAACTTAATTGGCTCAGCAAGCGGCGGTTACATTTGAACAGTTGGTGCCGCAATTACATTCATTTGATTGGTTGACATTTACAAAACTCTGAGATGGTGGATCTTATTGGGCTATCCAGCCCAGGACCGTAAGAATGTTGAGTCATGCTCACACAGCAAGTTTATGGTTTTCCCTGGTACTGCTTGTTCTTCCCTTGATTCTGGGAACTCGCCCCTGTGGCCTACAGAGGGACTGAGGCCTGTCATGGTGCTACTCTGGCCTGGGTCTTTCAGTTCTTTTTTTTTTCTCTCTCCCTCTCTTTCTCTCTCTCTCTCTCTCTCTCTCTTCCTTTGTCTTTCTCTATCTGTCTGTTTCTCTCTGCTTGCAAATAAATAAAAATATCTTTAAGCCGGGCATGATGGCACACACCTTTAATTCTGGCACTTGGGAGGCAGAGGTAGAAGGATTGCCATGAATTTCAAGGCCACCCTGAGACGACATAGTGAAATCCAGGTCAGCCTGTGCTAGAGCGAGACCCTACCTAAATAATAATCATAATTCAAAAAATAAAAAAACAGGGCTGGAGAGATGGCTTAGTAGTTAAGGCGTTTGCCTGCAAAGCCAAATGACCCAGGTTCAATTCCCCAGGACCCACGTTAGCCAGATGCATAAGGGGACACACACATCTGGAGTTCGTTTGCAGTGGCTAGAGGCCCTGGTGAACCCATTCTCAATCTCTCTCTCTCCCTTTTTCTCTGTCAAATAAATAAATTAAAAAAATAATTAAAACAAGCAAACAAACAAACAAAACAAACAAAAACCAAATAGGCCAGGCATCATGGTGGCCCACACCTTTAATCCCAGAACTGGGGAGGCAAAGGTAGGATCACTGTTTGTTCAAGGCCAGCCTGGTACTACAGAATGAAGTCCAGGTCAACCTGAACTAGAGTGAGACCCTACCAAAAAAAATTAATTAAAAAAAATACTCAAGTGTTTGATTACAAATAAAAATATCCTATAGAGCTGGGTGTGATGCCTTTAATCCCAGCACTTGGGAGGCTGAGGCAGGAGGATCACTGTGAGTTCTAAGGCCACCCGAAGACTACATAGTGAATTCCAGGTCAGCCTCGGCTAGATAGAGCACGACCCTACCTTGAAAAATGAAAAAGAAAAGAAAAGAAAGAAATATAACAGTAAATGAGACCCAGTTGCATGTCTCCTCTTGGGGATTTTATTTCTTAATGCAAGTGACATCTTTCTTTCCTCCATTAAATGGACTCTTTTCTTTCTCTTTTCTCTCATTCTACCATTGAATCAACTAGCTCTTTTCTCTCTATTCTTTCTACCTTCCTCACCTATCCCTCTCTCTGTCTCCTCATGTAGCACAGGCTGACCTGAAACTCACTATGTAGCTGAGCCTGGCCCTGAACTGCTTCTCCTGATCCTACTGTCTCTACTTCCTGAATGCTGGGATTACTGGTGTGCACCACTGCTACACTTCGTGCAGTCATGGGGATGAAACTGTTGATGCAAAGCACACAACTCTCACCCCAAAGGGGACAAAAGATAGTTTATGCTGCAACCAGACATGAGTGACCATGGCTTGGGGGGTGGAATATATTCAGGTTCCCCCAGATTCTATTGACAATTCTATGAATGTGTTGACAATCTCATGAAGGTTTTATAGTTAAAGAATAAAAGAGGCACAAATCTAGGCACTTTTCAAATGCATGGGTGGAAATATCAGGTAGGCAGGAAGGTAACTCAGAGCAGGGAAATTCTGTTTTAAGTTTAAAATGTTATCGGGTCACCTGATAGTCACCAGACACAATGGTGGGCAATAAATGGCTCTCCAGGGGCTAAAGGTAGCCCAAGGTAATTTGTCTGGTAGAAAAGCATTTAGGGAGTCTCCTTGCGTAAGGCTATCGACAGAGTTGATAAGATAGGAGCAGAGGGGCTGGAGAGATAGCTTAGCAGTTAAGGTGCCGACAAAGCCTAAGGACCTGGGGTTCAATTCTTCAGGTCCCACGTAAGCCAGATGCACATCGTGGCACATGCGTCTGGAGTTTGTTTGCTGTGGCTTAGAGGTCCTCGTGTGCCCATTCTCACTGTTTCTCTCTCTCTCTCTCAATCCTTCTCTCTGTCTCTAATAAATAAATAAAAATAAAATCTTTTTTTAAAAAGATAGGAGCAGAAGCAATAGGCAAGGAAATGTTAGGAGAAGGAAGTGACCATTTCTCATGCCTCCTTCCCCCATATTTTTGAGGGGGTTTCCAGATAAGGATCTCACTTTAGCCCAGGATGACCTGAATTTAGCTGACCTCGAACTCACATCCATCCTCCTACCTCTGCCTCCTGAGTGTTGGGATTAAAGCCATGTGCCAGCACACCTGGTCTCTTATATGTTTTGGACCCAGAATATGATGTTGTTAGTTAGTTAGTTAGTTAGTTAGTTAGTTAGTTAGTTAGTTAGTTAGTTAGTTAGTTAGTTAGTTTTTGAGATAAGGTCATGATCTAGTCCAGGCTGACCTGGAATTAGTCTTGGGCTGGCCTCAAACTCACAGACTCACAGTCATCTCATACCTCAGCCTTCCAAGTGTTGGGATTAAAGGCTGTGCCACCATGCCTGGCAAAGAGAGAGGGAGAGAAAGAATGGGCACACCAGGGTCTCCAGCCACTGCAAGCAAACTCAAGACCATACACCACTGTGCATCTGGCTTTATGTGAGTACTGGGGAATTGAGCCATCACTCCAGCCCCAGAATGTGCTGCTTTTATGAGTAACTCTCTCACTGTGTCTTATGTCTCTTTTTGTAACAAGAATGTGGTTTAGGACATCTGGGGGGTCACTTACATAGCTGAGGATGACTTTTGACTTTTTAAAAAACATTTTTATTATTTACTTATTTACAAGCAGAGAGAGAGAGAGAGAGAAGAGAGAGAGAGAGAGAAAAGAGAGAGAGAGACAGACAGAATGGGCATGCCAGGGCCTCCAGCCACTGCAAATGAACTCCAGAGGCAAGCGCAACTTTGTGCAACTGGCTTTACGTGAGTACTGAGGAATCAAACATGGGTCGTTAGGCTTTACAGGCAAGTGCCTTAACCGCTGAGCCATCTCTCCAATCAGAATACATACATTAGTTTGTTTGTTTTTTCAAGGGAGGGTTTCACTCTAGCTCAGGCTGACCTGGAATTCACTATGTACTCTAAGGTTGGCCTCAAACTCCTACCTCTGCCTCCCAAGGGCTGGGATTAAAGGTGTGTGCCACCACCCCTGGCTTTTTTTTTTTTTTTTTTTTTTTGAGGTAGGGTCTCACTCTGGTCCAGGCTGACCTGGAATTCACTATGTAGTCTCAGGGTGGCCTCGAACTCACGGTGATCCTCCTACCTCTGCCTCCCGAGTGCTGTGATTAAAGGCATGTGCCACCACAGCCAGCCATATTTTTATTATTTACTTATTTATTTTTGTTTTTTCGAGGTAGGATCTCACTGTAGCCCAGGCTGACCTGGAATTCACTATGCAGTCTCAAGTTGGCCTTGAACTCATGTCAATCCTCCTACCTCTGCCTGTGGAGTGCTGGGATTAAAGGCGTGCGCCACCAAGTCCCTATGTATTTATTTATTTATTTATTTATTTATTTATTTATTTATTTATTTATTTTGAGGTAAGGTCTTACTCTTGCACAGGCTGACCTAGAATTCACTATATAGTCGCAGAGTGACCCTCCTTTCTTTGTCTCCTGAGTACTGGGATCAAAGGCATGCGCAATCACATCCAGCTAATTTGTCTATTGAATCTAGTTTAAGAGTCCCAGAATTCCCACCTCCCACCTCCCTCTCTCTAACTAGGTGGAGGACCTACCTCTTGTTATGGTAATTGAGACTTCAAAGAGAGTTGTCCTTTCCTTGTAGCTCCAGGGGCTCAGGAGCACCTCTAACTCTATTATGGTAATTGACCAAGCCTCCCAGAATCTGAGCTGAGAGGAGAAAAACACTCCTTGCCACTGACTTGGTGTGTGTGTGTGTGTGTGTGTGTGTGTGTGTGTCTCATTTCTCCAGAGGTTTGGAAGGGGTCTAGTCAGCTTGGCTGTTGCAGACCCCAGTCTGTCCTTCTTTCCTCAAAAACAACCCATAGGCTCAAGGCAGAATCTTCCCTTTCTTCTTCCTTTCTCCCAAAGGGCTTCAAAACCCTCTCCCTGGCCTTCACTTTCTCACTCACTCTTCTCAGCCCTCTTGCTGATGCCTGGGGACAGCATAAAACTGTTGCTTGGTCTGGGGGAACGTTTCTGCTTGCCTCTGCTTTATAGTTTGGGGTAACTTCCGGCTTTATTTAAATATATGATTTTCCTCTGGTCTACCACTGGGTGTTTTTTCTAACTCTAGGTCGGCCTCCTGTGTAGTTCCCTTAAACTTGGAGTAACCATCAGCGTGACTTTCTTCAGTACCCATTTCTCCTCTGAATTTCTTGGTCTCTGCTTTGATATTTTCCCTCTTATTCTCCCTTGAGCCTCCCCATTCGCCTTCTTAACTTCCCTCCACAGGAAAGCACATGGAAGATGCCATGTGTGTTCTTTCTAAGTGTCCCTGCGCCTACATCTAAGTTCTATCCTCCATGTGCTTGCAGCTCTACCTCAGTCTTCCCTTGAAGTCCTCAGTTTTCTCTTACTTTCCATGAGTTTGTGGCTTTACTTCAGTTTTCCCCCCAAAACCTCAATTTCTTTTTTTTAATTAATTATTTTTTTATTGACAACTTCCTTAATTGTAGACAATATCTTATGGTACTTCCCTCCCTCCCCCCACTTTCCCCTTTGAAACTTCACTCTCCATCATATCCCCTCCCCCTCTCCATCAGTCTCTCTTTTCAGTTTGATGTCATGATCTTTTCCTCCTGTTATGATGGTCTTGTGTAGGTAGTGTCAGGCACTGTGAGGTCATGGATATCCAGGCCATTTTGTGTCTGGAGAAGCACGTTGTAAGGAGTCCTACTCTTCCTTTGGCTCTTACATTCTTCCCGCCCCCTCTTCTACAATCAACCCTGAGCCTTGGAAGGTGTGTTTGAGATGTTTCAGTGCTGAGCACTCCTCTGTCCCTTCTTCTCAGCACCATGGTGCCTTCTGAGTCATCCCAAGGTCGCCACCATCTGAAAAGAGAAGCTTCTCGAACCAAAAGTGAGAGTAGCATTAATATATGGGTGTGGACATTAAGAGAAGTGCTTACCGGGCAGTTTGATGAGCGTAGTATATACATTTAGCCAGACACCAGCAGGCATTACACCCCTAGGGCTCATGATTTCCCATCATAGGTTTTCATATCAGGAATGTATTCCCTCCTGTGGATCAGGCTTCCAGTCCAAGAGAGTGGTTGTTGCCCCATAACAGACATGCCACTATCCAAACCTCAATTTCTCTTAACCTTATAAACTATGCAGTGCTTGCACATCAGAGTGAGTTTCCTAAACCCCACTATTTGTGATTTTTTCCCCTTAAACACAATTTGTGATTTCCCCCTAAATAAACTTAATAATTTTTTTTTTTTTTTTTTTGGTTTTTTGAGGTAGGGTCTCACTCTGGTCCAGGCTGACCTGGAATTCACTCTGTAGTCTCAGGGTGGCCTCGAACTCTCGGCGATCCTCCTACCTCTGCCTCCCGAGTGCTGGGATTAAAGGCGTGTGCCACCACGCCCGGCTAAACTTAATAATTTTTAACTTATCCTTCTTGAGTCTGTCTTTACTAATCTTTAAAATTTTTTATTTAGGGGCTGGAGAGATGGCTTAGCAGTTAAGGCGCTTGTCTGCAAAGGCAAAGGACTGAGGTTTGATTCCCTAGACCCATGTAAGCCAGATGCACAAGGTGGCGCATGCATCTGGAGTTCCTTTGCAGACTCTGGAGGCCCTGGCGTGACCATTCTCTCTCTATCTGCCTCTCTCTCAAATAAATTTAAAAAATTTAAAAAATTATTTAATTTATCTATTTTGAAAGAGAAAGTGTGTATAAGAGAGAAAGAGAGAGAGAGAGGCAGATAAAAAGAATGGCCTTTAATCCCAGCACTCGGGAGGCAGAGGTAGGAGGATTGCAGAGAGTTCGAGGCCACCCTGAGACTACATAGTTAATTCCAGGTCAGCCTGGACCAGAGTGAGACCCTACCTCGCAAAAACCAAAAAAAAAAAAAGAATGGGTATACCTGGGCATGGTGGCACACGCCTTAATCCCAGCACTCGGGAGGCAGAGGTAGGAGGATCACCATGAGTTCAAGGCCACCCTGAGACTACATAGTGAATTCCAGGTCAGCCTTGGCTAGAGTGAGACCCTACCTCAAAAAACCAAAAAATAAAAATAAAAATAAAAATAAAAATAAAAATAAAAATAAAAATTCCTGGGCTTTGAAAGTAAAAGCAGAAGTGTTGTTTTGAGGAACTCAGAGTGAAATTTGTTTCTATGGAAACAAACTGCGAATCAACACTTCAAGGATGATGACGGAGGGGGCAAGAGAGATGGCTAGTGGTTAAGGCTCTTGCCTGAGAAGCCCAAGGACCCAGGTTCAATTCCCCAGTTACCCACATAACATGAATGCACAAGTTGGCACACGCACCTGGTGTTGGTTTGCAGTGGCTGGAGGTCATGGGGCACCCTTTCTATCTCTCTCTCTCTATCTGTCTCTCTCAAATGAATAAATAAATAAATAAAATATTTAAAAAAGAATGATTAGCCGGGCGTGGTGGCTCACGCCTTTAATCCCAGCACTCAGGAGGCAGAGGTAGGAGGATTGCCTTGAGTTCGAGGCCACCCTGAGACTACATAGTGAATTCCAGGTCAGCCTGAACTAGAGTGAGACCCTACCTCGAAAAAAACCCCAAAAAATTAAAAAAAAAAAAAGAATGATAACCGAGCTGGGCATGGTGGTGCATGCCTTTAATTCCACCACTCAGGAGGCAGAGGTAGGATTGCTATTAGTTTTAGGCCTTCCTGAGACTATATAGTGAATTCCAGGTCAGCCTGGACTAGAATGAGACCCTACCTCTAAAAACCAAAAAAAAAAAAAAATAATAATAATAAATAAATAAATAAAATAAAAATATATGTTTAAGGCCAGGTGTGGTAGTGCACGCCTTTAATCCCAGCACTTGTGAAGCAGAGGTAGGAGGATCGCCATGAGTTCAAGGCCACCCTGAGAATACAGAGTGAATTCCAGATCAGCCTGGGCTAGAATGAGACTCTACCTCAAAAAAACAAACAAACAAACAAAAATATATATTTATAGGGTTGGAGGGATGGCTTAGTGGTTAAAGGTGCTTGCCTGCAAAGCCAAAGGACCCAAGTTTGATTCCCCAGGAGCCATGTAAGCCAAATGCACAAGGTGGTGCATGTGTCTGGAGTTCATTTGCGGTGGCTGGAGGCCCTGGAGCACCCATTCTCTTTCTCACTCTTTCTCTCTCTGATTAATATATGAATAAGTAAATAAAAATAAAGTATTAAAAATGTTAAAATATATATTTATAAAATATAATATATGTTATAGATATAGATAGATATAGATATAGATATGGAGAGTGAGAGAGAGGGATAGTTTGGACAGATGTACCCTAAAGGGATGGATAATGCTGCTCCCACAAGCCATAGATTTGTTATAGGAAAATTCCAGTGTCAGAGGTGGGATACCACCCAGTGGTCAGAGAGTCCCCTGAGGCCCCCAAAACAATATGAGCTATTGTCAATCCTCTTGATTGCCCACCAAAACTAGATAGCAAGACCCTGTTATTGAAGATACCCCATGCTTCAGTTGCAGGACACTGAGAATTGAGCTTTCTCCCTGCTGGATAGTTGTCAAGAGTGCAGG
Source organism: Orientallactaga sibirica (assembly GCA_036365145.1). Classification (NCBI taxonomy): domain Eukaryota; kingdom Metazoa; phylum Chordata; class Mammalia; order Rodentia; family Dipodidae; genus Orientallactaga; species Orientallactaga sibirica. The sequence continues at coordinate 26,344,358 of JAEOAD010000013.1, read as the reverse complement.
AAAGTACTATGCAGCCTGCTGGGGGATAAAGGAAATCAAGAGTCCTCACCAGCAGTGGACACTGCCAACTACACAACTGACCAGCCAGGCAGACGGGCCGTGTCCCTGTTGCAACAGTGTCATGACTGTTAAGAGGGTAACTACCTGCTCTCTGATTCTGAGGCCTTGCTCCACAGGAGAGAATTCATGCTTGGTACTGAAAATCTAGTCAAAAGCCTATGGCTGTAGCCTGGCGTGGCACAGGCCTTTAATCCCAGCACTAGAGGTAGAAGAATCACCCTGAGTTTGAGGCCACCCTGAGACTACAGAGTGAATTCCAGGTCAGCCTGGGCCAGAATGAGACCCTACCTCAAAAAAAAAAAAAAAAAAAAAAAAAAAAAAAAAAAAAGCCTATGGCTGGGAAGATCCTAGGCTTTAAAGGGCAAGCTACTACTGTTGCCCTCTAAATATTATATAAAATATGTTTATGCTCATAGATGAGTGCCTCTGGTCAGAGAAACTTCTTCTTCTTCCTCTTCTTCTTCTCCTCCTCCTCCTCCTCCTCCTCCTCCTCCTCCTTCTTCTTCTTCTTCTTCTTCTTTTTTTGGTGCTGGGATTAAAGGCATGAGCCACCACGCCTGGCCAGAGAAGCTTCTTTTTACAGATGTTGGTGACCACCGTGAAGTCTCAAAACTCATCAAAGTGCCGAGAGTAAGTGACTATTGCAGGCTCAACACTAAATGAGACGTCTCCATTATGTCCTTCCAGGCTCAGGGAACCTTGAGGAAGAGAGGGCAGAATGAATGTAAGATAAGAGCCAGTAGATGGAGAGGAATGCTTTGGAACACTGTGTTCTAGACATTAAGTAGCTGCTGCATTCATGAGCTCACAGCAGCTGACATTCCCTGCATAAGACCTGCAAATACTGGACCTACCAACATTCCGTCACGGATGATGGAGGGGGGCAAAAAAATCCAAAAACAAACAAATGAACCAAAAAACCCAAAAAGCAGCCGTGCATGGTGGCACATGTCTTTAACCCTAGCACTTGGGAGGCAGAGGTAGAAAGATTGCCCTGAGTTCAAGGCCACCCTGAGACTACATAGTGAATTCTAGATCAGCCTGGGCTAGAGTGAGACCCTTCCTTGAAAAACAAACAAACAAACAAAAATCAAAAAAAAAAAAAAATCAAACTCAGTAACAGAGACCAGTAAGCTAGAAAGGGGCTATAAGGGAGGGAGGAAAAGGTGGTGGTAGGGGAACTTAAGGAGATGGTATTGTATATATGTAAGTAGAAGAACAGATTAATGGAGTGGAAAGGCCTAAATGAGGTCAGAGAAAGAGATTGAGTAAAGTAAAAGAAAGGAAAGGTGGATAGAGGGTAAATTAAAATCTAAGAGGGTATGCATATGGAAATCTACTTTTTTGGAAAAGGGCGCACCCAGAAGCCATAGGTTGTTACTAGAAAATTTTCAGTGCCAGGGATGGGGTACTTTCCAATGAGTTGATAAGCCCCAAACATTACAGACCTTGGTGTGGTGGTGCAAGCCTTTAATCCCAGCACTTGGGAGGCAGAGGTAGGAGGATCGCTGTGAGTTTGAGGCCACTTTGAGATTACATAGTGAATTCCAGGTCAGCCTGGACTAGAATGAAATCCTCCCTTGAAAAACCAAACACCAAAAACAGAAAAAACAAAAAACAAGAAAATAAACATTACAGGCCATTGCCAAGGCCCTTGGTTTCCCACCAGGAATAGATGGTAAGACCCTATTGCTGAAGACCCCACATGCTTGGGTTGCAAGAACACTGAGAAATCCTGCTGGAGTTGAGCTGAAAACCTCCTCCATGTGGACCAACTGACAGAAAGCTGGAAAAGGCTATGCTGCATGCAGCTCTATGGGAGAGAGAGAAGTCACTAGTGGAGATAAATAATAATGGACATTGCAAGCCTTATATTTGGCCAGTGAGGCCAAATGAGCCAATGGGTGCAATAGTGGCCTGTCTATTATGGGGGAAACCAACCCCTCTCTAATTGGACTGGAGGCCTCCACCATAGGAGGTAATAAATACCTGATACTGAAAACCTATGATGGGGGAGGCCATGAGCCCTAGAGGTGTAATGCCTGCTGGTGTCTGGCTAAATGTATATATTATGCTCACCAAACTGCCCAGTAAGCACTTCTCCTAATGTTCATACCCATATGTTAATGCTACTCTCACTTTTTATTTATTTATTTATTTATTTTTAATTAGAGAGAGAGAGACAGACAGACAGACAGACAGATAGAGACTGGGAGCGCCAGAGCCTCTCAGCTGCTGTGAACGAACTCCAGGTGCATGCGCCCTCTTGTGCACATGTGCGACATTGCGTGCTTGCATCACTTTTGCATCTGATTAAACATGGGACCTGGAGCTTCAAACAGGCATTCTTAGGCTTCACAGGCAGGTGCCTTAACCGCTAAGCCATCTCTCCAACTCTCCTCCCACTTTTGGGTTATAGAAGCTTCTCTTTTCAGATGGTGGTGACCTCTGGGATGACTCAAAAGGCACCATAGTGCTGAGAAGAAGTGACAGAAGAGTGCTCAGTACATATCTCTATCACATCTTCCAAGGCTCAGGGTCCATTGCAGAAGAAGTGGTGGAAAGAATATAAGAGCCAAGAGAAGGGTAGGACTGCTTACAATGAACTCTTCCAGACACAGAATGGCCTGGACATCCATGACCTCATAGTACTGGGCACTACCTACACAAGACCATCATAATAGGAGGAAAAGATGATGACATCAAAATAAAAGAGAGACTGATTGAAAGGGGGAAGGGGTATGATGGAGAGTGGAGTTGAGAAGGGGAAAGTGGGAGGAGAGGGAATTACTATGGTTTATTGTCTATAATTATGGAAGTTGTCAACAAATAAATAAAAGGCAAAAAACATCAAAAGAAAAGAGGTACTGGTTAGAAAGAAGATAGGCTTCAATGAAAGAGGGATGGGGAGGAACAATAAGAGAAGGCAATGGGAGGGAGTTATGATCAAAATGCATAATGCATATGTGTAAAAGATTGTCAATAAAGAAGTTAAATTTTTTTGTTGTAGTTTTTCAAGATAGGGTCTCATGCTAGCCCCGGCTGATCTGGAACTCACTCTGTAGCTCCAGGCTGGACTACAATCCTGCCTTTGTCTCTTGAGTGCTCAGATTAAAGGTGTGGTCCACCACACTCAGATAAATTTTTTTTAATTAATTAATTTCCCTCCCCATTTTTCAAGGTAGGGTCTTGTTCTAGCCCAGGCTCACCTGGAATTCACTATGTAGTCTCAGGGTGGCCTCAAACTCACGGTTATCCTCCTATCTCTACTTCCCAAGTGCTGGGATTAAAGGTGTATGCCACCATGCCTAGTTTAAAAATATTTTTATTTATTTGCAAGCAGAGAGAAAGAGAGACAGAGAATGGGCATGCAGGACTTTTAGCTGCTGCAAACAAACTCCAGTTGTATGTGCTGCATCAGGCTTTATGTGGGTACTAGAGAATCAAACTTGGGTCCTTAGTCTTAGCAAGCTCCTTAAGCACTGAGCCATCTCTCCAGTCCTAATTTTTTAAAAATTATTTTATTTATTTTTTGGAGAGAGACACAGAAACAGACAGAGAGGGAGAAGGAGACAGAGAATGGGTGCGCCAGCAGTCTCACCTGCTGAGAACGAAATCCAGATGTGTGCGCCCCCTTGTGGTCAAGTGCGGCATTGCGCCCTTGCGTCACTTTGCATCTGGCTAAACGTGGGACCTGGACATTGAAACCCGGTTCTTAGGCGTAGCAGGCCGGCGCCTTAACCACTAAGCCATCTCTCCAGCCCAGTCCTAATTTTTTTAAGTGTTTTTGTTTTGTTTGTTTGTTTTTTAGTTTTTGGTTTTTCGAGGTAGGGTCTCACTCCAGCTCAGGTTGTCCTGGAATTCACTCTGTAGTCTTAGGGTGGCCTCGAACTCAAGGTGCTCCTCCTATCTCTGCCTCCCAAGTACTGGGATTAAAGACGTGTGTAATCACACCTGGCCTTTTTTTTTTTTTTTCGAGGCAGGGACTCACTCTAGCCCAGATTGACCTGAAATTCACTATGTAGTCTCACAGTGGCTTTGAACTCATGGTGATCCTCCTATCTCTGCCTCCTGTGTGCTGGGATTAAAAGTGTGCACCACCAGGTCTGGCTCATTTTTTTTTTTTAATTTTTTTTTGAGGAGTTAAGAGTTTATTAAACCAAGCCTTTAAATTACATGTCCACCTACACTCTGTAAACAAATACAGTACACGTGTAAGTAAAAGGCTAGCATGTCAGAAGTGGCCAAGAAACAATTCCCTTTGAACACAGGCCCCTCATCACAGCACCCTCCTCAGGCCAGCCGTGGGCTGGGTTATAAAGTTAAAAGAAAACACCAGGGATGGAGGGATGGCTTAGTGGTTAAAGCATTTGCCTGCAAAGCCAAAGGCCCCAGGTTCGATTCCCCAGGACCCACGTTAGCCAGATGCACAAGGGAGTGCATGTGTCTGTAGTTCATTTGCAGTGGCTGGAGGCCCTGGCACACCCATTCTCTCTCTCTCCCCCCCCTTTCTCTGTCAAATAAATAAATATAAATAAAAAAATATTAAAAATATATTTTAAAAAAAGAAAAAGAAAACACCAGAAGGCTGGCTCAGCTCTATCTCCTGGGGTAGGGGTAGATTTTTTTTTTTTTTTTTTTTTTTGCGAGGTAGGGTTTCACTCTGGTCTAGGCTGACCTGGAATTCACTATGTAGTCTCAGGGTGGCCTCGAACTCTCGGCAATCCTCCTACCTCTGCCTCCCAAGTGCTGGGATTAAAGGTATGTGCCACCACGCCCGGCTATGGGGTAGATTTTGAGACAGGCGTCTCTCCCACTCAGTGGCGGGGAGGACGGTAACAAAGCAGGAGTGTAGTTATACATTCACGGATTGGCTGAAATTGTACAGATTAAGTTTCTAATCAGGACTGTCCTTCCCAACAGCTATAGCTCGTAAGAATAAACGTGTGCGGAGAGAATGGACACGTCACGGGTGGTTACAGAAATAGATGACTCCTGGGATAATTCAGCAGGGCACAAACTTAAATTCCCCTTTTGTTTTTCATACTGTGCAGATTATGATCAGCATGTCCAAGAGTGATCAAGGAACGACCCGGAAATACAAAGCCCTGACAGGAAACTGAATGTGAAGGAGAACAGAAAACACAAGATCCTCCCTTGCTGGGCTTCATAGACACCACAGTTAGCTTATAGCCCTTTTGTGTCTTACAAAGTAATTCTTTTGTTACCTATGTACAAACTTTAAAAAATATTTATCAGGAGACAAACAAGAACTGATTGACTCAATATTGTTACTACTGAAATGTGCAACCTTTTGTGTGCTTTATATACTTCTGTATATGGGCCTTTTTAAAATTCCCATAATAAATCTATTTTACAATTATTTCAGTTATAGAAGCCAGGGGAGGGGAAGACAAAGATCTCACAAAGGAGCTAAAAAACACATGATTATAAGTGACATATGTTCTTTTAACATTTATGGAATGCTATTTCAAAATGAGCCTCATTTTAAATGAAGGTAGTCATTCCCATTCTAATTCTAGAATTATAAATGAAGGTACAGTCATTCATCCATTCTAATTCTAGAATTAAAAGCACTTATTCCATATAATGTGCGTGCATCAGCGAGGTTCACATCTACTTGGTTGCACTTGACTGTGCAACCTTAAAGCTTCCTCAAAGATTCAGGGCAGGGGCTGGAGAGATGGCTTAGTGGTTAAGGCGTTTGCCTGCGAAGCCAAAGGATCCTGGTTCAATTCTCCAAGACCCACGTAAGCCAGATGCACAAGGGGCACATGCATCTGGAGTTCGTTTGCAGTGGCTACAGGCCCTGGTGTGCCCATTCTCTCTCTGTCTGCCTCTCTTCTCTCTCTCTCTCTCTCTCTCTCTCTCTCTCTGCTTGCAAATAAATAAATTTTAAAAAATTAAAAAAAATTTTTTTTTAATTAAAAAAAAAAGATTCAGGGCAGAATTAAACCTGAACTCAAGATGGGAGTGGTAGCACACCCCTATCATCCCTGACACTCAAGAGGCTGAGGCAGGAAGATAGTAAGTTCAAGGCCAGCCTGGGCTACATAGAACAAACAATACCACAGGTAGTTACGCCTACTAATTTCTTCCTCTTTCCCTCCCCTTCCTTCCTTCCTTCCTTCCTTCCTTCCTTCCTTCCTTCCTTCCTTCCTTCCTTCCTTCTTCCCTCCCTCCCCCTCCCTCCCTCCCTCCCTCCCTCCCTCCCTTTCTTCTTTCTTGTTTCATATATCACAGGCTGGCCTTAAACTCACTACATACTCAGGATGACCTTGAACTTCTGATCATCCTATCTCCTGGGATTACAGGCATTCTCCCCCACACCTGGTTTATGCAGTGCTAGGGCTTGAACCCAGTGCTTCGTGCATGCTAGGCAAGCACTCTACCAATTGAGTTACATTCTGGCCCCTCATTCTAACTTCTTACAGGAAGTGAGGGTCTCTCATCCTACAGCAGTATTCCCTGATAAAATTTATTTTTATTTTTATTTATTTATTTGAGAGAGAGAAGGAGGCAGAAGAGAGAGAGAGAGAGAGAATGGACATGCCAGAGCCTCCAGCCACTGCAAACAAACTCCAGACCCATGTGCCCCCTTGTGCAATTGGCTTATGTGGGTCCTGGGGAATTGAACTGGGGTCCTTAGGCATTTCAGGCAAATGCCTTAACTGCTAAGCCATCTCTCCAGCCCTCATTTTTTTTTTAACCTCATAAATAAACGACTTGTCTGTGATCATTAGGGCAGCCTGAGAAAAGTAATCCAGGAAGCATATAGAAGAGTTAGCAAATACTGAATTTCAAAACACTTGCTTTTACTTTATTGCTCTCCAGGTACCATCTAGAAATCTAAGTGGAATGAGCAAACAGGAACTAACCCTTCACAGGTTGAAAACTTGGACAATTGTCACACATTCTTTTAAACTAAAAACTAAAGAAAAAAACAGGGCCGAGGAGATTGCTCAGTGTTTGTTAAAGGCCCTTAATGCTATAGCCTACCATCCTGGGTTTGATTTCCAGTGCCCATGTAAAGCCAGATGCACAAAGTGGCACATGCATTTGGGGTTAATTTGCAGTTGCAAGAGGCCCTGGTGTAACCATATCCTCATTCCTTCTGTTTCTCTGCTTGTAAATAAATTAATTTTTTTTTTTTTTTGGTTTTTGAGGTAGGGTCTCACTCTGGCCCAGGCTGACCTGGAATTAACTAAGTAGTCTCAGGGTGGCCTTGAACTCATGGTGATCCTCCTACCTCTGCCTCCCGAGTGCTGGGATTAAAGGTGTGCGCCACCACGCCCGGCTAAATTAATTTTTTTAACTCATTAATTTTTTGGGGGGCTTTTTGTTTTTTTCTGAGGTAGGGTTTCACTCTGGTCCAGGCTGACCTGAAATTCACTATGCAGTCTCAGGGTGGCCTCGAACATGTGGTGATCCTCCTACCTCTGCCTCCCAAGTGCTGGGATTACAGGTGTGTGCCACCATGCCTGGCAATTTATTTATTTATTTAATTTTTTTTTTTTTTTTTTTGGAGAGAGACAGACAGAGAGGGAGAGGGAGACAGATAGAGAATGGGCACACCAGCAGTCTCTAAGCTGCTGTGAACAAAACCCTTGTGGGCAAGTGCGGCATTGCGTGCTTGCGTCACTTTGCATCTGGCTAAATGTGGGACCTGGAGATTGGAACCAGGTTCTTAGGCTTAGCAGGCAGGCACCTTAACCACTAAGCCATTTCTCCAGCCCTATTTATTTAATTTTTTTTAAATGTATTTATTTATAAGCAAAGAGAGAGAGAAACAGACAGAATGGGTGTTACAGGGCCTCCAGCGGCTGCAAGTGAACCCCAGATGCATATGCCACTTTGTGCATCTGGCTGTACGTGGGTACTGGGGAAGGTTGTTAGGTTTTTGTAGGTAGGCTCCTTAACTGCTGAGCCATCTCTCCAGCTCAATTTATTTATTTTTTGAGACATAGTCTCACTCTAGCCCAAGTTGACTGGAGTCAACCTGTAGTCCCAGGGAACTCTGTAGTCCAGGCTGGCCTTCAACTCACAGCAGTCATCCTGACTCTGCCTCTCAAGTGCCAGGATTAAAGGTGTGTGCCACTAAACCTAGCTTTAATTAATTAATTAATTTACAAGCAGAGAGAGAAGAAAGACACATAGAAAGAGAAAGGCATGCCTTCAGCCACTGCAAATGAACTCCAGATGCATGCGCTACCTTGTGCATCTGGTTTACATGGTTCCTGGGGAATTGGTGCACGCCAAGGTAGGAGGATCACAATGAGTTTATGGCCACTCTGAGATTATATAGTGAATTCCAGGTTAGCCTGGGCTAGAGTGAGACCCTACCTCAAAAAACCAACCAATCAACTAACCAACAAACAAAAAGCAAAACAAAACACAACACCCGGGCTAGAGAGATGGCTTAGCGGTTAAGGCATTTGCCTGCAAAGCCAAATGACCTCGGTTCAATTCCCCAGGACCCACATAAGCCAGATGCATGTGCCTGGAATTCGTTTGCAGTGGCTGCAGACCCTGGTGCACCCATTCTCTCTCTCTTTCTATCTCTCTCTGCCTGTTTCTCTCCAAAACAAAACAAAACAAACACTACCACCACCAACTACAAAAAAACCCATCCAAAACAAAAAGGAAACATAGGGGGCTGGAGATGTGGCTGAGCTGACAGAGTGCTTGCCTAACTCACAGGAAACCCTGGGCTGGATCCTCAGCACCATATAAACTGGGTGTAGTGGTGTACACCTATGATCCCAGCACTTTGAAGGCAGGGGCAGGAGGATCAACAGTTCCAGGTCATCCTTGGATACATAGAAAACCAGATAAAAATCCCAAACATAGATGTTTAAAACCGGCAAAGGCAAGATGGCCAAGGAAGGGAGCATGGTGGGAAAAGAGATAGAGGGCTGGGAAAAGATGTTTGGCAGGAGATGAAAGAAAAAAGAAAAGAAGCTCTGAGAGGATGTACTTTCAAGAATTGAATTGAAGTGCATCTGCGCAGTCTGAAACATTTGTGGTTAACAAGCAGCTGACTCTGAGGTTAACTTTTTATAAGTTTCCGAAAAAGGAAGGGACAGTTATTGTGTAATGGTTTTCTAAAACTTCTCAGGATTCCACCTGTGGATCTTTGTCTGCCTTTACTAGGAACTAGGATACATGGATATGGGACAGTCTAGGTCTGAGAGGCTGCGTCTCAGGAAAATTATAATGAAATGACGTCTTCACTTACCATATTAAAAAAAGTCTATTTTTAATCCCTTATTTTGTTTAGGCTAGCAAAACAGGATCAATGATATATTTTTTTGCAAGGTAGATAAAATGATCCGTATCAGTATTTTTTGTTTGTTTGTTTGTTTGAGGTAGGGTCTGGCTCTAGCCCAGACTGACCTGGAATTCATGATTCAGGGTGGCTTTGAACTCAGGCTTGTTGATCTCCTACCTGGGCTTCCAGCGTGCTGGGATTAAAGGTGTGGGCCATCCCACCTGGTCTTAGTACCAGTTTTTATAATTTTTCAAGTTTTTTTATTTTTTATTTATTTGAGAGTGACAGAGAGAAGGAGAGAGAGAGGCAGATAGAGAGAGAATGGGCGCGCCAGGGCCTCCAGCTACTGCAAACAAACTCCAGATGCATGCGCCACCTTGTGCATTTGGCTTACATGGGGAATTGAGCCTCAAACCAGGGTCCTTAGGCTTCACAGGCAAGTGCTTAACCGCTAAGCCATCTCTCCAGGCCTGTTTTTTTTTTTTTTTTTTTTTTTGGTTTTTTGAGGTAGGGTCTCACTCTGGTCCAGGCTGACCTGGAATTAACTATGTATTCTCAGGGTGGCCTCGAACTCTCGGCAATCCTCCTACCTCTGCCTCCCAAGTGCTGGGATTAAAGGCATGCGCCACCACGCCTGGCTTTTTTTTTTTTTTTTTTTTTTTTTTTGAGGTAGGGTCTCACTCTGGCCCAGGTTGACCTGGAATTAACTACGTAGTCTCAGGGTGGACTTGAACTCATGGTTATCCTCCTACCTCTGCCTCCCTTGTGCTGGGATTAAAGGCATGCATCACCAGACACGGCTTAAATTTTTTTTTTATATAGATTTTATTTATTTATTCATTTGAGAGAGTGAAACAAAAAGCAGCAAACAGAGAGAGAGAGAGAGAGAAAGGAGCACACCAGGGCCTCCAGCCACTGCTAACAATGCACTACCGTGTACATCTGGTTTTGTGTGTGTACCAGGGAATGGAACTCTGGTCCTTAGATTTTTCAGGCAAGAGCCTTAACCAACGAGCCACCATCCCTGAAACCCCCCCTCCCTTTTAAAAATTACTTATTTGTAGGCTGAGAGAGAGAAAAGAGAGAGAGAATGGATATGCCAGGGTCTCTAGCCACTGCAAATGAACTCTTGATGCATCCACCACTTTGTGCGTTTGGCTTTATATGGGTACTGGGGAATCAAACTCAGGTTGTTAGGCTTTGTAGGCAAGTGCCTTAAGTGTTGAGCCATCTCTCCAATCCATTAGTGTTTTGGTTGTTTTTTTTTCCCCTGGAGGTAGGGTTTTCCCTCTAGCCCAGGCTGACCTGGAATCACTGTGTAATCTCAGGATGGCCTGGAACTCACAGACATCCTCCTACCTCTGCCTTCTGAGTGCTGGGAGTAAAGGCATTCGCCACCATGCCTGGCATTACTACTTTTTTTTTTTTTTTTTTTAATCTCAAGCATCTCCTTTATTACACTTGAATCTCAATAGGGTTCCACCACCCATGAAGATGGACTAACCAGTTCTCCATGGTCTTCCTGATGATTCTTGTTATTACAAATGACTTAGGAACCTTTTTCTCCTTTAACAAGCTAAAATTAAAAAAGCAATCTATTACTTGAGACAGATGTTTAAAAAATAATAGGCAGGCATCTTTTTGCATTAAACATCCTTTTAATAAATCAGAGGAACTGAAAGACCCTAAGTGGTCATATGGGGCTCAACAGGAATCCACCAAGCAAGACAAAAATAATTCTCAATATATGGACTTCTGAGGCTTTTCCTATTATTTGTTGAGATGTAAAGTCTAGGCAACTGCTGTAAGGAATGATTCATGTACTTTTCAAGAGGGTTTTTTCGTATTCATGTGGACAAGACCTGTGTAAAGCTCTACTTCAGTAGGTATCTTTTTTTTTTTTTTTTTTTTTTTTTTTGGTTTTTCGAGGTAGGGTCTCACTCTGGTCCAGGCTGACCTGGAATTCACTATGTAGTCTCAGGGTGGCCTTGAACTCTCGGCGATCCTCCTACCTCTGCCTCCCGAGTGCTGGGATTAAAGGCGTGCGCCACCACGCCCGGCTCAGTAGGTATCTTTTTAAAAAATATTTATTTATTTATTAGAGACACAGAGAGGGAGAGAGAAAGTGAGAGTAGGCCACTGCAAATAAACTCCTTGGAGAATCAAATCCTTAGGCTTCGCAGGCATGTGCCTTAATCCCTAATCCATCTCTCCAGCTCCTACAGTATTTATCTTAAACAGCTGCTCTCCAGTTTTAGGCTCAAATACTCTCAGTATTTCAGAGGACTGGATTGGCTCCTTTCAAGTTCTCAAGTCGTTTCATAATGATGCGTCCCCTCTCCTTCGTGCCACTTTCCTCAAGGAGAAAATGTTGTGACAGCCGGGCGTGGTGGCGCACGCCTTTAATCCCAGCACTTGGGAGGCAGAGGTAGGAGGATCGCTGTGAGTTCAAGGCCACCCTGAGACTACATAGTGAATTCCAGGTCAGCCTGGGCTAGAGCTAGATCCTACCTCAAAAAACCAAAAAACAAACAAACAAACAAAAAAGTTGTTGTGATTCTCTGGAAAATAAGAGTACAGGAGACACAGCTCAGAGGATGACTGCTCAGCAGGTAGCAGAGGCCTGGATCACCTGCACACCAGCCCCGCCCACCAGGCTTCGGAGCTGGAAGTCACGACCGAGACAAAGATGGCGTCAGCAAGCTGGGACTGGCCCGCATCCCCCTCCCACCACGACTCCGCATTGCGGCAAGCCCGGGAGAGGCAGCATCCCATTGGTCGGATGCGATGACGTCACCACGGGCAAGCCCTGGCGGCAGCGTGGGGGCGGAGCCTCGCTGACGCACGCTCGTCCAGACGCTGTTGCTTTGCTGCTGCGGCGGCGGCGGCGGCGGCGGCGGCGGTGGTGGTTGTGGCTGCTGTGGTGCAGGAGGCGAGAGGTGAGAAACGCTTGTGTCTAGAGCTTCAAGGGAGCGGCCTTGTCTCAGAGAAAAATGGGAGAAACTGGAGGTTCATTGCTCCCTTCATGTAAAGGGGAGGCGAGAGGACAGAAGGTGATTGGGTAGGCAGGAGGAGCTGGGGGCACTTCTTAAAGGGCCTTACAATTGGTGCATTTCAACCCCCTAGCTAGGAGATGGGTGTGCCTGGGTCCAGGGCGTTCTTGCTCCGCCGGATGGACCAGGAAATGAATGGAACAGGTGAAAGACCCCTTGCTAGGAAGGCGAGGACTTGGGATGACGGCCGCGAGATTCCTCGAGGAAGGAAGGGCACGGGGCTCTAGACTCATTCTGTTTTTTGTTTGTTTGTTTTGGGTTGTTGTTGTTCGAAATTGCTTTCTTCATATTTCATTTTGCAACCCCCCCCCCCGCCGAAAACCCTTTGCCAAATTCACTTTCTCTTGGACTTCAGTTGGGTAGAGATAGTCTAGGGAGGCTGACTATCTTGAAAGGACGAGAGGAGGGAGGCCTCTCATTCCTGGCAGACCCCGAACTATGCTGATCAGACACAAATTAGATAGATAGATAGATAGATAGATAGATAGATAGATAGATAGACAGACAGACAGACAGACAGTGAGTGTTTTTCGAGGTAAGGTCTCACTAGCTCAGGCTGACCTGGATTTCACTATGTAGTCTCAGGGTGGCCTCGAACTCATGTTGATCCTCTTACCTCTGCCTCCAGAGTGCTGGGATTAAAGGCGTGCACCACCATGCCCAGCTCCAATTTTATATTTTTGAGGTTGTGGAATAATCTATCCTAGTTCAAGGTGGAGGGGACTGGTAACAGCTGATTTTCATGAGTCAGGTATACAAAAATCTTAAAAACCAACCCACAGTGATCTCTTGCTTATATCCCAGTGTGCTGTTTCGCTGTCCTTGAACATCAAAATGTACAGAATGGTTTTACTGTTCAGATTTCTCAAAATGTCTCCCTGCCTTCCAGATGAGTAAATCTTCCTTTGATGTCAGTCTCACCTATGAGCCAATCTAGAATTTGTATAACCATATGACATTAAACATAATGGATATTTTGTTGAGGTTAGATACGATAGTCGGTGCCTTACATGAATGAGCTGATTGAAAAATAAATAATGGTAGTTTCAGTACCACTGATAGCGCCAGTTTTTCATCTCCGGCAACCAGAAAACCAACCTAAAAGGAAACCTTAATTGGCTCAGCTCATGCATGAGATTTGACGGATAAAAGGATACCGTGGTCTTGAAGATGGGTTTGAGAAGCAGAAAGCTGCAGAGGTGAACAGCTTTTTCTCTGTGGCTTGTTAAAACTGCTTCGTCATTACCGATGTGTTCCTGTCATGCTTGATTTGAAATTGAGCTGAATGTGTTGGCTGCCTTCTCCTTTAAAGATAACGTTTATTGGTTGGAGTTCCTTAGCGGGGAAATAATGTTTTTTGAGCTTTAATGTAGCCACAGCTATAGGGTGGTGTTGGAATTTTGACTGTTGGAAATGGGCATTGTCTGTAGAGAAAACTAGTCACTGCACGGACATCTTTTATAAGAGGGCAATGAAAGTCTCTTGTTTTTTCTGCTCAGGAAAAAAAAAACCAGAGGACATTAAAATTAAAAAAATTTTTATTTGTTTAGGGAGAGAGAGAGAAAAGGAGAAAGGCACATAGAGAGAGAGAGAATGGGGACATCAGGGCCTCTAGCCACTGCAAATGAACTCCAGATGCATGTACCACCTTGTGTATCTGTCTTACGTGGGTCCTGGGGAATCAAACCTGGGTCCTTTGGCTTTGTAGGCAAGCACCTTAACCACTAAGCAATCTCTCCAGCCCAAGGACACTTTTTAGCAATAAAATTGTGTGAGGTGTAAAAAACAAAAGCATTTGGGTGTGCTGGCACCTACTTGTAATCCCAGCACTAGAGAGGCAAGGGTAGGAGGCTCTTTGAGTTTGAGGCCAGCCTGGAGCTACAGTTCCAGGTCAGCCTGTCTAGAATGAGACCCTACCTCGGAAACAAGCAAACAACAATAATAAAAAAATAAAAACAGGGCTAGAGAGATGGCGTAGTGGTTAAGCGCTTGCCTGTAAAGCCTAAGGACCCAGGCTCGAGGCTCAATTCTCCAGGACCCACATAAGCCAGATGCACAAGGTGACGCGTGCATCTGGAGTTGGTTTGCAGTGGCTGGAGGTCCTGGTGTGCCCATTCTCTCTCTCTCTCTCTCTCTTTCTGTCTCTTTCTCTCTCTGTCTGTCACTCTTAAATAAATAAAAATAAACAAAAAAATTAAAAATAAACCAGCAGTGTGTAGGCCTAGAGATGGCTTAGTGGTTAAAGCGCTTGCCTGTAAAGCCTAAGGACCCAGGTTTGATTCCCCAGTACTCACATAAGCCAGATGCATAAGGTGGTCCATGCACCTGAAGTTTGTATGCAGTGGGTAGGGGCCCTGGTGCACTCATTCTCTATCTGCCTCCTTTCTCTCTCTCTCTCTTTCTGTCTCTCTCTCTCAAATAAATAAATAGATTTTTTTTTTAAAAAAAGCAGTGTGAAAGCCGGGTGTGGTGGCGCACGCCTTTAATCCCAGCACTTGGGAGGCAGAGGTAGGAGGACGCATAAGGAGTTACTACATAGTTAATTCCAGGTCAGCCTGGACCAGAGTGAAACCCTACCACTTATGATAATGTGTCCAGGGTAAAGAGTGTTTGAGGGTCCCACTTCCTATCTTTATCTGGTTACATGACTGTTGCCCCAAATTTTGTTATTCAGTTCTGATATTAACTGCTGCTCATCTGACATTCTACAATCCAGCATTCAGTATCTGCTTTTTGAATTTACTTTTTCATCTCTCTATATAGGATATTTTTTATTTTATTTCACACACACACACACACACACACACACACACACACACACACACAGAATAGGCGCACCAGGGCCTGCAAACAAACTCCAGACACATGCACTACCTTGTGCATCTGGCTTACGTAGGTCCTGGGGAATCGAACCTGGGTCCTTAGGCTTTGCAGGCAAGCAATTTAATTGCTAAACCATCTCTCCAGCCCTCTCTGGAGGATATTGAAACCGTTGTTAAGACTTCTTAGCAGGGTGTATGGAAGAAATAAAATAAAAACTGAAAGGAGTTTACTGAGTTTTGTTTGCTCTTAGTCCTCTAGGTTAATTCCCAAATCATGTCCTTTTCTTTCACCTCAGGTTGCAGTGAAACCCAGACACTCCTGGACTACTCTCTGCCATCATGGGGGAACTTTTCCGGAGTGAGGAGATGACCCTGGCCCAGCTATTTCTCCAGTCAGAAGCTGCTTATTGTTGCGTCAGTGAATTAGGAGAACTTGGAAAGGTTCAGTTTCGTGATGTAAGTGGTAATATGGTGCCGCGCGTGTGTGTGTGTGTTATATACACAAATGTTTGCAGATATGAGCAGAGGCCAGAGGAGAACGCTGGTGTACCCCTCTGTTGCTTTTCTGCTTTCTTTCTTTGAGACAGTCTCTTGCTGAATCTGAAGAAGCTTCCTGTTTTTTGGGTTAGACTGGTTGACCAGCAGGCACCAGGTATTCTATCTGTGCTCCACGCAGCACTGGAGTTACAGGCATGTGCGACCATGCTTAGTTTTTTATTTGAGGGTTGGGGTAGCAAACACACTTACCCCCCGAGCCATCTCCCTAGTCTCAGGTTGCTTTTTGATTATCCCTGAACTCATTTTTTTTTGGTTATAATTAATGGCTTTATCATGAATGCTTTGTTTTTTATTTGCAAAAATGTGATCCTAGCACTGGCTTACTATTGGTAGAGTGTGTGCTTCAAGTTGTCTTTCTAGAGATGGAAATGTTTTGTGTCAACCCTTCTATGCTTTTACTAATTCTTCCTTTGAAAACCATCTTAAGCTGGGCATGGTAGTTCATACTTATCATCTAGCACCTTGGAAATGGAGGCAGGAAGATCAGGAGTTCCCTAGTTAGCCTGAGCTACAAAGCTAGACGTTGTTTTCTTTCTTTCTTTGTTTTTTTTCTTTGAGGTAGGGTGTCACTCTGGCTTAGGCTGACCTGGAATTACTATGTAGTCTCAGGGTGGCCTCAAAGTCATGGTGATCCTTCTAACTCTGCCTCCCGATAGACTTTGTTTTAAAGAACCAAAAACTAAACCGGTGTGGTGGAGCATGCCTTTAATCCCAGCACTTTTCCTATCTTTATCTGGTTACATGACTGTTGCCCCAAATTTTGTTATTCAGTTCTGATATTAACTGCTGCTCATCTGACATTCTACAATCCAGCATTCAGTATCTGCTTTTTGAATTTACTTTTTCATCTCTCTCTATAGGATATTTTTTATTTTATTACACACACACACACACACACACACACACACACACACACACAGAATAGGTGTGCCAGGGCCTGCAGACAAACAAACTCCAGACACATGCACTACCTTGTGCATCTGGCTTACATGGGTCCTGGGGAATCGAACCTGGGTCCTTAGGCTTTGCAGGCAAGCAATTTAATTGCTAAGCCATCTCTCCAGCCCTCTCTGGAGGATATTGAAACAGTTGTTAAGACTTCTTAGCAGGGTGTATGGAAGAAATAAAATAAAAACTGAAAGGAGTTTACTGAGTTTTGTTTGCTCTTAGTCCTCTAGGTTAATTCCCAAATCATGTCCTTTTCTTTCACCTCAGGTTGCAGTGAAACCCAGACACTCCTGGACTACTCTCTGCCACCATGGGGGAACTTTTCCGGAGTGAGGAGATGACCCTGGCCCAGCTATTTCTCCAGTCAGAAGCTGCTTATTGTTGCGTCAGTGAATTAGGAGAACTTGGAAAGGTTCAGTTTCGTGATGTAAGTGGTAATATGGTGCCGCGCGTGTGTGTGTGTGTGTGTGTGTGTGTGTGTGTGTGTGTGTTATATACACAAATGTTTGCAGATATGAACAGAGGCCAGAGGAGAACGCTGGTGTACCCCTCTGTTGCTTTTCTGCTTTCTTTCTTTAAGACAGTCTCTTGCTGAATCTGAAGAAGCTTCCTGTTTTTTGGGTTAAACTGGTTGACCAGCAGGCACCAGGTATTCTATCTGTGCTCCACGCAGCACTGGAGTTACAGGCATGTGCGACCATGCTTAGTTTTTTATTTGAGGGTTGGGGTAGCAAACACACTTACCCACCGAGCCATCTCCCTAGTCTCAGGTTGCTTTTTGATTATCCCTGAACTCATTTTTTTGGTTATAATTAATGGCTTTATCATGAATGCTTTGTTTTTTATTTGCAAAAATGTGATCCTAGCACTGGCTTACTATTGGTAGAGTGTGTGCTTCAAGTTGTCTTTCTAGAGATGGAAATGTTTTGTGTCAACCCTTCTATGCTTTTACTAATTCTTCCTTTGAAAACCATCTTAAGCTGGGCATGGTAGTTCATACTTATCATCTAGCACCTTGGAAATGGAGGCAGGAAGATCAGGAGTTCCCTAGTTAGCCTGAGCTACAAAGCTAGACGTTGTTTTCTTTCTTTCTTTGTTTTTTTTTTTTTGAGGTAGGGTGTCACTCTGGCTTAGGCTGACCTGGAATTACTATGTAGTCTCAGGGTGGCCTCAAAGTCATGGTGATCCTTCTAACTCTGCCTCCCGATAGACTTTGTTTTAAAGAACCAAAAACTAAACCGGGTGTGGTGGAGCATGCCTTTAATCCCAGCACTTGGAAGGCAGATGTAGGTGGATCGCTGTGAGTTCAAGGCCACCCTGAGACTACATAGTGAATTCCAGGTCAGCCTGGACTAGAGTGAGACCCTATCTTGAAAAACCAAAAAACAAAGAACCAAAAACTAAAAAATAAAAATAAAGGCCAGGCGTAGTGTCATATTCCTTTAATCCCAGTACTGGGGAGGCAAAAATAGGAAGATCACTGTGAGTTCAAGGCCAGCCTGGGCTAGAGTGAGGCTTTACTTCAAAAAATAAAACAATAGGCCGGGCGTGGTGGCGCACGCCTTTAATCCCAGCACTTGGGAGGCAGAGGTAGGAGGATCACCGTGAGTTCGAGGCCACCCTGAGACTACAGAGTGAATTCCAGGTCAGCCTGAGCTAGAGCGAGACCCTACTTCAAAATACAAAATAAATAAATAAATAAATAAATAAATAAATAAATAAATAAATAAATAAAAAAAACAAACAATAGGAGCTGGAGAGATAGCTTAGCGGTTAAGGCACCTGCCTCCTAAGCCTAAGAATGCTGGTTCCAATCTCCATCGGTTGCAATATCCAGGTCCCATGTTTAGCCAGATGCAAAGTGATGCAAGGGCGCAATGCTGCACTTGACCGCAAGGGGGTACACGCATCTGGATTTCGTTCGCAGCAGCTGAGAGGCTGCTGGCGTGCCCATCTCTATCTGTCTTCCTCTCCCTCCCTCTCTGTCTCTCTCTATGTCTCTCTCCAAAAAATAAAAACATAAATAAAATAAAAAAATAATGCCTGGTGTGGTGGCGCACACCTTTAATCCCAGCACTTGGGAGGTAGAGGTAAGAGGATCACCATGAGTTTGAGGCCACCCTGAGAATATAGAGTGAATTCCAGGCCAGCCTGGGCAAGAGTGAGACCCTACCTGGAAAAACCAAAAAATAAAAAAAAAAAAATAAAAAAATAAAAATAAAAATAAGCTGGGCGTGGTGGTACACGCCTTTAATCCCAGCACTTGGGAGGCAGAGGTAGGAGGATCGCCATGAGTTCGAGGCCACCCTGAGACTACATAGTTAATTCGAGGTCAGCCTGGACCAGAGCGAGACCCTACCTCGAAAAACCAAAAAAATAAAATAAAATAAATAAAAAATAAATAAAAATATAAAAAAGTAAGCCGGGTGTGGTGGCACACGCCTTTAATCCCAGCACTCAGGAGGCAGAGGTAGGAGGATCGCCATGAGTTTGAGGCCACCCTGAGACTACATAGTGAATTCCAGGTCAGCCTGGGCCAGAGTAAGACCCTACTTCGAAAAACCAAAAAAAATAAAAATAAAAATGAAAAAATAAACCCCACAACTAGAGGGACGGTGTGTTTTTGCTCATTCTTGTGCCTGTAGTGCCCACATTCTCAATCTTCAATTCTCATCCTTACTTTCCATGTCTGACTTCCTAGGTACCATTCCCACATTTTTTTTTTTTTTTTGGAGAGAGACAGAGAGAGGGAGAGGAAGACAGATAGAGATGGGCACGCCAGCAGCTCTCAGCTTCTGTGAACAAAATCCAGATGTGTGCGCCCCTTTGTGGTCAAGTGCGGCATTGCGCCCTTGTGTCACTGCATCTGGCTAAACGTGGGACCTGGAGATTAGAACTGCTGGAGTTCTTTAGGCTTGGGAGGCAGGCGCCTTAACCGCTAAGCCATCTCTCCAGCCCCATCCCCACATTTTTAACTCCAAGATGATTGTTATCCTGCAGTTCTTTCTCAATATGTCTAAATCCTGACACCTAACCCTTTCACAAACTACATTGTCATCATGATTTCCTAAATGAGCTAGTACGTAGGAATTCTAGTTTCCTAGGCTTGAAATCTAAGTCTTAATGATACCTCCCTTCCTAATATCTCTTGTCTCTATTTATCCTTCTTTCCATTTTATTTATTTATTTATTTGGTTTTTCAAGGTAGGGTCTTACTCTAGCTCAGACTGACCTGGAGTTCACTGTATTCTCAGGGTGGCCTCGAACTCATGGCAATCCTCCTACCTCTGCCTCCCGAGTGTTGGGATTAAAGGCGTGCGCCATCATGCCCGGCTTTTTTGTTTTTTTTTTAAGGTAGGGTCTCACTCTAGCCCAGGCTGCCCTGGAATTTGCTAAACAGTCTCAGGCTGGTCTCAAACTCACTGTGATCCTCCTATCTCTGCCTCCCAAGTTCTGGGATTAAAGGTGTGCACCATCATGCCCGGTTTAAAAAAAGTGTTTAAAAAGTATTTATTGCCGGGTGTGGTGGCGCACGCCTTTAATCCCAGCACCCTGAGGCAGAGGTAGGAGGATCAGGCTGAGAGTCTCAAGGCCACCCTGAGACTACATAGTTAATTCCAGGTCAGCCTGGACCAGAGTGAGACCCTACCTTGCAAAACCAAAAAGAAAACAGAAAAAAAAAAAAAAGTATTTATTTATTTGTGTATGTATTTGTGTGCAAGCACACCAGGGTTTCTTGGTGCTGCATTGATTGCCTATTCAGCTTTATGTGGGTAGCTGAGGAATTAAATCTGGGCCAGCAGGCTTTAAAGCAAGCACCTTTAACCACTGAGGCATCTTCCCAAGCCCTAAACTTTTTTTTGGTTTTTCGAGGTAGGGTCTCTAGCCCAGGCTGACCTGGAATTCTCAGGGTGGCCTAGAACTCATGGTGATCCTCCTACCTCTGCCTCCCAAGTGCTGGGATTAAAGGTGTGCACCACCATGCTCAGCTCCTAAACTTTTTTTTAAAAAAAATTTTGTTTTTATTTTTTTATTTATTACAGAGAGAGAGAGAGAGAGAGAGAGAGAGAGCATGAGCATGCCAGGGCTTTCAGCCACTGCAAATGAACTCCAGATTCATGTGCTACCATGTGCATCTGGCTTACGTGGGTCCTGGGGAATCAAACTTGGGTCCTTTGGCTTTGCAGGCAAGTACCTTAACCACTAAGCCATCTCTTCAGCCCTAAACTTTTTAATTTTAATTCATTTATTTGCAAGCAGAGAGCAATAGAGTAAAAGAGACAGAGAGAATGGGTGTATCAGGACCTCTAGCCACTGCATATGAATTCCAGATGCATGCTCCTTTTTGGGCATCTGGCTACTTTACCTGGGCACTGGTGAATTGAACCTGGGTCGTTAGGCTTTGTAGACAAGTGCCTTAATTGCTGAGCTGAGCCATCTCTCCAGCTCTTATTATTTATTTGCAAGCAGAGAGAGAGAAAGAAGAGTTTTTTTTTTTTTTTTTTTTTTTTTTTTTGAGGTAGGATCTCACTGTAGCCCAGGCTGACCTGGAATTCACTATGTAGTCTCAGGGTGGCCTCAAATTCACAGTGATCCTCCTACCTCGGTCTCCTGAGTGCTGGAACTAAAGGCGTATACCAACATACCTGGCTTTAAATTATTTGTTGTGTATGGTTTGTGTGTAGTGTATACACACTTATGCAGATGCATCTGTTCCGCATGTTCACGTGTAGAAATCCAAGTAGATCAAGAGGCACTAAGGCCTCTTGCTGCTGCTAACGAACTCCAGACACATGCCCATCACTTTGTGCATATGGCTTTATGTGGATACTGGAGAATCGAACCTGGGCCAGCAGGTTTTGCAAGTAATTGCTTTTAACCATTGAGCATCTTCCCAGCACCAAGCTGCCGTTTTCAGTAAGGTTTGATGACTTATGAGCCCCAGTGACTCTCTGGTCTGAACTCCCCACAGGACTGGGGGTATAGGAGTGTGTGGCCATATCCAGCTTTGTGCTTTATTTTATTATTAAAGATAAATGTGATTGCTTGATTAAGGTATTGTTAGATTTCTCCGTTGTAAAGGTATCTTACTCCCTTTGTGATAAATAAGTAATCTGGAGTGATACTTTAAGACTTGTATGGCTGTCCTGTTCCCTAGAACCTTTTTACCCAATAGTTTTTGTATCTGTTATCTGAACCTTTCCTGTAACAATGAGTACAGTGGTGCTTATAAAAATGATTTTCTAATTCTATTACTCTATCTGAATTTATTACTTATTATTCTGCTTTAGTTTTAGGGTATTTTTTTTTTAAAGTAGGATCTCACTTTAGTCCCCTGCTGACCTGGAACTCACTCTGTAGTCCCAGGCTGGCCTTAACTAAAAGCCATCCTCCTACCTCTGCCTCCAGAGTGGTAGGATCAAAGGAATGTACTGCCATGCCCAGCCCCAGTTTTAGTTTCTTGATTTTTTTTTTTTTTCAAGGCAGGGTCTTGCTGCAGCCTACACTGACCTGGAATTTACTGTGTAGTCTTAGGCTGGCCTCAAACTTATGGTGATCCACCTCCTAAGTGCTGGGATTAATGATGTGTACCACCATGCCTGACTTTAGTGTTTTGGTGTTTTTTGTTTTTTTTTTTTTTTTTTTAAAAAATATATTATTTATTTATTTATTTGAGAGACAGAGGCATAGAGAGAGAGAATGGGTGTGCCACTGCAAACGAACTCCAGATGCATGTGCCCCCTTGTGCATCTGGCTTACGTGGGTCCTGGAGAATTGAACTGGGATCCTTTGGCTTTGCAGGCAAACACCTTAACCGCTAAGCCATCTCTCCAGCTCTTTTTTTTGCTTTTTAGATACATGTGTGCATGTCTGTATATGTGTGTATTTTGTTTTGTGTTGTGTGTGTATAGGTGCACATGCATGTGGAACCTAGAAATCAAAATTGAGTGTCGTCAGTTGTTCTCTACCTTTTTTTTTTTTTTGCATGAGCTTCAAGTTCTTATTTATTTATTTTAAAATATTTTATTTATTTATTTGAGAAAGAGAGAAAGGGAGAGAGGAAGAGAGGAAGAGGCAAAGAGAAAGAGAGAATGGGCATTCCAGGGCCTCCAGCCACTGCAAACGAACTCTAGACACATGCGCCTTCTTGTGCATCTAGCTTATGTGGGTCCTGGGGAATTGAACCTGGGTCCTTAGGCTTCTCAGGCAAACACCTTAACTGTTAAGCCATTTCCCAGCCCTTTATTTATTTATGTTTATTTTATAGTGAGTGACACACAGAGAGAGACAAAGACAGAGAGAGAGAGAGAATTGGTGTGCCAGGGCTTCAGTCACTGCAATCTGACTGCAGATGCTTGTGCCACCTAGTGAGCATGTGCGGCCTTGCGCTTGCTTCACCTTTGTGTATCTGGCTTCCATGGGATCTGAAGGGTTGAAAATGGGTCCTTAGGCTTCATAGGCAAGTGCATTAACTGCTAAGCCATCTCTCCAACCTTGTTTTTGGTTTTTTGAGGTAGGGTTTTACTCTAGCTCAGGCTGACCTGGAATTCACTATGTAGTTTCAGAGTGGCCTTGAACTCTCCTTTGCCTCCTGAGAGCTGGGATTAAAGGCTTGTACCACCACGCCCAGTGTTTTTTTTTTTTAAATGTTTTATTTATTTATTTATTTGAGAGAGAGAGTGAGAGCGAGCACACCTGGGCCTCCAGCTGCTATAAACAAACTCCAGAAGTATGTGCCACTTTGTGCATCTGGCTTATGTGGGTCCTGGGGAATTGATGTGGTCCTTTGGCTTTGCAGGCAAGTGCCTTAACCACTAAGCAATCTCTCCAGCCCTAGTTTTATTTTTTTAAAAATCTTTTAAAATATTTTTATTTATTTGAGAGAGAGGGAGAATATGGGCACATCAGGGCCTCCAGCCACTGCAAACAAACTCCAGATGTAGCAGATGAAGTGTGGGTTCATGTACCACCTTGTGCATGTAGCTTATGTGGACACTGGAGAATCAAACTTGGGTCCTTAGGCTTCTCGGGCAAGCACGTTAGCCTCTAAGCCATCATGCCAGCCATAAATTTTTTTCTGTAGTTATTTGAGAGAAAGAAGAGAGAATGCGTGTGCATGCCTCTCGCTTTCCTGCCATTGCAAACAAGCTCTAGATGTATGCATTGCTTTGTGCATCTGACTTTACGTGGGTACTAGGGAATCAAACCCAAGCTCTCTCAGGCTGTGCAAACAAGCACATTTAGTCACTGAGCCGGCTCTCCAGCCCAGAATAACTTTTTGAATAAATAATGTGTTCTTATTTTATGATTCATGAAATCTCTTTAAAATGCCAAGTTTCCATATATATATATATATATATATATTTGAGTCTGTTTCCGGGTTCTCTTCTGGACCATGAATTTTTTTATCTCTCTGCTTATGTAACAGTAGTTTATTTGTCATAACTTAACACTAAAATTTGATGTTTTATAGGGTACAAGTTCTTTCACCCTGTTTATCAGAATTGTGTTGGCTGTTTTAGGCCTTCTGTTCTTCCATATTTATTTTAGATTCAGAATTCCACACTATCTTAGAATCGGAGTTGGGTGTGTTGGTGCCTGCTTAGAATGCCAGTGTATGGGAGCCTGAGGCAAGAGGATCCCCAAAAGTTCAAGGCTGGCTTGGGCTACATAGTAAGACCCTGTTCCCCAAAATTACATTAAATTTTCTATTTATTGTTTTCTCCCCCATAAAGCTCTTCTCTCTCTCTCTCTCTCTCTCTCTTTTTTTTTGGTAGGGTCTCACTCTAGCCCAGGCTGACCTGGAATTCACTATGTAGTCTCAGGGTGGCCTCAAACTCACAGTGATCCTCCTACCTCTGCCTCCCAAGTGCTGGGATTAATGGCATGCACCACCACGTTTAGCCCATACCTATTTTAAAAATTATATTTTATTTAGTTATTTGCAGTCAGAGTGAATGAGAAAGCTTAGGCACTCCAGGGCTTCTTTCTGCTGCTGCAAATCAACTTCAGATGCATGTACCACATTGTGCATCTGGCTTTATGTGGGTACTGGGGAATTGAACCGGCTTTGGTACCAAGTGCCCTTTAACTGCTGACCTGTCTCCCCAGCCTGCATATCTTGATTTATATTGAGTTGAGTTACTTTATGTTTTGTTGTTGTAATTGGCATTATTTTGAAATTTAACTTTTCTATTTGTTGCTGTTGTAAAAGAAGACAGTTGATTTTTCTTATATGTTTTTCTTGTATCCAGTAACTGCAATTAAACTAAGTAAACAATTCATTTTTTTAATCTCATTTGCCCAGGCTTTCTTATTTTCTAAGGTTCTAGTCACAAGTGGATGTAGAATTTTTAAAATTATATATATATTTTATTTGAGTGAGAGAAAGAGAGAGAGAGAATGGGCATGCCAGGGCCTCCAGCCACTGTAAATGAACTCCTGATGCACGTGCCACCTTGTGCATCTGGCTTATGTGGGTCCTGGAGAGTCAAACCAGGATTCTTCGGCTTTGCAGGCAAACACCTTAATCACTAAGCCATCTCTCCAGCCCCTAGAATTTTATTAACTAATTCAATGTGCTTTTTTCTTGTCTTTCAAGTTATTTTGTTTTGCTTTTTGAGTTAGGTCTTGCTCTAACCCAGGCTGACCTGGACTCACGCGGTAGCCCACTGGCCTCAAACGCATAGTGGTCATCCTGCTTCAGCTGTTTCTTGTCTTTTGAGGTTATCATGTTTTTCTTCCTTCCATTTTTTATTTTTATGTTAATTTAATTTAAAATATTTACTTACTTGAGAGAGAGTGAGAGAGAAAGAGGCAGATAGAGAGAAAATGGGCATGCCAGGGCCTTCAGCTGCTGCAAACGAACTCCAGACACATGTGCCACCTTGTACATCTGGCTTACATGGCATCTGGGGAATTGAACCTGGGTCCTTGGGCTTCACAGGCAAGTGCCTTAACTGCTAACCTGTCGCCGACCAGTTGAGACACCAATGACACACGGACCACTCTTGTTGCTTGCTTGGACGGAAGACCACTTTTTATTACAGGAAATAGCACAGCTTATATACCCCATGGAGACCAATCATAACAAGTTGGCGAGAAAGCCAACTTGGCTGAAGCTGATACGTTGATGCAATGAGGATATGTCTCCTAGCCAATCACCATAACTTCCTGTTTTCTGACAAGACTCGAGCTCAACGCCCTTTGGCAAGGTGCCAGCCGCCACCTTCAACGTGGATGGTGTGGCCCCAGATGCTGCCCGCCACATCTCCCCCTTTTTGTTTATAAACAGCAATTAGCTCCCAAATGCAGTGTCTAAATAGACAGAGGGCATTAACCAACTAGGGGGAACAGTGGTCTGATTCCTCTAAAGTTTTGACATCTTTTGTAGAGGGGAGGCAAAATTAACAAGGATGCCAACCTCCATGCTAATCAGACATGTTCCTCAAGGAAGTCAGAAGCAGTCTAAAATGACTTTCCTTTGCAGTGCTTGCCTCGCAACCAGCTTGGTACCCATTTCCAGTGACAACTGAGACGCACAGGTCTGACACCTCATGCTGTTCCCGAAGGAGAGGAGCTGCATGGATCCATTAAGGGTCCAGCAAATTAAGCCACACTTGAGAAGAACCATGTTGATGGCAATAAGCGTTCTTGAATTTGGCGCTGGCGCATCTTGCATAGGCACCAGATACAACAGGCTGCTACAACACATAGCAAGCCGCCTAAAGCAAGAAAACCAAACCAATTTTTTCCCCAATTAATCACAGATTGAAAGAAAGAGGCAATTTGCATTACAGAAGCAACCTCTACACGGGTACTATTGATAGCAACTATTTGACCCCTTAACGTCCTAGTAAGATTATCAAATTTGTGGTCCCAAGTCCCGTTGAGATAGTGCAAAAGTTCCCTAGATAAATTTGCAGCAAGGGTCAGGTTATGAAATTCTACAGGCGTAATACACAGAGCTGATAGTTGTTGAATGCATCCCACTGACATTAATTGTACAATAATATTCATCTGTTCTTGTAAGAGATCAACTCGTTGGTTTACTAGCAGAATGCCTGCACGCAACTGTTGGTTGATTTCTGTCTGGGTATCCAGGGCCAAAGCAGTCTTCTCAGATAAGCTGTTTATTGCTTGGGCTGCTGGGATGGCCTTAGCTGCAACAGAAGCTGCAACAGCAGCCATGATAGCCGCAGTAATTCTAAAGTCTCTCTTAGGCCGTAGCAACACCGACAGTTCTTACTCTTGAATGACCACAGGAACAGGCAGGTAGGTGGGGATACGCATCAGCATGCCCAATGGAAATTGAGTGGCATTCCAGCATTCTGAAAGAAAACAAGAACTCGCTTGACAAGCAAGAGTGTTATTAATAACAGTTTGATTGCTCACTAGAAACATAAAAGGAGGTCTTACACATATAGGTGTGGGTCTAAAGTCGATGGTCTTACTACAATTTAGCATTAATAGGTCTTAAATCATGCAACAGCCTCCATTTGCCAGACTTCTTCCTTATAATGAATATAGGAGTGTTAAAAGGAGAAGTAGATGGTCGAATATGATTGGCTTCCAGCTGTTGATGGGCCGCTTCCAGGTTATTCTAATTGGCTCAGTGCCCCCTATTGAAAACCCTGTCTATCATTCTTAGGTTGAATTTGGATTGGTAATGTTATTCCTTCTTAAGCTGTTTCACTGTCTTCAGATCAACGGCCTGATGATATCTCTGCTGATTTTGATCCTCCAGTACTGGAAAAGCCGATCTAAAATCAAGATCCTTCCACTGTTCAAATTGTGGGTGTGAACCGCAAGCACAAACACCCTGACAGCTCCGGAGAACACCTTCAGTAGGATTACATGCCGGAGGGTGTGGGGCATTAGGGGTTAAATGCAATTGGCTAAACTTTTTTTTTTTTTTTTTTTTCCCTGAAAGCTCCAGCTCCTCCTCATTGTTTTGTTTTGAGTCTGAATTTTTACTTTTTCTTTTAGATATTTTACTCGAGCACTCTTCTCTCACTTCCTCTAAATTTTTTCCCCTTCTTTTAACTGCTTCTGAATCCTAGGTTTTGGAGACTTTAAACAAGAACAAATTAGGGCCCATATGGGCAGGGTCCCAAGGGGAGAGGCTCATTCTCGTTTGCCCTATGTAATATGACTAGACACACTACAACACAAATAATTGAGCCTCCTCCTCTAAGCTAGTCTGCATGAGGTTAACTAACTTTTATACACTAATAAAACACACGAACAAATATACATTAATTGGCCGGCTATCATTCCCTCTTAAGGAATCTTTTCACTGTGTTTCCTCTAAGGAAACCTTCTGCTAATGTTCCCTCGTAAGGAACCTTCTCGCTGTGTTTCCTCAAAGGAAACCTTCCGCTACTGTTCCCTCGTAAGGAACCTTCTCGCTGCGTTTCCTCGAAGGAAACCTTCTGCTAATATCTGTTAACAGCCTTCTTTTTTTTTTTTTTTTTTTTTTTTTTGTTTTTTTTCGAGGTAGGGTCTCACTCTGGTCCAGGCTGACCTGGGATTAACTAT
Organism: Orientallactaga sibirica; assembly: GCA_036365145.1. Taxonomy (NCBI): domain Eukaryota; kingdom Metazoa; phylum Chordata; class Mammalia; order Rodentia; family Dipodidae; genus Orientallactaga; species Orientallactaga sibirica. The sequence continues at coordinate 26,316,084 of JAEOAD010000013.1, read as the reverse complement.
GTAGTCTCAGGGTGGCCTCGAACTCTCGGTGATCCTCCTACCTCTGCCTCCCAAGTGCTGGGATTAAAGGCGTGTGCCACCACGCCCGGCTTCTGTTAACAGCCTTCTTATATTTTCTTTTTTCATACCCTTGCTTATACATAGATATTTGCCTCCCTTTTACCTTAAGTTGGTGCTGATAGAGGGTCCCCGTACGGGCCACCAAATGTCACCGACCAGTTGGGACACCAATGACACACGGACCACTCTTGTTGCTTGCTTGGATGGAAGACCACTTTTTATTACAGGAAATAGCACAGCTTATATACCCCATGGAGACCAATCATAACATAGTTGCTAGGCGAGAAAGCCAACTTGGCTGAAGCCGATACGTTGATGCAATGAGGATATGTCTCCTAGCCAATCACCATAACTTCCTGTTTTCTGACAAGTCTCGAGCTCAACGCCCTTTGGCAAGGTGCCAGCCGCCATCTTCAATGTGGATGGTGCGGCCGCGGACGCCGCCCGCCACACTAACCATCTCTCCAGCCCTCATTAATTTTTTTTTATTGACAACTTCCATAATTATAGACAATAAACCATAGTAATCCCTGCCACACTTTCCCCTTCATAACTCCACTCTCCATCATATCCCCTCCCCCTCTTAATCAGTCTCTCTTTTATTTTGATGTCATCATCTTTTCCTCCTATCATGATGGTCTTACATAGGTAGTGTCAGGCACTGCAAGGTCATGGATACCCAGGCCATTTTGTGTCTGGAAGAGTGCATTGTAAGGAGTCCTACCTTTCTTTTGGCTCTTAAATTCTTTCTGCCACCTCTTCTGCATGGACCCTGAGCCTTGAAAGGTGTGATATAGATGTTTCAGTGCTGAGCACTCGTCTGTCACTTCTTCTCAGCACTATAGCGCCTTCTGAGCCATCCTGAGGTCACCGCCATCTGAAAAGAGAAGTTTCTCTGACTAAAAGTGAGAGTCACTTTAATATATGGGTATGAACATTAAGAGACCTACTTACTGGGCAGTTGGGTGAGCATAATATATACATTTACCCAGATGCCAGCAGACGTTACATCCCTAGAGCTCATGACTTCCCCAGTCATAGGTTTTCAGTATCAGGCATGTATTCCCTCCTGTGGAGTGGGTTTCCAGTCCAATTAGAGAGTAGTTTCCCCCATAACAGACATGCCACTCTTGCACCCGTTGGCTCATTTGGCCTGGCTGACCAAATTTAAGGCTAGCAGTGTCCACTGTTGTTTATCTCCACTGATGACCTCTCTCTCCCATAGAGCTGCATGTAGCATAGTTTTCTGTTAGCTGATCTACATGGAGGAGGTTTTCAGTTCAGCTCCAGCAAGATTTCTCAGTGACCTTGCAGCCCAAAGCAGGTGGAGTCTTCAACAATAATTCCTCCTTTATTATTGGTGAATTATATGCCTGTTTTTTTTTTCCTACTGGTCTTTTTAAAAATAACTTTTACTGCTGAACATGGTGATACATACCTATAATTATAGTACTCTTGTGGTGTTCAGGACTAGCCTTCATGGTCTACCTGTCTAGTGCTAGAACAGCCAGAGCTACATAGGAGGACTCTGACTCAAAAAACAAACAGGGCTGGGTGTGGTGGCTCACACCTTTAATTCAAGGACTAGGGAGGCTGAGGTAGGAGGATTGCAATGAGTTTGAGGCCAGCTGGGTGAATGAGTTTCAGATCAGCCTAGGCTAGAATGAGACCCTGCTTCAAAAAACAAAAAAACAGGGCTGGAGAGATGGCTTAGTGGTTAAGGCACTTGCCTACAAAGCCAAAGGATCCCTTTTCGATTCTCCAGTACCCATGTAAGCAAGATGCACAAAGGGGCACATTCATCTGGAGTTTGTTTGCAGTGGCTAGAGGCCCTGGTGCACCACCCACCCTCCCTTCCTCCCTCCCTCGCTCCCTCTCTCTCTCTCTGCCTCTTTCTCTCAAATAAATAAATAAATTTTTTTGGGGGGGGGTTCAAGGTAGGGTCTCGCTGTGGTCCAAGCTGACCTGTAATTCACTATGTAGTCTCAGGATGGCCTCGAACTCATGGCGAACCTCCTACCTCTGCCTCCCAAGTACTGGGATTAAAGGTGTGTACCACCACACCTGGCTAAATAAAATATATTTTTTTTAATTAGGGGCTGGAGAGATGGTTTAGCGGTTAAGCCCTGGCCTGTGAAGCCTAAGGACCCCAGTTTGAGGCTCGATCCCCCAGTATCCATGTAAGCCAGATGCACATGGTGGTGCATGTATCTGGAGTTCATTTGCCGTGGCTGGAGGCCCTGGTGCGCCCACTCTCTCTGTCTCTGTCTCTCTCTCTCTCAAATAAATAAGAATAAACAAAAATTTAAAAAAATTAACAAAAGTGCTTTAAAAAAACAAAACAAAAACAGCTCGGCATGGTAGCACACACCTTTACTCTCAGAACTTTCCAGAGGTAGGAGGATTGCTATAAGTTCAAGGCTACCCTGAGACCCTACCTTGAAAAACCAAAAGAACAAAACAAAGCAAGAACCACACATACATACACACACAAAAACACACAAAAACACACACACACACACACACACACACAAAGAAACATGTCTGGGGAAATGGCTCAGTGGTTAAAAGCACTTATTTGCAAAGCCTGCCATCCCAGGTTCAATTCCTCAGCACCCACTAAAGTCAGATGCACAAAGTGGTACATGTATCTAGAGTGAGCACTTATTCTCTCTCTTTCTCTCTCTCTGTGCTTGCAAATAAATAAATAAATAAATAAACAAATAAATATTAGGAAAAAAGCAAAGTAAAATTTTTACCAAGACATAATTCATATAGCCTCTCCACCCTCATTTTTTTTTTTTTTTGTTTGTTTTTTCGAGGTAGGGTCTCACTCTAGTCCAGGCTGACCTGGAATTCACTATGTAGTCTCAGAGTGGCCTTGAACTCATGGTGATCCTCCTACCTCTGCCTCCAAGTGCTGGGATTAAAGGCGTGTGCCACCACACCCAGCTGACTGCCTTTTAAAATTGGGGGGCAGGAGTTGGCGCACCAGGATCTCCAGCCACTTCAGTCAAACTCCATGTGCACCCCCTTGTGTTCACGTGGACCTCGAGAGTTGAATGTGAGTCTTTGAGCTTTGCAGACAAGTGCCTTAACTGCAAAGCTATCTATTTAGCCTCTTCTTTTTTTTTTTTTATGAAAGAGGGAATTGGCACACCAGGACCTTTAGCCACTGTAGTTGAATTCTAGATGCATGCACTTCCTTGTGCACATGTGTGACTTGTGTGCATGTGTTCACCTTGTGTGTCTGGTTTATGTGGGTTCTGGGGAGTTGAACCTGGTTCCTTAGGCTTTGTAGGTAAGCGCCTTACCTGCTAAGCCATCTCTCCAGACCCCCTCCTCCTCCTCCTCTTCTTTTTTCTTCTTTTTTTTTTTTTTTTTTTTTTTTTTTTTTTTCCAGGTAGGGTCTCACTCTAGCCCAGGCTGACCTGGAATTCACTGTGTAGTCTCAGGGTGGCCTTGAACTCACAGTGATCCTCCTACATCTGTCTCTTGAGTGCTGGGATTAAAGGCATGTGCCACCATGCCCGGCTACCTCTTCTTTTTTTGTTTTTGGAGGTAGGATCTCACTCTATCCCAGGCTGACCTGAAATTCACTCTCAGGGTGGCTTCCAACTCATGGTGATCTTCCTACCTCTGCCTTCCGAGTGCTGGGATTAAAGGTATGTGCCACCACGCCCAGCCCCCTCTTCTTTTTTTAAATTGGTGTATAGCTGGGCATGATGGTTGCACCTATAGTCTTAGCTACTTGGACGCTGAGGTGGGAGTATTGCTTGAACCCACAAATGTATGAGACCAGCTTGCTCAACATAGTGAGACAGGGTTTCAAAAAAAGACACAATTCATATACCAAAAGCATAATGCTTTTACATCATACAATTCAGTGATCTTTAGTATAGTCACAAGGTTATGCAACCATCACCACTGCCTAATTCTGGAAAGTTTCATCACCCTGCAAGAAACATTGTCCTATTAGTAATCACTTCCTGCTTCTTCTTCCACCTACACCCCTGACAGCTATTAATGTACCTTTCTTTCTTTTTTTTTTCTCCTAGTTTTTCGAGGTAGAGTCTTACTGTAGCCCAGGCTGACCTGGAATTCACTATGTAGTCTCAGGATGGCCTCAAACTCATGGTGATCCTCCTACCTCTGCCTCCCGAGTGCTGAGATTAAAAGCATGTGCCATCACGCCTGGCTGTCTTTATTGATAGACCTGTTCTGGACATTTCTTATAAATGGAGTCATTAAATGAGTGGCCTCTTGTATCTTTGTTCACTTACCATGTTATTTTTACTTATTTTATTTATTTGAGAGAGAGAGAGAGAATAGGCATGCCAGGGCCTCTAGCAACTACAGACGAACTCCAGATGCATGAGTCCCTTTGTGCAGCTGGCTTACGTGGGTCCTAGAGAGTTGAACCAGGATCCTTTGGCTTTGCAGGCAAGGCAAATACCTTAACCGCTAAACCATCTTTCCAGCCCTATTTTTTTTTTTTTTTTTTGGTTTTTTCGAGGTAGGGTCTCACTGTGGCCCAGGCTGACCTGGAATTCACTATGTAGTCTCAGGTGCCTCAAACTCACGGCGATCCTCCTATCTCTGCCTCCTGAGTGCTGGGATTAAAGGTGTGCGCCACACACCTGGCTATGTGCAGAATTTTTCATATTTTATTTTTATTTACTTATTTGTTAGAATGAATATGGGCATGCGAAAGAACTCCAGATGTATGCACCACCATGTGCTTACAAGGGTTCTAGGAAATCAAACTTGGGTCTTTTTTTTTTTTTTTAATATATTGTTTTTATTTATTTATTTGAGCGAGAGAAAGAGGCAGAGAAGAGAGGGAGAAACAAACAAACAAAAATTCTGCACATAAGTGAGATCATGCAGTATTTGTCCTTCTTTGCCTGGGTTATTTTACTTAGTATAATGTTCTGCATTTTCTTTGTATATCTTGTTGGTAGGTTGATTCCATATATGTTAGTCAATGTGAATAGCCCTGCAGTGAGCATGGAAATCAAGATTTGCCTTTGACATGTTTGATTTCAGTTCCTTTGGCTATAAACCCAGACGTGGGGTTGCTGGGTTACATGGTAGTTTTACCTGTCTCCTCCTGGAACTGCACCCAAGGTCTGTGCATGTTGGGTGAAATGGTCTCCTAATCAGTTATATCTCTGTTCCTTGGTAATTTGATTTTTGGTGTGTGTGTGTGTGAGAGAGAGAAAGTACATAATTTTCCATGATGGCTGTTACAATTTGCAACCCTACCAACAACGAATGAGCTCCCTATTTTCATACCTCAGCTTTTTTCTTTCTTTCTTTCTTTTTCAGTAGGCATGGAGTCATTGAGATAGGGTCTTACAATATAGCTCAGGCTGGCCTGGAACTTGCTTTGATATCCAAGCTAGCCTTGGACTTGCAGTCCCCTTGCCTCTGCTTGTCGGGAAGTAATATTACAGCTGGGTGCCACCACCCTGCTTGGCTCTCTTTTTTTTTTTTTTTTTTTTTGAGGTAGACATTTGAATTGCGGTATTGTCTTCTTATTTTTCAGCTAAATCCAGATGTGAATGTTTTCCAGAGGAAATTTGTGAATGAAGTTAGAAGATGTGAAGAAATGGATCGAAAGCTTCGTATGTGCACTTTGGACTTGTATGCTGTTCCTATACTGAATCATTTGTCTTATATTATTAGGGTCATTAGTACTTTTAGTAAAGGAATAAAATAAGACAGTAGGAAGATGCGAGGAAAAATGCAATCATGACATTAGACTGATTTTTTTTTTTCCCCTTGTATACAATAGTTTTTGTGGATTTGAGCTAGGTAGTACTGAATGGAAATCTTTTTGTTTTGTTTTGTTTTTTTTTTTTTTCAAGGTAGGGTCTCTCTCTGGTCCAGGCTGACGTGGATTAACTATGGAGTCTCAGGGTGGCCTCAAACTCATGGCGATCCTCCTACCTTTGTCTCCCAAGTGCTGGGATTAAAGGCGTGCACCACCATGCCCGGCTTTGTTTTGTTTTTCAAGGTAGAGTCTCACTCTAGCCCAGGCTGACATGGAATTCACTATGTAGTCTCAGGGTGCCCTTGAACTCATGGCAATCCTTTTACCTCTGCCTCCCAAGTGCTGGGATTAAAGGCTCTTGAATGGAAATCTTGTTCCAACAACAAGATGCAAGCTGAATACATTGTGTTTATTTTTTCATGGGATTTTTTTTTTCTTTGAGACAATGTCTCACAGTGTAGCCCAGGCATGCTTGGATTTGCATGGGGAAATTTTAGTAGCAGAACCACATTATGGAAGTCTAAAGAGACTGAGAACACTATCATAGTTAAATGTCAGCAGAGCCACCTGTTAATTTTAGCTTTTGTGAAAAAAGCCCCAAATCCTGACATTCATTCGGGTCTGATTGAGGGCTAGAGTGCTATTGAGTGAGTGAGTACTGTCTGCACTTGCTCTTCATGACATCCTTGAATACGGGCCTCACCCTCATTTCATGACTGAGGAGCCCAAAGGGCAGAATGTCAGCGACTTCACTGGCTTTCCCCCGGAGCATGAGCAGCCATGACTGACCAGAATTTGAAACCAGGTCATTTTGTTTGGCTCCAAACCCATGTTCTTGTTACTCTACAAAGCTCTCAGGTAAATTTTGTCCCTATTTTTTTTTTCAATGTAGGGTCTCACTCCAGCTCAGGCTGACCTGGAATTCACTATATAGTCTCAGGGTGGTCTCGAACTCATGGCAATCCTCCTACCTCTGCCTCCCAAGTGCTGGGATTAAAGGCGTGCACCACCACGCCTGGCTCTTTTGTCCCTATTTAAAAAAATAAATAAAAGTAATTATCAGGCTGGAGAGATGGCTTAGCAGTTAAGGCCCCTGTCTGCTAAGCCTAAGACCACCTGTTCTATTCTCCAGGTCCCATGTTTAGCCAGATGCAAAGTGATGCAAGGGTGCAATGCTGCACTTTCCCACAAGGGGCGAACACGTCTGGAGTTCATTCACAGCAGCTGAGAGGCTGCTGGCGGGCCCATTCTCTATCTGTCTCTCTCTCTGACTCTCCAAAAAAAAAAAAAAAGTAATTATTACTAAAACATTTTTCTCTTTTGGTTTTGGGTCCTTTAATGCTTAATTTTGACTTGTTATGCCTAAAAATGATCTTTTTATTTTTTTAATTTTTAATTTTATTTATTTGAGAGTGACAGATACAGAGAGAAAGAGGCAGATTAGATAGAGAATGGGCATGTGAGGGCATCCAGCCACTGCAAATGAACTCCAGATACATGCACCACATTGTGCATCTGGCTTAGATGGGTCCTGGGGAATCAAGCCTTGAACCAGGGTCCTTAGGTTTCACAGGCAAGCGCTTAACTGCTAAGCCATCTCTCCAGGCCCTAAAAATGATCTTTTTCAAGTTCACTGATTCTTTTTGAGCTAGAGTTCTTTTACTAGAGTATTAGGTGCTGAGAACACTGTCACAGTACCCTGTTCCGGTGCTTTGTCCCCGAGGGAGCAAGTCACAGAGGATGGAGGGGTGAAGTGGTTGAAAGGTTTTATGACCAGAAGAGGGAAGGAAGACACCCTTTGGGCAATAACTTCAGAGTGTGAGGCACAAGATAGAAGGATGTGGAGAAGAAAATTGGTTGTTTTATGTCAAACTTCATGCTTAGGGTAAAGCTCTTTGTATCCAGATTGTAGATCTTCTGTTTTTTTTTCCTCTCAAATGATGACACTTCCAGACAGGAATACTTTAACTTTGTCTTTGTAGGATTTGTTGAAAAAGAGATAAGAAAAGCCAATATCCCCATTATGGACACTGGTGAAAACCCAGAGGTGCCCTTCCCCCGGGACATGATCGACTTAGAGGTAAACAATTTGGAGAAAAACAGATATATTTCTTTTTACTTAAGTGCAGAAATGAATTTCCTGAGCAAAGAGAGAGTGGAGTAATTCTTGCTAACTAACCTTGTGAGCATTGTTTTTCTCTCTCTCTCTTTTTTTTTTTTTTTGAGGTAGGGTCTCACTGTATCCCAGGCTGACCTGGAATTCACTATGTAGTCTCAGGGTGGCCTTGAACTCTCTGTGATCCTCCTACCTCTGACTCCCGAGTGCTGGGATTAAAGACATGTGCCACCACGCTGGGCAGCATTGTCTTATATTATTATAAGTTTCTCATAGTGGGACTGAAGTGAATTCCCTCCTTTACCATATCACAGTATTTCAAACCAAGACAGGATGTGTTAATATGCTACTAAATTAGTAAATGTTGGGCTGGAGAAGTGGCTCAGCAGTAAAGGCACTTGCCTGCAAAGCCTAGCGACCTAATTCCCCAGGGCCTATGTGGAATCAAATACACAAAGTGGCTCCTGCATCTGGAGTCCATTTACAGTGGCTGGAGGCCCTCGTGTACCCATTCTGTCTGTCTCTTTTCTATCTTTCTCTGCTTGCAGATAAATAACTAAATTTTTTTTGAGGCAAGCCCAACAGACTGGCCATATTTTTTATGCAAGACAATGAGAGCAAGCAAGAGAGAGAATTAGTATTCCAGGGTTTCCAGCCACTGCAGTCAAAGTCCAGATGTGTGCGCCACCTTATGCACATGTGTAACCTTGTGCACTGTGTCACCTTGTGCATCTGGCTTACATTGCACCTTCAGAGTCGAAGCTGGGTCCTTAGGCTTTGTAGGCAAATGCCTTAACTGCTAAGCCATCTCTCCAGTCCCTAAATAATATATATATATTTTTTAGTTTTTCGAGGTAGGGTCTCACTCTAGCTCAGGCTGACCTGGAATTCACTATGTAGTCTCAGGTGGCCTTGAACTCATGGTGATCTTCCTACCTCTGCCTCCCAAGTGCTGGGATTAAAGGTGTGCGTCACCACGCCCGGCCTTAAAATATATTTTAAAATATATATATTTTGAGCCAGGCATGGTGGCACATGCCTTTAATCCCAGCACTCGGGAGGCAGAGGTAGGAGGATCTCCGTGAGTTCGAGGCCACCCTGAGACTACATGGTTAATTCCAGGTCAGCCTGGGCCAGAGTGAGACACTACCTCAAAAAAAATTTTAAAAAAACCAAAAAAATAAAACTATATATATATATAATTTATTTATTTGAGAGAGAGAAAGAGAGAGAGAAAGGGGCAGAGAGAATGAAAAAGGGAGGGAGAATGGGTGCACCAGGGCCTCCAGCCACTGCAAATGAACTCCAGATGCATGTGCTCCCTTGTGCATCTGGCTTACATGGGTCCTGGAGAGTCAAACTGGGATCCTTTGGCTTTGCAGGCAAACACCTTCACTGCTAAGCCATCTCTCCAGCCCAATAAAATATTTGTTAAAAATAATCAGTAAATGGGGCTGGAGAGATGGCTTAGTGCTTAAGGCGCTTGTCTGCAAAGTCTGAGGACACAGATTCAACTCCCCAGAGCCCACCTAAGTCAGATGCAGAAGGGGATGCATGCACATAAGGTGGCACATGTGTCTGGAGTTCATTTGCAGTGGCTAAGGCCCTGGTATGCCAATTCTGTCTCTCTCTCTTGCTCTCATAAATAAAAAATTTTTTTAAAAACTTAGTAAATCTTTATTGGCTTACTGAGCTGTTGTTGGATTAATGTACCCTTATGTACTAAAAAAAAAATCTTGGCTCTTTTCAGGCATGTAATTTTTTCCAGACAGTTTTTCTTTTATTTTATTATTATAATTTATTTGTAAGATAGGCAAAAGCTGGGCATGGTGACGCACGCCTTTAATCCCAGCACTCAGGAGGCAGAGGTAGAGAGGATCAGTGTGAGTTCAAGGCCACCCTGAGACTACATAGTGAATTCCAGGTCAGCCTGAGCTAGAGTGAGATCCTACCTTGAAAAACAAACAAAAAAAAAATTGCTCCAGTAAAATCACAGCATTTCCTTGGTAGCTGCAATGTCTTTGACCTGTCAACATGGTGACGAGTTGGTGTACTAGTGTTCTTCTCTAACTCTAGGCTAACTTTGAGAAGATTGAAAACGAGCTGAAGGAAATCAACACAAATCAGGAAGCCCTGAAGAGGAACTTCCTGGAACTGACAGAACTGAAGTTTATACTTCGAAAAACTCAGCAGTTCTTTGATGAGGTCAGACTATTATTTCTTCTAGTATTTGAACAGCTGGTGTGATACCTGCACAAGTGGGCCATATTTTTTATTCCAGTAATTATTTTAATTTGCCAGTTTGGAAGCAATACCATTTTTGCACCCTATTTTAGTTGAAGAAATGTCAGATCATGCTCCATTTTCCACGCAGTATACAACCAGCCATGGTTTTATATATTTTCACATTTTCTGCAAATTTTCATCTCAAGATGAGGGAAAAGAATCCTAAAGTTGGTACATAAACATAGTTGGAATTTTTGTATGGTACTTAGTATTTATATGTTATAAGGTAAGTATATATGTAAGGTAAAGTTGAAGAAACAAATGTCTGGTTATATACAAATTTATAACAAAAACTCTACCTCCAAACCTTTTTATTAAAAAATATTTTATTTATTTATTTATTTATTTATTTATTTATTTATTTATTTGAGAGAGAGAGAGAGAGAGAGAGAATGGGCACACCAGTTCCTCCAACCACTGCAAACAAACTCCAGATGCATGTGCCACCTTGTGCATCTGGCTTATGTGGGTCCTGGAGAATCGAACTGGGATCCTTTGGCTTTGTAGGCAAATGCCTTAACTGCTAAGCCATCTCTCCAGACCTTTTTTTGTTTTTTTTTGTAGTGTCTTACTCTAGCCCAGGCTGACCAAGAGTTCACTGTGTAGTCTCAGGATGGCTCGAACCTACAGCAATCCTATCCAAGTGCTAGGATTAAAGGCATGTGCCACCATGCCCAGCTCCCAAATATTTTTTGATCAAATTATTTTATTCTTTGTGTTCATTTGCCAACCTTGGGCACATTTTTTAAGTACTTTATATAGCATGTTGCACTGTTTTTTTGTTTTGTTTTGTTTTGTTTTTCCCCTGAGGTAAGGCCTCACTCTAGCATAGGCTGACCTGGAATTCACTATGTCGTCTCAGGGTGGCCTCAGACTCATAACGATCTTCCTACCCACACTGATTTTTTTTTTTTTTTTTTTTTTGGAGAGAGACACAGAGAAAGACAGAGAGAGGGAGAGGAGGACAGATAGAGATGGGCGCGCCAGCATCCTCTCAGCTGCTGTGAATGAAATCCAGATGTGTGCACCCCCTTGTGGTCAAGTGCGGCATTGTGCCCTTGCGTCACTTTGCATCTGGATAAACATGGGACCTGGAGATTGGAACCGCTGGACATTGGAACCAGCATTCTTAGGCTTAGCAGGCAGGCGCCTTAGCCGCTAAGCCATCTCTCCAGCCCTTTCTCAAGTTTTTTATTGCATTGTGTGGAACTATAAGTAGGATGTTTATTTGAATTTTTACATAATCACAACTTTATTACTTATAGGAAAATGTTAATAAGTTCCCAAGTTAAATATAAATATAAGAAGTTGCCAAGTGACAGCTTGCTGAGGGGACCAAGTTTAAAGGACTTAAGAGTCAGATTTATGGGAAACTTCTTCCTTCTCCTAATTAAGCCCAGGAAGGAATATTAACTTTCAACCTGGATCTGATGGCCTAAGCTATTAGTCACTCTTTTTGACAGGTGGCTTTGCCACCAGATTAGAAACATGAGGTGCTTCAGAGATTTTTCTACTTACTGTTCAGTGTGCCTCCCTATAAAGTTTCTTTTCTTTCTTTCTTTTTTTTTTTTTTTGAGGTAGGGTTTTGCTCTAGACCAGGCTGACCTGGAACTCACTCTGTGGTCTTAGGGTGGCCTTGAACTGACAGTGATCCTCCTACCTCTGCCTCCTGTGTGCTAGAATTAAACCCATGCCCAGGTTTTACTTTTAATTTTTATCTCTTCAGAAAAGACCAGTTTTTTGTGATTCTCTAGGTTGGAAAAAGAGCTCTTTAACCAGTAGCAACAGCCTCACTTGTTACCTTGTGAGAAATGATCAGTCCCATGCCAGACCTGAGTCAGAAACACTGAGGGTGGGGCCCACCATTTGTTTTAATATGGTGAGTCTGAGTGAGGCATATCTTTAGAGAGTATGGTACATTCCTCAGTAACTATAGACTTGACTCACACAAACCATTTTAATTAAAAAGATCTGTCGAAGCAAGGGAACAGGCAGAGCTCATATGAATTTAATTGCTAGTTACTCCCAAGAGTGAGAATCTGGTTATATATCAATAGAAGTTTGGTGTAAATGTTCAGTTTGCTCACCAAGTTTGAGAATTTTGAGACTAGTATTTTGAGAGGAGCAGTGCATTAAAGGACATGGGACAGTGAGGGTCAATTCTTCCCACGTGTTTAAGGCCATTAGCAGCAGGCATAACCACATTATACCATATGGTTCTAATGAGTAAATTATGTGGAATTCCAGGATGCTCACTACCTAAATACTATTGTAGCTTATCCATTAATTCCCTGGAGGCACAAGTTGTATAAGACTTGGTCCCTGTGTTCAAAGAATGTTACATCCGAAACCACCTGAGCAGAGAGTCCTGTATGCTGAAAGAGGTGTGCTTTTCTGTGTTCAAGCTGCTGGCCACAATATCATACCATGCTTAGAAAATTAATAGTGTTTTGGGGAGAGTGAGTCATTGTATTTTATTTTATTTTATTATTTTTTTGGAGGCAGACTGTCCTGTATCCAAGGTTAGCCTTAAACTTGTCATATAGCTAAGAATGACATTGAACTTCTAATCCTCTGGCCTCCACTTTCCTAGTACTGAGTTTACAGAGATCCATCCAGGGCTTGTGCGTGCTAGGCAAGCACTCTACCAGCTGAGCTACATCTCCAATCTGAAAATTAATACTTTAAATAATTATTCCCTCAAGAATTTTTCTCAAAAGGAAAAATAATATGGAGCTTACTTGAATCCATAGACTCAGGAAGACACTTCTTTATCTCTTTTTCAAGGTAGGGTCTCACTGTAGCCCAGGTTGGCCTGGAATTCACTATGTAGTCTCAGGGTGGCTTCTAACTCTCTGTGATCCTCTTTGCCTCCTGAGTGCTGGAATTAAAGGCATGTTCCACCATGTCCGCTGTTTTTTGTTGTTGTTGTTTACGTGTTTGATTTGTTTTGTTTTTCAAGGTAGTGTCCCTGCTCTAGCCCAGGCTGACCTGGCACTTTTCTTTTTGAGGTGGGGGTCTTACTCTACCCTGTAGTTCCAGACTGGCCTCAAGCTCACAGTGATCCTCCCATCTCTGCCTCCTGAGTGCTGGGATTAAAGGTGTGCACCAACATGCCTGGCAGAGAGAGAGAGAGAGAGAGAATGGGCATGCCAGGGCCTCCAGCTGCTACAAACAAACTTCAGATGTATGTGCCACCTTGTACATCTGGCTTTATGTGGGTATTGGGGAATCAAACTTGGGTCATTAGGCTTTATAAGCAAGTGCCTTAACTGCTAAGCCATCTTTCCAGCCCCGTTGTTTTGAGACTGGGTCTTGTTACATAGTCCAGGCTGGCCTTGAACTCAAGCCTGGTATGGTGACACACACCCAAAACTCCAACATGCCAGAGGCAGGTTGCTAGTTCATGGCCAGCCTTGGGACCCTATCTCACCTACCTATCACCCCCAAATCAAGGAAAAATAAGAGAAAGCTGGGCATGGTGGCTCACACCTTTAATCTCAGTACTCAGGAGGCAGAAATAGGAGGATCACTATGCGTTTGAGGCCAGCCTGGAACTACAGAGTGAGTTCCAGGTCAGCTTAGGCTAGAGTGAGACCCTACCTTGAAACAAAACAAAACATATAAGAAGAATCACTTGGAAGGTAATCCACAGTTTTCAAATTGTACTTTAAAAGCTAGGTGTTGGTGATGCATACCTGTAATCCCAGCACTTGGGAGGTGGAGGAGGAGGATCAGGCTTTCAAGACCAGCTTCAGCTATATTAGCTCAAGGCCATCCTAGGCTACATAAGACCCTATCTTTAAAAAATAGTAAAGGGTTTAGGAATTTTATTTTGTGATATTAAATCTAAACATTAACTGCCAGTCCCAAGATGGCTGATTCCAAGTCTTCATGGTCTTCCTGCTCGACCCGTGGTGAGCTGTTTTCCCTTACCCCCAACTTCTGAAGTTCATGGAGTGTGAGGCCTTGGCTATGAGAGCTTCTCCTACTGCCTTTGTCACCAGCCCCTTTCATTTCTGGCACCCTCACAGTAGTGTAGAAAGTCTTCTGGCAAGAACCACTGTGCTCTTCCCTCCACATACGCTTGGCACCTTGCCCCTTCTTGCCACTCTTTGCTAGTCTCAGCCAGGTTCCCTTCTGTAGACCCTGTAGGAGCAGTTGCAGGAGAGGCTGCTGTGACCAGAGTCAAGGCCTCACAGCAAGGTCACATTGTGCCTGCAAGTGCACACGTAAATAGTGCAAAAAGGTGAGCAAAACTGGGAGCTCCAAAGTTGGAAATTCAGCTTTTTGTTTTTGTTTTTGTTTTTTTGAGGTAGGGTCTCTCTCTAGCCCAGCCTGATCTGGAATTCACTTTGTAATTAGGGTGGCCTCGAACTCCTCCTACCTCTGCCTCCCAAATGCTGAGATTGGAGGCATATACCACCATGTCCGGCTGAAATTCAGCTTTTTTTTTTTTTTTAAAGATTTTATTTTTATTTATTAGAGACAGAGAGAGGGAAAGGGAGAGAGAGGGAGAGTGAGAATGGGTGCACCAGGGCCTCTAGCCACTGCAAACAAACTCCAGATGCGTGTATCCCCTTGTGCATCTGGCTTACGTGGGACCTGGAGAATGGAACCGGGATCCTTAGGCTTCACAGGCCAACACCTTAACTGCTAAGCCATCTCTCCAGCCCTGAAATTCAGCTTTTCATGAGATTTTTTTCTCTGTGCCTGAAATCGTAATGTTTGCAAGTGGCCTCAAACACTAACAATTGTAAATCTATCATCTTTTTATAATTTGGTGAATGTAATCAGTAATTCACAGTTACAAGTTAGCAACCCAGAGACAAAACCAGCAGAGGGTTCCTTTCCTTCCATATTTAGGCATAGTGGTTATAAATGGCAGGGTATGCAGAAAGGGAAAAAATAAATGCATGTTGAATATCCTAATGATTATAAAGGTGATTTTAAATTCAGCTCAGCCATTTCTTGCCCACAGCGTTTTCAATGATGTGTTAATGATTATCCTTTTCTCAGTCTTCTTGCTTATGAAGAGCTGTAACAGCTGGAGAGGTTTCTCAGCATCTTTTACCATAACATAGGAGAACATAAAGAAGACTGGAAAAGTAATGGTTAATGGCATGCAGACCCCTGCTTCCCTTTCCTTCCCTTCTGAGTTTTCCATCCACCTGCTTTCTTTATTTTTCTTTCCCATCTGCCATTTCCTTTGGGTAAATGCCTCAAGTGAAGAACTGTCTTTTCTTTCTCAGTGTGGAGAGAAGTTAAGGTGTCTGTTCTCAGTCACTGACGTAGCTAGACTGGACTTGCTGCTTAGAGTTAAACACTAGGACAGAGTTGACGTTCTCTGCTGCTGTTTCCCTTTTGGAAGGCATGGTTTTAGTGTTCTTAATGGGGAGAGGGCAACAGAAGGCCCTGCCATGATTTAGAGGAACAGCAGCAAGATTGTTACCAGGGAACCCAGGCTCTCTACCCTTAAATTTTGGAAGCTCATCCACATGGCTTTAGATCTTTAAAGGCCCTTAGTTAGTCATTCTGGTTAATTCTAGCTTTCTACCAGGCACAGATGTATTTACAAATTTTAACTTTCTAAGACTTGGCATTCTTCTTAAGTATGAATTAGTTAAATTAGTAGAGTATTGAATTTTCTGCTTAATTTTAATTCTGCTGTTTTGTTTTAGTCTCGGTCCCAGGTGTAACTTTGGCATAGTCTAGTTGCTAAGTGTTGCTTGTTGCTTGCTATTCTGTCACTTGCCCCCTTTAGAGGACATCTGTTTGCATTGAATCTGATGTTTGGCATTTAAGTAAACCAGGTTCTGAGAATCACCTAGGCAAGTAGGAAGGAGGGAAGTCTTGTGAGTAGCAATCACTTTCACTCCTTTTGCCAAGGGATATTCCAAATGCAAGTTGAAATGCAGTCATTTGCGTTCTCAAAGATCAGCTGATTTGGTTTCAGGTTTGGTGTTAACAGCAAATGCTAACCATGTTCTCATCTTAAACATTCTAACCTCATGACAGTATTTCTCTGCCCTTGTGTGCCTTTATTTTGCCTTTAAGTTAGCTTTGATCTTAACTTCCCAACACGATTACTTTCACTTTTTTGGCCTTTAGAGTTTTCTGGTATACACTTAGATTTTCTGTTCTTGTTACTTATATGGTCCTGTGAGTTTACCATATAAGGTAAGCAGGTAGCAGCTTGTTTTTCATAGTTGACAGGAGTTAGGGTCAAACTGAAATTTGAAAAAAAAAAAAAAAACTGAAAGAATGTCTCCTGGTGTTTTGTTTGGGTTTTAAATAGGAAGATTGTTTTAGTTTCTTCTAGTATTCTGTCCAACAAGTAGTGCATGAATATTAAAGCTGGGGAGATTAGTGAGTAGAGAAGTTGATTGGACGTCATGTTTTAGGGCAGCAGGATTCTGATGAGATAAAGGTATTAGGAGGAGATAGGTTGAGAGAGGCAAGGAAATAATAGCTTTTGTGTAGAAAATCCTTTTTTCTTCATTTCATTGTATAAATTGTCATGGTGGAAGTCATTTTAAGTCTAACCAATTCAGCTAGCTGAGAAGCTCTAAAATGTTTATCTGTTTTTTCTTCACTTGACTTGATTCTTGAACTATTTTTTCCACTGTAAAGTCTATATGAACTTTGACGTATTCTTAGATTTGTTCTCAGAAATAAGACACTTGGGTATGTTTTCACTTTCTCTTCCCTTTATGGGTGCAGTGGAGGCCCAAGGTGCCTGCCCAGCTCTTGTGCCTTTTTTGTTTGCTTGTTTGTTTTCCAGGAAGGATCTCACACTAGTCCAGGATGACCTGGAACTCATTCTATAGCTCTCAAATGCTAGGATTAAAGGCATGGACCTTCATGCCTGGCTAGCTATTGTGCTCCTTATCTTTTTTTTTTTAAAAAAATTTTTATTTATTTATTTGCAAGCAGAGAGAGAGAGAGAGAGATAGAGAGGAGACAGACAGAGAGATAATAGGCACACTAGGGCCTCCAGCCACTACAATTAAACTCTAGATGCATGTGCCCCCATGTGCATCTGGCTTACGTGGGTCCTGGAGAATCTAACTGGGATCCTTTGGCTTTGCAGGCAAATGCCTTAACCACTAAGCCATCTCTCCAGCCCTCTTCTTATCTTTTTTTTTTTTTTTTTTTTTTCCCAAGGTAGGGTCTCACTCTGTTCCAGGCTGACCTGGAATTAACAATGTAGTCTCATGGCGATCCTCCTACCTCTGCCTCCCGACTGCTGGGATTAAAGGTGTGCACCACCACATCCAGCTTTCTTATCTTTTTGAAGGAAGAAATACTTTGAATCCTATGCTTTTGGATTTTCTAAAATTTATTTATTTAATTATTTGAGAGAGAGAGAAAGAGAGAGAAAAAGGAGAGAGAATGGGTGTGCCAGGGCCTCCAGCCACTGCAAACAAATTCTAGACACATGTGCCACCTGTGCATCTGGCTTTACATGGGTTCTGGGGAATCAAACTAGAGAGAGAGGGAGAAAGAATGGGTATGCCAGGGCCTCCAGCCACTGCAAACGAATTCCAGACATATGCCACCTGTGCATCTGGCTTTACATGGGTCCTGGGGAATCAATCTAGAGTCCTTAGACTTTGCAAGCAAACACTTTAACCACTGAGCAATCTTTCCAGCTCTTGGGTATTTTTTTTTTTATGTGGCCAAGCTGATAGTTCTCATGTTGTGAACTTCAGGGCCTGGGAAGGCTAGACAGCTGGAGGTGTGCCTTCTGTCCTTCTCCTCATCATGCTACATTCAAGACAGTACAGTCTTTTCTTGCTCACTTGCAAAGAGACCTCCCACCTTCTGCATTCCTGCAACAAGGAATTCTGCTTTGTAGCTGTCTAGAAATTAAATATTGAGGGCACCTGTAGAGCTGCTTCATTCTTTTTTCCCATTAAAAAAAAAAAAAAAGAACACTTCAGTTTTCTAATGCATTCAAAAGTATGTTCTAGTTCACTGAGGAATGAGAAAATGACTTCTACCAAGGAACATATTTATACATGCTACCATACTTAATGTTTTTCTTTTCTTTCTTATTTCTGAAATCATTTCCCCAGATGCTTTACTGGGGCAGTTACGCTATCTTTACCTCATGTTTATTTATTTATTTTCTCTCCCCTCCTTCATTCTTCTCACATTTTTTTTTTTTGTGGGTATGCTCTATCTTTTGGTGTTTTTTTTTTTTTTTTTTTGTTTTTAATCTTTATTTTCTGAACCTGTCTCCTGGTTCCTCGTTCCCTGCATGCCACTAACTATTTTCATTAGATATTAATTGATTTGTGAATTCAGGCTGAATTGCATCATCAGCAGATGGCGGATCCAGACCTGCTGGAAGAGTCTTCATCCCTCTTGGAGCCAAATGAGATGGGAAGAGGCACACCTTTAAGACTTGGGCAAGTACTACTTTAGCCTTTCTATACTTAGTGGAGTCTTCTCTTTTTAAAAACATTATTTATTTACTTATTCATTTATTTGAGAGACAGAAAGAAAGATGGACATAGCAGATGTGCATGCTTCACCATGTGCATCAGCTTTATGTGGGTACTAGGGAATTAAACCTGGGTCCTTTGGCTTTGCAGGCAAGCACCTTAACCAGTAGGCCATCTCTCCAGCCCATGTTCTTCTTTTTAAAAAATATTATTTATTTGTTTGGTAGAGAGAGACAGACAGGAAGAGAGAAAGAGAGAGAGAGAGCTGGGCATGGTGGCACATGCCTTTAATCCCAGCACTTGAGAGGCAGAGGTAGGAGGATTGCTGTGCATTCAAGGCCACCCTGAACTACACAGTAAATTCCAGGTCAGCTTGAGCTAGAGTGGGACCCTACCTTGAAAAAGAAAAGAAAAGAAGAAAAAAAAAGAGAGAGGGAGAGGATGGGCACACCAGGGCCTTTTGCTACTGCAAAAGAACTCCAGACACATGTACCACTTTATGCATCTGGCCTTATGTGGGTGCTGGGGAATAGAACCCAGGCCATCAGGCTTGGCAAGCAAGTACCTTAACCACTGAGCCATCTCCCCAGCCCTCATGTTCTTTTTCACTGTTCAAGAGAACAGTGAGTGGTACCAGGCATGGCAGTATGCTCATGTAATCCCAGCACTCTGGCGGTAGAAGCAGGAAGATCATGAGTTCAAGCTCATCCTAGGCTACATAGCGAGGCCCCGTCTTAAACCATGGACTGGAGATGTAGCTCACTCATAGAGCACTTGCATAGCTTGTGCAAGGTCCTAGCTTCAATCTCCAGTGCTGTGAAAAAGAAAAAAGAGAGAAAGCAAAAGCAGTGAACCTAGGGATTGACTTGCTACCAGGAGCCACTTTGTTCTGACGATGTTGAGAGGTCTGTTTGGATTCAGTTCCTGAGTTGTCTATCAGCCCCTGCTGTGTCCAGAAGCAAGGTCAGGACTAAGACCATAGCAGTCCTCATGACAAGGCAGCACGTAGTCTTGAGTGTAATCCCTCATCTTGCCCTCTCACTGCCCTACTAGGTCTTAAAAACTTCCCATCCCACGACACAGACTAGAGTTCTCAGTCTGACTCTTCTCCCTACAGCTTCGTGGCTGGTGTGATTAATCGGGAGCGTATCCCAACTTTTGAGCGCATGCTTTGGCGAGTGTGCCGAGGGAATGTGTTCCTGCGACAGGCTGAGATCGAGAACCCCTTGGAGGATCCTGTGACTGTAAGACAAGGAAATTGTGGCCTGTGAGGTCTCATAAAGGGAGCCCAGAGCAGTAGCTCATCATGGTGGCACCTGAATCATACCCTGCTGTACAGGAGCCCATATGCTTACTCCTGCTTCATTTGAGGGCTTGAATAATTACCCTTCCTTGTGTATATCTGATGTTTACATGACATATACATAGCTTTCTTTTTTGGATTTTTTTTAAAGGAGTGTGCCATCACACCTAGCCCTCCAAGACTTTTATTTATTTTAAGATATATTTTATTAATTTATTTGAGAGAGAGAAAGAGGTAGAGAGAGAGAGAATGGGCACACCAGGGCTTCCAGCCACTGCAAATGAACTCCAGATGTGCCACCTTGTGCATCTGGCTTACATGGGTCCTGGAGAATCGAACCAGGATCCTTTGGCTTTGCAGGCATATGCCTTAACTGCTAAGCCATCTCTCCAGCCCTTTTTATGGATTTTTGAGGTAGGGTTTTGCTTTAGCCCAGGCTGACCTGGAATTCACTAGGTAGTCTCAAGGTGACCTTGAACTCACAGCAATCCCACCTCTGCCTCCCAAGTGTGGGATTAAAGGCGTGTGCCACCACACCAGGCTGACATACACATAGTTTTTTTTTTTTTTTTTTTTTTTTTTTTCGAGGTAGGGTCCTACTCTGGCCCAGGCTGACCTGGAATTAACTATGTAGTCTCAGGGTGGCCTTGAACTCTCCTACCTCTGCCTCCCGAGTGCTGGGATTAAAGGCGTGCGCCACCACGCCCGGCCACACGCATAGTTTTAAATGTTACACATGTGGGTTTTATTTTTACTGGAAATGTTTCTTTAAACTATTTTAAACTTTACCTTTATTTGTTTTCTATTACTAATCTAGGCTGAAAGAAAAAATGTCATATGAAAGTTAACTTAAAGCAAATACATAGTTCTAAGTTTGGTAATATCATCTATAAAAAGAGATTTTCATAAGCCTGGGCTAGAGTGAGACCCTACCTTGAAAAATCAAAAACAAACGAACAAACAAACAAAAAACCAAACCAAACAACAAAAAAAAAGATTTTCTGAACTTTAATCATTATAAGTTGATAAAAATTTTCTTTGGAGCCAGGCGTGGTGGTGCATGCCTTTAATCCCAGCACTTGGGAGGCAGAGGTAGGAGGATCGCCATGAGTTCGAGGCCACCCTGAGGCTACATAATTAATTCCAGGTCAGCCTGGACCACAGTGAAACCCTACCTTAAAAAACCAAAAAAAAAAAAAAAAAAATTTTACTTGGGCTGGGCATGGTGGTGTATTCCTTTAATCCCAGCACTTGGGAGACAGAGGTAGGAGGATTGCCGTGAGTTTGAGGCCACCATGAGACTACATAGTGAATTTCAGGTCAGCCTGGGCTAGAGTTAGACCCTACCCGAAAAAAAAATTTTTTTTTTTAGTTTGGTAAGATTTTATTATCAGCATGGTTGTTGAGAGAATCAGAAACTTAGTTTAGTTTGAGTAAAGATAATGTGCAAGATTGAATGATCTTTCCCACTTAGCTCTTTGGAAAGTAGGTACAGTTTAATATCTTGGCATTTGACACAGCTAGCAGAGTTCATATCCTACTGCTCCATGAGCATAGGGAGTCCTCATCTCAGGGATTATCAGCAAGGGTTAGATGTACTACCAAGACTTCACTTTACTTTTTATTTTTTAATTTTTTTGTATTTTATTTTTATTTATTTATTTGAGAGAGAGGGGCAGACAGAGATAGAAAGAGAATGAATGGACATGCCAGGGCCTCTAGCTGCTGCAAATGAACTTCAGATGCATGCACCACCTTGAACATCTGGCTTACATGGGTCCTGGGGAATAGAACTTGGGTCCTTTGGCTTTGTAGGCAAGCGCCTTAACCACTAAGCCATTTCTGTAGCTCTCACTTTATCTTTTTTTTTTTTTTTTGGAGACAGAGAGGAAGACAGACAGAGATGGGTGCGCCAGCAGCCTCTCAGCCGCTGCAAACAAAATCTAGATGCGTGCGCCCCCTTGTGGTCAAGTGCGGCATTGCGCCCTTGCATCACTTTGCATCTGGCTAAACGTGGGACTTGGAGATTGGAACCGCTAGAGATTGGAACCAGCATTCTTAGGCTTAGGAGGCAGGCACCTTAACCACTAAGCCGTCTCTCCAGCCCTCACTTTATTTTTGTATAAAAGCCTAAAGTTATTTTTTTCTGTTTTAGATTGTCATGAAGGTCTTAAACTTTTTTTTTTTTTTTTGCCCTTAGAAGAGAGATTGAATTTGGAGACTTCTCAGCTTGAATGGACTATGCAGCTTTTTTGTTTTGTTTTTTTTTTTTTTTATTTTATTTATTTATTTTTTGGGGGTGGGTGGGTGGAGTTCAAGGTAGAGTCTCACTCTAGCCCAGGCTGACCTGGAATTCACTATGTAGTCTCAGGGTGGCCTCAAACTCAGGGCGATCCTCCTACCTCTGCCTCCCTAGTGCTGGGATTAAAGATGTGTGCCACCACACCCAGCTTGTTTTTGATTTTTTGAGGTAGGGTTTCCCTGTAGTCCAGGCTGACCTGGTATTCACTAGGTAGTCTTAGGGTGGCCTTGAATTTAGGGTAATCCTCCTACCTCTGCCTCCTGAGTGGTGGGATTAAAGGCGTGCGCCACCACGCCCGGTTTGACTTTGCAGTTGTTTTTTTTTTTGTTTTGTTTTGTTTTTTCTAGGTAGGGTCTCACTCTGGCTCAGGCTGACCTGGTATTCACTATGTAGTCTCAGGGTGGCCTTGAACTCGCGATTCTCCTACCTCTGCCTCCAGAGTGCTGGGATTAAAGGCGTGTGCCACCACGCCCGGCGACTGTGCAGTTTTTATCCTTCCTTCATGCTGAGTAGGAATGTGGTGACACTTCGTGTGAATCCTTGTACCTTTGGGTGCAGTTTTCAATCTAACTTGTCGGAACACTGGAATGTGCAGTCTCACCTAATATGGAGCCCTCTTAGGAATATGCTGTCATTTCCTCTTGACAATGGAAAGATGTTATCAACAATTCCAGGAAAGAGGGCATGTTGTCTAAAGCAGAGCAGCTGCACAAGAACAGGTTTCGGTTGAACTGGAGAATTAGGGAGTTGAGAATCTACAGCCCAACGGTCTTCCCTCTTTATCTTGTGTTGTCCTTCTAAAGGTTCATTTTTGCTTCTTATTCAAAAGCAGTACTAAGCTGGGCATGGTGGTGCATGCCTTTAATCCCAGCACTAGGGAGGCAGAGGTAGGAGGATTGCTATGAGTTCGAGGCCATCCTGAGACTACACAGTGAATTCCAGGTCAGCCTGGACTAGAGCGAGACCCTACCTCAAAAAACTAAACAAACAAAAAAAAAGCAGTACATGTACTCTATGAATGTGAGAAGTTATATAGGCAGCCCAAGGCAACCCTGGTTAATACCTCATGCACCTTGTTTTTCCTGATCTGTTTTCCAGGCCTTGCATCATACTCTTAGTGTAAATTTGGTATTGGGGGTCGATTGTCTTCTCCTGTTTCATAAAATCTGGAGCATGATTCTTAGATTCTACACCAGTATTCTTCCCATTGGCTTAGTTCCCTATGGTTATTCACTCACCCCTTTATCTGGGACTTTCTAAGCCCAGGAGCAGACAGGTTTCCTTCTGTTTCCTCTCTCTAGACTTTTATCATTCTGGCAATGTACTTCATGTGGAATTGGAAAATAAAGCTAAACTGCGCTAAGAGGGCCTTCATCTTAGCTTTCAAGCTTCTGATTGGGTCTAAAACAAAGATTTTTGTGAATTAGAGGTTATAGAACAGATGTTCTTGAAATGAAATTTATGCATTGGTGTGAGATAGCGGTTAAAGTTCAGGAGGTCCTGACACCATGCAGAAGAATGAGTTGTTCAAGCAGCATTCAGCTGGGGGTAGTGGCTCACCCGTGATCCCAGCATGCAGGAGGCTGAGGTTATGAGTTTGAGGACAGCCTAAGCTACATAGTGTCTTCCAGGCTAGTCTGAATTACAGTGTAAGACCCTATCTCAGGATTAAAGGAAAAAAAATTCATCCAATAAGATCTAAACTCTTGGTTTTTCTTTTGGGTCTAGGGTGACTACGTGCACAAGTCTGTGTTCATTATCTTTTTCCAAGGTGATCAGCTGAAAAACCGAGTCAAGAAAATCTGTGAAGGGTAAGGGACACCTGCCTCCACTCCAGAAGGCACAGCCAGGCTGTTCATTGGTGATCTTAGAGTTCAGAATAGTGACACGCAGAAGCTTTTTAGCTCTGCTTTTAAGGAACGATGCATCATTTAATAAAGTTAGAACTATTTTCAACCACTAGAGGTAGCCTAGGTTCTTCCTTTTTATTTAAATTTTTTCTTTCTTTTTGGGTTTTCAAGGTAGGGTCACACTCTAGCCCAGGCTGATCTGGAATTCACTATATAGTCTGAGGGTGGCCTTGAACTCACAGTGACCCTCTTACCTCTGCCTCCCAAGTACTGGCATTAAAGGCGTGTGCCACCACATCTGACTAAATATTTTTATTTATTTGCAAACAGAGAAAGATAGAAGAGGCAAACAGAAAGAATGGGCATGCCAGGGACTCTAGCAGCCGAAAATGAACTCCAGATGCATGTGCCACTTTGTGCATCTGGCTTTATGTGGGTCTTTGGGAATCGAACCTGGGTTGTTAGGCTTTGCAGGCAAGCATCTTAACCACTGAGCAATCTCTCCTGCTCTATTTAAAAATATATATGTTTAAATTTTTAAAATTTATTTACACTAGAGAGAGAGAGAATGGACACACTAGAGCCTTCAGCTACTGCACATGAACTTCAGATGTATGTACCACCTTGTTCATCTGGCTTACATGAGTCCTGGGGAATTGAACCTGGGTCCTTTGGCTTTGCAAGGCAAGCACCTTAACTGCAAAGGCATCTCTTTAGCCCCTAAAACTATTTTTTTTAATTTTTATTTTTTGTTTATTTGCAAACAGAGAGAAAGAATAGGGACTCCAGGGCCTCTTGCCACTGCAAACAAACTGCAGGTGCACGCACCACTTTGTAAGCAAATGTTGTTAACTGCTGAGCCATCTCTCCAGCCCTCTTCTTCATTTTTTTTTTTTTTTTTTTTAGTTTGTTTTGTTTTTCGAGGTAGGGTCTCACTCTGGCCCAGGCTGACCTGGAATTAACTATGTAGAGTCAGGATGGCCTCAAACTCTTGGTGATCCTCCTACCTCTGCCTCCCGAGTGCTGGGATTAAAGGCGTGCACCACCACACCCGGCTCTTCTTCCTTTTTTAATTTTTTTTTATTTTGGGTGGGGGGAGAAAACTGGCACGGCAGGGCCTCGGCCACTACAGTTGAACTCCAGATGCTTGAGCCACCTAGTTGGCATGTGTGACCTTGTGCTTTGCCTTACCTTTGTGAGTCTGGCTAATGTGGGATCTGGAGAGTTGAATGTGGGTCTTTAGGCTTCACAGGCAAGTGCCTTAACCACTAAGCCAACTCTCCAGCCCCTCTTCTTCTTCTTCTTTTTTTTTTTTGGTTTTTTGAGGTAGGGTCTCACTAGCTCAGGCTGACCTGGAATTCACTATGTAGTCTCAGGGTGACCTCGAACTCATGGTAATCCTCCTACCTCTGCCTCCCAAGTGCTGGGATTAAAGGCATGCACCATCATGCCGGCCTCTCCTTCATTTTTAAAGTACCAAAACAATAATTTCCTTTGTTCAGGAATATACTTGCCACCATAGTGGTATACTTACCATCGTAGTGTCATAGGCACTGTGTCCTTAAGTTTTCTGAAATTCTGCCTTATGGACAGATTTTTTTACATGCCATTTTTCTCCAATAATTTATAATATTTTTAAAAGCATTTTTATATTTATTTTTATTTTGGAGAAAGACAGAGAGAGGGGAGAGGAAGACACATAGAGAATGGGTGCGCCAGCAGCCTCTCGGCCACTGTAAACCAACTCCAGACGTGTGCGCCCCCTTGTGGGCAAGTGCGGGGCATTGCGCCCTTGCGTCACTTTGCATCTGGCTAAACGTGGGACCTGAAGATTGGAACCGTGGTTCTTAGGCTTAGTAGGCAGGCACATTAACTGCTAAGCCATCTCTCCAGCCCTAATAATTTATAATATTTTAAAAAACATTTAAGAGAGAGAGAGGTGGAGAGATAGAGAATAGGTGTACACCTTCAGTGCCACATGTGCCACCTTGTACGTACAAATCTAGCTTACATGGGTATTGGGGAATTGAACCTGGGTCTTTAGGCTTTACAGGCAAGCACCTTAATCACAAAGCTATTACTCTAGCCCAATATTTTTATTTTTATTTTTTAATTTTAGAGGCATTTCGTAACTGCAGAGAATATCAAAATAGTTCAGATGTTACTGCTCTGTCTGCAGGGCATGTCACTTAAATAATTGGTGTTAGTTCATCAGCCAGATCCAGAAATGTTTTGATCTTGCTAGTAAACTGGGATTACTTGCTAGGATTATTGACATTGGCTGTGTTAAGAAATTTCAGTGTTCCTAAGGCTGTGGCTGTACATTCCAGGTTCCGAGCCTCACTCTATCCCTGTCCTGAGACACCACAGGAAAGGAAAGAAATGGCTTCTGGAGTCAATACCAGGATTGATGATCTCCAAATGGTATACAGTGGGCCAAGGGAACTTGTTGTTGTGAACACTATAGTAGAGGACCCTTGTCCTTCCTTGAATCTCTGATAGTTTGTTGGGCACCTAAAACTGTTCAGGATACCAAAAAAAGGAAACAAAACAAAACAAAAGTCTGTGAGTCAGTCAGTCCTTCTGAGAGCTGGTGAAAGTCTTAGAGAATCCCTGTTAAAGATAGCATTAGTCAACCTCAAACAAGACAGGAATTCTATACATCTGGAACCATTACTTAGAGTATTCAGTTCCCCCTCCAGTACATGAGTCTGATATATATATATATATATATATATATATATATATATATATATATATATATATATATATATATATATATATATGGTATGCGCCACCATGCCTGGCTCAGATATCTATATTTATATATAAAAGAAACACATATATATTTCTTTTAAATCACTTTTAAAAAAGATTTTCTTTCTTTCTTTCTTTATATGAGAGAGAGAGAGACAGAATGGGCACACCAGCCACTGCAAACAAACTCCAAATGCATGCGCCACCTTGTGCATATGGTTTACGTGGGTGCTGGGGAATCGAGCCTCAAACCAGGGTCCTTAGGCTTCACAGGCAAGTGCTTAACCACTAAGCCATCTCTTCAGCCCTATATTTTTTATAATAATAATAAAATGTGCTAGAGCCAGGTGTGGTGACACATGCCTTTAATCCCAGCACTCAGGAGGCAGAGGTAAGAGGATTGCTGTGAGTTCAAAGCCAGCTTGGGACTACGGACTGAATTCCAGGTCAACCTGGGCAAGAGAAAGACCATACCTGCAAAAAAAAAAAAAAAAAAGTGCTAAAATGTACATGCCCATTATGTGCCAGAAGCATCTGGTGTTCGATTGCAGTGGCTGAGGCCCTGGTATGCCAATTCTCTCTCTTGCTTGCTTGCTGTCTCTTAAAAATAAAAAAGTGCTAAGATGGCCTGTATCACCCCACCAATAGTTACTCTTTGTTTGTTTGTTTGGTTGGTTTTTTTGGTTTTTTGAGATAGGGTCTTGCTGTAGCCAAGACTGACCTGGAATTCACTATGTAGTTTCAGGGTGGCCTTAAACTCACAGCAATCCTCCTATTCTGCCTCCCCAGTGCTGGGATTAAAGGCATGTGCCACCATGCCTGGCTTTGTGGGTTTTTTTTTAAATTATATATTTTTATCTATTTGAGAGAGAAATATAGAAAGAGGGAGAGAGAGAGAGAAAGAGGCAGGTAGAATGAGCATGCCAAGGCCTCTAGCCACTGCAGACTAACTCCAAATGCATGCGCCACCTGTGCATCTGACTTTATGTGGGTACTGAGGAATCGAACCAGGATCCTTTGGCTTTGCAGGCAAATGCCTTAACCACTAAGCCATCTCTCCAGCCCCCAATAAATATTCTATAAACAACAATATAAAAGTATATCTCAAAGGAGCTAGCAGTAATTCAAGCTGTTAGGTCATACTCAATGGGGGTCAGAAAGGAAGCTGAGAAAGGAGTTGAAATGAGAATTGTCACATATCTGTGACACTTTTGTCATTGCTAGAAGGAATAACACTACCACTGAACTCAGCCTCAGAACTCATTTCTTTTGGGGGGGGGTGGAGAAGGTAGGGTATCACTTTAACCCAGGCTGACTTGGAACTCACTCTGTAGTCCCTGGCTGGCCTTGAACTCACAATGATCCTACTACCTCTGCTTTCTGGGTGCTGGAATTAAAGGCGTGCATCATCATGCCCAGCAGAACTCATTTCTTGAATTTGGGATATAGCTTAGTGGTTGAGTGCTCGCCTAAGGTGTGCAGGATCCTGAGTTTTATTCCCTTTACTATGAAAACTCTTATATTTGGCATCAATAAACAAACCAAGCCAAATAAGTAAAACTATTTCCTGGAAACCCTTTTTGGCAAACTACGCCTCTGCCTCTCCTCTCCTATCTAAGACTTGTCTTGAAAGGGCCCTTCCCAGTTCCTTTCTCTCCCAAAAGGTTCTGAATCAAACAGAAGATCACCGCCAGAGGGTCCTGCAGGCAGCCGCTAAGAACATCCGGGTCTGGTTCATCAAGGTGCGGAAAATGAAGGCTATCTACCACACCCTGAACCTGTGCAACATAGACGTGACCCAGAAATGCCTGATTGCAGAGGTGTGGTGCCCTGTCACTGACCTGGACTCCATCCAGTTTGCACTTAGAAGGGGCACGGTGAGTCTCCACAGCTCGCAGTAATGCTTGCAACCAGGAGGAGAGCTTCCTCATACTTAACATGAACTGGTTTCAATCGCATGGCATTGCTATCTTCAGAGTTCTTTAATATAGTCTTCTAGTTTCTTGGCAGTACATTTTTTTTCTTTCGTGTGTGTGTGTGTTTGTCTATTGTGTGTACTAGCATGTATGCAGGCTTATTTGTATGTGCTTGCACATGAGGGTATGGATGATCATGCATGTATGTCTGGGTGTGTGGACAAAACAGGCTGATGTTAAGTGTCTTCCTCAGTTGCTCTTCACCTTTTTTTTTTTTTTTTTTTTGTTTTGCGAGGTAGGGTCTCACTCTGGTCCAGGCTGACCTGGAATTAACTATGTAGTCTCAGGGTGGCCTCAAACTCTCGGCGATCCTCCTACCTCTGCCTCCCGAGTGCTGGGATTAAAGGCGTGCGCCACCACGCCCGGCTTCACCTTTTTTATTTAGTGTGTGTGTTCATGTGTGGGAATGTAGGTGTGTGCACATGGGTGGAGGTCTAAGGACAACTTTCTGGGGTCAGTCCTTGTTTTCTATTTTGTTGTTGTTTTTGTTGTTTTTTGAGCTAGGGTCTCACTCTAGTCCAGGCTGACCTGGAATTCACTATGTAGTCTCAGGGTGGCCTCGACCTCATGGCGATCCTCCTACCTCTGCCTCCCGAGTGCTGGGATTATGGCTGTCTTTGTTTTCTACCTTGGACGGCCTTCGCCCGATTAGTTGGCCTGCGAGCTTCAAGGAAATTCTCCTGTGTTGCTGTGATCACAGACTCCCAGTACAGCTGCAGCTTTTTTATAGGATCTGGGGTTCCAAACTCAGGTCCTTGGGCTTACACAACAAGTGCTTTATCCACTGAGCCATCTCTCCAGCTCCCTACTTTATTTATTTTTTTAGGCTTTTGGTCTTTTTCAAGATAGAGTCTTGTTGTAGCTCAGGCTGACCTGGAATTCACTATGTAGTCTCAGGGTGGCCTCAAACTAATGGTGATCCTCCTACCTCTGCCTCCCAAGTTCTGGGATTAAAGGCGTGCACCACCACACCTGGCTCCCCACTTTATTTTTTGAGATAGGGTCTTTCACTGAAGCTAGAACGTACCCATTTGGCTAGGCTAGCTAGCCAGCAAGTCCTAGGGATCTTTTGTCTCCTCCTGCCCAGGTCAGCCTGGGCTAGAGCAAGACCCTACCACGTAAAACAAAAGACCAAAAAAAAAAAAAAAAAGAGTCTCAGCCAGGTGTGGTGGCACACACCTTTAATCCTAGACTTGGGAGGCAGAAGTAGGAGGATCGCCATGAGTTTGAGGCCACCCTGAGACTACACAGTTAATTCTAGGTCAGTCTGGGCCAGGGTGAGACCCTACCTGAAAAGAGAGAGATGGAAAGAGGCAGAGAGAGAAGGAGAGAATGGGCATGCCAGGGCCTCCAACTATTGCAAACAAACTCTAGATGCATGCACCACCTTGTGCATCTCACTTACGAGGGTACTGGGGAATTGAACCTAAGTCTTTAGGCTTCACAGGCAAGTGCCTTAACTGCTAAGCCATCTCTCCAGCCCCTATCACACCTTCTTTTATGTGGCACTGGGGATAGCAGCTAGGGCTTTATGAATGCTAGGCAGGCACTGTTCCAACCAAGCTACATCAATAGTCCTTAACATTTAATTGTTATTATTTTAAATATATATTTATTTGAGAGAGAATGGACATGCCAGGGCCTCCAGCCAGTGCAAGGTAACTCCAGAGGCACCACCTTGTGCATCTGGTGCCAGAGAATCAAAGCTGGGTCCTTTGATTTTGTCAGCAATCACCTTAACCACTAAGCCATCTCTAAAGCCCTTAAATATTTTTTAAGTCTTATTTATTTGAGAGAGAGACAGAGATAGAGAATGGGTGCGTCAGGGCCTCCAGCCACTGCAAATGAACCCCAGACGTATGTGCCACCTTATTCATCTGGCTTACGTGGTCTTGGGGAATCGAACCAGGGTCCTTTGGCTTTGCAGGCAAATGCCTTAACTACTAACCCATCCCTCCGACCCAATCCCTTAAATATTTTAATTTATTATTTATTTGCAAACAGAAAGAGAAGAGAGACAGACAGAGAGAATGGACATGCCAGGTCCTTCAGCCACTGCAAACAAACTTGAGTTGCATGTGCCACTTTGTGGGTCATTATGCTTTGCAGGGAAGTGCCTTAACTGCTGAGCTGTCTCTCCAGCCCCTCTTTATTTTGAGATGGGGGTTTCCTGTGTTGCCCAAGCTTCTCTGGAATTCCTAAGTTCAAATGATAACTTCCTCTTTAGCCTCTTGAGTTCTGGGAGAACAAGACTGCAAAGATTTGTCAGTTGTGCTTGAGGCTATTTATTTATTGTCTAGATGTGCACTTGCTCCAGCATTGTGTGTGTGTGTGTGTGCGCGCGCGCGCGTGCACGTGCGTGTGTTGAGACAGGTTCTTACAGTGTAGCTGTATAGCTCAGACTGGTCTCAAAATTCCATTCCTCTTGCCTCTGCCTCCCAAGTGCTGGGATTGTAGGCATATACCATCAAACCTGGCTCTAAGACTTGACTGAACTTATACCTAGTCCCCATTTCTCCAAAGACTGAGAGAGATGCAAAATAATCTTAGTTTTTAATGGTTTATGGAAATATAATTTGTGTAACATGTATTTTGGGCTACAGAGATGGCTTAGTAGTTAAGGCACTCACCTTCAGAGCCTAACAACCCAAGTTTGATTCCCCCAGTGCCCACATAAAGCCAGATGTACAAGGTGGTGCATGCATGTGGAGTTTGTTTACAGTGGCTGGAGGTCCTGGCATGCCTACTCTCTCTGTCTGTCTCTCTACTCTATCTCTCTCAGCTTGCAAAAAGACACATGTTTTATATCTACAGTTGATTAATTTTGGTATGCATATATACCTGTATAGTCACAAGAAGTAAAACAACCTAATTTTGACACGCGCTGATGTCTCCTAGGAACACAGTGGCTCCACCGTGCCCTCCATTCTGAACAGGATGCAAACAAACCAGACCCCCCCGACCTATAACAAAACCAACAAGTTCACATATGGCTTTCAGAACATAGTAGATGCTTATGGAATTGGGACTTACCGAGAGATAAACCCAGGTAAAAAGATTGAATCTTTTTCTTCTAGCAAGCATATGCAACTCACAGCCTAAAGGCCACATGTACTACAAGATAGCTGTGAATGCTTGCCACACCAGCACGAGGACCTGAGTTCAATCCCCAGTACCAGCAAAAGCCAAGCACGCCTACAACTGCAGTGCTAGGGTGCAGGGGCTGTGACAGGAGAGTCACTGGAACTTGCTGCTCAACCAGTGTGACCAAAATAGCAGCAGCCCCAGGCCAAGTAAGAAACTCGATCTCAGAGGAAATGATGAGAAAGAAGAGTAGAGGAGAATGCCTGACATTCTCTGCTGACCTCCACATGCACATGCATTTGATTCATCTACACACCACATCACACGTACCACACACATGCATTCCATTCACACACACACCACATCACACGTACCACACACGTGCATTCCATTCACACACACCACATCACACGTACCACGTGCATTCCATTCACACACACCACATCACACGTACCCCACATGTGCATTCCATTCACACACCACATCACACGTACCACACACGTGCATTCCATTCACACACACCACATCACACGTACCACACACGTGCATTCCATTCACACACACACCACATCACACGTACCACACACGTGCATTCCATTCACACACACCACATCACACGTACCACACTCATGCATTCCATTCACACACATACCACATCACACGCACACACATTCCATTCACACACACACCACATCACACGTACCACACACATGCATTCCATTCACACACACACCACATCACACGTACCACACATGTGCATTCCATTCACACACACACCACATCACACGTACCACACACGTGCATTCCATTCACACACACACCACATCACACGTACCGCACACATGCATTCCATTCACACACACCACATCACACGTACCACACTCATGCATTCCATTCACACACATACCACATCACACGTACCACACACGTGCATTCCATTCACACACACACCACATCACACGTACTACACACATGCATTCCATTCATACACACACCACATCACATGTACCACACTCATGCATTCCATTCATATACACACCACATCACATGTACCACACACACCAAAAACAAAACAAAAAGTCTGAGTACTCATTATGAGCCAAAGCCTTGTGTCAGATCTGCTTTTCTCTGTTCTGGCTTCTCTTCATTGCCTGGTAGCTTTACAAAGAGAAGACAGCTGGCCTATCCAGTAATGTTCCAGGGGCTGGAAGAAGGGACTGGAAGAACAAGGCCACAGTGTTATTAGGGCTGCTCCTCCTTCTCTGTAGTCTTTTTTTTTTTTTTTTTTTTAATTTATTTACTTGAGAAAAGGAGAGAGAGAAAGAGGCAAAGAGAGAGAATGGGCACATCAGGGCCTATAGCCACTGCAAATGAATTCCAGAAACATGTGCCACCTTGTGTATCTGGCTTTCTGTGGGTATGTAATCAAACCTGGATCCTTTGGCTTTGCAGGCAAGTGCCTTAACTGCTAAGCCAACTCTCCAGCTATGCCCCCCTTTATTTATTTATTTTTTATTTACATATATATATATTTTTGAGGTAAAGTCTCACTCTAGCTCAGGCTGACCTGGAACTTGCTCTGTAGTTCCAGGCTGGCCTCAAACTCACAGTGGTCCTCCTACCTCTGCCTTCTGAGTACTGGGATCATCATGCCTGGCTTTTTTCTTGTAGTCTTACTAGCTGTAGCACACATACCATCAGTGGCAATGTGAGGGTGTGTAGATCTTGCTGTGCAACATTTTCCTTCAGAATGTATCTGCCCAGCAGCTGTGGAATAACTTACCTATATTGCCCTCAGTATAGAGAAGAATGTAGGATTTGGGGAATTGTGCATTTGTGTACTTTTTGTCTTTCTGTCTGGTTTCTTTGTAGCACCGTATACCATCATCACTTTCCCTTTCCTGTTTGCTGTGATGTTTGGAGATTTTGGACATGGTATTTTGATGACCCTTTTTGCTGTGTGGATGGTGATAAGGGAGAGCCGAATCCTCTCCCAGAAGAATGAGAATGAGGTAATGTTTAGGTTATAACTGCATTGGACAGAAATTTTATAATTTCTTAAGTATTCATTATGAAAAAAATCTAGAAGTTCATGAATTTATTAAAAAAGAATAGAAATGTTAAATTTGGACATTGAAGAAATAGATCATCTTTTTGTGGTACTGGGGATTGAACCTGGAGCCTCACATATTGTAGGTAAGTGCTGTACCTCCTCACCCTTTTTTTGTTATATCTTCATCTTTGGTTGGAGCTCTGAAGCAGGAAGGGATGAAGTGGTGCGTGAGGCATATTCTAAGTAGCATTGTCACACCGTGGGCTGCAGCACTGCGTTCTCATGGCTGTCCTTTGCTGGTTGCAGATGTTTAGCACTGTGTTCAGTGGTCGATACATTATTCTGCTGATGGGAGTGTTCTCCATCTACACTGGACTCATCTACAATGACTGCTTTTCCAAGTCTCTCAATATCTTTGGGTCATCCTGGAGTGTGCGACCAATGTTCACTATTGGGAACTGGACGTAAGTTGGAGAAGCTAAAAGCCAAAGCTAATTCTTGTAGGTTCAGCTCTGACTTACCAGACAAACAGTAAACTAAAACCCTTTAGGAAGTAGCTGACCATGTCCCTGTTTGGGAAGAATGCATTGTCTCTTTCTGCTGCTCCACCCTGTGATTTGTTCAGCAAGTATCAAGGTTCTGAGCCTATAAGTTTAGTGCAGTTTGCTTATTTGTAAATTAAAAGCAGGCTCCCTACATTTCCTACTAAGTTATATATTTACTTAATTTTTTAAAATTAATTTTAATTTTTATTTATTTATTTGCTAGCAGAGAGAGAGAGAAAAGAGAAGCAGACAGAGAGAGAATTGGCATGCCAGGGCCTCCAGCCATTGCAAATGGATTCCAGATGCATGTGCCCTTTGTGCATTGGCGTATGTGGGTCCTGGAGAATTGAACCGGGATCCTTTGGCTTCACAGGCAAACACCTTAATTGCTAAGCCATTTCTCCAGCCCCTTAATTTTTTTTTTAAGTTTTTCAAGGTAGGGTCTTGCTCTAGTCCAGGCTGACCTGGAATTCACTATGGAGTCTCAGAGTGGCCTTGAACTCCTGGGCAGTCCTCCTACCTCTGCTTCCTGAGTGCTGGGATTAAAAGCATGGGCCACCACGCTTGGCTAGTTCCTCCTTTTTTATAGAGTCAAGATAGCTGTAATAGTAGTAGTTTTCCTCTCTCAATCAAAGATAAATATGACTTTTCTCTTAACATGGTAGGGAAGAGACGCTTCAGGGAAACCCCGTTCTCCAGTTGAACCCAGCTCTCCCTGGAGTTTTTGGTGGACCATACCCATTTGGCATTGATCCGGTAAGAGTACCTCTTTGCTGTATGCTACTGCTTCCAAAGGTGTTTTGGCATATTAAGAATCTGTAGTTGGGCGGGTGTGTTGGTGCACACTTTTAATCCCAGCACTTTTGAGGCAGAGGTAGGAGGATGGCCATGAGTTTGAGGACTACATAGTGAATTTCAGGTCAGCCTCAGTTAGAGTGAGACCTTACCTCGAAAAACAAACAAACTCTGTAGTTGACTAAATTTACTAATGTGGAACTTGTTATGGAAAGCTGACTGTGTTTTCATTATGACAGAGGCTTCAATACCTAGAAGAAAAACATTAGTTAATTGTCAACTGAAGCTAATATTACTGAAATGCTTACTATGGACCAGGCACTGACATACCTTTTTTTTTTTTTTTTTTTTTTTTTTTTCCTGAGGTAGGGTCTCACTCTAGCTTAGGCTGACCTGGAATTCACTATGGAGTCTCAGGGTGGCCTTGAACTCACAGCGATTCTCCTTCCTCTGCCTCCCGAGTGCTGGGATTAAAGGCGTGCACCACCACGCCTGGCCTTGACGTATCTTTTTAAATCCTGAAACCATTTTATGAGGCAGGTGCTACTGTCCCTATCCTGTACCTAGTGAAATGGAGGCTAGCAGATGATTAAAAACATTTATGTGTTTATTGAAGCAGTATCACCTGCCTGGCATAGTGTCCATGCTGGATGAGACAAAATTTTAAGACCTAGCTCCTTCCTTTAATTAGCTTGAATCTAATAACAGTAATATTACTTTAAAAAAATTATTTATTTATTTGAGAGAGAGCAAGAAAGAAGCAGATAGAAAGAGTGAATATAAGCTCACTGGGGCCTCCTACCACTGCAGTGAACTCCAGATGCATGTGCCACTTTGAAAGACTGGCTTTACATGGGTACTTGGGAATTGAATCAGAGCCAGCAGGCACCTTTAACAGCTGAGCTATCTCTCCAGTCCAGTAACGTTATTTTTTTAAAATTATTTTATTTATTTTTGGAGAGAGACACAGAGAGAAACAGACAGAGAGGGAGAAGGAGACAGAGAATGGGCACACCAGCAGTCTCAGCTGCTGCGAGCGAAATCCAGATGTGTGCGTCCCCTTGTGGGCAAGTGCAGCATTGCACCCTTGCGTCACTGCATCTGGCTAACCGTGGGACCTGGAGATTGGAACCAGGTTCTTAGGCTTAACAGGCAAGCGTCTTAACTGCTAAGCCATCTCTCCAGCCCCAGTAACCTTATTTTAAAAATATTTTATTTATTTATTGTTTTGTTTTGTTTTTTTTTTTTTGGAGGAAGGGTTTCATTCTAATCCAGGCTGTCTTGGAATTCACTATGTAATCTCAGGGTAGCCTTGAACTCATGGTGATCTTCCTACCTCTGCCTCCTGAGTGCTAGGTTTAAAGGTGAGCCACCACACTTGGCTTGAAATTTATTTATTTATTTATTTATTTATTTATTTATTTATTTATTTATTGGAGGCACAAGAGAGAGAGAAAGGGAGAGAGGGAGAGAATGGGTGCACCAGGGCCTCTAGCCACTGCAATCAAACTCCAGACACATATGCCACCATGTGCATCTGGCTTACATGGGTCCTGGGGAATTAAACCTAGGTTCTTAGGCTTCACAGGCAAGCACCTTAACCATTAAGCCATCTGTCTAGCCCAGTAATGTTATTTTGTATGTATCTAGTGCTCTGTGGTTACAATGTTTGTGATCATCTCACTTGATGTCTGACAGGGTAGATGTTGAGTGAGACACTCAAGTATAAATGTCCATCGAGCACTTGGAGTCGCAGAGCTGAATTTCGGGCAAACTGAGCTGGAGAGAACCAGTCACAAGTTTTCATGTTACAGTTCACCAGGGATAAGTCTCATTGACAAGCCAGTAGGTGGTACATGTCATGGCTTAGGCTACAGACATTGACTTGAGCCTAAAAATGACAGTGGGGCTTCAGGCAAGGTTTTGCATAGGAAAATGACTAACTAGGTCACAGTCATGATTTAGGCCCCAGCTACTACAACAACTACTACTTTGTGTGTGTGTGTGTGTGTGTGTGCATGTTAATATGTGTGCAGGTACATATGTGTATGCAGGTGCATGTGCAAGTGTATGCATGTGCGTGCAGAGGCCAGAGGACAACCTGGAGTGATGTTCCTTCCCCAGGCACTGTCCACCCTTTTTACTTTTTTTTTTTTTTTTTTTTTGGTTTTATGAGGTACAGTCTCACTCTTTAGTTCAGGCTGACCTGGAATTCACTATGTCGTCTCAGGGTGGCCTTGAACTCATGGCGATCCTCCTACCTCTGCCTCCCGCGTGCTGGGATTAAAGGCGTGCGCCACCACACCCGGCTTTTTTTTGGTTGTTTTGAGGTAGGATCTCCTAGCGCAGGCTGACATGGAATTCACTCTGTATTCTCAGGGTGGCCTCAAACTCACGGCAATCCTCCTACCTCTGCCTCCCAAATGCTAGGATTAAAGGTGTGCACCACCACGCCCGGCTTTATTTTTCTTTTGAGACAGGGTCGCTCATTGGTCTGGAGCTCCCTAAGTAGGGTAGACTGGCTGGCCAGCAAGCCCCAGGGATCCATCTGTTTTTGCCTCCCCAGCATTGGGATTACAAATGTGCATCATTCCCAGCTTTTTATATGGCTTCTAGAAATTGAACTCACTTTAGCAACTGAGCCATCTTCCCAGCCCAGGCTGATTTTTTTTTTATTTTTTTATTTTTTTATTTTTTTTGAAGTAGGGTCTCACTCTAGCCCAGGCTGACCTGGAATTCACCATGTACTCTCAGGGTGGCCTTGAACTCATGGCTATCCTCCTACCTTTGTCACCCAAGTGCTGGGATTAAAGGCATGCGCCACCATGCCTGGCTCAGATTGAATTCTTTTTTGTTTTGTTTGTTTATTTGAGAACAACAGACAGAGAGAGAAAGAGGCAGATAGATAGAGAAAGGGCGCGCCAGGGCCTCCAGACACTGCAAACGAACTCCAGATACATGCGCCACTTTGTGCATCTAGCTTACGTGGATCCTGGGGAATTGAGCCTTGAACCGGGGTCCTTAGGCTTCACAGGCAAGTGCTTAACCACTAAGCCATCTCTCCAGGCCCTCAGATTGAATTCTTTTTTTTTTTTTTTAAAGATTTTACTTTTTATTTCTTTATTTATTAGAGACAGAGAGAGGGAAAGAGAGAGGGAGAATAGACATGCCACTGCAAGCAAACTCCAGATGCATGCGCCCCTTATGCATCTGGCTTACATGGGACCTGGAGAATCGAACCAGGGTCCTTAGGCTTCGCAGGCATGTGCCTTAACCGCGAAGCCATCTCTCCAGCCCTCAGATTGAATTCTTTATATAAAACTAAGCACATT
This sequence comes from Orientallactaga sibirica, assembly GCA_036365145.1. Taxonomy (NCBI): domain Eukaryota; kingdom Metazoa; phylum Chordata; class Mammalia; order Rodentia; family Dipodidae; genus Orientallactaga; species Orientallactaga sibirica. The sequence goes on along the minus strand of JAEOAD010000013.1, from coordinate 26,277,393 downwards.
AGGGCTAGGGACATAGCTCAGCAGTTAAAGGCAATAGCTTGCAAAGCCTGTTGGCCTGGATTTGAGTCTGCAGTCCTTGCATAAAGCCAGATGCACAAAGTATCACATATATCTGGAGTTCGTTTGTGATGACAAGAGGCCCTGGTGCACCCATACTCACTCCTTCTTTCTCTCTCTGCTCATAAATAAATACACATTAATCAGTATATAAATTTGCTTTTTTCTTTCATCTTTCATCTTTTTTCTTTCTTTTTTTCTTCTTTTGTTTGTTTTTTCGAGGTAGGGTCTCGCTCTAGCCCAGGCTGACCTGGAATTCACTCTGTAGTCTCAGGGTGGCCCCGAACTCATGGCAAACCTCTTACCTCTGCCTCCCGAGTGCTGGGATTAAAGGCATGCACCACCACGCCCGGCTTTTAAATTTTTTTTTCAATTTTTACTTATTTACTTATTTATTTGAGAGAGAGACAGACAGATAGACTGACAGAGAGAATGGGCATGCCAGGGCATCTAGCTGCTGCAAATGTACTCCAGATGCACTCTGTGCATCTGGCATACATGGGTCCTGGGGAATCGAGCCTGGGTCCTTTGGCTTTGCAGGCAAGCGCCTTAACTTCCAAGCCATCCCTCGAGCCCTTCATCTTTAATAAATTGCAAAATTATATGTATACCAAAATTCTTTTTTCTTTCTTTCTTTCTTTTTTTTTCTGAGGTAGGCTCTCACTCTAGCCCAGGCTGACCTGGAATTCACTATGTAGTTTCAGGGTGGCCTCTAACTCATACTGATCCTCTTACCTCTCCTTCCTTAGTGTTGGGATTAAAGGTGTGCACCACTACGCCTTGCTCAAAAATTATTTTTTTAATATATTTTTTTTAATTTTAAACTTTTTTATTGACAATTTACATAATTATAGACAATAAACCATGATAATTCCCTCCCCTCCCCTACTTTCCCCTTCAAAAATCCACCCTCCGTCATATCCCCTCTCCCTCTCAATTAGTCTCTCATTTAATTACTTATTTTGTTTTGTTCAAGGTAGAGTCTCACTGTAGCCCAGGCTGACCTAGAATTCACTATGTAGTCTCAGGGTGGACTCAAACTCACAGCAATCCTCTTACCTCTGCCTCCTGAGTGCTGGGATTAAAAGCATGCACCACCACACCCAGCTTCTCTCTTTTTTTTTGATGTCATCATCTTTTCTTCCTGTTATGATAGTCTTGTGTAGGTAGTGTCAGGCACTGCAAGGTCATGGATATCCAGGCCATTTTGTGTCTGGAAGATTACATTGTAAGCAGTTCTACTCTTCCTTTGGTCTTAATTTTTTCCGCCACCTCTTCTGTAATGGACCCTGAGTCTTAGAGGGTGTGATAGAGATGTCTCAGTGCTGAACACTCCACTGTCACTTCTTAGCACTGTGTTGCCTTTTGAGTCATCCCAGAGGTCACCATCATCTGCAAAGAGAAGCTTCTCTAACCAAAAGTGAGAGTAGCATTAATATATGGATATCAACATTAAGAAAAGTGCTTACAGGGCAGTTTGGTGAGCATAATATATGCTTTAGCCAGATACCAGCAGATGTTATTCCCCTAAGGTTTATGGCCTCCCCTGCCACAGGCTTTTGACTTGGTTTTCAGTACCAGGCATGTATTCCCTCCCATGGAGTGGGCCTCCAGTCCCATTAGAGAGCAGTTGGTTTCCCCCTTAACAGACATGCCACTATTGCACCCATTGGTTCATTTGGTCTGGCTGGCCAGTCTTAGAACTTGCAATGTCCATTGTTGTTTATCACCCCTGATGACATCTCCCTCCCATAGGGCTGCATGCAACATAGTTTCTTCCAGCTTTCTGTCAGCTGGTTCATAGGGAGGAGGTTTTCATTTGAGCTCCAGCTTGACTTCTCAGTGACCTATAGCCCAAGCATGTGCAGTCATCAGCAATAGGGTCTTTCCATCTATTTCTGGAGGGAAACCATGAGCCTCGGCAATTGTCTATAATGTTTTGGGAGCATTAAGTACCTCCCTGGCCAACAACTCACTGGAAAGTATCTCATCTGTGGCACTAAAATTTTTCTAGTAACAATCTATGGCTTCTGGGTGCACCATTGTCCAGTAAAGTAGGTTTCCATTTGGCTTATTCATAACATCTTAATTTTTTTTTTGAGGTAGGGTCTCGTTCTATCCAGGCTAACCTGGAATTCACTATGTAGTCTCAGGCTGGCCTCCAACTCATGGTGACCCTTCTACCTCTGCCTCCCAAGTACTGGGATTAAAGGTGCGTGTCTTTTTTGTTTTTTGAGGTAGGGTCTTAGTCTAGCCCAGGCTGACCTGGAATTAGTTTCAGGTTAGCCTCAAATTCATAGCAATCCTCCTACCTCATCCTCCTGAGTGCTGGGATTAAAGGCATGTGCCACCATGCCTGGATCTTTTTTTTAAATAATATTTTTATTTATTTGCAAGGAGAGAGAGAATGGGTACACCAGGGCTTCCAGCCGCTGCAAACAAACTCCATATGCATGCACCACTGTGCATCTGGCTTTACATGAGTACTGGGGAAACATACTTGGGTTATTAGGCTTTGCAGGCAAGCACCTTAATCACTGAGCCATGTCTCCAGCCCTAGAGTACAATTTCTTATGAGAAAAGAAGTTGCTAGTGGGAAAAGTGATATGATGACCCCATGGAGGCAGAGAAAAGAATCTGGATAGTGTAGCAGGAATCCTTAGGTTATAAGAGCTATGGCAAGTGATACTTAAAGGATAGGTGGGGGCTGGAGAGATGGCTTAGAGGTTAAGGCACCTGCCTCCTAAGCCTAAGAACGCCCGTTTGATTCTCCAAGTCCCACATTTAGCCAGATGCAAAGTGGTGCAAGGGCGCAATGCTGCACTTGCCCACAAGGGGGCACATGCGTCTGGAGTTCATTCACATTCTCTATCTGCCCCCCCAACTCTCTCCAAAAAAAAAAAAAAAAGATAGGTGGTCCAGACATAGTGGCACATACCTGCAATTCCCATACACTTGGGAGGTTGAGCAATGCCCTGCATTCTCTCTTTCTCTCAAATACATTAAAAAAAAAAAAAAAGGCTGGGCATGGTGGCACACACCTTTAATCCCAGCACTTGGGAGGCAGAGGTAGGAGGATCGCCATGAGTTCAAGGCCACCCTGAGACTACACAGTGAATTCCAGGTCAGCCTGGGCTAGAGTGAAACCCTACCTCAAAAAAAAAAACAACAAGTAAATAAAAAATAAATTTAAAAGAAAATTATTGGGTTGGAGAGATGGTTTAGTGGTTAAGGCGCTGCTTGCCTGTGAAGCCTAAGGACCCAGGTTCAATTCCCTAGTACCCATGTAAGCCAGATGCACAAGGTGGCGCAAATGTCTAGAGTTCATTTACAGTGGCTAGAGGACCTAATATGCCCATTCTCTCTCTATCTGTCTCTCTCTTTAATTAAATAAATAAAATAAAATATTAAAAATATTTTTTTAAATTGTTGTTGTAAATTGGATATGGTGGCACACACCTTTAATCCCAGGGCTCGGGAGGCAGAGGTAGGGGGATCGTCATGAGTTCAAGGCCCTTGAGACTACAGAGTGACTTCCAGGTCAGCCTGAGGTAGAGAGAGACCCTACCTCGAAAAACAAAAACAGTGACAAAAAAAATTGTTGTTGATAGTTTTTTGGTGTAATGTGTGTATTGTGATTATGTATTTAAAAGAAAATGTTTGTAGGTAAAATAATGTACTATGGGACTGGAGAGATGGCTTAGTGGTTAAGGTGCTTGCCTGCAAAGCCAAAAGACCTAGGTTCAATTCTCCAGAACCCATGTAAGCCAGATAAGCAAGGTGGCACATGCATCTGGAGTTCTTTTGCAGTAGCTGAAGGCCCTAGCAACCCATTCTTTCTTTCTCTCTCTCTCTCTCTCTCTCTCTCTCTCAATCTGTTTCTCTCAAATAAAATAAAATAAAAGTTTAATATTTAAAAAAATAATATACTGTGTTAACTTTGCTTCAAAGAAATATAGAAGTGGCTGGGCGTGATGGCACACACCTTTAATCCCAGCACTCAGGAAGCAGTGAGCTCACTGTGAGTTCAAGGCCAGGTCAGCCTGGGCCAGAGTGAGACCCTACCTCGAAACAAAAAAAAAAAAAGTAGAAGTGTGGAGAGGGTATGAGGAAACAAATTTGGCACGAGTCTAAAAATTAATGGTAATTGTTAAAGTTGCCTGATAGATACATGAGAGTTTATTATGCTGTTATCTCAATTTGAATAAAATGTTTAGAATTTTCTATAATAGAAAAGCAACATTTTTAAACTGATGGATAATATTTTCTCATTTGAGAATTATTTGTGTAATAACTTGTTTTTTTGGGATTATAACAGATTTGGAACATTGCAACCAATAAACTGACTTTCCTCAACTCCTTTAAGATGAAGATGTCTGTTATTCTTGGTATCATCCATATGATATTTGGAGTCAGCCTGAGCCTTTTTAACCACATGTGAGTCATACTACCCCTGCCGTCCTCGGACTGCATTGTTCATATAATCATACTTTTGCCTAAAGAAATCATAACATCTTTGGAGAAGATTTATTGGGCTGGGGAGATGGCTTAGTGGTTAAGGTGCTTGCCTACAAAGCCCAAGGACCCAGGTTTGATTCCCCAATACCCACATAAGCCAGATGTACAAGGTGGCGCATGCATCTGGAGATTGTTTACAGTGGCTATAGACCTGGTGCACCCATTTTCTCTCTCTCTCTCTCTCTTTCTGTCTCAAATAATAAATTAAAAAGTAATAAAATTTTTTTAAATTTATATGAGAGAGACAGAGGCAGATAGAGAGAGAATGGGTGTGCTGGGACCTCCAACCACTGCAAGCAAACTCCAGATACATCCAGCTTTATGTATATACTGAGGAATTGAACCTGGGTCTTTTGGCTTTGCTGGTAAGTGCCTTAACTGTTGAGCCATCTCTAGCCAGCCCAAGGGTCTATTTTTGCAGAGGTAATTTTCTGCAAATCTCTTGGTCTTAAGTGAGCCTTAATATTAGTCTCTTAACAATTTCCAGGTATAATAAATATCTTTGAAAAAAAGCATCAATAATTTTCATCAAAATTTAGTGAATTATTTTGCTGGTGTTACTGAACTCAGGGCCTTGTACATACTAGATAGCATTCTACCACTGAGCTACACCCCAGCCCAAATGAATTCTTTTTTCCTTTGTTGATCTGTAACTAATTTAAAATTACAAACTGGTCACAGTAGTTTTCCAGTCTCTTTCTCATAGAGAAAATGGTAGAAGAGGTTCTGTAGGCCAAAAGTTTGGAAGTGATAGTTAATCCTGCAGCCTCTGATGTTTCCAGTGCTCCTGGTGGGCACTTCTTCACCTGTCCTTAGCTGAAAGGCCAAGAAGCAATGGTGGGTGCTTCTTAAAGTGACATAGACAGAATTGAAGGAAGCCCTATGTAGAAAAATCTAGTGAGCATTCCATTCAGTGAAGGAGTGGCCCTAGGTCTATTCACTCTTAACATTTTATTTATTTATTTAGAGAGGGAGAGGGAAAGAAGCAGGGGGAAGGGGTCTCCAGCCACTGCAAATGAACTCCAGATGCGTGCACCACCTTGTGCATCTGGCTTATGTGGGTCCTGGGGAATTGAACCTAGGTCCTTTGGCTTTGCAGGCAAGCACCTTAACTCCTAAGCCATCTCTCCAGCCCTTAATATTTAATTTTCTCTTTTCCTTTTTAGCTATTTCAAGAAGCCCCTGAATATTTACTTTGGATTTATTCCTGAAATCATCTTCATGTCCTCTTTGTTTGGCTACTTGGTTATCCTCATTTTTTACAAGTGGACAGCCTACGATGCTCACACGTCTAAGACTGCGCCGAGCCTTCTGATCCATTTCATAAACATGTTCCTCTTTTCCTACCCTGAGTCTGGTAATGCAATGCTGTACTCTGGACAGGTACGTCAGCTCAGAGGAGGGTTAGGTTATTGGAGGTGGCTACCCCAGGCCACAAAGCCAGATGTAACTCTGACCTGAAGAAAGCCTGAAAAGAGAACTGGGTATGGTGGTGCGCACCTTTAATCCAAGCCCTTGGGAGGCTGAGATAGGAAGATCACTGTGAGTTTGAGGCCAGCCTGGGATAGACCGAGACCCTGCTTTAAAAAAAAAAGCCAGACATGGTGAGACACACATTTAATCCACTTGGAGGCAGAGATAGGAGGATTGCCATGAGTTCGAGGCCACCCTGAGACTACATAGTGAATTCTATCTAGGTCAACATGGGCTAGAGTGAGACCCTACCTCAAAAAAAACATAGAATAAAAGAAAAGAAAACCTAACAACACTTTTCAGGGGTACTATAATTTCTATGTCTAGAAAGGATAGGATTTGCTGGGCTTGGTGCCACATGATTGATCCCAGCACTAAGGAGGCATGAGGGGCCAGAATCTGGGCCAGCCTGTGCTGTCTACTGACTAGAGACAGGAGTGGGCTATATGGTAAGAATCTGTCTCAAGCAAACAAAAATAGTTATCTAGAACTACCATGTTATAGAGCAAATCTTAGGTTTGTCACAGCATCTGGTAATTATTTTGAGAAGTTAGATAGTGTTATTCATAAATCAGTAAGAAAATATTGTTTTGGGGAAATTGTGTGCTGTTGTTGGAGCCTGTAGATTTGAGTAATGGACTTTTATGTGATGCACTTTTTCCTTGCTTTGCAGAAAGGAATCCAATGTTTCCTGATAGTGGTTGCACTACTGTGTGTCCCTTGGATGCTGCTGTTTAAGCCACTGGTCCTTCGCCATCAATATTTGAGGAAGAAGCATTTGGTGAGTAGATTTCTACTGCTGAAAGTTACTAGACTTTTTTTTAAATCAAGGCAGTTTCCAAGAAGTTATAATTAATTTTGTGCAACTATGTACATTCTTAAAATGCATTTGTGTTATACCCCAGCATGAACCCTGGGCCTGCTGAAGTCAGAGAAATAAATACTTGCTGCTCAGACACGTGCATTCCAGCTTTGACTGGCTGGGTTGGCAAAAATAAATCATAGTGCATCTTTGCTGGTCATGATACACTCAATCCGTGCTCAGCAGAATTCAGGCCTGGGCCTGTCTAGATGCAGTAGCAGCCAAAACAAGGTTACAAGAGCTGCAGGTGGTGAGCCCTCACATGGTCTGTCTTGGCAACCACAGGCTTGACACTGAGACACTTTCTTTTAACACGAGTCCATGATGTTTGCACTGACCAAAACATCCAGGAAAGGGGTTTAATTTAAAGCATATTGATCTTTTTTCTTTTTAAAAAGCAGTATACATACATATATACCTATGTACATGCATACATGTGTTGACTTAGTGTATGTGTGCATATGAACTCTACACGCACACAGAGTTAATTCTGCCAAATGTTTGGTATCATGTATAGTCTCTGGCTATACAACAATGCTTACTTAGTGCACTGCCTGGGAGAACCCAAAAGATCTTGTTGCATGATTCTCATGTGGCTGTGAGATGATTCCTCCTGTCGGAGAGCAGCTGAGTTACAAGACCCTCCTTCTCCCTTTTCTGACCATCTTCATCCTTCCATGTACCCTCCATCCGTCTCCCCCTTCTCTCTTTTGTTTTGTTCTCCCTTCTTTTCTTCCATTCACTATCAGGAAGGGCAACCCGTGGAAGCCCCAGTCAGCCCAGCCCTGGGCCAACAGGGACTAGAGGCAGCAGCGGCTGCAACAGTGAGTGAATTAACCCGAGAAACCAAACATTTGCTTAAAGAGGTGGCAAACAGTGCGGCAGAATTCTTTGTTAATGTTACTGAGCACATGGGACATGTGTGCCCTTAACAACTATGTCCTCATCACTCACTGAGACGATGACGGAAGAGCTTTCCACCTCTTAGGAATAGATTCCGGTATCATATTTACCATTGGTCTACTAAGATTCTATTCAAATATGTAAGTACAGTCCTGTCCATGGGAGCAAAGTGGCTGTTGTTCCCTCTCTGAGTCCCATCCTCTTATCTAAGATGGCAGCTCTTGGACTCTCACTTTTGTATCTGTATTTTGTGACCATATATTTGACTTTCAACATGGAGGCATGAATATCTCTGATTCTTGAATTGATTTCCCTGTACTTCAAAGTGATACTTGGATATTGTTTCTTTTTAGCACTGACTGACTTTCTTTAGAATCAGAGTCTGTACTTGTTTCCTTTATTGTGACTCAGAAGCCCTCATGTCCTCAACTGTTTCACTGAAACCTCCCCTGTCCCCCAAGTCTTGTGTCATGACGAGCCGTCCTCTTTCTTGACCATCCCCCTTAGACTGCTAACTCAGGAGTCAGTAACAGTGCTTTGAATGTTGTCCTCAAAAGCATCTTTTAATCACAAGCTTACCATGTACTACTATCAGATTAGCCTAGCATATTCCAGAGCTTTTAAAGTCTCACCATTACTATAGTGATCACTCACATACTTCTGTGTTCCAGAAGCATATTCTCCTTTAAAAATGCAATATCCACATGGAGAACCATTTTCTCTAGTCTCTGTTCCTAATTGTTTTAAACTTGGAAATTGTATTTATCCTCCTAGAGCTAGTCTAAAAGGACTGCTATTTTGGAGGAGAAGAAATTAGAATTTTGCATTTTGAGGTTATTTTCAAGTAGAACTTAACTCTTTGCTCCCTGGGAGAAATAAGCATATATGATCCGTTATGGTGTCCTTTCCATTCTCTGCAGTCTTATTTCTGCTAGGTTAAGCCCTGGAAGGTTCTTCTTAGAGGTCTTGATACTTTTCACTCTGGCACCATCTTCTATGATGAAGTCCAAGATAAAATCCCAGTCTGGACACTTTGACATTCAGAGGAGAAAGTCTTCCTATCCCATTGCTTCTGCAGCTGAACCTCTGTTTCTCACCGTACAAGAAGGGCCCTGGATTTTTTGACTTCCAAAGGCTCAGATATGAATACACATCTATTTTGTTGTGTTCTGTTCTGTTTTGTCTATAAGGGATGTGTAGTTTTTCCTTTCAATTTTGTGCTTATGTGTGTCTCTCACCCCGTCCCCTCCTCTCATTCCCTGTGTTCTGAAGGGATGCTTGTTTATGTCTGGCTGGGAGATCCAGCCTGACTCTTCATCTGCTGGTTGGGGAAGCCTTCAGAATTTCTTTGTGGTTTGGGAGCCTTCCTTCTCTACCCTACATAACCCAGGTCAGGATACACTGGAGTCCTCTCTTCTGCCCTTTCTGATATTTGTAGCCCTCCTTTTGAGAGTGGTCAGACATAATCTGTGCCTGACCCAGAAATGCCTAGGCTTCAGTGGTTCCCAAATCTGACTATTATGTCACAGCTGTCTGGTGAAATTTGAATTTGGGTATTAAAACAGATGAGTGCAAGAAAAAAATTAAAAATGGCCCACAATCCCATGACCCATACAGTCCCCTACTGGTACTAAAAGAAAAAAAAAAAGCAGTTGGAGCTGGGTATGGGGGTGCCTGCCTTTAATCCTAGCACTCAGGAGGCAGAGGTAGGAGGATCGCCGTGAGTTCGAGGCCACGTTGAGACTACATAGTGAATTCCAGGTCAGGCTGAGCTAGCGTGAGACCCTACCTCAAAAAAATAGAACAACAACAAAAAAAAGCAGTAGGTACCTTTAGCTGGAGAATGCCAATACTGCTAACCAAAAGACATCTTAGGAGATATGTTTTAAACTGAAGCACTCTTCAGTCCCTTGATTCAGTGCATTTATTAATAGCGGTAATCCTTCCAGGCACCTAACATCCCATAGAGTATTCCATTGTTCTAATAAGATTATGCAGTCACTGTTGTTGATGGTTGGCTTGGTTGTTCCAGTTCTTTGCAATTACAAACCGATACATGTCTTGTTAAAGTTTTGTAAGCATAGACATCCTGGTAGTGGACTGCTGAATCTCAAAGTGTACAATGTGTTTTACTTTTTTTTTTTTTTTTTTTTTTTTTTTTGCGAGGTGGGGTCTCACTCTGGTCCAGGCTGACCTGGAATTAACTATGTAGTCTCAGGGTGGCCTCGAACTCTCGGCGATCCTCCTATCTCTACCTCCCGAGTGCTGGGATTAAAGGCGTGCACCACCACACCCGGCTTACTTTTTTTTTTTAAGGTAGGGTCTCCTACCTAACTTGGAATTCACTCTGTAGTCTCAGGGTGGCCTTGAATACACAGTGATCCTCCTACCCCTGCCTCCTAAGTGCTGGGATTAAAGGCATGTGCCACCACGCCCGGTATGTTTTACATTTTGATGTAACCTTCACAATAGTAATACATTTTTTCTATAAATATTTTCTATGCTCCATCCCACAACCTACTAAATTTATCATTTCTGAGGCTGGTATTTGAGAATCTATTTACAAATGTAGTTTCTAAAGTGATTCTAATAAAATGGGTTCTAATATAGCGACCAGCCTATAAGACCACTACAGTGAGGAGAAGAGAAATATCTCTGTGCAAACATGGGTCGGAACTGGTCAGCAAGCTGTATTAAAAGGGCACCACAAAAGGTTACGATGTGGGGGTCCCAGGAGAGCTGGTCAATCTTGCTGGCGCATTGTGCTGCTACCAGAAAGGTCATCTTCAGGAGATCAGTCCTCTATCTATGGCTTGGACAGAAACCACAGGAAGTGGTGTTGGGGGCTGTTCCTAAGTTTCATTTCTCTTTCTTTCTTTCCTTCCTTCCTTTCTCCCTCTCTCTTTTTCTTTCTTACTCTTTGTTTTGGTTTTTCAAGGTAGGGTCTCACTGTAGCCCAGGCTGACCTGGAACTCACTATGTGTTGTCTGAGGGTGGCCTCGAACTCATGGTGATCCTCCTACCTCGGCCTCCCAAGTGCTGGGATTAAAGGTGTCCTCTGCCCCAGGTTAGCACTAATTGGCCTACCATACTTAACCCAGTTCTACTGGTTTTTGTACCCATAGAATTCTTTTGCCTTAACAAGACTAAGTTGTTACAGATCCAATTGACTTTAAAGTTCTGTGTTTGGAAACTTGCTGAAGACTGTCCTGTGGGGACAGGAGCAAAGGCCCAGGCAGCATCACTCCATGCCTGTGAAGAGCCTCAGAGAGAGAGCAGCCTCTGATATAGTTCAGATTTTTAACTCGGTATTCTTGGGCCACAAATGAATGTGTGAATAGTTTTTTGTTTTGTTTTGTTTTTCCTTCTCTAAGCTAGAGAGTCTGTCCTTCCTGGACAGAGACCTGGTACATTTCTGGTAGAGGTTTCTAGAACTTTTGGGGCTCTGGTTGAAAGCTTTTCAGACCAGGATACACTCATTGTCTCATTTGGCTCCCCTCCCTCTCAGAAAGTGTAATCTTTAGTTACAACAAAATTTAGGCCTTTGAAGGCTTTCCAGAGAGAACTGTGCTTGTTATGAGAGTCTATGTTCAAGTTCTCTTTCAAGCAGGATTCTCCATTCACTTGACCAAGGCAAGGCTGATGCATCTTGGTGTGGCCAGATGAGGTGGTGACACAGGTGGTCACCTGCGGGGGCTGGGGCAGCAGGGGCTGGGAGAGGATTTGCCTTTGTTGTTAGGGTATATGCCTTTCTGAGGATTGTATGCACTAACCATCGCCCTTTCCCACCTCACAGCATGTCACATTAAAGCCCAGGCAAATACTGCTCTTTCTGTTCATCTGTGTAGGGAACTCTCAACTTTGGTGGGATCAGGGTGGGCAACGGACCGACAGAGGAGGATGCTGAGATTATTCAGCATGACCAGCTCTCCACCCATTCCGAGGACGCAGAAGAGGTAAGATCCAGCGGTGAGGGCTTCCTCTCCTTCCACCTCCAGGCAGCCCTTGTCCTGTTTTCCTTAGGAAGCCCACTCCAGTCTTCTCCTTAAAAAGTAAAGCTGCTAACGATTGCTGCCTCTGGTCTGCTTAGGGCACCATGGCTTTTTCTGTGGGATCTGCTCTAAACTCCTGTGCTACCCACAGAGCCTGCAGCAGTTTTGCTCTACTCTTCTTGAATTCTGAGGTGCCTGCAGTGCTCTGCATGTGACCTCAATTACAAATTCTCTTCGGCCAGGCAGCACCCAGCAACCCAACTCTCATTACCAGAAGCAAGTTCTTCATCCCTTGATCCTTTCAACATTGTTCTAATTACACTGAGTCTCAGCTCCGCTTACTGGTACTTTTTAAGTCCTGCCCTGCTGATGTGTTCTTGTTGCAGGTTCTGGGGTTTTGTTTTTGTTTCCCTCTTTTATAGGAAGAGTGGGAAGGAATCAGGTCAGGCTAGCCTTTCCTTGTGGCACTACCTACATTTTCAGTTATTTAAAATCTACCCTCCTTGCCTGAGCACTCACAGCACAAAGCTATTAAACCTCATCTATTCCCTGGATTGTTTTTTTAAAATAGAAATTTTTTTAATTATTTTATTTATTTTTGGAGAGAGACACAGAAAGAGGAGAGGGAGACAGAGATCAAGTCTCTCAGCTGAGCTTTTCAGCCTGTCACTTTAACTATGTGATTTTTTTTTTAATTGCAAGTGTTGGGCACCTTTTAAAAATAACTTGGCGGGAGTCGGGCGTGGTGGCACACGCCTTTAATCCCAGCCCTCGGGAGGCAGAGGTAGGAGGATCGCCGTGAGTTCAAGGCCACCCTGAGACTACATAGTGAATTCCAGGTCAGCCTGGGCTAGAGTGAGACACTACCTCAAAAAAATAATAATAATAATAACTTGGCGAGTGTGGTGGTTCACACCTCTAATCCCAGCACTCAGGAGGTAGAGGTAGGAGGGAGAATTGCCATGAATTCGAGGCCACCATGAGACTACATAGTGAATTCCAGGTCAGGCTGGACTAGAGCAAGACCCTACCTTGAAAAACCAAAAAAAAAAAAAAAAAAAAAGGCATCTTAAATTCCTGCTGGTTTCCCTTTGTGCACATTAAGGAGCCTACCTATGACATGCTAGCCCCATTTCCCAAGAAGCAGTCAGTAGTATGTGCTCGTGACTTGTGACCCTGTGTGCAGCCTAGCTCCCCACTAAGTATGAATTTGTGTTTTCAAGCCTTCCGAGGACGAGGTGGTAAGACCAAAGCCTTCATGTTTATCTGGGGCTTCTCTTTCCCATCCTTGTGTCCACTCTGCTGACTCACTGTACCCTGGGGCCACACATGTGATACTGTTTGCATCCTACATCTCACTGGCCATTTCTAACAGTCTGTGAGCCTGTGTTCTGAAAAAGCTCATCTCCATTAACTGCCTCTCATGTTGGTCACCTCTGTCTTTGTGTCATTGACTTTGCTAATCTAATATGAGAGTGGCTTTGAAGAAGCTGCAAGTAATGTCTGTATTGGCATTCTTGAAGTGACTTGCCTTGGTTAAGTCCCATGAGCCTCTGCCTTCCTCTCCTGTGATGCTGTGGTAGCTGCCTGTACCCTGCTCCTCCAAGTGCTTGTGAGAAAAGCTTGCCCTTCCTCCCTGTCTGAGACGCAGCCAGCCTCTTCCTGCTGCCCTCATCAACTTGATGATGCTTCAACTTGGGACCACCAAAACCTCAACTGGGGTCAGCTCTAGCTCCATATGACCCAGTTAAGAGGTAGATAGCTTTCAAAAGGAGGTTTCACCTCTCAGCTGCATCCCAGGAAAGATGACCCTTCTCCATGAAAAGTATATTTTAGGCACATGTAAAGATTCACTGAACAGAAAGAAAGCTAAATAGCCAGGCCATGCCTAGCGTGCCAGGCCTTCTAGCTCAGCAGAAATTCATTTAGCAACACACGGATTTTTTAAAGGCCTTGCTGCACTGTTTGCTTCTCTCCCCCAAACATACCCACCCTGTGAACTTTCCCTTTCCTGGCTCTCCTGGTCTCTCGAAGGGGCAATGCATGGCCATGGGAAGCCCTTTGCTGCTCTGTGTAAAAGCAGGCAGTGTTTGGTCTTCCTGAAGTCTAGAGAGGCTCCTGTGCTGGCATCGAGGACGTCCTCTGTTCCTGGACCACGCATGTGTGCACAGTGGCTGGCTGAGCTGCCTGGCGTGGCTGTGGTGGGGGTAGGGGCAGGGGCATGGGTTTCAGGTTGGTCAGGAGCCCATCCCTCTGCTGTGTAAATGTCTTCCTCATTGAATGACAACATATTGTCCTTGTCATAATGATCTAGCCAACCATAGCAATGTCCTTATTTGTAGCTGTGTCCCTGCAGGTGAGACAAACAGAGAACAGGCTCTAGTTCAGACTTCCCAGTCACTGGCCACCCAGCTCACTCTGAGATCCAATTTCCCTTTGCTTCCTCCATAGTCATCTATTTTGTCTTAGAGAAGTGTGACAATTATGTAATTTCAAACAAAACACATACTTCAAGACTGGAAAAACTCAAGGCATGGTGATGCATGCCTTTAATCCCAGGCAGCAGTGGGAGGATCAGAAGACAGGGGTGGGAGGATCACTGGGAGTTCCAGGCCGGCCTAGGACTACAAAGTGAGTTCCAAGTCAACCTGGGCTAGAGTGAGATTCACCTTAAAAAAAAAAATCCAGCCTATTTCTGTAATTTCCCATTTTGCATGGCTATGAAAACTTGCTTGTTCCAGGCAGACCATTGTGCCTTCTCCCTGGGAGGCACTTAGTCCAACTGCATACAAGAGCCAGGCCACTGGGTATCTGAAAATTCATCAAAGCCCATAACCCCTCAGCCACGGTCAGCAGCCCTCTCCCCACTGTGTCTTCTCCCAGGTGCATTCCTCAGCCCATCGCCACACTCACCCGCCCTTCTACGCATTCACTCCCACTCTGTGTGTCGAGCACTATTTTTAGTACTGTAGAAAAAGAGAATAATCTCCCAGACAAACGAAAGAGAGTGTGGTGACATACACCTTTGACAGATGCATGCCTAGGATGCTATGGGAACACAAAAAGAGCACCTGGCCAGGCGTGGTGGTGCATGCCTTTAATCCCAGTCCATGGCAGTCAGAGGTAGGAGGATCACCATGATGCTTTTTTTTTTATTATTTAATTTAATTTATTTATTTGAGAGTGAGAAAGAGGCAGAGAGAGGGAGGGAGGGAGAATGGGCATGCCAGGGCCTCCAGCAAACGAACTCCAGATGCATGCGCCTTGTGCATCTGGCTTATGTGGGTCCTAGAGAGTCGAACCGGGATCCTTTGGCTTTGCAGGCAAATGCCTTAGCCACTAAGCCATCTCTCCAGCTCTAGGATCGCCATGATTTTGAGATCACCCTGAGACTACATGACTACAAAATGAATTCCAGGTCAGTCTGGGCTAGAGCAAGACCCTACCTGGAAAAAAAAAAAAAAAAAGCGAGAGAGCCAGACGTGGTGGTGCATGCCTTTAATCCCAGCTCTCGGGAGGCAGAGGTAGGAGGATCACTGTGAGTTCGAGGCCACCCTGAGACTACCTAGTGAATTCCAGGTCAGCCTGCACCAGAGTGAGACCCTACCTCGAAAAACCAAATAAAACACTCGGGGTGAAGTTGGAAAGTAAAGACCAGGAAGACTTGGAAAGGACTCCCTTCATACCTGCTCCTGAGGTGTGTTGGATCAAGATGAGTCTGGAGAGAGGGACCAGACACACCCATGCCTACAGCATTCTAAAGAGGAGGCCTGCACACACACCCATGCCTATAGCATTCTAAAGAGGAGGCCTGCACACCCACCCATGCCTACAGCATTCTAAAGAGGAGGCCTGCACACCCACCCATGCCTATAGCATTCTAAAGAGGAGGCCTGCACACCCACCCATGCCTACAGCATTCTAAAGAAGAGGCCTGCACACCCACCCATGCCTACAGCATTCTAAAGAGAAGGCCTGCACACCCACCCATGCCTACAGCATTCTAAAGAGGAGGCCTGCACACCCACCCATGCCTACAGCATTCTAAAGAGGAGGCCTGCACACCCACCCATGCCTACAGCATTCTAAGGAGGAGGTCTGCACACCCACCCATGCCTACAGCATTCTAAAGAGGAGGCCTGCACACCCACCCATGCCTACAGCATTCTAAAGAGGAGGCCTGCACACCCACCCATGCCTACAGCATTCTAAAGAGGAGGCCTGCACACCCACCCATGCCTACAGCATTCTAAAGAGGAGGCCTGCACACCCACCCATGCCTACAGCATTCTAAAGAGGAGGTCTGCACACCCACTCATGCCTACAGCATTCTAAAGAGGAGGCCTGCACACCCACCCATGCCTACAGCATTCTAAAGAGGAGGTCTGCACACCCACCCATGCCTACAGCATTCTAAAGAGGAGGCCTGCACACCCACCCATGCCTACAGCATTCTAAAGAGGAAGGCCTGCCGACTTGTCCCATGTTGAACAAGGATTCAGCTTGCCTGGAGCAGAATCACAAGGTGGGGGACTCCTGAGAGGAGAAATTGACCAGGACCCACCAGAGTGGTGAAGCTGGAAGTGAGTTAGGTGCTGCAGGGTGCATGGATGTGGAGACACACACTCGGAGGCATGGATACTGTGTAGTGTGATGTGATTCAGGAAAGAACTGGGTGGCTTAAAGTGAAGTAAGTCACTTATCTGGGGATTTGGCAAGAAGGGGCCCATAGGAGATTGTGAGAAAGTGAAGCTAAGGTCCCGGTGCCCTAAGGAACATACATGTTAAGAGTAACGTTGACTTGGATGTGCAGCATGGAGCAGGCATCTTGCTGGGAGCGGAGGAGAGCACTGGCTGAGTTTCACTGGTGGCATTGAACCTGGCCTGTGATAACACCAGAAGATGGAGCTCAGCTGGCTGAGGATGAGAAGTGCAGAAATGGGCATGTCTATTTGAGAGTCACTCATCTCCTCAGTGCCCAGTGAGGGTCCAAGTGGCAGTTCTACAGGAAAGACCAAGGAGCTGAGACTGGAATTCCAGGGAATCTTGGCATTTAAAGAACAGTAATGAAGATGAAGGAATGTCCAGAGAGGTGGGAGGAAGACCAGCGCCATAGTGACACTCAGCACAAAGGCACAGTCAGGAACACAGAGTGCTAGATTTTCCACTGGCAGGTGGTGTAACCATTTGCCAAAAGCCACTGTAGAGCAGAAAGAGTTTAAAGTCCAGGGTGTAGAATGAGTGAGGAGGCGGGGGGGGGGGGGTGTAATCTGAGATAGAGACTGCAGATGGAGGGTGCAGTGACGGGCTCCCATCAGAGCCACTCATGTTCCACCTGTGACCAGTGAGAGACATCTCAGTTTTGCTCATTCCCGGGTCCGTTCACAGGTTCGCAGGGCCGTTTACAAAGCAAGACAATGACGTAAAAGAAGAGAGAAGCCAGGCTACTGCTTGGAAATAAAGGCTCCCCCCTCCTCCCCTCCCTGTTTTCTTTTTCGGCAGGGAGGGAAGGGGAAAGGGGAAGAGAAGGGGTTAAGATAGTCTGTGTATTCCAGGATGATCTAGAATTCACTATTTAGCTGAGGATGACCTTGAGCTCATGACCCTTTGCCTCTGCCTTCCCAGTGCTAACACTAAAGGGTGGGTTTTTTTTGTTTGTTTGTTTGTTTTGTTTTTCAAGATATATTTCACTCTAGCCCCAGGCTGACTGGAACTCATTCTGTAGTCCCAGGCTGGTCTTGAACGCATGGTGATCCTATTACCTCTGCTTCCTGAGTGCTGAGATAAAAGAAGTGTACCACCATGCCTGGCCTCTCCTTAAGAGAGAGAACAAGAGAGAAAGGCATGCCAGGGTCTCTAGCCATTGCCAATGAACCCCAGATCCATGGGCCACCACGTGCATCTGGCTTACATGGGTCCTGGGGAATCAAACCTGGGTTCTTAAGCTTCACAGGCAAGTCCCTCGACTGCTAAGCCATCTCTCCAGCCCCCTTTCCTTTTTTTTCCCCCCTTCTGGTTTTGTTTGTTTGTTTGCTTGCTTGCTTGCTTTTTTGAGGTAGGGTTTCACTCTAGCCTAGGCTGACCTGGAATTCACTATGTAGTCTCAGGGTGGCCTCAAACTTATGGTGATCCTCCTACCTCTGCCTCCTGAGAACTGGGATGAAGTGTATGCACCACCATGCCTGGCTCTTTTTTTTTTTTTTAATTATTTGAGAGAAAGAGTGTAGCAGACAGCTTCAGGTTCTCTGAGATGAACTTCCAGACCAGGCACAGTTATGGAGGAAGGGATATTATTTATTGAAGCTTACAGACCCAGGGGAAGTTCCATAATGGCAGAAAAAGCTGGCCTGCCTTCACAGATCCAAGCAAGAGAGAGAAAAGCCACCAGCTACACAGCACAGCACAGCACATTTCAGGAACTCCCATTAGGCACACTTTGCATATCTTTACAATGGAATCTCAAACCCACCATCACACCTTAAGATCCAGCCAGAGACACTGCCTCCAGCAAGGTGGCTGCAGATGCAAACTATAAACTAATAAAACACTTAACATATTGGGGGCCATCTATTCAAACTACCACAGAGAGATACAGAAATAGGCAGGGAGAGAGAGAGAGAGAGAGAGAGAGAATGGGCGCACCAGGGCCTCCAGTCACTGCAAATGAACTCCAGACGCATGTGCCCCCTTGTGCATCTGGTTTATGTGGGTCCTGGGGAGTGGAACCTGGGTCTTTTGGCTTTGCAGGCAAGTGCCTTAACCACTAAGCCATCTCTCCATCCCGCCCCCCTTTTTTAAAGGGAAACAGTGGGGTTGGAAGGAAGATGCTGAACAGCAAGTTCTAAGGTGCCCTGCTCTCGCTGAGTTTAGGAATACAGACCCACTGTTTGGAGCTCTGGACTTGCTGAGGTAGCTAGGATTACAAGTATTTCTCTAGTTTTCAGAGTAAGTAGGAGGCTTGAAGAGAGAAAAGTCCAGAATTGCACAGGCTGTCACTAGAGGTGATGGGAAATGAGGCATTCCCTCAGGGGTGCTGACTTGCTGGAGCTGGCTCTTCTCCCTGCTGCTCTGTTCTAAATCCATTATAAAATCTGTTATGGAAAATAGACCCTGACCTGTGGGCAGCTCGCTGGGCCTCAGGAACCTGAAAGCCCATGATGACCCTGAGCTGGCCGTTGGGTAGCAGTTTGAGGAAAGAAACATCCTGGTCTTTCGTGTAGCTATTACTTCTCTGCTTGGGCCTTCTTCTAGAACATAGTTTAGAAAGCTACTCTATCAGTGAGCTATATCCCAGCCTACCTTTAAAAAGTTTGAGCATTTTGGGCTGGAGAGATGGCTTAGTGGTTAAGGCACCTGCTTCCTAAGCCTAAGAATGCTGGTTCCAATCTCCAGTGGTTCCAATCTCCAGGTCCCACGTTTAGCCGGATGCAAAGTGACACAAGGGCGCAATGCCGCACTTGACCACAAAGGGGCGCTCACATCTGGATTTCATTCACAGCAGCTGAGAGACTGCTGGCGTGCCCATCTCTATCTGTCTCCCTCTCCCTCTCTCTCTGTCTGTCTCTCTCTGTCTCTCTCTCAAAAATAAATTTAAAAAAAAGTTTGAGCATTTTTATTATTTTTTAAAATATTTTATAGACAGGCATGGTGGCGCATGCCTTTAATCCCAACACTCAGGAGGCAGAGGTAGGAGGATTGCTGTGAGTTCAAGGCCACCCTGAGACTACCTAGTGAATTCCAAGTCAGCCTAGGCCACAGGGAAATCCTACCTTGAAAAATAAAACAAATAAAAAACAACAACAAAAATTAAAAATAAAAATTCCAGATCAGCCTGGGCTAGAGCGAGACCCTACCTCGGAAAACCACAAACAAGTGGGGGCATGGATGGGAGTGGCTGGAGAGATAGGTCAGTAGGTAAAGTGCTGGCCATGTACGCATGGAAACCTGAGTTCCTATTCAACACTCACATTTTAAAAACCTGGGGGTGGTGTCATGTGCCTGTCATCCCAGCACTGGGAAGATAGAGAAAGGAGGGCCTACAACATGCTGCCCAGCTCGAGGTTTTTCAGCCCAAAAAAATCAGTTGGAAATCATCTGATGTTGACCTGTGGTCTGCACCTACACGCAGCAACTCACATGTAAGCATGCATTCACACCTGCACAGCACACACACACACAGTAAAACACAAAGGTATTGACTGAGTGCGATATGTCCCAGTTTGTAAACAGGACAGCAAGGATTCTGGGAAGGCATTGCTGCAGACACCACCAGGTACCCCACACCCTCCACAGGTGAAATACCATAGACATGCAGTCCCCTGCCTTGGCCAGGTCTCAAAAGGTGACTCGGAACTCCTGCCTGACATCTTCTCTCTGTTTCCCCATGGCAGTTTGACTTTGCCGACACGATGGTCCACCAGGCCATCCACACCATCGAGTACTGCCTGGGCTGCATCTCCAACACCGCCTCCTACCTGCGGCTCTGGGCGCTCAGCCTCGCCCACGCTCGTGAGTGTTTCCTCTCCAGTGCAGAGCTGCGGCTTCTTGGGGAACTCCCTCAGACAATTAGAAGCTTCCCCAGCATGGAAAGGTCATCAAGGGTCTGTAGTTAGCTCCACTCCCGAGTCCAGGGAGAGCGAATGTTCTTAGGATGACCAGCACTTGCCCCAGGTTAGCTGTGCATGATGACCTCACCAGAACTGCAGGAATGCTGGGGACAAGAGGGGTGGCAAAGGAAAATACGAGGCCTGCAGCCACCTAAACTGGGCCTATTGTTTGTTTCTTCATTCCCCAGAGCTCTCAGAGGTGCTTTGGACCATGGTGATCCACATCGGCCTGAGTGTGAAGAGCTTGGCCGGGGGTCTGGCTCTGTTCTTCATCTTCGCTGCCTTCGCCACCCTGACCGTGGCCATCTTGCTGATCATGGAGGGCCTGTCAGCCTTCCTCCATGCGCTGCGGTTACACTGGTGAGGGGCAGTGGATTCAGGGTGGAGTGGGCCACAGGGAGTGGACAGCTCACCTTCACGGAGTCTGTCCTCTGTGAAGTGGGGGTTGGTACTGAGCCTTGGAGAAAAGCCAGCTTACCTTTTCATAGATTCCAGGAAAGGCTCCCACTCCCTGTCATTAACATCCTCCAAAGCTGCTGGTGTTTAGGAGTGTGTGTTGTGTGTGTATTTGCATATTGCACATGCATGTGGAGGCAAGAAAAGAACATCAATGTCCTTCAATATTGCTTTTCTGCCCATGCCCAGTCACGGTCTTTTACTAGACCTGGAGTTAGCACCGTTTTTTCTTTCCTGGTTAGAGTGGCTGACCAGTGAGCCCCGGCAGCCCTCTTGACTCTCCCTCTCCATGCTGGGGTTGCAGCCGTGCGTGGTCACACCCAGCTTTTCACATGATTTTTTTGGTATGAGCAGTTCCCACATGTGCATGAACATTCTTCCACTAAAAACCAGGCAGCCTGTATTTTATCTGGTAACTCGTCCTCAGACTCTTCCTGTGTCTCCATCAACTCTTTTATGTTGTGATTCTCCCCCAGCTTCTCTGGAAGCCCTAGACCTTGTCCCCAGAGGGACACCTCACCTCCCCCCCCCCACAGGTCACAGATGTATCACAGATGAAGGGAGCATGAACTCACTGATCTCAGAAGTCCCCACATGCCCTGGGTGTGACGTTAGTGATCACAGAGCTGTAAACAGCTCTCCTCATTCTCTAGCATCCGACTAGGAAGCTTCTTCCCCATCCCCTTGTTTTTCGAGCCCAGGCTGACCTGTGAGTCCTATGTGTCTCAGGCTGTCCTTGAACTCACGGTCATCCTCCCACCTCTGCCTCCTGAGGGCTGGGATTAGAGGTGTGAGCCACCACACCTGGCCTATCCCCTTGTTTTATTTCCTGACTGGGCTGCAGCTGAGCTTCCTCACCGCTGTTGTTGGTTGTGCCAAACTACAGGGACGTGAGCATGATTAAGGTGAGTTGCGGCAGGGAATAGTCTCCCCCAGAGCTCTCTAGAAGGCCCCTGCCACGTCAGATGAAGCTGTTTCCCTTGGCCTGGCCTCCCTCCTGGCTCCTCACCTCACACTCTGTGAGCATTTGTTTACTGGAGAGCCTGGGAGGCTGGGAGTGTTGCGTGGTTCAGACTGCTGTCTGGGCACCCTGTTCCCAGCTTATCAGCCAGCTCTCCCCAGCACACTTCCTCAGCCACTCAGGGTGAGGGAATGTCTGTGTAACCAGCCCAGGGTGACTCACTTTTTCTTGCCCTCTTGGCTTCCTTGCTTTCCTGTTCACATCTCTTGTCTCCTGAGCCGTGGGCTTGAGGTAAGAGTGACCACCCCACCTGGATTCTAGCCTGTGTTGAAGGCTGGCTGCCTCCTCTCTGGGAAAGGTTGCAAGCAGTCAAGGTTGGAACTGAACCATCAGGTAGAGCGATGAGGCAGGAGGAAGGTGGCCTGTGCTTGGGCCCAGAGTGAGCTTCCAGAGTGAACAGAACCAGTTCTGGGTGCTGTGTGTTGGTTTCTTTTCCTCCTCCTTTTTTTTTTTTTTAAGAGAAACTGGGATTTTAATTTTTATTTATGTATTTGAGAGAGAGAGGAAAAAGAGGCAGATAGAAAGAATGGGAGCCCAGAGCCTCTAGCCACTGCAAACGAATTCCAGACACATGCACCACCTTGTGGGTCCTGGGGAACCGACGCTGGTTCTTTGGCTGTGCAGGCAAGTGTCGTAACCACTAAGCCATCTCTCCAGCCCATGCTATGTGTTGTTAACAGATGAATTACTTCTTCCTAACGCTCCCCTTTCTTCAAGTGAAGGAGTCTTCCTCCATTCCTCCGAGCAAACGTGAGGAGTTGTAATGATGGAGGAGCAAGTTTCTGAGAGAAACTAGCCTGGGTTTGAGTTCCAGCTCTGTCACAGTGTGAGGGTGACCCCGACAGAACAGCACCTCTCTGAGCCTGCCTTTGTCTATCAAAGACAGTGAAGACAATATCCACACGACAAGTTTACTGTGAGCAGATAGGAAGAAGCGCACTCGCCAGTGTTGGTCATGGCGCCGTGGCTATTCTGCTGAAAAGTAGGATGCCACATAGAGAGGCACTTGCCCCATAACAAACCTGGTTTTATCCTAGCAGAGGGGTGCAGACATGGTCTGAATGACCCTCAGATACAGTTTACAAGGAACAGAGTCAAGTAAATTTCTCACCTTTGTTTATTTAACTATTTAGTAGTATGAGTACTGGATAGAAATAGTGGAAGCGTCCTCAATGAATCTTTGAATCCTGGCTTTGAAGGGGTTGATGGCATCACCCTGCCACTAAAAAAGTAAATGAACTTGGTGCTTGTCTGCCCCCTCCTGGCCAAAATGCAGATGTGCAGCGTGGGCTGCAAGAGGAGCTCAAAGCTGTGGGTTCTCTGGAAAGCTAAGGGAACAGCTGATCCCGCAAAAAATGGCCCCAGGATATTGCGGCTGTTTTCCTGGCATAGAGCCACAGGTATCTTCATCCTCAGTGTTTCCAGATTTGAAGGCCACCTTTTGATGTTGTAAGCAATAGTCTTAAGAAGTGGTTGAGGGCTGGAGAGATGGCTTAGCGGTTAAGGTTCATGCCTGTGAAGCCTAAGGACCCAGGTTCAATTCTCCAGGTCCCATGTAAGCCAGATGCTCATGGTGGCACATGCATCTGGAGTTCGTTTGCCCTGGCTAGAGGCCCTGGCATGTCCATTCTCTCTCTCCCTGTCTCCCACCCCTTTCTCTGTCTGAAATAAATAAATAAATAATAAACCTTTTTTTTTAAAGCTGGGCGTAGTGGCGCACGCCTTTAATCCCAGCCCTCAGGAGGCAGAGGTAGGAGGATCGTCGTTAGTTCGAGGCCACCCTGAGACTACATAGTGAATTCCAGGTCAGCCTGGGCTAGAGTGAAACCCTACCTTGAAACCACCCCCCAAAAAAAAAAAAAAAGTGGTTGACATTTGAGAACATCATGAGCAGACCCTAACCTTCCATGTCTGTCTCCTAAGTGTGTCTCTTCCTTTCAGCTGTTTAACTTTCTTACCCACCATAATTAGGCACGTTTTCTTCCTTAGAGACAGTATACCACAGGGCCTCAAGGAACCTGATGCCTTTGTATCTAGCACATTCCATCTGTGTATCAGTGTTCACACTTGGGTACTCACAGATGAGTTGGTGGTAATGGGACAGAATTGGAGAGCAGTTGTAAGGAGCATGAGGCTGAGGGAATGGCTGGTGCAGAAGTAAGAACCTCGGAATGGAGCGCCAGCTGACAGGGTTGCCCTCAGGTCTGAGCCATCAGCCAGATGTGTGTCCTCAGAGCAGAGAAGGCGGAGAGACAGCTCTAGCTTTTTCCATCACTCCCCACCAGGAAGGGAAGAAGCCCCAGAACTCCTTCCTTCTCCAGTAATGGAAGCAGGTTTCCTGTTACACGGCAGGAGTGAGCTCTCTTGATCTCTCAGGTTCTTTGGCTTACTGAGTGGCCTTGCCAAAAACTGGAGTAGGAAGGGGTAGCCCAGAAACCCATGTGACTTCCTGAAGCTTTACTCATAGCCCTTGGGTTCTAGGTGTATTTTTTCAATATTTTATTTTTATTTATTTATTTAATGAGAGAGGGAGGGAGAGGATGCACATGCCAGGGCCTCTAGCCACTGCACACAAACTCCAGACACATGTGCCACCATGTGCATCTGGCTTATGTGGGTACTGGGAAATTGAACCAGGGTCCTTGGGTTTCACAGGCAAATGCCTTAACCACTAAGCTATCTCTCTAGTCCACTAGGTGCATTTTAATGGCTTGGGTACAACCATGCCCCAGAGGTTCATTGGTCTGAGCAGTGCAGTGGCCTGTAAAGAAAGAAGAGCTTGCAGGGCAGCCAGCAGGGCCTTCTCACAGAGGACTTTGTGTCTGCTTTCTCAGGAAGTGCTCATTTCCATGGTTCAGGGGAAGAGGGTGGGGAGTCCAGAAGGAAACTTGTTTTCCAGCTCGGTCCTGGGAGCATGAGGTTGAGGACTCCTGGGATGGAAGAGAAAGTTGAGTTGACCCTAGATAGATAGATAGACCAAGGATGGTGGGCTTAGTGGTAGAGCGTTTATCTAGTATGTAGCACTGTGGAACAGTACATTTAAAAATAACCAAAAAAGCTGGGCGTGGTGGCGCACGCCTTTAATCCCAGCACTCGGGAGGCAGAGATAGGAGGATCGCCGTGAGTTCGAGGCCGCCCTGAGAATACAGAGTGAACTCCAGGTCAGCCTGAACTAGAGTGAGACCCTACCTCGAAAAACCAAAAAAAAAATAAATAAATAAAATAAAATAAACAAAAGCCGGGTGTGGTGGCACACACCTTTAATCCCAGCACTTGGGAGGCAGAGGTAGGAGGATTGCTGTGAGTTCAAAGTCACCCTGAGACTACATAGTGTGTTCCAGGTAAGCCTGGACTAGAGTGAGACCCTACCTCGAAAAACCAAAAAAAAAAAAAAAAAAAACCAAGATGTCTGTGGTTGTGAGACACCCCCAAGTCTCCAGTTTCAAGAAGTGTCTGCTGTGGGGCCAGCATCAAAGGGACCCCCCCCCAGTCTGCCCACACAACTGAGCTATGTGCCCCATCCCAGACATATGTCCCCTTGTCTTCCCTGCCAGGCCCTGAGGGCATATGAGGCAAGCAGTGGCTTGCTGAGAGGGATGGTGACCCCACAGCCATAGCAGAGAAAAACTTCTCCATTTGCCTTGGTCAGAAATTAGAATTACTTATGTGATTATCCAGCGAGGGGGTTAGAGTTCTGGGTGCCATGTTAGAACTGGAGGTCAGCGTATTCCACCAAGGATGACATGCCCTTAACTCATGAGCTGGGCCCTGTGGTGACACTATTTGGTTATGCATTGAGGAAGGAAAAGGAGATATGTGAATGTTTTCAGTTGTTTAGGAGTGCCCACGGTATATATGAACACAGCCTCCCCAACATAAGCCTTCAGACCCAGGGGAGAGTGAAGCAGGAATCTGGCCACCACACCCCTCCAGAGGCGCCTCAGTAGCTGGAACTTGCACAAATACTTTCAGAGGCATTGTGGTGAATCCAAACCTTGGAACTGCTTTTGCAATAACCCTGTGACTAACTTTAGCTGAAGCTCCATTGCACTCCCCTCCCCGATCCCATCTTTCTGGGGTCAGGGGTCTTTGAGATCTTGACCCAGCCCCTGTGGAATATGAAGGCAGAGGCAGTGCATAATCATTCCTGCACAGAAAATTCTTTTTTTTATTTTTATTTTTTGGGAGGGGTGGTTCAAGGTAGGGTTTCACTCTAGCCCAGGCTGACCTGGAATTCACTATGTTGTCTCTGGGTGGCCTCAAACTCACAGCGATCCTCCTACCTCTGCCTCCTGAGTGCTGGGATTAAAGGCACGCGCCACCACGCCTGGCTTGAATCTTTTTTTTCCCCCCCTTAAGACAGGGTCTCATGGATCCCAAGCTGGCCTTGAACTTGCTATGTAGCCAAGAATGACCTTAAACTTCTGATCCTCCCCCTGCCTCTAACACCCCAGTGCTGGGATTACAATGTGGTTCAAACACAAAGCTTCATGCATGTGAATAACCAGGCAGTCTACAGACTGAGCTACATCCCCAGCCGTGCACAGAAGTTTCTTCTTCATTCTTAGCCCAGCAGGTACAGCTGGTAGCTCTGCCACTATGTCCTCAGGCAGCATGCCAGGGCTGAAAGGTGCTCTGGGACCCTGCACTTGCTGCTGGCCACCTCTCACCTCCCGTTCTCTAGCCCCTGCCTTCTCCGATTGAAGGGTAGAAACCCTGACTGAAGCTGAAGGATGAGGAATCGAGCTAGAGGGTTCTTGAAGCCTCTCCATTCCTGCCTGATCCGACAGGGGCTGTGGCACCCCAAGGATCACAGCGTCCAGTGGAAACTATGTCTCAGGGCAGCTATCCTAGCTTTTTTCTCCTCCGAATCATGCATGTTTCTGCCCATATTTGGTGGTGGTTTGGCGGCTGGGCAGCCCTCCAGGGGAGTGTGCGGGAGGAAGCAGCTAGGCAGGCCTGCTTCTCACTTCTTCCTGCCCCTGAGTTGGAAAGGGCCCCAAGGAGGCAGCCATGGATGCCGAACTGCCTGCCGGGAAAGAGAGTTAAGGCCCTGTTTGTCCTGTTAGTCCCCAGAGAAGAATTCTTTCTCAGATGTTTTTGTGCTTGGAGAATATTTTTGCCATTGCTTTGAGAAGACTTCCCCTTCTGGCTCCCCCCCCCTTCCCTGGGAATTTCCTCCCCAAACTGACCACCTTCAACATTCACTTACAAGCCCCCTTCTCCTTCCTACCCCCCCCCCCGAGGAAACCACCTGGGATTCCTTGCAGGAGCTTCCCTAGTGAGTGGCTGTGTAAGTTCCTACCAGGAGGGTATTTGGGGGGCTGATAGACTTACACTGTACGTACATGCCTCTACAGAGCTTGCTTGTGTGTGCATGTGTGTGTGTGTGTGTGCAGGTGGGTGTGCATGCTGTCCACACTCATCCAGGCATCCTCTACTGTGCTGCAGTTGAGGGCAGGTGTGGGCTTTGAAAGCAGCTCCCAGGCTGTGGGCAGCAGGCTGAGAAAGGGGCTTTCCTAAGCTCACCCAGGACAGTGGGGCATTTTCCTGATCCAGTTGGAGTCTGAAAAGCTTCAAAGGGTCTCCCTGAGCCAGGTTTGCCAGTATGTCTAGAGTCCCAGCTACTGTGGTATGAGGCAGGGGGTCACTTGAGCCCAGGAGTTTAGGACCAGCCTGGGAACCAGTGAGAGCCTGTCTCCGGTTTTGTTTTGTTTTTTTAATCTCCTGTGGATTGATGACGTTCCTCTTCCCTCTTTCCAGGGTCGAATTCCAGAATAAATTCTACAGTGGGACCGGTTTCAAGTTCCTCCCCTTCTCCTTCGAGCACATTCGGGAGGGGAAGTTTGAGGAGTGAGCCCCTGGCGGGGCATGAGCCCCACACTCCCTCCCTGCCTCCACGGTGATTGGGTTCCTTTTGCCTATTGGTTGTGAGCCCTGGACACCAGGGCATTTGTGTCTTCCTGCCCCAGCTGTGTGTTGTTCAGATCAAGCTGGCCCTCACTGCGTCTCCCTCGGCACCTCCAGCCTTGTGTATAGTGTACCGGTTTTCTAGAGATAAGCTGACTCTGACCAACATTTGTCCTCCCATCCTCTGGCCAGCCAGCCCTGCTCCTCCCCCTGTTGGTGAGCCAGCGCATCCACACAAAGTCCTCTGGGCTTCAGGAAGGAAAGGGTCCTACCCCCACTCTCAGCCCACCCCTAGTTCCCAGTCACATCTTGGAAGGGAGTAGGGTTTTCTCTCAGAAGGGGAAGCTTTTGATGGAACGCAGGTGTAGTGCGAGAAGATGGCATCTTTATGCTGTGCTCCCCATCCCCCTCCAGTGATAGCTAATCAGGAATTCAGCTGGCCCCATCATGACTGACTTTTCCTTGTCATCCCAAGGGTCCCAGGACACCCAGCACTGCCTTTATAACCATCGTCCTCCTGTTTGCACCCAGCACAGCATGGCACCCCCAGAGTGCACAGGGTGTGGCTGGCTTGCATCACAGGGCTTCTCTCCCTGGGCTTGGCTGGTGCCCAGGCTGTGTGTGGGCCCCAACCAGCAGCATGCCCTGGAGCAGAGGTTCAAGTGGGTGCTCTCCTGGTGCAACCCTGTGCTCTTCCCCTTCTGATCATAGTGTCTTGAAGCTGTAGGTCACAGGCTCGTTCTGCCGGCAGGCCTGCCTTGATCTGCCCACCTCTCCGCTCCCCACTCCATGCTGACCCCAGCTCTCAGGAGTGGTGTCCTGGGCAGGGAAGATCAGTGTCATTTCCAGTTTGGAGGCGACTGGTGGGGCTGCTGGTACATGTATGGTGAGAGTTGCACAAGCCTGCCTCCACTCCCCCTCCCTTCACCCACCACCCCTGGTAGTGGGCCTGAGGCCCTTGGAATCATGTGCTGGCTCAGCAGTCCCTGCTGCTCCAGATCACTTCACCCCCCCCCACCCTTACAGAGGAGAAACCCTCCTCCTACTGCGACACCCCCGAGAGCTGTTCACCCACTCACCCAGGTGGGGCTGGCCCTGGCATAACCACCCTGCCCCAGCTTCCCTGTGTGCTGGCCCACTGTGACCCGCCCCAACCTTGTGCAGTCCCTTCTCCCCTCATCCTGGTCTGTGTGGTGATCTTTGCTCTGTTTCCAGTGGGGCCGAAAGCAGAGTTCTTTGTCAAGGTCCCTGTCCCAAGGCCCTTCTGTCCAGACATTCCTATGCTGAATAAAGTGTGGTTGACTCTCCCAGGGGGCTGCCTGTTTCTGTGCGCAACGGCCCTGTCATGCAGTGCTTGGCCCTCGAAAGCCCTCCTGTGCCCCACCCCTCCTCCTGCCTTTCTTTCTGACCAGAGGCCACAACTGCCATGGCCCTGGCTGGGCAGATAGTTGTGAAATTCTCCCCTTATCTCAAGTTTCCCAGGCACCTTCCCACTCCTGTGAGCCAAGGCAGCTTTGTGGACACTGCCACCACTCCGGGGCCTGGGCACCGGTCTTCACCTCCCCTCCCTTCCCTGTACCTCCCAGAAGCCGGGGAAGGGGAGCCGGTGTCTGTCCTCCCTCTACCCCCTCTGCTCCAAGCATGTTCTCCAGGGCTCAGTGGCCTATTTTGAGCTCCATTGCCCTTGGCCTTGCTGTAAGTAGAGGCTTGGCTGGCTCTCCAAGGCAGCTGGAGAGTGTGAGGTGCTGAGGTAGGCAGGCGATGGGCCAAAGAGCTAGCAGACAGTGCAGGGAGGCAGCTAGCTGTGCAGGGATGGTGTCGTCGCTCCCCCCAGCCAGGCACATGCATTCTTTGTGCCCACTCCCTCTAGCCCTATCCCTCCGTTGAGACTTGGTGCTAAGGCTGCACAGGAATATAGGAAGGGGCTGGGACACCCTGTTCATTCCACATGACCTGCCCCTTGTGCTCCCCACCCAACCTGGTCCCTCAAATAAAAGGCTCAGAGGAAATTCAAACTGATAAATTTTACGCTTCTGCTGTGTTACCTACTCAGAAAGGAAATCCTAATCAGAATTGAGGTTTAGAATCACTGGACAGAATTGAGAGTCCAGGAAGTCCTAACTTATGGTCAGTGACTATTAAGACAAAGGGTCCAAGACAATTCTATGAGGAGAAAACTGTATTTTCTAGAAGGGAATGGTGGTACGCACCTGTAATTCCCCTGGGGAAACAAACACATGTCTGCACTCCACAAAGGGATCAGGTGGCAGACCAGAGTATGATTGCACCAGTGCCAGTACAGTGCACCAGTGAGTTCGTTGGGGTTGCTTCTAGAGCACAGAGAGGGGCTTCTTACAGGAACATGGCGCTCCCAAAGCAGCCACTTCGAAGGGGCTTTCTGTGTCAAGTTACTCCTCCCATGCTCCTCCCTCAGCCGCAGGATAGGGGCTTACTTTCAGAGCATGGGGACCCCAGAGCAGCCACACCACCCACAAGTCTCTTCCTATCCTGAATGATGACGTCAGAGCCGCTTGTCCCTGCCCAGAACGATGGAGACCCCAAAGCAGCACTTCACTGGAGCTCGCTGTGCTGGGATTCTTCTTAGTCTTGGGGTGAGGGTTTACTTACAGAGCATGGAGACTCCGAAGAAACCACAGATGGAGCCCATTGTTCCTTGATCTTTTACCCTCTCTATACTCAGGTGGAGGCAGATCAGTAATTAAAGGCCATCCTGGGCTACATGCGACCCTCCTTGTCCCAAAAAACAAAATTGGTCGGGTTGGACAGAGGGTTAGAGGTTAAGGCGCCTGCCTGCCAAACCTAAGAACGCTCATTCGATTCTCCAGGTCCCACGTTTAGCTAGATGCAAACGACGCAAGCACGCAGCTTGCCCACAAGGGGGCGCCCGTATTTGAAGGTCCCGCTGGCACGCCCATTCTCTTTGCTTCTTCCTCTCTGTCTCAAAAAAAAAAAAAAAAAAAGCCGGGCATGGTGGCGCACGCCTTTAATCCCAGCACTCGGGAGGCAGAGGTAGGAGGATCGCCGAGGGTTCGAGGCCACCCTGAGACTACATAGTTAATTCCAGGTCAGCCTGGACCAGAGTGAGACCCTACCTTGCAAAATCAAAAAAAAAAAAACTGTTTTCATCAAATGGTGCTGACACAACTGGGTGTCCATCTGCATAAGCATACATGTGTGTTACTACAGCAACACCAACCATGGGGCACACACCTTTAATCCCGGCACTCAGGAGGCTGAGGTAGGAGAATTGCCCTGATTTCAAGGCCAGTGTGAGACTACAGAGTGAATTCCAGGCTGGCCTAGGCTAGAGTGAGACCCTACCTCAAACCACCTCCAAATAATAATAATAAAAACAACAAGTTAAAATGTTCTAAGTAAAAAAAGCAAGACACAGAAGATGACACGCTATGCAACTGCATTGATGTCAAATTCCACAACAGGCAAGGCTATAGAGACGGACAAAAAGACTGGTGGTGTCCAGGGGCTAGATGCTGGCTGGGGCTGAGGGAGACAGTTAAAAGTGGGGCAGGGGAGTGACTGCATAATTCTTTTTCTGTTTGTTTTTTTTTGGAGGTATGGTTTCATTCTAGCCCACGCTGACCTGGAATTCACTATGTATTCTCAGGGTGGCCTCAAACTCACGGTGATCCTCCTACCTCTGCCTCCCGGGATTAAAGGCGTATGCCACCACACCTGGCCATAGTTCTATGAATATTCAATTCAAATGCCATTCAGTAGCCCTGGCTAGCCTCAAACTCACTTTGCAGATCACACTGGTCTCAAATTTGTAGCAGGTCTCCTGCCTCTTCCTTCCAAGTGCTGGGATTACAGGCATGCTCCACCACTTCCTGCTAAATTGTACATGTTGGCGGTCAGAAGGATGGAGCCCAGGGTTTTGTGCAAGCTAGGCAAGCGTCCTACTACTGAGCTATATCACCAGCTACACTGTACATTCTGGACTGGTAAACTTTTTGGTCTATAATCTCAGTAAAATGGGAGGAGGGAGCTCCTAAACCTTAGACCTCTTTTATTGGTGAAGAAATTCCTTTCTCATCTGGCTGCTGGGAGGGGGAGGGAAAGCAGGGCCCATGGGTCCTTGGATGAACTGACTTCTCACAATGCAGTAGCCAGCTTCCAGCCAGCTGACGATGGGTTGGCCAGAAACTGGGCCAGAGTGTGTGGAAAGTCCCAGAGTCCTGGGCTGGGAGTGGGACAGAATGGTTCCCTTATACCTGCTTTTAAGGAGCATGCCCCCTTTCCCTGACGCCCTGTTCCACATTGGGGGAGTCTGTGTCTGTGTCCCTGTTCAGGGGCTAGCTGATGATCTTGAGGCCCTAGAACCAGTGTGGGAGAGGGTTGACCACAAGCCTGCTGGATTTTCAGGGTCCATAGAAATGGGGACCGTCCCATCATCACCTTCGCTGGGTAGGGCTTCACTTCTGTCCCCCCAGGAGCTCTTGTAGAAGGAATTGCATTGCAGAGCTTGCTGGCAGCCTCAGCCCTCCTTTTGTTGAGGCAGTGACCAGGTCTGGGGCAGTGACCTCCAACCTACCTAAGGCATGTGCTCAGTGTGTGCTGCCTCCTGGTGGTCACACAGGGAGAGACTCATTCCTCAGGCCAGCAAGTGACTGTCAGGGCAGAAAGAAAGAATCCTGGGACACACTGAGGCAGAAGGGAAAGGCTGGAAGAGATGGAGAGCAAGCTGAGAACCTGGCTAACTTGTTTTACACATTAGGTGAAAGTATAATAAAAGGCTAGGCGTAGGGGTACTCACTTTTAATCTGGGCACTTTTTTTTTTTTTTTTTTTGGTAGGGTCTCACTCTAGCTGAGGCTGACCTGAAATTCACTATGTAGTCTGAGGGTGGCCTTGAACTCAAGGCGATCCTCCTACCTCTGCCTCCTGAGTACTGGGATTAAAGGCATGCACCACCACGCCCAGTTTTGTGTTGTTGTTGTTTTTTTTTTTTTTTTGTTTGTTTGTTTTTGTTTTTGTTTTTGTTTTTGTTTTTGTTTTTGTTTTTGAGGTAGGGTCTTGCTCTAGTTCTGGCTGACCTGGAATTCACTATGTACTCCAGGTGAACTCAAACTCACGATGATCCTCCTACTTCTGCCTCCCGAGTACTGGGAGTGTGCCACCACACCTGACTTCAGCACTTTTTTTTCAGGGCCACTGTTTGAAGACAGCCTGGGCTAGTGTGAGACCCTACCTCGAAAAAAAAAAAAAAAAAAAAGGCATGCCTGTAATACTAGTACTTGGGAGGCAAATGCAGGAAGATTGCCTTATGTTCAAGGCCAACCTGAGCTACAGAATGAGTCCTTATTTTAAAAACTAGGAAAGTGGAGCCAGGTGTGGTGGTGCACACCTTTAATCCCAGCACTCGGGAGGCAGAGGTAGGAGGATCACCATGAGTTCAAGGCCACCCTGAGACTACATAGTGAATTACAGGTCAGCCTGGGCTAGAGTGAGATCCTATTTGGGAAAAAAAAAAAAAAAGAAAGAAAAGCACAACCCACTTCTGTTCTCCTCTCACCAAGCAATCTGCTTTCAGCTGCTGGAGGGCTTTCACTTTGGCCTAGTAAATCTGCCTTGCTTTTAAAAAAAAGGTGGAGGCTAGGGAGATGACTCAGTGGTTAAAGGAACTTGCTTGCAAAGTCTGCAGGCCTAGAGTTCAATTCCCTAGCCACCCACTTAAAGCTGGATGGGCAATTGCTTGCAGTGGCAAGAGGCCTTGGTGTGCACATGCACATACACACATAATAATAATAAAATAAATAATAATTTTTTTTGAGATAGGGTTTCACTCTAGCCCAGGCTGATCTGGATTTCACTATGTAGTCTCAGGGTAGCCTTGGCGATCCTCCTACCTCTGCCTCCCAAGTGCTGGGATTAAAGGTGTGTGCCACAACGCCTGGCTCATTAATTATTATTTTTTTAATATTTATTTTTATTTATTTATTTATTAGAGACACAGAGAGAGAGAGAGAATGGGCACACCAGGAGCTCTAGTCACTGCAAACAAACTCCAGATGCATGTGCCACTTTGTGCATCTGGCTTAAATGGGACCTAAGGAATCAAGCCTGGATCCTTAGGTTTCATGGACAAGTGCCTTAACGGCTAAGCCATCTCTCCAGCCCCAATTATTATTTTTTAAAAGAGGGAGGGTCTGGGGAGATGGCCTAGTGGTTGAACACGTTTACATGCAAAGCCTGATGGCCTGGTTCAATTCCTCAGTACCCACATAAAGCCACATAGAGAAAGTTGTACATGCATCTAGAGTTCATTTGAAGTGGCAAGAGAACTTGGTGCACCCATATTCTTTCTCACTGTCACTTCCTCTCTCTCTCTCTCTTTGTTTGTTTTCCAAAGTAGGGTCTCACTCTAGCTCAGGCTGACCTGTAATTCACTATGTAGTCTCAGGGTGGCCTTGAACTCAGGCAATCCTCCTACCTCTGCCTCCCGAGTGCTGGGATTAAAGGCATATGCCACCACACCCGGCTTTGCTTTCTCTTAACTAAATGTAGGGGCTGGAGAGATAGCTTAGTGGTTGTAGCAGACAGCTTCAGGTTCGCTGAGATGGACTTCCAGATCAGGCACAGTTATGGAGGAAGGGATATTATTTATTGAAGCTTACAGATCCAGGGGAAGTTCCATAATGGCAGGAGAAGCAGCCTGCTCTCACAGGACCAGGCAAGAGAGAGAAAAACCAAGCCGCCAGCTACACAGCACACTGAGCAAAAACTACAGCCAAAAAGTCACACAGCACACTTCAGGAACTCCTGCTAGGTACACTTTGCATATCTTTACAATGGAATCTCAAACCCACCACCACACCTTAAGAACGGCCCCCAGTGACATTGCCTCTACAACTAATAAAACACTGAATATATTGGGGGACATATATTCAAACTACCACAGTGGTTAAGGCACCCACCTGCTAAAAGACCAAAGAACCCAAGTTTGATTCCCCAGTACCCATGTAAAGGCAGATGCACAAGGTGGTGCATGTGTCTGGAGTTCATCTGCAGTGGCTAGAGGCCCTGGAGTGCCCATTCTCTCTCTCTGTCTCTCTCAAATAAATAAAAAATAAAATATTTTAAAAATGTACACACACACACACATATATATATATATATGTTTGGTATTTTGGAGGTAGGGTCTCACCTGGCTGACCTGGAATTCACTATTGTAGTCTCAGGCTGGCCTTGAACTCACAGTATCCTCCTACCTCAGCTTCCCAAGTGCAGAGAAAAAGAATGGAGGCACCAG
Organism: Orientallactaga sibirica; assembly: GCA_036365145.1. Lineage (NCBI taxonomy): Eukaryota > Metazoa > Chordata > Mammalia > Rodentia > Dipodidae > Orientallactaga > Orientallactaga sibirica. Next base: position 26,242,305 of record JAEOAD010000013.1, on the reverse strand, counting down.
GGCCTCCTGCCACTACAAAGGAATTCCAGATACATGCACCACTTTGAGTATCTGACTTTAAATGGGTAAATTGAACTTGGGTCATTAGGCTTTATAGGAAAGCCTTAACCTCTGAGCCAGCTCTCCAGCCCCCTAAATAATATTAAGGGGAAAAAAGAATGGCTTAGCGGTTAAGGCTTTTGCCTACAAAGCCAAAAGACCCAGGTTCGATTCTCCAGGACCCACGTTAGCCAGATCACAAGGGGGCGCAGCGTCTGGAGTCATTTGCAGTGGCTGGAGGCCCTGATGCACCCATTTTCTCTCTCTCTCTCTCTCTTTTCCTCTTTCTCTGTCAAATAAAGAAATAAAGAATAAATGAAATATGAGAGCTTTGGCAATGTTTCTTATGAACTTTACAAATAATTTTTCTGAGATAACTGGTGTGAGATGCTAAATTCCTTACTTGTAACTTGCCCTGAGGTTAATCATACAATCATGTAGTCTTACCTGCTTAAAGCAATGTGACAGGCTTCCTCTGCTCTGGCGTACCTTTGTCCTGAACAGCACAGATGACTAATACTGACAAGCAATGCTCGGAGATGCTGACATGCTGTTTGCCCTACTTCCTCAGTGGTCTGGTTGCACTCTTGACCCTGAACAAACCTACATGCGTACCAAGTGCTGATCACAGCACTGAAGACAACGAGGTGAGTAGGTCAGTAACAGTGCCCACAGAACTGCCACACGTCTGTTGAAGACAACAGGTAGGCTTAGTGTAAGTACATTAGTGAATGGAGTCCAACAGGTCACGCCCCTAAATCCTTTCCTTTAACAAGTTTTTAAGGATTACCCAGAGCCAGAATTTCTGCACCCTCCTCTGCTCATGCAGTGTCCTGCTTGCTTGCATCTTACAGTTGTTTGGCTGTTCAGTAAAAATGCCAGTGAGTGCCTGTGAAGAGAAAGCTCCAGCTGCAATAAGATCTGGGCAGCCGTGACAGCAGATGCAGCGGGTTCACCCTGGACTTATACTAAGGGTCAGTTTCTTTTTCCTCAGGTTGCTGCTGGAGGCAGCAAGCCCACTCTTGGGTAAACAACCCAAAGCTTAGATTCCTATCCCTCAGCCTCTGCTCCTAGAAGCAGCAAGCCCATCCTTGGGTAACTCCAAGGGTGAGTTTCTACAATTTCAGGACTGTGCACTAGCAGTCTGGAGAGATGGTTAATGGTTAAAGGCAGTTGCTTGCAAAGCCTGTCAACCCAGGTTCAATGTCCCAGTATAAACATAAAGTTGGATGCAAAAAGTAGCGGCATGTATGTCTGGAGTTTATTTGCCAGGGCCAGAGATGCTGCTGTGCCCATACATACTCACAAAGACACACACACAAAAACAGGTGTGGTGGCACATACCTTTAATCCCAGCACTTGGGAGGCAGAGGCAGGAAGAACACTGTGAATTTGCAGTCAGCCTGTGACTACAGAGGGAGTTCCAGGTCCGCCTGGGCTAGTGTGAAACCCTACCTCAAAAAAATTAAGCAGGGTGTGGTGGCCCATACCTTTCATTCCAGCATTCAGGAGGCAGAGGTAGGAGGATTGCCATGAGTTTGAGGCCACCCTGAGAATACAGAGTGAATTCCAGGTTAGCCTGAGCTACAGTGAGACCCTACCTTAAAAAACTAAAAAAGAAAAAAAAAGGGGGGGGGGCTAGAGAGATGAATCAGTGGTTAAGGTACTTGCCTGCAAAGCCAGATGCACTAGGCAGCTCATGTGTTTAGAGTTTGTTTGCAGTGGCTGAAGGCCCTGGTGCACCATTCTCCCTCCCTCTCTCTCTCTCTGTCTCTCTCTCAAATAAATAAGTAAAATATTTTAAAAATAAAAAAATAAGGGCTGGAGGGATGGCTTAGTGGTTAAGGCATTTGCCTGCAAAGCCAAAGGACCCAGGTTCGATTCCCTAGGACCCACATTAACCAGATGCACAAGGGCGCATGCACCTGGAGTTCATTTGCAGTGGATGGAGGCCCTGGCATGCCCATTCTCTCTCTCTTCTTCTTTCTCTGTCAAATAAAAATAAAATATTAAAATAATAATAATAATAATAAAGCTCACTCCAGTATTCGAAAGATGGACTTGATCTCCCTTTACCTGGTCCTCCTTCTAACATGCCCACATTGAATGAATCTATCTGGAATTCACTATGTGGTGTCAGGGCAGCCTTGAACTCACGGTGATCCTCCTACCTCTGCCCCCTGAGTGCTGGAATTAAAGGTGTGCACCACCACGCTAGGTTTATTAACCTCTTTAATTGGCAAACTGAGATGGGTTGCCAAGCCTAGCCTTTTGGCTCTGTTGGCACCCAGAATTTTGGCCTAAAAACTCCGGTAACCCTGCCAACCCACCTCGACCTGGCTGAATCTAGACCTCACAGAGAGACACACCTGAGACTGGCAGTCAACTTACACCCCAGTTCTCCCCCCGCCACTCACGTGTTCCCTACGATCCAGAAATGCTGGCAAAACGGAAGGTCCTGGGAGGAGGAAAGTCTAAGAAATCTCAGCTGGCATCAACAGGTACTTGGGGGAGAAACTATGTAGTTGCAGATCACGGGCAAAAGCCAGGCTCTGGCATCTCCAATAAGCTAAGTTTGCATATCCATTCTGATAGGCCAGTTAAAGAGGCGAGCACCCACCTGCCGGGCGTGGTGGCGCACGCCTTTAATCCCAGCACTTGGGAGGCAGAGGTAGGAGGATCGCCGTGAGTTCGAGGCCACCCTGAGACTACATAGTTAATTCCAGGTCAGCCTGGGCCAGAGTGAGACCCTACCTCGCAAAAACCAAAAAAAAAAAAAAAAAAAAAAAAAAAAAAAAGAGGCGAGCACCCTCATGACTGCAGTGGTTCACGCTGCCTACACAAGCTCTGCGTAATAGGAGGAAAAAATAATGACACCAGAATAGAGGACTAGTTGCAAAGAAGATGAGAATCAGTGCAGGGGGGTCTAGATGCAGCCCCTTGACCCTCAATCTTCCACCCTCTATATACTATCTCCCCTTGAGGCCACAAGATCACATGTGATAGGAATCAAAAGTAAACTAGCTCCATTTTGTATGCAGCTAGTCAGGGTTGCAGGCCCAAAACGATAACTAGGGCTGGAGAGATGGCTTAGCGGTTAAGGCGCTTGCCTGCAAAGCCTAAGGACTCAGGTTCAGTTCCCCAGTTCCCATGTAAGCCAGCTGCACATAGTGACACATGTGTCTGGAGCTAGTTTGCAGTGGCTAGAGGCCCTGGTGCACACATTCCCTCTATTTGCCTCTTTCTCTAATAGATAAAACAAAATATCTTTTAAAAGTTTAAAACAAAAGTAATAACCAATCCATTCCATCTTGATTTGATACTTAATTTACATCCCCAAGGGTATAAAAAGCCCTGATCATAGTCATTGGGTGGCTGCTCACTCCCAGCCACTCCCAGCATGGCAGCTCCTCTGCTTTTACATTCTAATAAGCCTTGTTTAATGTACCCTTCTACTGAGTCTGCACTCATCATCCATCGTGGCTGTTGAGACAAGAACTCAAGAGCCACTGGCCTGGGGAGTTTTAGTGACTGTTGAGCGTCAGGCACTCTGACCCCTTAGCTAAGCCTGTCCAGAGCTGAGAAAGTCTCCTTTGCTCTCAAAGCCTGTACCACATGCATAATTGCACACAGCTGCCAGATACCAAGTGAGGGTTTCACGATCCTCCCCACTCCCCGTCTCCATGGGAGACTGTCAACAGCCCAGAGTGAAGGATCTCTAGCGAGCAGTTGCTGCTACTTCTCATAAAGATGCTGATGGTTGCTTTTCTCGGAAGGACGACTCACACGACCCAAGGTTTTGCTTTTCCTGGAATCTTAGGTGACTGCAGGCTTAGGCCCATGACTTACTTCTGTGCCTTTAGCCTTGAATTGGGGGATAGAGAGGTTACTCACTCCTTGAGGGATTAACATGCTGACCTGCGGGGACAAGCAGGGACTCAAAGTAAAGGAGACGGACGCTGAATGACTGCACATGTCAGGTTTTCATCCTGCTTTTAGTTACCTTGTGGATGCTTGGCAGAAGCAGCTTTTAATGCCTGTGACGTAAGGACGAGGTGGGGAGAAGCCGCAGGGACGCATCTCTCTGGGCCAGTGTTGTCTGTTCCCTCATAACTTGGCCTGGAGAAATGGCTTAGCAGTTAAGGTGATGGCCTGCAAAGCCAAAGGACCTGGGTTCGATTCCCCAGGACCCACATAAGCCACATTCACAAGGGGGCGCATGTGTCTGGAATTCATTTGCCCCGGCCCGCCCATTTTGCTCTTTCTCTCTGCCTCTTCCTCTCTCTCAAATAAATAAATAAAATATCTTTAAAAATATTTTAAAAAGATTTAGGACCTCTTGAGACTGGGAATTGAGAAAAATCAGGGGCCAATCCTCTTACAGGAACTACTTGAGCTAGGAACAGAGTGGGACACTGCACCCCCACACACACACACATACACACAGGCTGGTCTGGAACTATGGAGCCCAAGTTGGTGTTGAATCTGAGATCCTCCTTCCTCAGTCTTCCAAGTGGTGGGATCACAGGCATGTGTCACCATACCTGGCTTCAGAATCCTTTCAGAAAGAGCAGTCTATGCAAACCCACTATTCCCTGTATCCACACAGCCCTAGTCACCCTTTTCCTGGCCAGACAGGCAGCCTGAGAAATTACACTTCTTGGGGGACAGAGGACATACCAGGCTCCAGAGAGTTAGGAGTTCCCTATAGTATGTGAGCCGCTCTCCTACTGCTGGCCCAAGTCACTCCCTCAAGTTTCCCAGTCTGTAAAAGAACAATTTTTAGCCAGGCGTGGTGGTGCATACCTTTAATCCCAGCACTTGGGAGGCAGAGGTAGGAGGATCGCCATGTGTTCGAGGTTATCCTGAGACTACAGAGTGAATTCCAGGTCAGCCTGGGCAAGAGTGAGACCCTACTTCAAAAAAAAAAAAAAAAAAAAAAAAAAAAAAAAAGATTCTTGCCCTGTTGCTGCCCTTTGAGAATCAGCTGGCATACCCCTCCAGGCCCTGCTTCTAATCAGGCGGGACTCACAGGACCATGACTCCTCCAACCACCTGACCTCAAAGTTCCTCAAACCCAAGCTCTTTGGCCTCCCCAGCCTTCATCTATCTCTACCACTCATTTTGCCTGAAAGGGTTTTTCCTCTTTCTCTCTCCTACTCATTCTTGAATTTGAGATTAAAATGTCTCTACATTTTGAAAGCCTTGAAGTGGGGAGGGAACCCTTCCTTGCTCTTCACAGCATGGCAACCATGAGGGAACTCCTTAAGGGCGTGGTTTTTAGAACTACCCCAGATAACAACAGCTGGGATCACCTCCTTTTCACCAAGGTAGCAGCTATGACAGTGCCTGATACAAAACAAACTCCAAGTACATGTATTTAAATCAGGTGAGGGACTGGTGATGTAGCTCAGTGGTTAAGAATTTTGTGGCATGCAAGAGACGCTGGGTTCAATTTCCAGCTGGGGGGTTAGAGAGATGGCTTTGTTAAGGCGCCTGCCTGCAAGAACGACGATCTCCAGCGTTCCAATCTTCACGTTTAGCCAGATGCAAAGTGACGCAGCTGCTAAAAAGGGGGGGTGGCTGAAAGGCTGCTGGTGTGTCTTCCTCTCCCCTCTCTCTCTGTCTCTCTCTGTCTCTCTCCAAAATAAAAATAAATATAAAAAAATTAAAAAAAAAAAGAGGGGGTGGCTAGCCAGTGTGGTGGCGCACGCCTTTAATCCCAGCACTTGGGAGGCAGAGGTAGGAGGATCGCCATGAGTTTGAGGCCACCCTGAGAGTATGTAGCGAATTCCAGGTCAGCATGGGTTAGAAAGAGACCCTCCCTACCTCGAAAAACCAATCAAACAAAAAAAAAAAAAGAGGGGGTGGCTGAATAGAAGGGAAGAGACTTGTGGGTGAAAGCGCTCGGGGTTCAGCCTGCTCTCTGCGGACCCACATGTTTGATGGGCTCACGTGATCGCTAACCACGTGCGTGCAGAAGTCATTCTTCCAGGGCGCGGCCAGGCTCCGGAAATCGAGTCTCGTGGCGCGTAGCTGGAGCCGCCACCACGTGTCCTGAGGCCTGCATCTGATTGGATGCGGGCGACCCCGCCCCGCAAGTCCCGAGCTCGGATTGGTTGTCAGCGGGGCGCCGCGAGGCCGGGAATTATGGAAGCAGCGATGTTGGCGTCGGCTGTGGGGTTCCTGCTCCTGGCCTGGGCCGGGGCTTGGGCCGGCGACGAGGCCCGGGAGGAAGCCGCCGTGCGGGCGCTCGTGGCCCGGCTGCTGGGGCCGGGGCCCGCGGCTAACTTCTCGGTGTCGGTGGAGCGCGCCCTGGCGGCCGAGTCCGGCTTGGACACGTACAGCCTGAGCGGCGGCGGCGGGGCGCCGGTGCGCGTGCGCGGCTCCACGGGCGTGGCGGCCGCCGCGGGGCTGCACCGCTACCTGCGCGACTTCTGCGGCTGCCAGGTGACCTGGTCGGGCTCCCAACTGCACCTGCCGCGACCGCTGCCCGCCGTGCCGGGGGAGCTGACGGAGGCCACGCCCAACAGGTACGGGGGCCCGGCCGCCACCTCCAGCCCCTGGTCACTCGCCCTCCATCGAGTAATCACTTTACACTTGGCCTGCGGCTGCTGACACCTGGAGGCCTGAGAAGGAAGTGTTGGCCACTCTGCCTCACATCCCAGTTAGGTCTCTGATAACTGCGCTCTTGTGCAAGTCACAAAAACAACAACAGAAAATTACGTCCACGCGTCCACTCTGCTGTGCAGATGAAGGATTTGCACGATGGTGGGTGGAGAATTGCTGCACACTTGGGATCCGTACATTTCATGCTCTCCTTCCTCTGCCATCTCTTTGAAGATGCTGTGCAGTAATGCCCACTGGGCTCATAGGTCTTGCCACACTGCATGGAGGTGGTATGTGTGCACATCTGTCTGTCCACCAGACTTTGGGGGCAGGGCACCCCTACCTAACAGGAATCAACTTTGCCTTATAGTCCTGAGACACTAAGGTGTCAGACAATGTGCACAGTAGGCTCTCTGGAATTAGTAAATGAAAATGAAATTTGTGCCCACAACTATCTGCCAAGCTAGAGGCCCTTGAGGAAAGCTCAGATTCCCAGTTCTCAGCTCCGCTTGGAGTGGGTCTGTAGTGACGAGGAAAGGGGCCAGCTTGGAACCCCTCCTCCGCTCCTCTAAGGAGCGTATTCCAGGGCCATGCTACCTCCCAGGTGCTCCAGGGTGGTGAGTTCTCAGGGGCACGAGGTGTCCTGCCTGTCTCCAGCAATGGACCTCCCCTACAGGTATCGCTATTACCAGAATGTATGCACGCATAGCTACTCCTTCGTATGGTGGGACTGGGCCCGCTGGGAGCAAGAGATTGATTGGATGGCCCTGAACGGTATCAACCTGGCGCTAGCCTGGAATGGCCAGGAAGCCATCTGGCAGCGGGTATGTGCCACTTGGCCCGTCACATACCCCTATCCACCTAACCTTAACCCTCGCCCACCCAGATATTCATGTCTCCATCTCCCAGCATCAGCACAGGGTCTGGCACTCAGAGCAAAAGTTCTATGAATGTTTGTGGCAGGCCCAATGGCTCCAACTCTCAGGAACTGAGGCTTCCTTCCGTGGTGAGACAAACACAGCTGAGTGCTTACTGTGCGTGAGACCCAAGCTCCAGTGAAGCAGTTTAGCAAGCCAGGACTCCTCTTCCTCCAACTCCCACACTGTCCAGTCTCCTGACCTCATAGTTTCTACTTTGTTCGAAGTCTTAGTGCCCTCCCTTGAAGCCCCATGGTTGCTCTGGAAGTTCCTGTCCTTCCACTGGGCACCCTTGCTACATGAAACTGTCTAAGACCCTCCTTGGTTTGGGGCGTGCCCCTTTGTGCCCCATATCCTTACTCAGGCCCCAGAGGAGACACTTTAGTGAACTCACTTGCGCATAGGTCTGATTCTCCTTGCAGGCTGGCTCCCCTTTTTGTCTTAGCAATAGTGCACAGCACAGAAGCAATGAGTGAAGATGACCAGATGCGGGGCTCTCCTTCCTCAGGTGTACCTGGCCTTGGGCCTGACCCAGTCAGAGATTGACGACTACTTCACGGGTCCCGCCTTCCTGGCTTGGGAGCGCATGGGCAACCTGCATACTTGGGGTGGTCCTCTGTCCCGCTCCTGGCACCTCAAGCAGCTTTACCTGCAGGTAAAAGGATGGGGGAAGGGAAGAGGTAGAATGGGTGCTGGATGGTCTCAGGCCCACGGGAAGTAGCACCTAGCCAGCCTTAGGGCTCTCCGCTGGGCCACAGGGACCTTGTCCTGAGTGAGCAAAGGCCGCCTCCTTGGGCGGTAGAGGTCCTCTCACCCTGCCCTCCATTCCTGACCAGCGTCGGATTCTGGACCGGATGCACTCCTTCGGCATGATCCCCGTGCTGCCTGCATTTGCAGGGCATGTCCCCAAAGCCATCACCAGGTGAGGTTCTAGGCCAACCTACATTACATACACCATGTCTCCAAAAAAAAAAAAAAATGCACAAGCGTTGTGGTGCACGCTTTTAATCCCACCATTTGGGAGGCTGAGGTAGGGAGATCACTGTGAGTTGGAGGTCAGTCTGGGCTACAGAGTGAGTTCCAGGTCATCCTGGGCTAGAGTGAGACCTGCTTCAAAATGAACAAAAAAAGACAAAAATAGAAGTTCAAGGTCATCCTCAGCTACATAGTGAGTTAAAGGCCAACCTGGAATGCGTGAGATCTTGTCTCAAAAATAAGAAGGGTAAGCCGGGCGTGGTGGCGCACGCCTTTAATCCCAGCATTCGGGAGGCAGAGGTAGGAGGATTGCTGAGAGTTCGAGGCCACCCTGAGACTACATAGTTAATTCCAGGTCAGCCTGGACCAGAGTGAGACCCTACCTTGAAAAACAAAACAAAAACAAACAAAAAAATATATATATATATAAAATAAGAAGGGTAAAAGCCAAAGCGTGGTGGTGCACACCTTTAATCCCAGCACTCGGGAGGCAGAGGTAGGAGGATTGCTGTGAATTCAAGGCCATCCCGAGACTACGTAGTGAATTATGGGTCAGCCTGAGCTAGAGTGAGACCCTACCTAAAAAAAAAAAAAGAAAAAAGCGGGCATGGTGGTGCATGCCTTTAATCCTAGTACTCTCTCTGCCTCTCTTTTTTTTTTTTTTTTTTTTTTTTTCAAGGTAGGGTCTCACTTTGGCTCAGGCTGACCTGGAATTCACTATGTCTCAGGGTGGCCTCTCTCAGCAATTTTAAAAATTTTATTTTAATTTATTTATTAAAAATTTATTTTAATTTATTTATTAGAGAGAGAGAGAGTGGGCACGCCAGGGCCTCCAGCCACTGCAAACGAACTCCAGACACATGTACCACAATGTGCGATGTGTGGCTTATGTGGGACCTGGAGAATCGAACCTGGGTCCTTAGGCTTTACAGGCAAGCACCTTAACCACTAAGAAATCTCTCCAGCCCTCTGCCTCTTTCTTAAATAAAATAAAAATTTAAAAGAAATTAAAATAAATAAGAATTGAGCTGGGAGTGGTGGTGTGCGCCTTTAATCCCAGCACTTGGGAGGTAGGAGGCCACCGTGAGACTATATAGTGGATTTCAGGTTATCCTGGGCTACAAGGAAACCTTACCTTGAAAAACAAAACAAAAAAATTTTTTTAAAAAGAGGAAGGAAGGAGAAAGAAGACTCCTCACATACTTTCCTGTAAGGCTTGAATCTATCTGTCTGTCTATCTCTATATGACTCAGAGCAAAATGTTAGTGAGTTAGTGAGTGGCAGTAGGGGTCGCTGGTCTCTGTTCATCTTGCTTCTCTATGCTGTCCTCTCTTCTGTGACTGGACAGGCCTTCAGGGCCCAGACAAGGCCTCTCCATGAATCCCTGGGCACCTGTCAGTGTGTGGTGCTGGCCACTGATCCAGTTGACTGCCTCTCCAGGGCACTCACTGGGCAGCAGAAGCTTCATTCCTTTCATTCATTAAGTCTTTGGCTAGTTGTCTGAGGCTGCCAGAGTCTTGGGGATGCCAGGACAATGGTGCCCCAAAGCTTTGTCCCTCATGAGAGGTGGCTGGCAGAGTGAAACAGTGCAGGAACAAACCTGGCATCACGTGGCAGAGGGACAGGCAGGGCACAAGGCCGAGGCTGCACCGAGCCTGGGTTGAACAAGGAGTGTTGGCCCTTTCAGCCCTGGGAGAGGTGGAGATGGCAAAATCTTTCCAGACAGGTGGCTCCTAGAAGGTAGTAAGGAACAAGATGCCAAGCGTAGAAAGATGTGGGGAGGATGCCAGGCAGGGGCACAGTGTGCACAAAAACAGAAGCCTGGCAAACCACAATGCATTCCAGAAGCTGAAGATGATAGTGAGGCTGGTGAGGGGTGTGGTTAAGTTGAATACTGTATTAACCTCCAGTAACTCTCTGGGCTTTTTCTCTCCTACTAGGGTGTTTCCGCAGGTCAACGTCACTCAGTTGGGCAGCTGGGGACACTTCAACTGTTCCTATTCCTGCTCCTTCCTTTTGGCTCCGAAAGACCCTGTATTCCCCCTCATCGGGAGCCTCTTCCTATGGGAACTGACCAAGGAGTTTGGCACAGACCACATTTATGGGGCTGACACTTTCAACGAGATGCAGCCACCCTCCTCGGAGCCCTCCTACCTCGCTGCAGCTACCGCAGCTGTCTATGAAGCCATGATTGCTGGTACAGTGTGCTGTTTGGGATGGGGGACCCCCCGCCCCAGAACATCAGGGACAAGGGGATGGCAGTGGTCAGTGGTGTCGGTAGGAGGACCCACTCTAACACACCTTCATTTACTTCCTCTGTGGGAGCTGAGGACAGGAGCCAATCAGGGCTCAAACCCTGGCCTTGGCTGTATGACCTATGACAGGTTCTCTCTCTCCCAGTGTCTCAGTTGTTTGACCTGTGCAGTGGGACTCGTTCATGGGAAGCAGATGCTTAGCACTGGAAAAGCGTAATTTGACTACAAACTATTGAAAATATTTTATTTATTTATTTATTTATTTATTTATTTATTTATTTATTTATTTATTTATTTATTTATTTATTTATTGAGAGAGACATAGAGACAGAGAGAGAGAGGGAGAGGAAGACAGAGATGGGCATGCCAGCAGTCTCTCAGCTGCTGAGAACAAAATCCAGATGTGTGCGCCCTCTTGTGGTCAAGTGTGGCATTGTGCCCTTGCGTCACTTTGCATCTGGCTAAACGTGGGACCTGGAGATTGGAACCACTGGAGATGGGAACCAGAGTTCTTAGGCTTAGGAGGCAGGCACCTTAACCCCTAAGCCATCTCTCCAGCCCTATTTATTTTTGAGGTAGGGTTTTGCTCTCTAGCCTGACCATCCATCTACCTCTGCCTCCCAAGTGCCACCACACCTGGCTTTGAAAAATTTTAAACCATGTGTAGTGGCACATGCCTGTAATCCCAGCACTTGAGAGGTGGAGGCAGGATGTGGAGTTTGAAGCCAGTCTGGGTTACATAAAACTCTCTCATGCTGGATAGATGGCTCAGTGGTTAAGACACTTACCTGAAAAGCCTAATGAACCGGGTTTGATTCCCTAGTACCTACATAAAGCCAGATGCAAAGTGGTGCATGCATCTAGAGTTCATTTGTAGTGGCTAGAGGCCCTGGCGTGCTCATTCTCTCTCTCTCTCTGTCTCCTGTCTCTCTCTGCTTGCAAATAAATAAGTGAATGTTTAAAAAAATTTAAGAAACCGGATGTGGTAGCACATGCCTTTAATCTCAGCACTCGGGAAGCAGAGGTAGGATTGCCATGAGTTCAAGGCCACCCTGAGACTACAGAGTGAATTCCAGGTCAGCTTGGGCTAGAGTGAGACCCTATCTCAGAAAAACAACAACAAAAATCTTAAGAGCCTGGCGTGGTGGCACACGCCTTTAACCCCAGCACTCAGGAGGCAGAGTTAGGAGGATTGCCATGAGTTCGAGGCCACCCTGAGACTACGTGATAAATTCCAGGTCAGCCTGAGCTAGAGTGAGAGCCTACCTTGAACCTTCCCCCCCAAAAAAAAAACCTTAAGAAAAAAAAGATGGGCTTGTTGGTGCATACCTTTAATCCCAGCACTTGGGAGGTTGAAGTAGGAGGATCACTATGAGTTCAAGGCCACCCTGAGACTGCATAGTGAATTCCAGGTCAGCCTGGGCTAGAGGGAGACCCCACCTTGAAAAACTACACACAACAATGTAGAGCTTCCAGCTGCTAGTTGGACAATCACAGGGGAATATGTGCCTTGTGATACTGTTTAGCTTTTCTGCTTTCACTATGTGTGGAATGGGCCTGCACTATCTTCACCACCCCTTCTCTCGTCACCCCTCTTTTTTTGTCTTTCTTCCCAATTGCAGTGGACCCAAATGCTATGTGGCTACTCCAAGGCTGGCTTTTCCAGCATCAGCCCCAGTTCTGGGGACCTGCCCAGATCAGTGCTGTGCTGGGGGCTGTGCCCCGTGGTCGCCTCCTGGTTCTGGACCTGTTTGCTGAGAGCCAGCCTGTGTATGTCCGCACAGCCTCCTTCCAGGGCCAGCCCTTCATCTGGTGCATGCTACATAACTTTGGGGGCAACCATGGCTTGTTCGGAGCCCTGGAGGCTGTGAACCGAGGCCCCGAGGCAGCTCGCCTCTTCCCCAACTCCACCATGGTAGGCACTGGCATGGTCCCTGAGGGTATTGGCCAAAATGAAGTGGTCTATGCCCTCATGGCTGAACTGGGCTGGCGCAAGGAGCCTGTGCCAGATTTGGCAGCCTGGGTGAGCAGTTTTGCGGACCGGCGGTATGGAGTCGCCCAGCAGGATGCAGAGGCAGCCTGGAGGCTGCTGCTCAGGAGTGTCTACAACTGCTCTGGGGACGACTGCCGTGGACACAATCACAGCCCATTGGTGAAGCGGCCATCCCTACAGATGAATACTACTGTCTGGTACAACCGATCAGATGTGTTTGAGGCCTGGCGGCTGCTATTAACAGCTGCTCCCAACCTGACCAACAGCTCAGCCTTCCGCTACGACCTGCTAGATGTCACCCGCCAGGCAGTGCAGGAGCTGGTCAGTTTGTACTATGAGGAGGTGAAGGCTGCCTATCTGAACAAGCAGCTTGTGCCCCTCCTCAGGGCTGGAGGCCTTCTGGTCTATGAGCTTCTGCCTGCACTGGACATGGTGCTGGCTAGCGACAGCCACTTCTTGCTGGGCAGCTGGCTGGATCAGGCCCGGGCTATGGCTGTGAGTGAGACTGAGGCCCAGGTCTATGAGCAGAACAGCCGTTACCAGTTGACCCTGTGGGGACCTGAGGGCAACATCCTCGACTATGCCAACAAGCAGCTGGCAGGACTGGTAGCTGATTACTACCAGCCCCGCTGGTGCCTCTTCTTGGAGACCCTGGCTCACAGCTTGGCCCAAGGCATCCCTTTCCAACAGCACCAATTTGACAAGAATGTCTTCCCTCTGGAGCAGGCCTTTGTTCTCGGCAAGAGAAGATATCCCAGCCAGCCCCAAGGGGACACTGTGGACCTGGCCAAGAAGATCTTCCTTAAATATTCCCCCCGGGGGATTTCTGGCTCTTTGTGACAAATTAACCTCCTGGAGCAGGTCCTAAAGCCTGGAGCTGGACAAACAGAGGGTAGTCCCCAGGCTGGGGCTGGCTGAGAGGGAAGTGAGCTCCTTTTTACCACTACCCCAGATTTGGGGTTGAAGTACTGTTACTTGTCAACTTAATAAACTAGTGAATCAGCCTGGGTCTGTCAGAATGGAAGGTCACTGGCCAGTACATCTGGGAGGTCTCAAGGCTACAGCATGGACCCTGGTGTGCAGCTTGTTCTCACTCCTTGTCTCAGTTTCCCCATTTTTTCAGTGTTTTTTTTTTTTTTTTTATTGCAAGTAGAGAGATAGAAGAAAGGCAGACAGACAGAGGATGGGTACGCCAGGGCCTTTAGCCAGTGCAAACGAACTCCAGATGCATGTGCCCCTCGTGCATCTGGCTTACATGGGTCCTGGAGAATCGAACCAAGATCCTTTGGCTTCGCAGGCAAATGCCTTAACTGCTAAGCCATTTATCCAGCCCCAGTTTCCCTGTTTTAACGCTAGCACCTCACCTTTGAACTGAGAGTCCCTTCCAGAAGATCCACAGCACCTCATATTGGTAATATAATTGTGGTGGTGCATTCCTGTAATCCAGCACTTGGGAGGTGGAGGCAGAAGGATCAGGAGTTGAAGGCCAACCTCAGTTACATAATGAGTTGGAGGCCAGGCTAGGCTATGTGAAATTCTTTAACAACAAAAAAAAAAAAAGTTCCTGGGATCAGACACTGTCCCTGCATCCAGCTCCATCCTGGTTGCTGCTCACTGCCCTTGCAGGAACCCAGCCTGCGATTTGCAGAGAACCCTCTTCCCTGACCTCCCCCCCAACTAAGGCCAATTTGGTATTACAATCAGTGGCCTTTTCTCTGCTTTGACCCACAGAAGGGACCTGGTGAAGGCCCAACCTTGAGATTGCCAGGCAGACACAACAAGGGGTGGGGACACCGCAGGCGAGGGTGGAGCCAAATAGGTGATATCCCAGCACTGGATCTTGACCAGGGCTATTGGTGCTTTAGCTTCTGCAGGATCTTGCTCATGGACCGCACTGTGGTACTTATCACGGGCTGCTCCTCGGGCATCGGCCTGCACTTGGCTATCCGTCTGGCTTCAGATGCCTCCCAGAGCTTCAAAGGTATGAGAGGGAATGGGTATGGAGGTCAGGGAAGAGTTTACAGAATGCAAGCAGGGTGTTCAGGGCTTCATCTGCTCCCAAACTTCCAGTGTATGCCACGCTGAGGGACCTGAAGGCACAGGGCCCGCTGCTGGAGGCTGCCCGGGCTCGGGGATGTCCTCCCGAATCGCTGGAGATACTGGAATTGGATGTGAGGGACGCAAGATCAGTGGCCTCTGCTCGGGCACGCGTGACCGAGGGTCGCGTGGATGTGTTGGGTGAGCCTTCCCAAGAACACGTGAGGCAGGAGCCTTCGCTGATTAGTGCCCAAGTCCAGGGGACATGAGGGGCCTGGAGACTGGGGGGAAGGGGCCAGAGCAGTGCTTGAGATAAGCGTGAGGTCTCCATCCGCAGTGTGTAATGCGGGCCGGGGCCTGATGGGTCCTCTCGAAGCACACGAGCTGGACGCAGTGGGCTCCGTTCTGGATGTGAATGTGGTTGGCACGGTGCGGATGCTGCAGGCTTTCCTGCCCGACATGAAGCGGCGCGGCTCCGGCCGGGTGCTGGTGACCGCAAGCATGGGAGGCTTGATGGGTGAGTGGGGGCGCAGGAGAGGGACATGGAGCAGAGAGGCTTGATGAGGCAAGGTGGGCTCTCAGCAAGTTGCCTCTCCTCCCCTCGAAGGGCTGCCCTTCCATGCCATTTACTGTGCCAGCAAGTTCGCGCTTGAAGGTTTGTGCGAGAGTCTGGCGATCCTGCTGCTGCCCTTCGGAGTCCAGTAAGTCTTGAACCCCCTGCCGCTAGGGTCGTGGAAGCGCAGCCCAGCTAAGGGGCAGGAACCCAAGCACCGGGTCTTGGGACCATTCTGGGGCAATGCCTCTGGCCCTCCTTATCACTCCCGCCCCTGGGGTTTACATTGTCGTATGCCAGGTACTTATTCTGGGCTTCTAGCCCTTAACATCTCCCTATGCTCCCAACGCACGGGGACGCACACAGCTAGCCGTAAGCTAACCATTCTGATGGTATCTCCTCGCCCTCAGCCCTTCTCCAGCAGAGACCACCTTTGCAACCGCTCTGGCTGTGCTAAGCGCAGCTGCCTGTGCGTCATTCCTTTCCTGTGCCCTCCCTTGGATGTCCAGCTAGGGCTGGACAGGGCTAAGGATGGCTCGTTGGGGTCTCTCACTGCATCGTTGTCGCGCTCCCCCCCACCCCCCAGCATGAGCCTCATCGAGTGTGGCCCGGTGCAGACGGCTTTCTACGAGAAGCTGGAGGGCGGGCCCGGTGGGTCCCTGGACCGCGCTGACGCCCGGACGCGCCACCTCTTCTTGAACTACCAGCGCCACTACCAAAAGATCTTGAGCGAGGGGCAAGGCCCAGAGGAGGTGACGGAGGTGGGCGCAAGAAGGGGCCCCAGGACACGGTTGGGATGGCGGTGGCACTTTCAGTGGCATTCCAGCGACACACGCTTCTTCTCCCTCCGCAGGTCTTTCTGACAGCGCTCCGAGCGCAGAAGCCCGCGCTGCGCTACTTCAGCACTGACCGCTTCATGCCCTTGGCGCGCCTGCGCCTGGATGACCCCAGTGGCAGTAGCTACGTCACCGCCATGCACCAAGCTTCCTTCTCAGACCTGCAGACCCAGGAGGTGACCGAGACTGGGGAACAGGGGGACCCAGAGCCCTCGTCTTCTCCCGCCTCCCCGAAATAAAGGCTTTCTCCACCATTGCCTCCAATGCCTTCTTCTGCCTCCAGGGGGTGTGCCAGGATAAGGGTGGCATATGCATTGTGCTGGTTAGCAGTGGATAACCTGTCAGGACAAATCATGCCACCTCGGTCATGAAACTGCGACCAGCAAAAGAGCTAAGCCAGAGCCTCTTTTCTATTTAAAAAAAAAAAATCATTTATTTATTTGAGAAAGACAATGGGAAGGTCAGGGTGTTTGCTGCTGTAAATGAACTCTCATAAGTACTGGGGAATTGAACCCTGGCCATTGGGCTTTGCAAGTAAACAACATTAACTGCTGAGCCATGTTTCCAACCCTGAATTTCTTTAAATTAAGTGAAGAGGGCTGGAGAAAAGGCTCTGTGGTTAAAGGCACTTACTCGTAAAGCCTGACCACCTAGGTTTCACATAAAGCCAGATGCACAAGGTGGTGCATGTGTCTGGAGTTTGTTTGCAGTGGCAGGAGGCCCTGGGGTGCCCATTCTCTCTCAAGTTAATTGAAAAATCTGCTGGTATAGTGGCACATGCACATTATCCCAGCACTGGAGAGGCAGAGGTAGAACACTGAGTTTGTGGTCAGCCTACAGAGTGAGTTCTGGGTGATACTCAAAACAAACCCAACAAAAAAGTGCAGTATCAACGTAAATCCAATGTTGTGGTTGTGGTGTCTGAAGTATTAATGTGGAGAGGTTTTTTGCTTTTTGTTTTTAGAGGTAGGTAGGATTTCCCTCTAGCCCAGGCTGAGCTGGAATTCACTATGTAGTCTCAGGGTGGCCTCGAACTCACAGCAATCCTCCTACCTCTGCCTCCCCAGTGCTGGGATTAAAGGCGAGTGCCACCACCCCACCTGGAGTTTTTTTTTTTTGAGAGAGACAGAGACAGGAAGAGACAGAGAGAGAATGGGTGCGCCAGTAGCCTCTCAGCCCCTGTGAATGAACTCCAGATGTGTGTGCCCCTTGTGGGCAAGTGCAGCATTGCGCTCTTGAATCACTTTTGCATCTGGCAAAAAAAATTTAAAAAGGGGGGGCTGGAGAGATGGCTTAGCGGTTAAGGATCTTGCCTGCAAAGCCAAAGGATCCTGGTTCGATTCTCCAGGACCCACGTAAGCCAGATGCACAAGGGGCACATACATTTGTAGTTCGTTTGCAGTGGCTGGAGGTCCTAGCATGCCCATTCATTCTCTCTCTCTCTCTTAAAAAAATAAAGGGCTGGAGAAGATGGCTTAGCGGCTAAGGCGCCTGCCTCCTAAGCCTAAGAACGCTGGTTCCAATCTCCAGCGGTTCCAATCTCCAGGTCCCACGTTTAGCCAGATGCAAAGTGAGGTAAGGGCGCAATGCCGCACTTGCCCACAAGGGGACGCACGCACCTGGATTTCGTTCACAGCAGCTGAGAGACTGCTGGCGCGCCCATTTCTGTCTCCCTCTCCCTCTCCAAAAAGAAATAAAAATAATAAAAATAATTTAAAAAAATAAACAAAATATATTTTAAAAATTAAAAAGAAAATTGGATGTCATGCCTCACTTGAAATCTCAGCACTTGGGACATGGAGACAGGAGGATCAAGAGTTGAAGTTCAGGGCTGGAGAGATGGCTTAGTGGTTAAGGCACTTGCCTGCAAAGCCTAAGGACCCAGGTTCGATTCTCCAGGTCCCACCTAAGCCAAATGTACATAGTGGCACATGCATCTGGAGTTCGTTTGCAGTGGTTAGAGGCCCTGGTGCACCCATTCTCACTCTCGGTCCCCCCTCAATGTCTCTAATAAATAAATAAATTTTAAAAGTTCAAGTAGGGCTGGAGAGATGGCTTAGCAGTTAAGGAACCTGCCTGCGAAACCTAAGAACGCCCGTTTGATTCTCCAGGTCCCATGTTTAGCCAGATGCAGTGATGCAAGGGCACAATGCCGTACTTGCCACAAGGGGGCACATGCGTCAGGAGTTTGTTCTCAGCAGCGGAGAGGCAGCTGACATGTCCATTCTGTTTCTCTCTTTCTTCAAAAAAAAAAAAAAAAAAAAAAAAAGTTCCAGTACAAAGTGAGTACCATCAGCCTGGGCTACATGACTGTTTCAGAAAACACATGAAGCCAGGCATGGTGGCTCACACCTTTAATCTCAGTACTTGGGAGGCTGACGTAGAAGGATTGCCATGAGTTTGAGGCTAGCCTTAACAACAGAGTGAGTTCTGGGTCAGCCTGGACTAGAGTGAAAACCCGCCTGAAAAAATAAAAAAATAAAAGTGGGCTAGGGAGATGGCTAAGCAGATAAAAGTGTTTATGTACAAAGCCTGCCAGCTCAGGTTCAATTCCCCAGTATGCACATGAAGGCAGATGCACAAAGTGTTACATGCATCTGGAGTTTGTTTACAATGGCAGGAGGCCCTGGTGTGTCCATACTTTCTCTCTCACTTTCTCCTTGCAAATAAGTAACATATTAAAAATAAAAACTAGAAGCCAGGCGTGGTGGTGCACAGCTTTAATCCCAGCACTTGGGAGACAGAGGTAGGAGGATCACTGTGAGTTTGAGGCCACCCTGAGACTACATAGTGAACTCCAGGTCAACCTGAGCTAGAGTGAGACCCTACCTTGGAAAACCAAAAAATAAAATAAAATAAAATAATAATAATAACCAGGTCTGGAGAGACGGCTTAGCAGTTAAGGCATTTGCCTGTGAAGCCAAAGGACACAGGTTCGATTCCCCAGGACCCACTTAAGCCAGATGCACGTGGTGGTGCATGTGTCTGGAGTTTACAGTGACTGGAGGCCCTGATGTGCCTAATTTCTGCCCCCTCCCAATAAATAAATAAACATGGGCCAGGCAGGGCTGGAGAGATGGCTTAGCAGTTAAGACGTTTGTCTGCAAAGCCAAAGGATCCTGGTTCAACTCTCCAGGACCTACCTAAGCCAGACGTACAAGGGGGCACATGCATCTGGAGTTCGTTTGCAGTGGCTGGAGGCCCTGGCGCACTCTCTCTCCCTCTCTCTCTCTCTAAATAAATAAATGAATAAATAAACAAAAATTTAAAAAATAGGCCAGGCATGGTGGCACATATCTTTAATCCCAGCACTCAGGAGGCAGAGGTAGGAGGATCACCGTGAGTTCAAGGCCACCCTAAGACTACAGAGTGAATTCCAGGTCAGCCAGACTCTACCTAAAAAAAAAAACAGGACTTGCTATATGGTCTAGTACTCATGATGTAATATAGGCTGGCCTTCAACCTGTAGCAATCCTCCTGTCTCTGCCTTCTGGGTGATGGGATTCCAGATGTGCAGCACAACAGACTCCCCCGCCTAGTTAAGACAGGTTCTCACTCTAGCCCAGGCTGGCTTCGAAGTAGTGATGATCTTCGTCCTCAGTCTCCCCGCGACCCCTCCCACCACCCAGTGGATGCCCGGCATTCATTATGGGCATCTTGAGGACTGGTGTCTCTCTCCCTTTTGCAACCTCCATGGATGATTTTCACTAGATGTTTTCAGATGATTACCTGGCTTCTCCTCTACACCAATTCCCACCTTCCCCTGGGGCTCGGCTCCTGGCCCCTTTCGCTCTGGCCCGAGACCCGGGCAGCGCTGTGCAGCTCTCGCCCTCAGTTGCCCTTGCAAACAGGAGCCCGGAGCTAGGAAGGCCACCAGGCCAGGCCTCTATTTGCACCCCAGAACATTCAGGGCCCCATTTTCCATGTGTGAAATGAGGACTTGGGTAGCGTCACAGCTGATGCCCCTGGGCCTGGAAGGGTTCTGGAAACTCGGCCCCGGGGCCAGGGCAGTCTCACGACTCCACCTTGTTTCGGGAAGTGAAGAACCCCGGCTGTAGTTCTGGCTCTGCCGCGGCCTCCGAGACAGCTTGGGTGAAGCCGATCGGTTCCTTCTGGGGCCGAAGGGATCAGCGGAATCCCGACCCTTCTCAGCCCGGGGAACCTTATTCGGACCGAGATTTCTTCTCTCTCCAAAGCCCGCGCGCTCGGCCCCGCCCCTCCCGACGTCTCGCGAGACTTCAGCAGCCCAGCCGAGGCGGTCCTTGGCTCTCGTCTCCAGTGTCTCGGGGTTGTGGTTCCTGAGTGGTGCTTCCGGGCTGCAGCCTGGGACGCCTCCGCGGCCGTGTAAGTGGAACCAGAACTCGGAGGGTTGAGTGAGTAAGGGAGGGAAGCATCCTGAGCCTCACGGCTCCCGTTAGACCGCCCCCCCTTTGCAGTCCTTGGAGACCCTGGTCCAGCTTGGAAGCGATTCCGGCATCCCCAGCTCTGTGACTCAGGGATTCCCGCCCCGCCCCTTTCCCCTTCCCCGGGTTAAGGTTTTCTTCTTTGAAGTCACTGCCCCGTAGGACGACCCTCGTCCCTGCTCCGGGGTCCAAGGCACCCCCAGCCTCCGCCCACCCCCGAGCAGGCCCCAGCTTCAGCCTTGGGCCTCTCAGTCACTGTCGGTTCGTCTCCCTGACCGTCTGCAGGCCTGGGCAGCATGGCTGTATTCCAATCAGGTCTTTTGGTGCTCACATCGCCGCTGGCCATCCTGGCCCCTCGCCTGGCTTCCATCCTGACCTCAGCCGCCCGTCTGGTGAACCACACACTCTATGTGCATCTGCAGCCTGGCTTGAGCCTGGAGGGTCCGGCTCAGCCCCAGGCCAGCCCCATGCAGGCTACGTTCGAGGTTCTGGATTTCATCACACACTTGTACGCAGGCGCCGACCTGCACAGGCACCTGGACGTCAGAATCCTACTGACCAACATCCAAACCAAAAACATCTTTCTCCCTTCACTGTCCAGTTCAGTCCAGAATCTGGCTCACCCTCCAGAAGTAGTGCTGACAGACTTCCAGACTCTGGATGGAAGCCAGTACAACCCTGCTAAGCAGAAGCTAGAGCGTTATGCCACTGGCTGTTACAGCTGTTGTTCGCATCTGTCTTCAGTGTTGCTGTATCCCGATTATGGTGCTGGAGAGCTTCCCGTGGACACTTCGAATGTCCCCTTAGCCTCCACCATCAGGCCAGCTTCTCCTGTGGCCAGGTCCCCAAAGCAGCCTGTGCGTGGCTACCACTGTGGGGCTGTGGGGGGTACATTTGACCGGTTGCACAACGCCCACAAGGTGCTACTCAGTGTAGCATGTATCCTGGCCCAGGAGCGGCTCGTGGTGGGAGTAGCAGACAAAGATCTGTTGAAGAGTGAGTGAGCCGGACCCTGGATTAGAGCAGTGGAAGATATGCCCTCACGTTTCCTTGTCCCTCCTTCCCTTAATGCCAAGATTAAGGGAGGGAAGGCCATCCATATATCCATTATTGCCCATCTTCACAAATGGCACAGTGTCTAACACTCAGTTGGTATGAGGGGAGTTTATTCAAGCATGCAGCTCCCTCTGTGGTCCAGTCACCTAACTGTAAACCTTCAAGGAATCTTCACTTTACTGTATGCTCTCCAGGTGACAACTCTAAAGTTTGAGACACTGGGAATAAATGGATGGGTGAATTGTAGGCACTCCAGTATTGCCACAGACAGGAGATTCTTTGGCTGGAGTGCTTTTTGGAATTTTCTACCTAGCAGGTGCCCACTAGTGATACTAGTTCCCACTGTGCTGGAGTAATTTCTGGGTGACTTGATCTCTGGACACAGCTAGCCCTTGCCAAGATGATGGTGCTTGTCTGTTTTCTCTGCCCACCCCCACCCATGCACAAACCTTCCCACTTTCACCCTTTTCTTCCTGTCACACCCGTCAGGAGATACAGTGCTTAGATTCATTCTTCCTCAAACCGACCCATACTTCTACCCCAGTAAAAAACAAAACCAAAAAAGACCTCACTTTCTTTGGCTCCTTCCCCAGGTAAGTTGCTCCCTGAGTTGCTTCAGCCTTATGAAAAACGTGTGGAATGTCTGACTGAGTTCCTGGTGGACGTCAAACCCTCCCTGATGTTTGATGTCGTCCCCCTACTGGACCCTTATGGGCCGGCTGGCTCTGACCCCTACCTGGAGTTCCTGGTCGTCAGTGAGGAGACCTATCGTGGAGGGATGGCTGTCAACCGCTTCCGCCTTGAACATGTAATGCCCGAAAGAAACTGGCACAGGGAGTGGGAGGGGAAAGCCATTGTGGGGGCCTTTTAGAAGTACTGTTGACCTAGAGGGGCTCAGGATGGTGGGAAGAAGCCAGAAGGCAAGTACCTGTTGATCTGGAGGTGGAGGAGGAGCCTGGGATAGGTAGGGGAGGTAAGGGTCAGGTTGGGGGTCTGGGCTATCCCTTTTCCTCTTAGTCCCTCCTCTTCCTCCTTCACTTCAGGACCTGGAGGAGCTTGCCTTGTACCAGGTCCAGCTGTTGAAGGAAAAAAGCCACAGTGAAAATGAAGAGGACAAAGTCAGCTCCTCCACCTTCCGCCAGCGACTCCTGGGAAGCCTGCTTCGGCCTCCAAACGTAAGCCTTCGCCCGCCCTTCCCTCCTTTCCCTCTGCTTGGATATGCGGGAAATGCTGACGAGTGGAAAGCCAGCACTCCCGTAACTGTGGGGTCCTCACTCATCTACCCCCCCAGGAGAGGCCAGATGCCCCTGCCGGTGTCTATGTGCTTGGGCTGACTGGCATCAGTGGCTCTGGGAAGAGCTCAGTAGCTCAGCGCCTGAAGGGTCTGGGAGCATATGTCATAGACAGTGACCTCCTGGGCCATCGGGCCTATGCTCCTGGGGGCCCTGCCTATCAGCCTGTGGTGGAAGCCTTTGGAACAGGTAATAAATGGGGAGGGGTAGAAGTGGCCTGAAGTGAGGAGATGGCTGGCCTCTGCTTAGCTCTTTTTCTCTCACTCAGATATTCTCCATAAAGATGGCTTTATCAACAGGAAGGTCCTCGGCAGCCGAGTGTTTGGGAACAAGGTAAACACAAGTCCCTCCAAGGGCTCCTCAGCTGCTACTAGATTCATGGGGTGGGGTGGGATTCAGTGGACACTCTAGTCTGGCCCAGGAAAACAGTTGCTGCCCATCTGTTTTTTTGTGTGGTTTTTTTTTTTTTTTTGGTTTTCCAAGGTAGGGTCTCACTCTAGCCTAGGCTGACCTGGAATTCACTATGTAGTCTCAGGGTGGCCTCGAACTCACAACAATCCTCTCACCTCTGCCTCCCAAGTGCTGGGATTAAAGGCGTGCACCACCACACCCGGCCGCCCATCTCTTTGTTTATTTATTTATTTTTTTTTTTGGTTTTTCAAGGTAGGGTTTCATTCTAGTCCAGGCTGACCTGGAATTAACTATGTAGTCTCAGGGTGGCCTCGAACTCTCGGCGATCCTCCTACCTCTGCCTCCCGAGTGCTGGGGTGAAAGGCGTGCGCCACCACGCCCGGCTTCACCCATCTCTTTTTAATTGCCCTCTCTCAGGGAAGGTGACCTCTGCCCATCCCTTCTATCTCCCTCCCCAGAAGCAGCTGAAGAAACTCACAGATATTATGTGGCCAGTCATCGGAAAGCTGGCCCGAGAGGAGATGGGTGTGGCTGTGGCTAAGGGTAAGTGGGACGGATGTCGAGAGCAGCCCAAGGGGAGCAATTAAGCAGCAACTCCCACTGGGAGCTTCAGACATTGCCTTTCCCTGGGACTGACTGTATGCTGTGAGCTTTCCGACAGTGAGCATGTGTCAGAGTACTGCTGGCAGTGACTGGGGTCTCCCCACAGGAAATAATGTATGTGTGATTGATGCTGCCATGTTGCTTGAAGCCGGCTGGCAGAACATGGTACATGAGGTGTGGACCGTTATCATCCCTGAGACTGAGGTATCTGGACCCCACCCTGTCCCATCCCCACTGCAGACAGTATCCTGCCCTGATCCAGTGGGCTGAGCTGGAACTCTTCCTGACCCATGCCTCATCTGTGCTCAGGCCATTCGGCGCATTGTGGAGAGAGATGGCCTGAGTGAAGCTGCTGCCCAGAGCCGACTGCAGAGCCAGATGAGCGGGCAGCAGCTTGTGAACGAGAGCCACGTGGTGCTGAGCACCTTGTGGGAGCCACATGTCACCCAACGCCAGGTTGGTGACGGGGGAAAGGCTGGGATGTGGGGGGAGAGAATGTCCAGTGGCTGTTTGCCTGACCCTTTCTTCTAACATTCTGAACTGCCCAAAGGTCGAAAAAGCCTGGAATCTCCTCCAGCAGCGCCTCTCCAAGACTCACCAGGCCCAGGAATGACAATGAGTTTTCTGTGGAGCCAGACTGGCCCCCAAAGCTGACAGACCCAGTAGTGAGGAGTGGGGGCCTCCATGCTTACCCTAAGGGAGGTCTTGAGCTTCTAGCTAAGCTGTGCAGGACACATCAGGGCCTGGAGAACTCAGGAAGTCTACCTACATATTTGTATTTAACCAACAATAAGGATGTGGCTCATGGGGTAACAGGCCCCTTCTAGGGTTCCAATCTTGTTCTTGCTGGTGGGTACCTGATGCCCATCACTGACAGGTCATGATCAACACTGAAACTTGTAACAGAATTAAAAATGATTATTTCCAAGGACTCCCTGTTTGGTGTCTGCTTCCTGCTCCAGTGCCTCTAGGTGTCTTTGGACCTTCAGGCTTCCAAGATCAGGGCTGAAACCTGAGCCAAAAGCCTGAGTGCTATGGATAAGTGCTTGGCCTTTGAAGCTAGCCAGACTCAAATCAGCCTTGGCCTTACCACTGAGTGATGGTGTGCTTTTGAATAAGTTATAGACTTTAAAAAAAATATTTTCTTTATTTGAGAACACAGATGGACAAAGAGGCAGAGAGACAGAGGGAGAGAATGGGTGCACTAGTGCCTCCAGCCACTGCAAATGAACTCCAGGTGCATGCACCACCTTGTGCATCTGGCTTATGTGGGTTCTGGGGAATTGAGCTTTGAACCAGGGTCCTTAGGCTTCACAGGCAAGCGCTTAACTGCTAAGCCATCTCCAACCCCAAGTTATAGACTTTTTTTTTTTTTTTTGGTTTTTTGAGGTAGGGTCTCACTGTGGCTCAGGCTGACCTGGAATTTACTATGTAGTCTCAGGGTGGCCTCGAACTCTCGGCGATCCTCCTACCTCTGCCTCCCAAGTGCTGGGGTTTAAGGCGTGCACCACCACGCCAGGCTTGTTATAGACTTTTACGTACTATTTCCTTACCTACAAAACAACACAAGCTTTTTACTGGAGTTCCTTTCCAGGCACCTACCTAGACTTTGTGTGTTCGATACTGGAGGAGTGGGGCAGGGTGTGTGTTGGGGGGAACAGTGAAGTTGTCCTCAGAGAACTTCCAACCTGGGGTTGGAGAGATGGTGTAGCGGTTAAGACTTTTGCCTGCAAAGCCAAAGGATCCCTGTTCGATTCTCCAGGACCCATGTAAGCCAGATGCACAAGGGGGCGCATGCAACTGGAGTTCACTTGTAGTGGCTGGAGGCCCTGACATGCCCTCTTTCTCTCTCTCTCTCTCTCTCTCTCTCTCTCTCTCTCTCTGTGTGTGTCTCAAATAAATAGATATTAAAGAAAGAAAAAACAAAAGAACTTCCAGCCTTTAATCCCAGCACTCGGGAGGCAGAGGTAGGAGGATCGCTGAGAGTTCGAGGCTACCCTGAGACTACATAGTGAATTCCAGGTCAGCCTGAGCCAGAGTGAGACCCTGCCTTGAAAAACCAAAAAAAAAAAAAAAAAAAAGAACTTCCAGCCTGATGGGATCAGATCATGTGACATGGGGGAAACTGCCTAATTTCTGACCTAATATCCTGGACTGCAGGGCCCGGGGATCTTGGGCATGCCATCAGCAACGCTGACATTTGGACAAGCTTTTTGCGTGGTGTTGGGGCTCTCCTATGGGTTTTACAGCTGAGCTAAACACACTTCAGACCCTTTAGACAGTATTTTTGCAAGCAAGTGCCCATAATTGCCTCAGACAGTACTTTCGAAGCAGTGCACAGGTGGTGCTTCGTGTCGCTTCCATCTAGAAACTTAAACTCCTAGGAAGGTGGGAGGCAACGGCCACAGGGCGCTCAGGCTGCCAATGTTGGGAAAACGCCAGACGGCTCCCGTCTCACCGCGCAAGCGCAGCACCCGCTACGCCTCCGCCCGCGAGAGTGGATTGGTGGGATCGGGTCATGTGGTCGAGCCTCGCCTCTTCCTCGAGGCCGGGGGCCTGTCCGCTGCCTTGTTTCCGGTTCTGTAAGTCCACGATGACGGAGCCGGGCGCCTCTCCGGAGGACCCCTGGGTCAAGGCAAGCCCCGTGGGCGCGCATGCCAGCGAGGGGAGGGCGGGACGGGCTCGTGCACGTAAGGGGTCCGGAAGACTAGAGACTTCCCAGCCATCCCCAGAGTCTCCCCCGTTCTCCGGGCCCCGGGGCTGCAGGAAAGACAGCTCTCACCCCGCCTGTGGCAAGGTGGGGAGACCAATGGGGCGTGTGTGCGCGCGCGTGTGGGAACCGGGGGGCGGGGGCCGGGGAGGTGGGGCGAGGGCGCAGGGGGTCGTGCAGAGGGGGCGGTGCCTTCGACGTGTAGCGGAGTTCGTCTTTGGGGGAAGCGTTTAGCTGCTCCTGCATCCCAGGATGAGAGTGTGTGGCTTGCATGCGCCTTTTCCTAGAGGCAGAGGTCTGACGGACTTCTCGCTTGGTCCTGCAGGTGGAGTACGTCTACAGTGACAACAGTCTGGATCCTGGTGAGTGCCAACCTCGCGGTCTTCAGGTCTGGGGGAGACTCTTGTTTCAGCCCTGTAGATTCTTGTAGCCTTACCAGCCACACCCGAACACAGTCCACTGTCCCTGTGCCAAGCTCCTGGCTTTAGAAGTGAGGTAGGAGCTGGCGGACAGCCAGGAAGCGATCAAGGGTGACCCCTGGTTCCTTCAGAGTGGGAAAGTGATAGAAATAGTGACAGCTGGTCACACATCCCATCCACCTGCGCCTTTGTGAGCCCGAGTTTACAGCTACACTCCTGTGGAGCAGTGTACACACTGGGAACAGGAGCACGGCAGCATGGTATGGCACGAAGTGGGTGGCTCAGTGTGGCTGGCTTTGGGGCTGGAGGGGGAGGTCAGCATTTGAGGAAGCCCTGTGCCCATAGGTGTCTGAGGGTCGGGCGGTGTTCCCCACCCCATAGTGATGGAGGCCTCTTTTTTCCAGGACTTTTTGTAGAAAGCAGTCACAAAGGAAGTGTAGTGTCCAGAGCTAATAGCATCGGCTCCACAAGTGCCTCTTCTGTCCCCAATACAGGTAGGCAGCAACATCCCTCTACACCTGGGGGACTCAGCTATGTCGGCATCTTAGTATCTTTCCCTAGATAGGGATGCTCAGGCCATGCGCATGGGAGTGTCTGGAGCAGAGTGTCAAACACGAGAGTCTCACCGTTTTTCACCTCATCCAGGACATTAGACTCAGTCCCTCTGCTATCTCTGGGACCCAGGTTCTTCCCGCTAGGGAAAGTGGGCTAGCTGGGCCCCACGGAGCCCCAAGGTGACCTCTCTGCCCCCAACTCTTGAGTGTAGATGATGAGGACAGTGATTACCACCAGGAGGAGTCCTACAAAGACCGGAGGAGGCGAGCGCACACTCAGGCTGAGCAGAAGAGGAGGGATGCCATCAAGGTGACTGGTGGGCCTGCATCTTGGGCAACAAGGGGGGGGCCTGACCCAGTTCCAGACAGACTTGCGGGGAGCTAGGCTAGACCTGGGCCTGAACAACTCCCTCCTTCGAGCCCTTCATGAAACTGGTATTAAGAAAGCTTTGTGCCAGTTTGCCTTAATTCCTCACAGTTAAGGAACCTGTTTCCCCTGCTCTTTTCAGAGAGGCTACGATGACCTTCAGACCATTGTTCCTACCTGCCAGCAGCAGGACTTCTCCATTGGCTCCCAAAAGCTCAGCAAAGCCATTGTTCTCCAGAAGAGTATGGCCAGGGAAGGGGGGAGGGGAGAGCAACACAGGTTATGAAGAGACCAGCACCCCATACCCACCCCTGGCCTTGTCCCAGGTGGGGTGGCGGCTGCAGTGGGAAAGAATGGGTTTGGGGGCAGGGAACAAAATGAGCCTTGTCTTTGTGGTTGACTTCCTTGGTTCCTTCTTATTCCAGCCATCGACTACATCCAGTTTTTACACAAGGAGAAGAAAAAGCAAGAGGAAGAGGTGTCCACCTTACGCAAGGATGTCACAGCTCTGAAGATAATGAAAGTGTAAGAGGGGCACTGAGCTGGGGGAGATGTGAACTTGAGGGTGCTGAGGCTAACTTCACTGCAAACTTTTTTTTTTGGTTTTTCGAGGTAAGGTCTTGCTCTAGCCCAGGCTGACCTGGAATTCACTCTGTATTCTCAAGGTGGCCTTGAACTCACGGCGATCCTCCTACCTCTGCCTCACGAGTGCTGGGATTAAAGGCATGCGCCACCACGCCTGGCTGTGTACCTTTCTTATTTAAAGGCCACACTAGATAGTGCTAGCCACTGTGAGGTAGGCCTCTGTCCCCAACAGTCGCTTACACATAGCATTCAAGAAAGAAATGCCAGCCGGGCGTGGTGGCGCACGCCTTTAATCCCAGCACTAGGGAGGCAGAGGTAGGAGGATCGCCGAGAGTTCGAGGCCACCCTGAGACCAGTGTGAGACCCTACCTCGCAAAACCAAAAAAAAAAAAAAAAAAAGAAATGCCTATCAGGCTCATAAAGGGAAGGTTGATTTAGAATACATCCCCAAAGCTCTATAGGAACCCCCTTTATGGGGCAGGTGAACTTGCTGTAGCACCTCAGCTCTGCTTGCATGTTTTCAGGAACTATGAACAGATTGTGAAGGCGCACCAGGACAACCTCCATGAGGGGGAGGACCAAGTCTCTGATCAGGTCAAGTTCAATGTATTTCAAGGCATCATGGACTCGCTATTCCAGTCCTTCAATGCCTCCATCTCTGTGGCCAGCTTCCAGGAACTGTCAGCCTGCGTCTTCAGCTGGATTGAGGAGCACTGCAAGCCACAGGTATGGAGAGGCAGTGGTCACAGGGTCTGGGGTTCTCTCACTACTGGTCACTACTCTACTACCATTCAGAAAAGCAGGGTACCTGCTTCACTTTGAGGGTATGTACAACTTTGTGTTCCATTTCACACACCTGCCTAGGCCAGGCATCAGTAAGTCTGGTCTGGCAATTGTGACACGAGCACTTGGCACCAGGCCCAGCTCTTGGCTGATTCAGCCCTCATTATTGGTGCCTCATTAGTCATTCAGCTTTCCTGTATGGAAGCGCCAATCACCAGCAGTTACTAGAAGTTACTGGAAGCATGAAACTGCTGAGTCTAGGACCCTTCCCACTGTAGTTGTCCCAGGGGCTTTTTTATGGTTGTATGATCTTCCGCTTTTGAGGCTTGGCTGCATTTCCCAGGTTTGAACTTGTGTCCAAGAGTCCTTTTTTTTCATTATTGTGAAACTTTTTTTTTTATTATGAAACATTTTAAACAAACTGCAACACTGAGTAAATATTACTGTGAACACTCATATCTGCCACCTAAATTACACCAATATTTTTGTATTTTATTGTATGTTCATGTCTCCCATCTTATTTCAGGGACATTTGAAAATAAAATTAAGCTCTAAACACCACTAGGGCACTCCATGTGATCTACATTTCAATCCCTCTGGGAATGGTCCTTTTGATTTTTCTGGTGTAAGGTCTCACTGTAGCCCAGACTGAACAGGAGCTCACTCTGTAGTCCTGGGCTGGCCTGGACCTCACAGCGATGCTCCTACCTTTGCCTCCTGAGAGCTGGAATTAAAGGTGTCCACCACCATGCCTGGCATGAGGGCGAGGGCCGGTTTTCATGCCCTCTCCTGAAGTACACCTAGTCTAGGCAGGCATCTCAAAGGGTGTTGCCTGAGCATTGTCTTTCCCAGACCCTACGAGAGATTGTGATTGGCGTCCTTCATCAGTTGAAAAACCAACTCTACTGATGGCTCCTGGAAACCTGAAGAGCTGCCAACAGACTTGTGAGTCTGTTTGGTCATGGAACTGCTTGGCCTGATTGGACTGCGTCACCTCACACCGGTCAGCTGGCTTCTACTTGGTGTTTGGTTTCCCAGCTCCCCTTCATTTTCAATGGAGTTGGGGTGCTTTGTGAAAGCTTCTGATTATAATTTATTATACTGACCGCAAAGTCGAACCTACCCAATCTTTCCCTTTCAGTAGAAGTCCTTAGCACAGGAGTCTGATCTGGGTACCTCAAAGAGCTCTTGGCTCCTCAGTCCTTTTGCTAAGCCTCACATTTCTGCTCATGGTCTATGTATATTTGGAAACTGCCTGTGTTTTGGTCTCTTGGGCAATAGCTGGTCCAAGTTTGAACATTTTGGCAGTAGTTGGGTGGGAAAAAAGGAGAGGAAATAGTCCAATGGTCACAAAATGATTGAAGGCTACCGTGTGCCTAGGACTGGGGCTGCATGGTCAGTGCTAAGTAAGGCCAAGGCTTCCTAGCCAGCTCAGGGTCGGCCTACCAAGTTTCTGCTGTGGCCTCATGTTGTGTCACCTCCTTCCTCCCCTCCTGTGGGTGCTCGGGGAAGAAATTCCCTGTCTGTTCCAGGCCCCTCTCCCACAGGTAATAGCAGTGTTTCACAGTACTACATATTTGAATTTTTTAATTTTTCTAAACACCAACAATGTAATTTTGCTACAGTTAAAATTTTGGAAAATTAACAGGGCTTCAAAACCACCCTAGCCTTTCTGTCCAATATGTTTGGGTCTCTTTCACCTCCCAATGTTGCCTGCTTGGGGGTTAGAGCACAGGGCACAAAAGATACTCCATCTCCTGGGGGAAATTCTGGGTGATGCCTTGGGCTCTTCAAATGCTGGTGTGTAGTAGCTTCTCTCTACCTTTGTCTCCCAGGCTCCCATCCTCAGGTTTGCTAGCTGGGAGGTTTGACTATCCAGAGGAAATTATGTATTTTTATATCAAATTATATTACAATAAATACTGCCAAATACTTTCCTTTAGGATTGCTCTAAGTCCTTGTGTTTACACTAAATTCATCACAGTATGGACAACAAAATGGGCATGCCCAGGCGGGTGTGGTGGCATACGCCTTTAATCCCAGCACTCGGGAGGCAGACGTAGGAGGATCACCATGAGTTCAAGGCCACCCTGAGACTACATAGTGAATTCCAGGTCAGCCTGAGCTAGAGTGAGACCCTACCTCGAAAAACCAAAAAAAAAAAAAAAAAAAAAGAAAAGAAACAAAATGGGCATGCTCATCCCTTCCTGGCCACCAGCCCTGAAGCCTGCCCAGTATTCTGACTTGAACTTTTCTCCCCACTATGCTGGACAAAGGTGGAGAGCAGCAGGAACAACAAGAAGCCAACCTAAACAAGAAAGCCAGTTCAGGGTACTTTAGTCCCCAGTCCCCACCAAGGACCCTTCAGGGGTCTGGGAGCGTAACGTTATAATCTTCATCTGTCTCTATCCCAACTTCTTCCTGTGGGGTAGGGAGAGAAGTGAATGAGTGATCTCTGGATCTCTGGGCTAAGACCCCAGGGAAGCAAGGGGAAGAGTGCCACTTACAAAGAACTGCTTCTTGCTCTTGGGGTATCCTTCAAGGATTGCATCACACAGTTCTGTTGCCTGACAAACAAAGCACCTGTTTTCAGATGGGCAGTAGCAGTACTGGTCCTGCCTGCTGGATCGTGACATTGAGCAGAAATCTGTCATTTCCCAAAGCACTTCCTGAGCCTCCCTTGGAGCTCCCACTCACTCACCATCCTCTTGCGCTTCCTCCACTCCTTACAGTATTTTCGCCTCTCACTATATACCTACAAGAAAGAAACAGGTTCCTCAGTCTCTCAGGCCCACAGCAGTCTTAAGACCTGCCCAGGTACCAGCAGCCTGCCAACCTCCCTCCCAGCTCGCCTTCTCTTTTTCTTCTGGAGTGACGTGGTTGGTGGCTGCTTTGATGTTCTTCAGTCTCTCTGTGTAGCAGGCACATTCCTTCCTTAGCTCCTGGATCTCTCTCTGCATCTCAGGGGTGGTCAGGGCACTTGTTAACTCCTTCAGCTCTGAAACCACATCCCCTGGGGTCACTTGCTATCCCTGAAGAAGGGGTTTTCTTTCCCAGAGGTGAAAGACAGACTTCCATCTTACTCTGGGGTCTATCTGGAACAGGACTCTAAATTCTGGAAATGCTCAAGAAAATACAGAATCAGGTATGGTTGTACACATGAGTGAGACTCTACCTCAGGGGAAAAAAAGTTTGTATTTCTTTTTTTTCTTTTCCTTTTGTTTTCTTTCAAGATAGAGTCTCATTCTAGCTCAGGCTGACCTGGAATTCACTATGTAGTCTTGGTGGTCTCGAACTCACAGCATTCCTCCTACCTTGGCCTCTTTGAGTGTTGTATTAAAGGCACGCACCATGCCTGGCCCATGAGTTTATATTTCTTTCCTCTACTCACAAACTATGCTGGGTGTGAGGCCGAGCAGACTGATGTGTAGACAGGCAGATGTATGTCTTGCCCACATGTACATAAAAGCCACTAGCAATTCTGTATGGATTTCAATGTAATATCTGAGTCTCTGCAACAAGATATTGAAGTCAAGGACCTTTCAGTTATCAAATCTTGACCTCCAGACCAAATCTGGTCCCATGGGCACCTTGCAGGGACCCAAGTCTTACCCGCCTCCATGTGGCGGCAGCTATGCTGTAAGCTCTGCACCTTAGCAGCGAGGGCTACAATTTTGGCATCCAGGCTGTGGAGGTCAGCATCATTCACTGCGTCAAACTGGTCCTGCCAGGCAAGAGGAGAAACATAAGTAAGTCAAGGTGAGGCACAAAGATGGGAACGTATCATGGGTGGGTGGGTGGGTATTCAGATCACTCAAGAACTGGGTATACCCCAAAACCCTGCAGAAGGCCTGGAAACACATGCCTGGGATCCCTACTACTCAGGCCAAGGCAGGAAGGTTTAAAGTACAAAGCCACTCTAGGCCACTTAGACCCTGTCTCTAAAAGGGCCAGGCTGTAGCTCAGTGGCAGAGCGCTTGTCTAACATGTGAGGTTCTGTGTTCATTCCCCAGCATCACAAAAAATAAGTGAAGTCTAAGCTGGGTGTGGTGGCGCACGCCTTTAATCCCAGCACTCGGGAGGCAGAGGTAGGAGGATCACCGTGAGTTCGAGGCCACCCTGAGACTGTATAGTAAATTCCAGGTCAGCCTGAGCTAGAGTGAGACCCTACTTCGAAAAACCCAAAAAAAAAAAAAAAAAAAAAAAAAAAAAGTGAAGTCTAGTCCCCATAAAGAGGAATAAAAGTTGAAGTGTAATGTCTGTCCTCAAGAATTCCAGATGGGCAGATACTAAGTAGGACTGAAACATCTTTGCATTTAGTGCTAGAACCACTCACAGGGCTGAAGGAATCCAATAGCTTTTGTTTTGTTTTTTGTTTGAGGTAGGGTCTCCCTAGCTCAGGCTGACCTGGAATTCACTATGTAGTCTCAGGGTGGCCTTGAACTCATGGCAATCCTCCTACCTCTGCCTCCTGAGTACTGGGATGAAAGGCGTGCACCACTTTCCCCTTGAGCTTCTCTGCCAGGATCACTAGAAAGGACAGGCAGCCAGCCTGGGTGGCTTGGGCTGGATTCCTAAGGAAGGGGAACATGCAGAACAGAACAGGACCCACCAAAGGGCCCATCAGTCAAATCCTGTGTTTTGAAAAATTACAGCTAAGCTCATTCATTTGCATGACCTATGGCTGCTTTTGTTGTAGGGTCTCACTCTAATCCAGGTTGACCTGGAATTCACTATGTAGACTCAGGATGGCCTTGAATTCATGGGGATCCTCTTATCTCTGCCTCCCAAGTCCTGGGATTAAAGGCGTGCCCCACCACGTTTGGCAATGAAGTTTTCTTAAAGTTTAAAAATACCATGAGATCCATTACAGAAAATGTTTGCCAATCCTTCCCTTGTTTAGGACATGTTTTAATAGCTAGTAATATAATGATACCTGTAATGGAAGATGAAAATGAATGAGAAGGGCTGGAGAGATGGCTTAGCGGTTAAGGCGCCTGCCTCCTAAGCCTAAGAACGCTGGTTCCAATTTCCAGATCCCACGTTTAGCCAGATTCAAAGTGATGCAAGGGCGCAATGCTGCACTTGACTACAAGGGGGCGCACACATCTGGATTTCGTTCTGCTGGCACGCCCGTCTCTATCTGTCCTACTCCTCTCTCTCTCTCCAAAAAAAAAAAAATGAATGAGAAATGAAGTCTGCCCTAGAGGAACTTCAGTTTAAGGAGGTAGGGGAAATGGCTTAGAGGTTAAGGCGTTTGCTTACGAAGACCAAAGATTGTGGTGCAATTCTCCAGGACCCAAGTAAGCCAGATGCACAAGAGGGCGCATGCATCTGGAGTTTGTTTGCAGTGGCTGGAGGTCCTGGCATGCCCATTCTCCTTTTCTCTGCCTCTTCCTCTCTCTCTCTCAAATAAATAATAATAAATGGTTTATCTTATAAAAAATAAAAGTATGATATAACATGCCTCACAAAAGGTAAGAGCAGGGCCTGGAGAGATGGTTCAGCAGTTAAGTCCCTTGCCTGCAAAGTCTGATGACCCAGGTTTGATCGCCTAGTACCCACATAAAGCCAGGTGCACAAAGTGGCACATGTGTTTGGAGTTGTTTGCAGTAGCTAAAGACCCTGGTATGCCCGTTTTCTCTCTCTGCTTGCAACTAAAATATTTAGGGCTGGAGAGATGGTTTAGTGATTAAGGCACTTGCCTGTCCGTATGTGATTTCCCAGAACCCACATAAGCCAGATGCACATGGTGGTGCATGCATCTGGATTTCATTTGAAGTGGCTAGAGGCCCTGGCACACCCATTCTCTCCCTGCCTCTTTCTCTCAAATAAGTAAAAAATAAAACGAAGAGCTAATCCTAAAAAAACAGGGAAGAGTGGAATCTGAAGCGGTTAGCAGACAGCATTCAGGAAAGGTTTCAGAGTTGATGTCAGAGTGAAATCCTAAAGAATGGATAAACTGGACAGAACAAAAGCAGCTAAAATTGCAGGCAGGAAGATAAGGAAAGCTCAATTAGTATCAGAGGCTAGAGACAAGATGAACGAGTGGGAACAGAGGCTAGCTGGCCAAGTCTCCAGGATGGAGCAGGAGGAAACTTTGAAGGAAAGTGCATGACCAGATTTAAATTTAGATGCATCACTGTGGTTGCAAGGTCCAAGGAAATGGGAGCTGTTAGGACACAGACAGGCAAGAGGCCTTATAGAGCGAAGTGGCAGCAGATAGACTGGATTCAATAGGGGAAAACTGCGCCAGCCTTGATGGCCCACAACTGTCATTCCAGCACTTGAGGTTAGAAAGCAGGATAGAAAGTTCAAGGCTAGGTCTGGAAATATGGTTCAGCGGTTGAAGGTAGTTGCTTGCAAAGCCTGTCAGCCTGGGTCCGATTCCCCAGCACCTATGTAAGGCTAAATGCACAACTTGGTGCATGCTGTCTTGTTCCTTTAAGTGACAAGAGACCCTGGCGTGGGGCCATTCTCTCTGCAAATAAGTAAAAAAGAAAAAAAGAAAAGAACAAGGCTATCCTGGGCTACATAACAAGGCCCAGGCTCAACCCTCCCCCTAAATGGGATGGGGATCAGCTGTACTTGGTGACTGGCTAGACGTGAGAAGAATGACTCTAGTCTCTCGTCTGAGTGAAGTGTGATTCCATGAGAGCATGTCAGAGGAGTCAGCTGGGGGGTGGAGAAGCATTCTATTTTGACCATATTGATTCTGGTATTTGATGTTCGAGAGATATCCAGGTGGAAGGCCGGGCTGCAGAATACAACTTTCATGTGCTGTAGGAAGCTCGTGCAGAAGGAAAGTCATTCGGCAGAGGTTAGGACCGAGACTAGATAAGAAACACATTTCCAAGCTAAAATGCGTCTTGGTCAAGTCAGGATATGCTGTCATCCATCTTATTTCAAGCCTGGAGACCGGATAGACCAATGCAAGAGTAGACACGTCGACCTAAGGCTGTTTAAGGCCCTTCTAACGGTATAAATAAGATTAGCTTCACGGGATGGCCTCGACGACCGGCGCTCAGACGGCTGTGAACCTGCGCCGGTTCTCCTCACCTGATCCGCAAAATAGATCTTCTGCTTGCCGTACGTCTTCTCTCTGATCCTGCCTTGCTGGGCCAGCTGCTCCAGCGCCTTCACCACCGCCTGGTAAGGGAGAAGGTGGGTGGGGCAGTCAGGGAGGTCGGGGCCCGGGCGGGGAAAGCGCCTGGGGCTCGGGGAGTCTTAGTCGGGGTCCTCACCGCCTTGCCCAGTCCATGTTCCCTCTGCAGGTTCCCGAACACGTCCTGGGCGCTGTAGGGCCGGTTTTGTTCCTGCAGGTACTTCAGGAGGATCCCGGGGGCTGCGGAGGGAGACGGGGGAGGACGGGCCTCACTCACCGACCGCCTCGCCGCCGCCCCCGTCCCCGCCCCGGGCCCGCGGGCGCCCCGTTACCTCCGGCCGCAGCTTCAGCCCGGCTTTTACTCATGGCCTTTCCCGCCGCTAGACTCAGATAGCCGGAAGTGCCGGTTGCTCCAGGCGACGGCCTCTTCCGGTGGCGGAGGGGAAAGCGTCCAGCGGTGATTGGCTGAAGGAGTCTTCGGAACGCCGCGGGCGGCCCTTCCGGGGCGCCGTACGGGTGGGCGAGAAGCTGCGCGCGGAGCCCGCTCCCGGGGCCGAAGCCGAGGCCGCTTTCGGAGACAACGCCTTCAAGTTTAGGCGCTGAGACCCAGTTGCAGCCGCGTGTGGGCGGTCGTGACCTTGAGCTAGGCCCGGCTGCTGGGACGGGAAATTTCGAGGACAGGGATAGTTACCCCGTGCGTGTCCCGGATGTTGTTATTTTTGTCACTTGTAAAAATGGAACCTCGGGGTGGGCGTGGTGGTGCGCGCCTTTAATCCCAGCCCTCGGGAGGCAGAGGTAGGAGGATCGCCGTGAGTTCGAGGCCACCCTGAGACTACATAGTGAATTCCAGGTCAGCCTGAGCTACAGCGAGACCCTACCTTAAAAACAAAACAAAACAAAAAACAAAAATAAAAGAACCTTAAAGGTGGCCGTGACCTGCGTGTGCCCGTTACCGGCCTTCGCCTGCAGGGGGCGCTGGGCACCTATGGTGGTCTGAATGCCCTGCCAAAAGGCCGAATTGGGAGGGGGCTCCTCATTAAGCCACAAAGCTTGCAGAAGTTAGCCCAGGCAATCTCACAGCAACACCTGGCAGGTGCTTTCCATTCCTGTCCTGACCACAGTGGCCAGGCTAGCCTGAAATAAGTATTTCTAGTTTCTGAGGTCTGAAGACCATAGAGCAGCTGTCCTTGCGGCTCGAGTCCAGTGGAAGGGCACAGTGCTGTTTAAAATCCTTCTACCTAAAGCCTCATTAGCCTTTACTCTGAATATGTACATGTCTCCACACGTTTTGGGACAATATTAAGAATTAGAAGCCGGGTGTGGTGGCACACGCCTTTAATCCCAGCACCCGGGAGGCAGAGGTGGGAGGATCGCCATGAGTTCGAGGCCACCCTGAGACTACATAGTGAATTCCAGGTCAGCCTGGGCCAGAGTAGGACCCTACCTTGAAAAACAAACACAAACTTAGAAATGATGGCCAGAGCCTGGTGTTGTGGCGCACGCCTTTAATCCCAGCACTCCAGAGGCAGAGGTAGGAGGACTGCAGTGAGTTCGAGTTTACCCTGAGACTACATAGTGAATTCCAGGTCAGCCTGGGCTAGAGCAAGACCCTACCTCAAAAAGCCAAAAGAAAAAAATAGAAATGATGAAACAGGGTTTATGAGATGGCTTAGCAGTTAAGGCTCTTGCCTATGAAGCCTAAGGCCCCAGGTTGGATTCCCCAGTACCTACATAAACCAGATGAACAAGGTGGCACATGTATCTGGAGTTTGTTTGCAGTGGCTGGAGGCTTTGGCACACCCATTCTCTGTCTCTCCTCTCTCAAATAAATAAAAAATATTTTTAAAAAAATTTTTAATGATGCAACAAACACCAGCAGAGTGTACCAGTTAAATTCAGGTCTTGCCTCTAGGAGAAGTGACCTCCTAAGGTAATGCTTGTTCTGGCTGTCCCATGTTAAAAAATAGGGTTAGGCAGGTGGGTCCCTGACACCTGGGTTTCCTCTTCTGGTGCTTTCAGCTCCTCAAATTAGTAATTTTTCATATTAGCAAGAGAGGACACCACTCAATACCAGTCTCTTAAAGAATGTTCTCATACAAGATTTATTCCCCAGCACCCACCCACCCCGCAATTCACAGTG
The DNA here is from genome assembly GCA_036365145.1 of Orientallactaga sibirica. NCBI lineage: Eukaryota > Metazoa > Chordata > Mammalia > Rodentia > Dipodidae > Orientallactaga > Orientallactaga sibirica. The sequence goes on along the minus strand of JAEOAD010000013.1, from coordinate 26,203,663 downwards.
GAGGATTTGGGAGATTCAGAGCAGGATCCTGTGGGTACAAGACCTTCTAGATTTTGTTCTCCATTCCTTTCCCTCTTGTCAACTCCCAAGGCATGAAGCTACACACTCATGCAAACACCCTAAATCCCACTCTTCTCCCACACATTTTCCCCCATCAGAGCTCACCTGTAAGACATCTGGCTGTGAGGAAAGAGATGTCACCCAAAGTCTGTTTGAGAACCTAAAGTGGGGAGATGCCATACCCTAACCTTCACACTCAATAGTCATAAAACAGGTACCTCGCCCTACCCCTTCTGTTAACTATTTTCACTCCCTGGTCTCTGTACCTTACCCATCAATCAAAAGCAAACATGTTAGTGCACCCCCCAACCTGCAGCACATGAAAATGGGCTCTGTCCAGCATCCCTCACCCAAGTATGGAGTACTGGGGGAGTGGTCCCTGAGGATCAGCAAAGGGTTAATGCAAGAGGGAAAGAGGGTAGAAGAATTTGGCTTCAGCTCTGACTTCAGAGGCAGTAGGCTGGCACAGGATTAAACCAATGATCATTTTGGAGTTTTCGTTTCACATGATTTGATTAGGGGGCCATAGAACTATACCTCCAAAAAGTCTCTACTGATCACCAACACATTCTTGCTAACTGGGCTCATCTTTAAAGCTGAAAAGCAGCTGAAATTCAAAGCAGTATGGTAAGAACAGCTGGTGCAAGAAGACTTGGTAGCTCCTGGGATGAACACCACAGAGCCATTTGTAAAGTGCTACTTTGCCATCCCCCACGGGATTATTGCGTCTCCAAAGGAGCAGGAGAAGAACAGGGACCTAAAGCAGGCTTGCTGTCACTTTGCTCACTACTTAGACCAGTGGTCAAGGGAGCCATGGGTTAACAGCACCGAAGACAACCACACAGCTCCAGAAGAGTCCATGCGTCAAGATGAGCACTCACTACCCCTTCCAGCCACCTGACCCCTACAGCTCAAGTGATACAGAAGAGGCCCATCCCTACATCGTGTTCACAGTTCTTAAAGTTCACAAGCTGTACTTTGGAGCACTGGGGTCAGCATCAAGAAATGAGGATGGGTTATGGGAGAGGGAGGCCTGCTCTGCAGAACCAAAGGACAAAATTACAAAAACCTCATGCTGTCTGTCTTGGGGCTCCAGTGAGGTGAGGGGAGAAGAGATGGGCTCTTCTATCAGTGAGGACCCCTGTGCACCCACACCTAACAACAAACAGCAGCATCTCCTCCATAGGGAATCAATATCCCTGACTACTCTGCTGCCCTGATGGAGAGAAGCTCCCTTGAGGGAGTACATTCTCACTTCAGTGATGTGGCACAGAAGTGGGGGTACTCCAACTGGCTGAAAATAAATGAGAATCTTCTTTCAACAGGCTTCTGTTTAACAGCCAAGCCACCCAACGTACAGATAGAATTCAGGGGATGGGACCAGGGTTCTTTCCTTGCCACATCACCTTCAGTGGGTTGGGGAAGAAAAAACCTAAACCACAGTGACCTCCAAGGAGTCTCTTTCTCAATGACTCCTGGAACTGGCAGGGTCCAGCTGGTTCAGTTCTGATTGGTCCAGAAGTTCAAAGTCATCTCCCTCAGCATCAGTGTCCAGGTCTGAACTAGGGGCCCGTAGGAAGCCTCTTGTTGCTCTTCGGAGAGGTGGGCCAGAAGGGCCTGTCTGGGAAGCCCCTGACAAAGCCAGCTGGATCACACCCTGGGAGACCAGGCTGGCAAGGTTGCTGGTGAGGTTGGATCCTACAGGAAGGGCACCAAGCAGAAGCTCTGGCAGTGCAGGCTCATCCTGGCTGGCAGGTAGGGGTTGGGACTCCTCAGCAGCTTGTGGAGGGCGGTACATCAAGCTGGGCATCCCGATGCTGGTATCGTCCTCATCATCCAGGCCAGCAGGGTCCACGTTAATGGAAGGGAAGTCTGGAAGGTCTCTGGCAAATGACTCCTCTGGATCACTGTGACCATCTAGGTCTGAGAGAACACAGCATGTGAAACATGCAGCATGTGGAGCTTATGTGCTCACAGCCTCAGAAAGTCACCTCATAAGCAGAATGATCCCACCCTGGATTTCTTTTTATTTTATTTTTTTAATATTGTTTGTTTGTTTGTTTGTTTGTTTGTTTGAGAAAGGAAGAGGCAACTAGAAAGAATGGGTGCACTAGGGCCTCTAGCCACTGCAAACAAATTCCAGATGCATATACCACCTTGTGCATCTGGCTTTACATGGGTACTGGGGGGGGGCGGCTGGAGAAATGGCTTAGCGGTTAAGGCGTTTGCCTGCGAAGCCAAAGGATCCCGGTTCAATTCTCCAGGACCCACGTAAACCAGGTGCACAAGGGGCACATGCATCTGGAGTACGTTTGCAGTGGCTGGAGGCCCTGGCGTGCCCATTCTCTCTCTGTCTGCCTGTCTTCTCTCTCTCTCTGCATGCAAATAAATAAATAAAATTTTACATGGATACTGGGGAATCAAACCCGATCCTTAGACTTTGCAGGCAAGCACCTTAACCACTGAGCCATATCTCTAGCCGTCTCTCTCTCTTTTTTTTTAAGATATTTAATTTATTTATTTATTTGAGAGAGAGAGAGAAAAAGACCTGGATTTCTTATAATGAAGCAAAACCTGTAGGACAGGTTAGCTTTCTGCCTTCACTGAGATAACTGTGATCTCCTGGCCAAAAAAAATGGCTTCCAGCTTTCTTACTATGTCAATGAGGCTAGAGGCTGAGGCTAGTAAGGGACTAAGGGCTTTAAGCAGTACCAATCTGGTTGGGCCACATCACTCCATAGCTCCAAGCACAGGAGAGGAGGGACAACAGTATCTACCTTCTGTCTAGGAAACTAAGACGCAACAGTCAGAGCCACCATCATCTCAAGTCACAGATTCCCCTCACCTTCAGAGCCTTCTGTTAGGGCGTTTGGCCCCTTGAAAGATTGAACGTGCCATTGTCTGTACAGGAGACCTCAGCATCTGAATGCTCAGAGTCGGTGATGGCCAGTTCCCTGGCAACGGTAGAATCATCCAGCTTAGGAAAAGAAAAGATCAACAAGTCTAAGATGATGACATCAGCAACCAGGAGCTTTGCTAATAGGCAAGCCCCAGAGGTACCCCAGGTCCATCAGTGTAATCAAAGAGATGGGAACTTGAATCAAAATCTTGACTCCTTTCGGGCTGCTCCCCATAAAGAAAATACTCTTATTCATAAATTTGTTGAGCATAAGCAGTCTTGCAAACTAATCAGCTACTCACTTGTTAAACAAGTAACTGACCCAGAGATTATTTTTCACAGATGACCAGGGAAATACACACACTGCCCAGACCTCAAGGTGAGCTGGGCTGCTGAGATAATGATGTTCCAGCTCCAGAAGTTTTATGATGGTAGGATGAAAGACCTGAGAGAGACTGTACTAGTGACCAGACTCAACCTGAGCTCTAGTTCCTAACCTAACTAAGACCGCTCCTTGTCAGTTCTAGCGGGAGCAAAGGGAATCTAGAACCTTTTAGGACCCACAATGAACACTTGAAACTTGGTTACTACCTAAATGTGACCTACCGGATGGATAAAAGGGGAGCTAAAGAAAACTGGCCAGTGGAGCAGCTCTTGTACTCCAGATACCTGAGGACAGAAGGCAGCTAGTTCCTCTTCACTGTCACTGTGGACGTCCATGGCACGTTCTGGGTGTAGAGCTCTGCGGCGCACTGGTTGGAAAGAAGAGATGGCCTTTATGCCTTCCTTAATGAGGAAGAAGTTCCCTTGGGACTCCAGAGGTATGTATCACATAAGAGAAAGTGGCCCTCTGAATATGGCCCTAAACCTTCATAACAACCTGAGGGTGAGAGGCGAGCCCAAGTGTCAAGGTGAGTTGACAACACGGGAGAGGACATCTCTCCTCCAACACCCCTCTACCTACTAACCCTCACACTTCTATTTTGGTCAGGTGATGAACTACCAAGCTCCTCAACAACTCTCAGGATCTGCTAAGGACAGACACAAAGTCTAGGTGGACACTGTTATGAAGAGGTCCAAAAGAGACCCCACCTTAGTTAAGGCAAGCTTTACCTAAGCCACTAAACTACCCGGCCCAGGGGAATGCGGGCTTGGTGACCTCATGGGACTCTCTGAAGGCCACCATTCAGTGCAACATGAACTGACAAGATCAAGAGGGACAAAGTTGTTGGGTAGACTGCAGGCTACACTTCTGGCTTCTGAGGCAGCTGTTTTTAATCCCTTTGGAATGTGGCTTTCACTAGTGCAGAGGCCAGGCTTAGGAGCTGAAAAGACCTGCACTGACATTTACTGTGAGCCTCAATGTCCTCAACTGGAAAAGGACAAAGCCACTCACTTCTGAAGGCTGTGGTAAGGGTGAAATAAGATGATGCACACAGAGCAGTCAGCAGAGCTGGACATGGGAAGTGCTTCATCAACAATAACACTAGAGACATTTTCAAGGCGGGAGTTTTTCTCAGATTTGTTTAAGATTATGCTTAGCTTACATTTCCCACTTTTAAGGACCCACCAGCACACTCCTGACCTACTGGCTTCTCTTCTTCTCTAAACTGCCCAAGTGGGAGGAAGCCTCCCCATGATACTTACATTGTCTCTCTCTCTGCTTAGACATCATGTAGCCACGAACACTGAAGTCTAATCGCTGCAAAGCTGGCTTCAGCCGCACATAGGCTCGATCCCACAGCCGGTGGTATGCAGCAAGGGGCCACAACATGACAGTAACGACTAAGGAGTGGGAACAGTGAAAACTGGAGAAGGGACTGGACTGTACAAGGCAATCCTAAACACTCTGCTACTGTGTCCTTGGGGACAGGCATTTAGTGCAGATCAATTCTGCTGCTCCGCTTACTAGTGTCCCTTATTACACAATGTTTTTGAGAGCAGGGACTTCTGTAGCCACACACAGGACTCAGAACAGGGCTACTGACATCCCAAAAGCAGAACCAGGCAGTATGAACACCTGAATGTGGGTGTTAAGGATCCATAGACAAAAGCAAACTGGTGACAATGTCTAAGGAACTATACATGTAGTAATGTGAAGTTCTGATGCATAATAGCCTCAAACTGAAAGTACTCCCTTCTTCCAGCCCCAAGCAAAATATGTGCCACTGTGAAGTAACTAAATTTATAAAGCTGTACTCCAAATGGAAAAGTCCTACAGAGTCAAAAGAGCTTGGTAAAGGAACCCCCAAAAATGTTTCTAAAATTTTCCTCCTTAGATAGAGACAGTCCTTTATAGTTAGGAAAACCATGTTAGTGGGTCACATTGACTTCTTCTTCTTCTTCTTTTTTGAGGTAGGGTCTCACTCTAGCCCAGGCTGACCTGGAAATTCACTACGTAGTCCCAAGGTGGCCTCGAACTCATAGTGATCCTCCTACCTCTGCCTCCCGAGTGCTGGGATTAAAGGTGTGCGCCACCACGCCTGGCTACATTGACTTCTTTTTTAAAAATATTTTTATTTATGAGCAGGTGGGGGGATGAGAGAAAGAAAAAGGGAGGAGAGGGAAGAAGGAAAAGGGAGATGGGACTTTATTCGTGGATAAACTGCTCCACATGAAAAGACACTAAACAGTTCATGAAATTATGAATATGGAGAATCAAGATCCAAAGGTTCTCCCTAAGATGGGCATGGTGGCACACGCCTTTAATCCCAGCACTCAGGAGGCAGAGGTAGGAGGATCGCCATGAGTATGAGGCCAGCCTGGGACTACATAGTGAATTCCAGGTCAGCCTGGACTAGAGTGAGACCCTACCTTGAAAAACCAAAAAAAAAAAAAAAGGTTCTCCTTTGACCCAAAGCTAGCTGTGACTGGAAAAGCTATGAGCAAGGTTCAGTGCATAGGGAAGGTCCATGCCATACTTACGCATCAAATAGGACAGCAGAAGCCCAGGGATGTAACGACCCAAGACGGCCAAAAAGGTCAGTATCCCACAGCTCAGCAAGCAGAACTGGGAGATGGAGAAGCAGTATTAAGTTTCTGCTAGATGGCAAGGGGCTGGGTAGGGGTGGGGGATTAATGTACAGATGTGTCTGAAGTTTCTTTATGATCTGAGTCAAGCACGGACATGGGAAGAATGACAGATGCAGCTACTCTTGCATCCAGAGGTGATTCTGTTTGGGAGGAAAAGACTGTTCCCTTCTACTCAAGCTACTTTTACATGACTAAGCCCACTCAGCTATACCTTTCATGCCTAGAAATCTGAATGTGAGTTGGCCAAAAAATTTTCTCTGAAAGTATGCATTGGTGGTGGGTTTTTAAGTCAAAGTAAGAAAACAAACAAACAAACAAACAAAAAGTATAAAACCCCAAAACCTATCATATGTTTAGTATGACACAGAATGCACACAAGCAGGCTTTCTTTCCCATTTTGGTGCAAAGAAAATGGCCTGCTTTATGGGGCTGGGGATGTAACTTAGTGGTAGAGAGCTTGCCTAGCATGCAGGAAGCCCTGGGTTCAATTCCCAACACCACAAAAAAAGGTGGGGGGAGGCTCTCCATGTAACAAGCACACAGAACATGGAGTTAAGCTCTTGTTTTAAGTCCTAACAGTCAGAAGCCCCTTCCTACAACTTCCCTTTGCTTCTGTCATCGCCTCTTTTCTTCCTTGAATGGACACATAGTGAAGGAGCTGTTTCAACTTAGTATGACCTGATCTGAGAGTCCATAGATGAGAGGGGAAAAAGGAATTCTTACCTTGCCTGGGTTTTGCTTTTTGAAAAGCAAAAGATTCCTTATGAAAATGGTCCCACTAACCCAGACTTCAGCTACATGGTGGCAGAGCTCGGGCACGCTGAGCAAACGGGGGTGCACAAAGCCCCAGCTATGGGAGAGAGAAGGGGGAGCTGTGAAAGGAGGGTGCTGAGGTCCCCATCCTGCTGTGCAGGCAGCCAAGGCTTCTGGGTTTAAATAGAGGCTGGGCAGTGGCCAGGCCCAGGTGCTTTAGAGGTGAAGCATGACTTTCTTCTTGGTTTGCCAGGTTGAAACTTGCATTTAGGGATGAGGAAGGCAACTTGTTCTGACAACTCCACCCTATGAGCAAGTGACCCAATCTACATGTATAAACCTGCCATCAGCTCCAAGTCCCTTTGTGCTTGAAAACATTTCTCTTCAGCACACTTAGACCATTGCAATTCACTATGATTGCAATCCAAGGGTACAAATAAAAGCACAGTCTCACTAACACCACTGTGCCTGAGGGGAGGCAATGGTGGATGTGCCCTCGAAAGAAAATAAATAAGGTAAAACCAAAATAAACATAGTAGAGAAAATTCCTTGGCTCAAACATACGTGGTGACGGACTAGGAAATGAAAACAGGAGCTGTGAGACACAAGACGGGTCTTTGGCACTCACTTGTTGCTGTCAAGAACCAATGTGTTTTCTGATCAGGAACTTTAAATAGCCACAGGTCACAGAAAACACTAAAATGGTGTGGTAAAAAAGCTAGGAGACAGGTGAAGTTAGTTGACTCTACATTTTCACACTAGGGCTGAATAATGCAGAGATTTCCCTGGCATGTCAGGTTGTGAGGCACTACAATGCTCTGTCACAGAGTTCTATAAGGATTGGAGGACACTGACTACCTCAATATACTGTTGTCTGAATTTTAGGATTTGTTAAAATTATTATTAGGAACAGACAAGGTTTGCAGCACATAATGATATCCAGAACATAAGGTTAACAATATGTAATAAATTTCAAGAGAATCAATCAGAGTAACAAGAAGGGATGTAATTTATGTTCCATACCTCTCATTGTCTAATGCGCCGGGTCTTGGCACTACAATATTAAAACAAACACCAGCATTAGTTGGTAGAGAAAACTAAATATGAAAATGTTAGGCTGTAGGTCTGATAGTTCAAGTTTTAATAAGTTTGAGAAAAAGAAAACAGTAATAGCCATTAAAAGGAGATGTGTTATACTGCCAATCAGGGAACGATGGACAGGGCATAATGGTTTTATGACTTTTCAAACAAAGGGATAAAGGCTTATCCCTAGGGGTTCACTTCCTGGGGGAGAGGACGAGGGTACAAATGGACCACAGCCTTTAATTACTTCACTTTAAAGCCAAGGTATGTAAGAAGGATGGTCCATCCCATCCCTTGAATCTGTCTGGATTGCTCAACCACATTAGTGTGTACCAGGCTACCGGGGCATGTTGTAACTACTCCAACCCTAGAAATCTGCCTATTCTTTTTAAAGAGACACTTATTATCTACTCTAAATGATGTCTTTTGACATTCACTAGACATGAGACAGAAGCTGATTCCTTGAAGTCTCCATAAAAAAGATAGCAATGTATTTAAAAACTATATACTCTGGTTTGAATAGCCTGCCAAAACTCCCAACCTTAGCATTTTCCTCACTCACACTCCCACCTGAACCAACTCCTCTGCAATCTTTGGTTGTATCTGCTAACTTTATGTCATTCCCTACTCTTCTACTGTTAAAATCCTAAGTCAGCTTTGATCCCTTACTCTTCTAAACCATCTATTAGTCAGCCTCACTGTATTCCTTCCTCACAGCTCTCCAAGGAATCCATCATCTGGTTTCATGGGCATCTCTCTGATTACTTTCCATACAAAGACACTGCTATAGTGCTTTTTGATTGTTTGTTAGTGTTTTTATTTGCTTTTATTTATGAGAGAGAAAAAGATACTATGAATGGGCACACCAGGGTCTCCAGCCACTACAATCGAACTCCAGATGCATATGCCCCCTGTACATCTGGCTTACATGGGTCCTGGGGAATCGAACCTGGGTCCTCATGCTTCACAGGCAAGCGGCTTAACTGCTAAGCCGTATTTTCAGCCCTTTTTTTTTTTTTTTCAAGGTAGGGCCTCACCACTCTGGCCCAGGCTGACCTGGAATTAACTTTGTAGTCTCAGGGTGGCCTCAAACTCACAGCGATCCTCCTATCTCTGCCTCCTGAGTGCTGGGAATAAAGGTGTGCACCACCACGCCCGGCTCAGCCCTTTTTTTAAAAAAAAAATTATTTATTTATTTATTTAAAGAGGCAGAGAGAGAGAGAGAGAGAGAGGATGGGCATGCCAGGGCTTCCAGCCACTGCAAAGGAACTCCAGATGCATGCACCCCCTTGTACATCTGGTTTATGTGGGTCCTGGAGAATTGAACCAGGATCCTTTGGCTTTGCAAGCAAATGCCTTAACCGCTAAGCCATCTCTCCACCCCCTTTAGCCCTTATTTTATTTTTACTTATTTATTTGAGAGCAATATGCAGGGAGAGAGAGAATAGGCACGCCAAGGCCTCTAGGCACTACAAAAAAAAACTCCAGATGCATGTGCCACCTTGTCCATCTGGCTTATGTGGGTATTGCAGAATCGAACGTTGGTCCTTAGGCTTTATAGGCAAGTGCCTTAACCACTAAACCATCTCTCCAGCCCTAGTTTTTGGGTTTTTTGTTGTTGTTATTGTTGGTTTTTTTTTTTTTTTTTTTTTTTTTTTTTGTAGGGTCTCACTCTAGCCCAGGCTGACCTGGAATTCACTTGGTAGTCTCAGGGTGGCCTTGAACTCATGATGATCCACCTACCTCTGCCTCTCCAGTGCTGGGATTAAAGGTGTGCACCACCACACCAGCTCTAGTTTTGGTTTTTTGAAGCATGGTCTCACTCTAGCTTAGACTGACCTGAAACTCACTCTGTAGCTCAGGGTAACCTCAAACTCATGAGGATCTTATCTCAGTCTCCCAAGTGCTGGATTAAAGGTGTGTACCACCATATCCTACTACTGTAGTGTTTTAACAGGTCTTCCTCCTTCCCCTTTTGCTCCTTCCATGCCATCTTATAAAATGCTACTAAATTAACATTTATTCTCATTTTAGCATGTAGCTATATATATAGGATAAAGACAAATGCCTCCTACTCTCCTACTTCCTCTCCTTTTATGTATGTGTGTATGTGTGCATACATATGGAGGCCAAAGGGCAATGTTAGGTGTCTTACTCTATTGTTCTCCACTTTACTTATTGAGACAGGTTCTCTCACTGAACCCTGAGCTCACCAACTTAGCTAGTTTAGCTAGCCAGCTTACCTTGGCAATCTAAGTGCTGGGATCCTAGGTTCATACCATCCCACCTGGCACTATATGGGTACTGAAAATCTGAATTCAGAGCCTCATGCTGGCATAGCAAGCACTTTATTGACTGAGTCATCTCCCCAGATGTCTATTTTTAAAATTTTTATTAATATTTGTTATTTTTATTTATTTATTTGAGAGAGAAAGAGAAAGAGGCAGAGAGAGAACTGGTACACCAGGGACACATTTGCCACCTTGTGCATCTGGTTTATGTGGGATCTGGGGAATTGAACCTGGGTCTTTGGCCTTTGCAGGCAAGTGCCTTACCGCTAAGCCATCTCTCCAGCCCCCCCCCCCGCTTTATTTATTTATTTATTTATTTATTTATTTATTTATTTATTTATTTATTTTTATTTTTTGGTTTTTCTAGGTAGGGTCTCACTCTGGCCCAGGCTGACCTGGAATTAACTATGTAGTCTCAGGGTGGCCTCGAACTCACGGCAATCCTCCTACCTCTGCCTCCCGAGTGCTGGGATTAAAGGCGTGCACCACCATGCCCGGCTTCCTATTTTTTAAATGTCAGGTCAGCCTGGGCTAGAATGAGACCCTGTCTCAAAAAAAAAAAAAAAAAAAAAAAAAAAAAAAAAAGCTGGGTGTGGTGGTGCACGCCTTTAATCCCAGCACTGAGGAGGCAGAGGTAGGGGATCACCATGAGTTTGAGGCCACCCTGAGACTACATAGTGAGTTTCGGGTAAGCATGGATTAGAGTGGACCCCTACCTTGGAAAACCAGTAAATAAATAAATAAAATATTTTTTAAAAAGAAAGAAAGAGATAGGGCTGGAGAGATGGCTCAGTGGTTGAAGGTGCTTACTTGCGAAGCCTGACAGCCTGGGTTCCATTTCCCAGTCCCCATGCAAATCCAGATGCACAAAGTGGTGCATGCATTGGGAGTTTGCTTGCAGTGGCACTAGGCCCTGGTATGCCCATTCTCTCTCTCTTTTTCTCACACATATAAATAAATACTTAAAAAGAAGAAGCTGGGTGTGGTGGTATACCTTTTAATCCCAGCACTTGAGAGTCCGAGGTAGAAGGGCCATCAGCCTGGACTACAGAGTGAGTGCCAGGTCAGCCTGAGCTAGAGTGAGACCCTACCTTGAAAAAATAAGAACAAACAAACAAACAAAAATTCCTCTGGAACACATACCCTCAAAGAACCAAAAACTAAAAGCAAAAATCATGTAAAAGGTCATTTACAGTTCTAAACTTACCTTTTATCTCGGGCCAAATTTTGTTCTTCCATTGGTCAATACAAACAATGATCATCAAGCTAAATGCAAGTAAAAACACTAGACGAAGGGATGTCAGTGCAAAAAACCTACAGAGAGAGAACACAGAAGATGGTCACTTTCCAAGTAAGCTCATTTCAGGTGAGACTAGAGACTGGTAACAGACTAGTTATATACTTGGGCAAATCATTTAAACTTTCTGAGCTGCTGCTACTTTCCTATGGAGAGAGAACGATTTGCTTCTGTAACAAACCATGAAATTAATCACCTCTTGGAGAACCTATCAACCTTCCAGTCTGGGTGTGAGTCTATTCATTTATTAATCTATTTATTCAAACATCTATTTATCAAGTTAGACCCTAATATAGGGCAACAACGGACACAGACACATTAAAAATGGAATGAAGCTGGGCGTGGTGGCGCACGCCTTTAATCCCAGCACTCGGGAGGCAGAGGTAGGAGGATCACCGTGAGTTCAAAGCCACCCTGAGACTACATAGCGAATTCCAGGTCAGCCTGGGCTAGAGTGAGACCCTACCTTGAAAAACCAAAAATAGCAACAATACTTCTCAAACTCTCCTTAAAAATTGAAAAGGAGGGGGTAGAAGAGATGGCTTAGTGGTTAAGACATTTGCCTGCAAAACCAAAGAATCCCTGTTTGATTCTCCAGGACCCATGTAAGCCAGATGCACAAGGGGTCTGGAGTGTGTGTCTGGAGTTCGTTTGCAGTGGCTGGAGGCCCTGGCATGCCCATTCTCTCCTTTCTCTCTCTCAAATAAATAAATGAAATATAAAAAAATTTTTTGAAAAGGAAAGCTGGGTGTCATGGTGAACACCATGTGAAACACAGGACCAGATGTTCAAAGTTTGAGGTCAGCCTGGCCTGTCTCAACCCTCCCCTTCCAAAAAATAAAAATGGAAAAGAAGGGAATACTTCTTGATTTATTTTGTGAGACCAGCATTACCCTGATACTGAAGCTGTGTACTAGAAAACTAAAGATCAATATCCCTTATGACTACAGATATAAAAATAAAAATCTTTAATAAAATAGGAACTGAATTCAACAGTACACTAAAGGGATTACATGTCAACCAAGCAAGATTTATCTTTTAAAGTTTTCACTGTGGGATTGGAGAGATGACTTAGCAGTTAAGGCACTTGCCTGTGAAGCCTAAGGACCCAGGTTTAATTCTTCAGTACCTAGGTAAGCCAGATGTACTAAGTGGCCCATGCATCTGAAGTTCATTTGCAGTGGCTAGAAACCCCGGCATGCTTAGATTTCACAGGCAAGCACTTCAATTGCAAAGCCATCACTCCAGCCAACTTCAGGTTTTGATCTAGACTCCCACCTTTTTGAAGCAATGTCTCTTGTTTTTGTTGACTGTTGCACTTGCCAAGCTAGTTAACCCCTGACCTTCCAGGAAATTCTCCTGTGTTTGCTTTACTTCCCTTCTTGCTATATGTGCATTGGAATTATTGATGTTACAGACTACTTTTTTTTTTTTTTGTCAAGGTAATGTCTCACTCTAGCCCAGGCTGACCTGGAACTTACTCTGTATTCCCAGGCTGGCCTTCAATTTATAATCCTACTGTTTCAGCCTTTCCAGTAGCTGGACTATCGGCCTATACCACTAGGTCTCATTTTCCTTTCATGTCACATATGCATACATGATTTTATGTAGCTATATAAAATCTATGCTCACTGGGCACCAGGCCTTTGATCCCAGCACTTGGGAGGCAGAGGTAGGAGGATCGCCCTGAGTTCGAGGCCACCCTGAGACTACATAGTGAATTCCAGGTCAGCCTGAGCTAGAGTGAAACCCTACCTTGAAAACCAAAAACTAGGGCTGGAGAAATGGCTTAACAGTTAAAGCATTTGCCTGCAAAGCCAAAGGATCCAGGTTTGATTCTCTAGGACCCATGTAAGCCAGATGCACAAGGGGCACATGCATCTGGAGTTTGTATGCAGTGGCTAGAGGCCCTGGCGTGTCCATTCTCTCCCTCTCTCTTTCTGTCTCTTTCTCTCTATCAAATAAATAAATAAAATATATATTTAAAATACTTTAAAAAACAAAAAATAAAAATAAAATCTGGGTTCCATTAATGAGATAAAACATTGTCTTTTTTTTTGTTGTTGTTGTTTTTTGAGGTAGGGTCTCACTCTGGCCCAGGCTGACCTGGAATTAACTATGTAGTCTCAGGGTGGCCTCGAACTCATGGCGATCCTCCTACCTCTGCCTCCCTAGTGCTGGGACTAAAGGCGTGCGCCACCACGCCTGGCAAAACATTGTCTTTTTGAGACTGGCTTATAACTCACTTAATATGAGTATCTCTAGTTGCATCAAATGTGATCAAGACTGCGAGGTTGATTCAGCACACAAAGAGCAATACATGTGTGTAATACATCTTATTAATAAATGAAGAAAGGCCAAGAGTAGAGCTCAGTGGAAGTGTTTATCTACCATTCATGAGCCCTAGGTTTGACCCCTAGCACCACACAATAAATAAAATAAAATGAAGGTAATATTTGAAGGGATTAACCATTAAAAGAGCTCTAAGAACAAGATGGGAAATCCAACATAGACAGTACATCTGATAAAAAGGAATTACTGGTCGGGTGTGGCGGTGCACACCTTTAACCCTAGCACTCGGGAGGCAGAGGTAGGAGGATTGCTGTGAGTTCGAGTCCACCCTGAGACTACATAGTGGGTTCCAGGTCAGCCTGAGCTAGAGTAAGACCCTATCTTGAAAAACCAAAAAAAAAAAAAAAAAAAAAAAAAAAAAAAAAAAAAAGGAATGACTGGTAGTGTTTTTAGGTGGGACAAGGTAGTTGTACTTTTATTTTGTTTTGTTTTTTTGAGATAGTGTCTTGCCCTAGCCCAGGCTGTCCTGGAATTCACTCTGTAGTCTCAGGGTGGCCTCAAACTCATGGTGATCCTCTTACCTCTGCCTCCCAAGTGCTGGGATTAAAGGTGTGTGCCACGACACCTGGCAAGTTGTACTTTTTTTTAAAAACTCGCTATCTTGAGCTGGAGAGATGGTTTAGAGAAACCTAAGGACCCAGGTTCAATTCTCCAGGTCCCACGTAAGACAGAAGCACAAGGTGGCACATGTGTCTGGAGTTCATTTGCAGCGGCTAGAGGCCCTGGCGTGCCCATTCTTTCTCTCTCTCCCTCTCTATCCATCTCAAATAAAAATAAATTTTAAGATGGGCATGGTGGCACACGCCTTTAATCCCAGCACTTGGAGGCAGAGGTAGGAGAATTGCTGTGAGTTCAAGGCCACACTGAGACTATATAGTTAATTCCAGGTCAGCCTGGGCCAGAGTGAGACCCTTCCTCGAAAAACAAACCAAAACAAAGAAAAAGTTAAATTTTTAAAAACCACTATCTTTTAAATTAAAAATATTGTTATTTCAGTCAGGCGTGGTGGCACATGCCTTTAATCCCAGCACTCAGGAGGCACAGGTAGGAAGATCGGCATGAGTTCAAGGCTGCCCTGAGACTACATATTGAATTTCAGGTCAGCCTGGGCTAGAGTGAGACCATACCTCGAAAAACCAAAGAAGCCATCTCTGCAGCCCAAGAATCACTATATTTTAGAGATATACACCAAAAACATTTTTAAAATCTTTTATTTTTATTTATTTGAGAAAGAGAGACAGAATGGGTGTGTGAGGGCCTCCAGCCACTGCAAACAAACTCCAGATGCATGCACCACCATGTGCATCTGGATTACATGGGTTCTGAGGAATCAAACCTGAGTCCTTAGACTTCACAGGCAAGTGCCTTAACTGTGAAACAATCTCTCCAACCCCAAAAGATACCTCTTAGATTTTTTTTTTTGCAAGGTAGGGTCTTGCTTTAGCCCAGGCTGATCTAGACTGGCCTCAAACTCACAGTGATCCTACCTCTTTTTAAAAAAATCCTAAATTGAAAGCTGGGCATGGTGGCGCATGCCTTTAATCCCAGCACTTGGGAGGCAGAGGTAGGAGGATCGCCATGAGTTTGAGGCCACCCTGGGACTACAGAGTGAATTCCAGGTCAGCCTGAGCTAGAGTGAGACCCTACTTCAAAAAACAAAACAAAAATCTTAAAGTAGAGCCATGTGGAAGCTAAGGTAGGAGGATGGCTGTGAATTCCAGACCAGCCTGAGATTACATAGTGAATTCCAGGTCAGCATGGACTAGAGCAACACCCTACCTCAAAGCCTAGGAACGTCGGTTCCAATCTCCAGGTCCCACGTTTAGCCAGATGCAAAAAGTGATGCAAGAGCTCAATGCCGCACTTGTCCACAAGGGGGCACACACATCTGGAGTTTGTTCACAGCAGCTGAGAGACTGCTGGCACACCCATTCTATCTCTATCTCTCTCAAATTAAAAAAAAAAAAAAAAAACAGAAATAAATAAAAAATAAAATAAAAAATCCTAAATCAAGGATAGGGAGACAGCTCAGTGGATAAAGTACTTGCTATGCAAGCATGAGGACATGAAGACCTGAGTTTAGATCCCTAGCACCCACATAAAATGCCAGGAGTGGTGACATGGCCTGTAATCCCAGCACTGGATAAGCAGAGACAGCAGGATCCCAGGGCTTGCTAGACAGTTTGTCTATCCAAATCAGTGAGCTCTGGTTCAGTAAGAGACCCTGTCTCAAAACAAGTTGAAGAACAACAGAGGGAGATACCCAATGTAGACCTCTGACCTCTATCTGCATGCACACACAAGCTGTATACACCCACAGTGTGCACATACACATGTGAAAAAATGTTCATAAATAAAATGAAGACTGGTTCCTGCTGAAGCTGGGTGATGAGCACATGAGATCCCTTGTATTACTCTGTACCTCTGTACATGTTTAAAGCCTTTCACAATCAATGTTAATACAACAAAACCCAGCTCTCCTGATGCATCCTGACACCACTCCAAAGCTTCTGAGGCAGAGCCCTTAGTGTCTATAACCCAACACTAACCTGTAAGTGGATTTCCCAGTGTGCAGAAATACAGAAACTGAAATTAAGCAGTTAGGAATCTTAAAGCTACCTGGTAAGTAATTCAAAGTAATTTTGAATCCAATAATATAGCTGGACTTATAGTCTATCATTATAATTTCCCTAGTAACTCATTTATATTTTATGAAGAACTGGTTAGCAACATATTGGAGGGAAAAAACATCACAATTCTTCTCACTAAAGATGATTCAGCCGGGCGTGGTGAAACACACCTTTAATCCCAGCACTTGGGAGACAGAGGTAGGAGGATTGCCATGAGTTCGAGGCCACCCTGAGACTACAGAATTCCATTCCATGTCAGCCTGGACTAGAGTGAAACCCTACCTCAAAAAACAAACAACAACAACAAAAAAACAAACCTGTTCTGAGCTGGGTGTGATGGCGCACGCCTTTAATTCCAGCACCTGGGAGGCAGAGGTAGGAGGGTCACCATGAATTAGAGGCCAGCCTGAGACTACATAGTGAATTCCAGGTCAGCCTGGGCTAGAGTGAGACCCTACCTCAAAGAAAACAAAACAAAACAAAAAACCCTATTCTGTGATCTAGAGGGAAAGCCAAATGCATGAGCAGAGAGATGGTATATAGTAATAGCAGGGCAGGAAGACACAGCTTTTATGTCTCTTTTTTTTCAAGGTAAGGGCTCTCTCACTCTAGCCCAGGCTAACCTGGAACTTTCTCTGCAGTCCTAAGTGTGGCCTCGAACTCATAGTGATCCTACCTCTGCCTCCTGAGTGCTGGGATTAAAGGGGTGCGCCATCATGCCCAGCTGTCTCTTTTTTTATTTTAAAATATTTTTTTTTCCTATGACAAGATCTCCCTATGTAGTCCAGGCTGAGCTGTAACTCACCACACAGCCCAGACTACCCTGAACATGTAATCCTCACACCTCAACAGAGCAGTTTCTGTCTTGTGGCTGGGACAAAACATTTCCGTGTAAGCAGTTTATGGAAGGAAAGGATTTATTTCAGCTTACAGTCTTGAGGGTACTTTTCACCATGGCAGGGAAAAAACAGCAAGAGCCAGAAACGGGCTCATGTTGTCACATATCAGTAGGAGGAAGCAGCAAGAGTGAGCTAGCTATGAACACCCAGCAGACTGGGTTACGTTACTAAATCCTGGGGCCTGTTCCCAGTGACACACCTCCCCCAGCAAGGGTCTACCACTCAAAAACTGCACCAGCTGGGGATTAAGGAGAAGGCTTAATCAAAAATACATGAGGCTGCAGGGGAACAATTTATACTTAAACCATCACACTCAAGTCTCCAGAGACCTGCGATTACAGACATGGATCAGAGGAGCGGTACTCTTGGCTTTCTTTTTCTTCCTTCTCTTCCCTCCCCTTCTTTTCTTTTCTTTCTTTCTTTTTTTTTTTTTTTTTTTTTTTTTTTTGTTTTTTTTCGAGGTAGGGTTTCACTCTAGCCCAGATTGACCTGGAATTCACTATGTAGTCTCAGGCCTTAAACTCACAGCAATCCTACCTCAGCCTTCTGAGTATTGGGATTAAAGGTCTGTGACCCCAAACCCAATTTCTTTTTCCTTTCTTCTTCTTCTTTTTTAATAATATTATTATTATTTACTTATTTGAGAGAGAGAGGCCAAGGCTCTTGGTTTCCCACCAGAAATAGATGGTAAGACTCAATTGCTGAAGACTCCACATGCCTGGGCCACAAGGTCACTAAGAAATCAAGGTGAGGCTGAGCTGAAAAACCTCCTCCCTATAGACCAGCTGACAGAAAGCTGAACAAAGCTACACAGTGTGCAAGCCTATAGGAAACAGAAGTCATCAGCGGTAAAAACAGTGAGCACTCTAAGCCTCAAATTTAGCCAGCCAAGCCAAATGATCGAACAGGTTCAACAGTGGCATGTCTGTTATGGAGAAATCAACTGCTCTCTAATTGGACTGGAGGCCGGCTCCATGGGAGAGAATACATGCCTGGTACTGAAAACCTAATCAAAACCCTATGGTGGGGGAGGTCATGAGCCTTAGGATGTAACATCTGCTGGTGTCTGGCTAAATGCATATATTATGCTCACCAAACTGCCCTGTAAGCACTTTACTTAACGTTCATACCCATTTATTAATGCTACCGTCACTTTTAGTTAGAGAAGCTTCTCTTTTCAGATGGTGATGACCACTGGGATGACCCAAAAGGCACCACAGTGATGGGAAGAAGTGATGGAGAGTGTTCAGCACTGAAACATCTCTATCACACCTTCCAAAGCTCAAGGTTCATTGCAGAAGAGGTGGCAGAAAGAATGTAAGAGACAAAGAAAGGGTAGGACTGCTTACACTGCAATTGTCCAGATAGAAATTGGCCTCAATATCCATGACCTAGAACTACCTTCACAAGACCCTCATAATAAAAGGAAAAAATGATGACATTAAAATAAAAGAGAAACTAATGGAAAGAGGGAAGGGATATTATGGAGAGTGGATTTGTGAAGGGGAAAGTGAGGGAGGAGAGGGAATTATAATGGTTTATTGTCTGTAAGTATTGAAGTTGTCAATAAAAAATATTTTTAGCAACATTAAAAAAATTATGCTGGGCATGGTGGCGTACGCCTTTAATCCCAGCACTCGGGAGGCAGAGGTAGGTGGATCATCATGAGTTTAAGGCCACCCTGAGACTACCAAGTGAATTCCAGGTCAGCCTGGGCTAGAGTAAGACCCTACCTTGAAAAACAAAAACAAAAAAAAATATTTATTTATTTGTTTGTTTATTTCAGAGAGAGAGAGAGAAAGAAGCAGACACAGAGAGAGTATGGGCATGCCAGGGCCTCTGCAAATGAACTCCAGGTACATGTGCCACTTTGTGCACCTGGCTTACATGGGTACTGGGGAATGAAACCTGGGTCCTTAGACTTCGTAGCAAGCACCTTGACCACTAAACCATCTCTCCAACCCTTCTTTTCTTTTTCTTCTTCTTCTTTTTTTTTTTTTTTTTTTTTTTTTTGAGGTAGGGTCTCGCTCTAGCCAGGCTGACCTGGAACTCACCATGTATTATCAGGGTGGCCTTGAACTCAAGGCGATCCTCCTACCTCTGCCTCCTGAGTGCTGGGATTAAAGGTGTGTGCCACCATGCCTGGCCTTCTTTTCTTTTCTTTCTAAAATATATTTTATTTATTTATTTAAGAGAGAGAAAGAGGCAGAGAGAGAGAATGGGCGCACCAGGGCCTCCAGCCACTGCAAACGAATTCCAGACACATGTGCCCCCTTGTGTATATGGCTTACGTGGGTCCTGGAGAATCAAACCGGGATCCTTTGGCTTTGCAGGCAAACACCTTAACCACTAAGCCATCTCTCCAGCCCCTTCTTTTCTGTTTGTTTTTGGAGCTCAGTTCTAGTAATGGTGCCCAGGCTGGTCTCCAAACTTCATAGCTAATGATCCTCCTGTCTCAGCCTCTCAAGTTTGGGACCATAGGGAAGTTCCTTTTGCACTTAGCTAAGACACATCCTTTAAAGTTAGATGAGCCTGAGACTGTGAATAGTATTATTTGTCATATGACCTTTAATAAATTAGTTTCTTTTAAAAATTACTTGAGAGAGAGAGAGAATGAGTGTGCAGGGCCTCCAGCCACTGCAAACAAATTCCAGATGGATGTGCCACCTTGTGCATCTAGCTTACATGGGTAGTAGGGAATCAAACCTGGGTCATTAGGCTTCACAAGCAAGCACTTTAGCTGCTAAGCCATCTCTCCAGCCCAAATTAGTTTCTTTATCCATAATGTGAGGTTAACAATAACAAATCTTGGGCTGAGGATGTAGCTTAGTTGTTAGAGTGCTTGCCTAGCATGTAGGAAGCCCTGGTTTTTGTTCCCCACAGTGCATAAACTGGGTAAGAGTGCACACGGGTAATAAGTATAAGCAGAACCAGGAGTTGAAGGTCAACCTCGGCTACACAGCTAGTTTTGAGGCCAGCTTGGGCTACATGAGGCCCTGTGTGAAAACCAACCAGGGGGCCTGGAGAGATGGTTTAGTGATTAAGGAGCTTGGTTTGATTCTCCAGAACCCAAGTAAGCCAATGCACTTGTGGCACATGTATCTAGAGTTCATTTGCAGTAGCAGGAGGCCCTGGCATGCCTCTTCTCCACCCCCCCCCAACAAATAAATAAAATATAAAAACAACCAACCTAGCTAGCCAGGCTTGGTGGCACATGCCTTAATCCCAGCACTCGGGAGGCAGAGGTAGGAGGATTGCAGAGTTCGAGGGCACCCTGAGACACATAGTGAATTCCAGGTCAGCCTGGGCTACGGTGAGATCTTGCCTTGAAAAACCAAAAATAAAATAAAACAAAGTAAAATAAACAACCTTACAGAATAACAAATCTTACAGAATTGTTTGTGGGTATCAGAAGCAGAAGACTTAATCATCTATAAAATATGCTCTTGATCTTGACCAAAAAGCCAAGAACACCATAGAACCCATCTACTACGTACTTAGCACACAGTTCTGTTCGACTTTACAATGTCATAGCATTATTAGGTATTATCATCACACCTGATCAAAAAGAGGTACAGGTGATCAAGAGCTGCGGAGAAATGATCACTCTGGAATGGGTAGTATATGACCTAATAACTTCACAACCTCACAGAACAGTTCTCAAGAGTATAACTCCTATAATACTATAAAAAATAAAATGCAAAGCTACAGACATGGCTCAGTGGTTAAAGATGCTTGTCTGCAAAGCTTGCCAACCCTGGTTCAATTCCCCAGTATCCACATAGAGCCAGATGCACAGAAGGGCTTGAGCAATCTCTGTCTCTCACATGCATACACGCACACACTTTTGTTTTTGTTTTTGTTTT